>KV751348.1:2950291-2996617 GCA_001698575.1 Mola mola | reverse complement strand
AGTGAGACTCCATAAATATGTAATCAATTGTTCAGCAGTACCTTTATAAACTCCAAGATGCCATCCGCTGAGTGTTGTCCCTCATATTCATGAACAGAAGAACCATTAAAAATAACTGTGGTGGGATAAGCCTGGATGTTATACTAAGAAACAGAGGAGAATTATGAACTTGTCTGAGGTATGTATCTGTATCGAGCTCATACCAAATGTTACAGCTCAAATGTTTATATGCTTACCCTAGAGCAGAGGCTGTGATGGATGGTACAGTCCAGAGTACCAACCTTCATCTGTCCAGCCAACTGGATTGAAGCTTTTCTCAGTTCAGGTAGTAAGGCTCGACATGGAGGACACCACTGTGCACATCAATCACACACTTATTCACATATTATCTTCATAAGTAGATGATATAGCAAGAATTTCTTTGATGTGTCATCTTTCTCACAGTCTGATGACAATTATGGGGAAAAAAAGAGTTTCTTGTATCTAAGATGATGTTAAAATGTTATAGTTATGCTTACTCTACATGATGGAAGATAAACTGACTTAAAATAAAATGGCCTTTTCTTGTAAATGGAATTGTAAATGGTATTGCAGTGCCTTGGGATTCTACTGACTCCTAAACATGCCTTATAACATTTGTCACATTCACCGCTTTACACACATTTATACACAGGTTTAAGTGTAATATCATCTAAGTTGGGAGTTAGGAAACACACACATTCACATGCCGATGACACTTTGAAGTTCATTGTCTTGCCTATGAACTAACTATGATTAAGGTAAAACTTGTTTCAAGGGGATTGTTATCAATCTGTTGTGTACACACCATTTATTGAATGTTAGTCTATCTTGTGACAAGCACCTCTTATTCTCATAACCTTATCATAACCTTGGTGGTTATGAGAATAAGGGCAATAACTACAGTCACCTGGGGATAATAATTGGAGTTCTGCTGATGACTTGTTATCCTTCTCACATACTGAATATACACAAAAGTATGGGAATATAAACACTCAGCTGTAACTGGACAGTTTTCTCACTTTGCCACTTTAGTGGTGTGCAAATTAATAAAGTTGATTCTGCATGTCTGTTAATATACCAACCACTGTTTGCACTGCAGGCGTAAACAGCCCTGAAAGCAAACGGCTACAAAATAGTATGTGTGGCTAAGGGTGTATTTATTTTGCAAGCTGGTTTACCACTTTATAAGGTTGAGATTGTAACAAGTAAGACGATAAACTAGGGATTAATTTAGTGTTTTTTAAACACCACAGAAAAGCATGGCTACATTAAAAAAAGGTGTAATTTTAACAAGATAAGCAAATCAACACAAGTCTGCGCATATCAATCCTAGCAGTCAACTACAAACCGGAGCAAAGAAGTCAACCAGCCAGGGCTCCTTTCTGTCTGCAGGAAAGTTGTCAGGTCTCAGAGTCGTCACATGCGCACGAACGCTGTCCCTTGCAAAACTCACAATGTTGTACAACACATCTCTACCTACAGACACAGAAGTTGAACAGGGTGAAGTAATGAATAAAATAAGTTGATTAGTGGATTAAATGATTAATGACTCATCAGAAAAATCATCCATACATCTAAAATGTTGCTAATCAATTATTATTATTATTTTTCAAGTATATTTTTCAGGTCAAAAGTATTTGACAATGAACTAAATCTTAGATTGTACTGAAGTTATGAAAAATAAAAAGCTTGTCAGGAGGAGTCACCATACTCAGGATGTACCAATGTGGAAATTCTGTGCCAATACACTCAACATTATTTATAGTAACAATTTTGCCAATAACAAATACTCATATTTTAAATGTTGCTTTGTTGCCATTTGTTACCCCCTTCTGTCAAGAAAATAAAGGAATCCTAAGTCTTTAAATGAAATATTAACTGAACTGAAATTCTGGGCTATTAAGCTCCACCCCCGCAAGTTGTCAGGATTGGTTCCTTAGGTTTTTTATTTAGTAAGTACAGGGTTTCCCCTAGCATTGTACAGGCATGGTGGGCCACCAAGCCAACATAAGGCCCCAATAATTATTGATATGCTAAATACTGTCAATTTTTCATTGATGATATAACAATATCTTTTGTGGGATGAGAAAAAAGGTCTATAAAACATATTATTCCATCATATACTATATCATCATTGTAACACACAGCGGCTGTGACCTGACGCACAGCAGGTTTTTGTGACATTTGTCTCCCACGTTACGTTCGCTACGTGTCGTCTCAAATAACAATAGACCACAATCCTAGTAGTGTTAATTTCGTTAATGGCCGCCTTCGCCCCAAGATGCTGAGATAGGCTCCAGCCCCCCCCGCGACCCCTAACGGGATAAGCGGTGTTAGCGTTGGACGAACAGACATACAGAATGATGATATTCTCCCTGTCTGCAGAAATGTGAGTGATGAGTGCACACTGGATGTCAGCGTTAGCCTTTTCCTACTCTATGTCTGTTTGGGGACAGCATAATATTCACTCACTCTCGCTTTACCACACAAGTTATACATGTCACCAAGATGAGGTGAAGACAAACTTGTACCTAAGAGAGGGGGGGACTATATCATTGGGTTATACTTTGGGTGGGGCAGTCGTCCTTTCTGTCAAAGATTTGATCCTGTAGGGAGCAGTCACTGTGCATATTTTTAACACAATATGTAGAATTTACATTATTTGAATAAAAATGTCAGTTTCGATCTGAATAAATCAGCAACACTACTAAACACCCAGATACATTGTTCATCAGCTGAAAACTACGGTGTTGTGGTTTAGATATTCTTCCATTCACAGGACTATCAAAGTATTGTATTCATGAGGTATGTGGTTATTTTGTATTGACAGTACTTAATGAAATTTACAGAAAACGTACTATATTGTGACAGTATCACCAAACCAGAGTACAGGTGGTGAAGAAAAAAGAGGGACATACTGTATGTAGTGGAGGAAATCAGAGACGAATTCGGTACACATGCATTTGTCTATCAGTTCTTGCCACCAAGCCTTAAAAAAGTTCTAGGGAACACTGAAGTACAAATCCTCAGCCATGAGACTGACTACTTTTTTGGGTGTGATGTGTGTTGTAATACATACGAACGCCATACAGACATCTCAAGATCAAAAAATTTATTGTCATCAAAGGGGGTCTTTAAAGCTCCAGCTAGGGGTAGGATAGTGAATGTAGCCAGTGCAAAATTAATGAGAAACAACAGATTATAAACCACTGGTAGCAGTGACTCCCATCTTATTCCGAGATACACCAATGCCAGTCAAGCACCGCATGCAGCATACAGATATTACGCTGATAAATTGGTGCATTGCTGGGATATATACAAAACAATTAACAGTAATCCATTAAACCTTTTTAGGTTAAATTTCAGTCCAGACAAATTGGTGGAGCAACAGAGAGACACACCAACAAGACCAAACACTGAGCCACAGAGACTAAATGGAAGACAGAAAGATACCAGGGCAGAAAGGGTCAATCTCTAGTACTCACCGTGGTGGATCTCAAAGTCGTGGATTCCCAGTCCTTTGAAGACCGCAACACAGGGTTTATGGATGTAGAGTGACTGACACAACTCTGTGTCTGCTATACAGTCCACTCTGCCGACCTGGAGAGAGAGACATTCAGTTGGAAACACAGGCAGGCAGAAAGAGATAGACATACAGACAAACAGGCAGGCAGGCAGGCAGGCAGGCAGGCACCTGTATATGGTCATCTCGGAGGAAAGTTTGTAGCTTCTTGTACTCGTTGGAAGCGGGGCTTCTGTCTCCAAACGTAAAACTCACCAACCATCGATGATGGGCTAGCTTCCTCTGAAGAGAAGAAGTTGCATTGCAAGCATGAACTGTAGAGTGTATTTCGGTACAAGACAGCTGTAAACTATATTTGATTGTGTGTACCTGGAAGTTGTCACTGGTCAGCAGTTGCAGATCAGGTAGATGGCTGAGGACTTGACTGTAAATCTCTTTACTGTCCAGTGTATTCAGCCACTGACACGTGCATATTGAGTCAGTAATGTAGTCCAACACACAGTACACCACAATAGACAGTATTACCATAAAACAGAATCACTTGTGTGTTCTGGCCTTACCAGTACACTCCCCTGTTGTTCCAGAGAACTTCCAGGTGGGAAAAAAGCAGTTGCTCCACTGGTCACCTGAAAAACAGCAGAAGACTATACTGCAACAAATAATACTTAAAACTACTACGCTGGTACACCAACCACTATTACTGATGGGCACATGTTTTTTACCCAAAATAAACCTGAAAAGAAATTTCTGATACTATGCACATCATACTTGATTTATTTAGATAAAGTGCCACATTTTGGTGGGGTTGTATGATGTGTCCATGACCTCAGCTTTCTGAGTCAAGATCAAGCTCACTCAAGCCTGAGAAGGTCAGCCACAGGGCCCTCTGACCTGCAACTGCAAGCCTGGCCGCAGCCCTGAACTTTTCACCCTATGCAGAGCGGAGATAACGTCATTCACCACAGAAATCTCATCCCACAACACTGGGTTGAAACTCAGTGTGGTAGTGAAACTCACTTCTTGTGGAGAACTTACTCAGCAAATCCAGATTGAAGCCAGAACAGCATTCTAGAGTGGCTTCCTTAAGGGTTCATCTGCAAACAGTTGAGCAGCTAACCAAGCTGGCCTGAATGAGCTGAGGGAGCTTCGTATAGTTTCTTCACGGCGAAGAAAGCGAGAATGATTAGGGAGAGACGGATTGACTGTGATAATGTCAGAGGGCATATACCAGCGAAGTTCTACCTATCTGTCATTGACAGACGTGGTATCATTGAAGCATCCGTAGTTGGTCACGCCAAGGAGATTCTCATAGTAAACACTGATCGAGGTTACAAAAAGAATCAAACAGATCCGAAGGAAGAGGAAAAAAAACAATTTAAGAAAAAAAATGTTTTTGACACGTATATGAGTTTTCAGTTTGGCTCATGTCCTATCTTTTAACACTGGGGGGAAGGGGATATTATCTATACTTGTTCATTTTTGGGGAGTGCTCATGTCATCCATCTCCATTATTAAATCTATTAAATCCTAACAAATTTGTGTTTAAAAAATTGTTTAAATTTAATGTCTGCCAAGACAGAAAATTACTTAATCTCATGGCTTTCCAATTCTTGTATTGCCTTACCTTGAAACTGTCACAGAGGTGTTCCTCTGAAGTGCAGTCCATCAACCCCACCTTAACAAGACCATCCTACACAACACATTGTATTAAAGAGAACTCATGTTATAATACATATTAAGGAGCAATAACTTCAATTTAGGCTCAATGCGAGTAATATATCATCAACTGGCTGTGGCTCTTTGACCCATTAAGTTTCAACATTGATTAAATTAAAAAAAAGTTTTCTGCTAATCTCTTAAAAATACAACATGCTGCTTTGATTTTAGATTGCGGAAAAGTAAAAAGCATAAGCCTGAACAGAGCACATTTTGGTTTACCAAACCAAGGAATGCTTAATTATTTTATGATGGGATAGTGTAAATTAATTTAAAAAAAAAACAACAACTTGATAATAAATGATTAAAAAGAAAGTTGTAACTCAAAGGTCTATTTATATCCCCGAAATCAGGGATATTATTTGCGCCACCACAGATCCTTAGTGCCAGCATGATAGCTCATATACTGTATATATAGTGTATATATAGGTGTTTGTGTAATTACGCACACTCCCCACCAAAAGTATACAAACAGTGAGGCAAATCCCTTTGTTTTTGCTGCAGAGTGAAAACATTTGAGTTTGACATCAAAAGATGAATACAAGAAATCAAGATTTCAGCTTTCATTTCCAGGTATTTACATTTGGATCTGATACACAACTTAGAAGGTAGCATTATTTATAACAGAACACCAAATTTTGTGAGCAAAATTATTTGAACATGTGACTGACAGGTGTTTTTTTTAGGTGTGTCCTATTACATTATTACATTAATTATTCAGACAACAAATAACCCCGAATGTCTACTCTCAGTTTCAGATTTGTGTTTTGCCAGTGCAGACTGCATTTATAGTTAGAGGTGTAACCAACATGAAAACCAGAGAGATGTCTATGAGGGAAAAACAAGCAACAGTGAAGCTGAGAGAAGATGGAAAGGAGAAAGCCATTGCATATTGGTCATAGCCAGTACAACCATTTGGCATGTCCTGAAGAAGAAAGAAACCACTGGTAGACTAAGTAACAGACGTCAAACAGGTCGACCATGAAAAACATCAGCAGTTGACGAAAGAAACATTGTGAGAGCTTTAAAGAAAAACCCGAAAACAACTGTTAGTGACATCAGCAACAACCTCCAAATGGAAAGACTGACAGTATCCCAATCTATTGTTCGCAGAACACCAGAAGATACAAACCACTCACTAGCAAGAAGTGCCAAAAAGTACGGAGACTTATTGGTGTTTTACTGTATGCCGTTTGAGGGACAGGTCTGCTTAGCTGATTTATCAAAATGGATATAATGCAGAAGCTAAAACAAGGCTTCTGGAATCTTTCCAGACGAGACATGGTTCATTTCAAAAGGCGCCTAAAGCAAATCAGGGCTGAGCCATTTTCAACACTTGATTTGATCTTTTTTTTCTTTCTATGATTTGGTTTAAATCACAGATCAAAAATGTTAGGAATGACTGCCTTATTCACTGACAAAATTTCTGTTGCTGTAAGATGATTTATAATTTTTCTTTTAAGAGATCTGTGATAATATCACAACTGTTTTCTCACCAACATTCCTCCTATTTTCTGTCTTGTTCTTGGCTCCAGGCAATCTGACAAAGAGAGAGAGAGAGAGAGATTATTGCTATTGAGAGCTTAGCTACTGTATATGCTCAGTGGTAAGACTGTGTCCAAATACAATACTTGTCTACATTATCAAACTTACGTCAGCCTTAGAAATGCCCAGCCTTTTGATAAATATTTGCACTAACTGAAAATTACCTCTAGGTAAAACTATGTCCAGTGTACAGGATTCACATTCACACTGACACGTTCCACCACAGTCACAGTCACCACACTATCCATGTTGCCATGGTTAAAGCCTCATATTTACTGAAAAATTACTGAAAATAAAAGATAAATGCTGACATGCTGACATGAACCATTTCCTTGATTGGAATTGCATTTTACAAGAATCCAGATGCAAAAAAACCCAGAGAAATCAGCATCCACAGTGCTGGGGACAGCGTTCTGTTTCTTTCCATTGGATGTTGTAACTGCAGTGCAAAATCATAAATCAATTCAAGCAATTCAGCAGTTGAAGCACAATCGTTCAATGAGCTCTCTGTCTCTTTATATATCTAGCAGATTTGTGTGGTGTATCATCACCCTTTCATGCATGAAACTCTGCTTTTTGTGAAGTTAGCAGATTACATGGGCCTTCGTATCGACATATTTACTCCCAACATGAAACCGAGTTTAGACTTTTCACTTTAAATCTACTGCTAATTAGTCATAAAATTTAGTCTCAGGCATAGCGCTACACCTAGATGGTGCAACATATGTAAAGTGCATTTTTTGTCCAGCTTATACTTCTAACCAGGATATGTCCAGCCGGTGCACAGCTAGAGCAAATTGGTGCTACTTCACATTTGCCTTTATTCCGGAAGATGTGTGTATATGCATAGTCTTTGACCATCAGATATGACTGAATGTTCTTACTGACAATCAGACATAGAAACACTCTCAGGTATGGAAAAAATAAACCCATATATGCTTGTGTGTTACCTCCGGTGTCAAAGCAGAAGGTGATCAGCCAGCCAAACCCTGATGAGAATGCACTCTCAATCTCTCTGAATATGTTACCTTGGAATAAAACAACCACACCCACAGGTCAGAGCAATTTAAACGGACTATATCATCAATTGAAAAGTTATTCTATTTCATTCATTCTGAATCTCGAAAGAAAAATTAGAGCTAAAAAGAATAGTGCATGGCAAGATAAAGCTTGGTGTTGAATAATTCAGAGTAGTTTACCTTGCCAGAGTTGAGTGACAGTGGTTGTGATGAACTGCATGGAGAAGTTCACAAGGTTCTCTTTAGAACGCTCTCCATTAAACTTTTCTGGTTTCTATAAGACAAACGCACTTTATATAATGATTGTTCTGATGTTGATTTAGGCAAACAGCAAAATGACATGTACATTACACAGACAAGTAAATATAAGCTTGGTGGTACACTGTAAAAAAAATTCAACAGCCTTTTGACCTTTCACCGCAATAGAAATGAGCGTGTTGTCTACTTCAGTTAAGACGAGCTGCTTGTTGTAATAGAGAGCTACAAAGACTATTAAAAATTATTATTACAGCGTAAAGCAACATTGTTGCTGGAAATAAGGCAAGAAGAGAAAGTTGGCAGAAACATTGTGATCACGTAAATTAATTTAAATACGTATTTATTTTAATGCTAAATGCGATGTTATGAATTCACTCACACTAGTTAGTTAGGATATTAATCAGGACACAAAACACAGCAAGCAGACCTGTCCAGCTCTGTATATAAACAGACTTGGGTAGCTGTTGATGCCTTTTCTCCTACAGAGTTGGTTATTGTCTCCACAGTTCACTGCTCCAATCCTGATAACTCCATCCATCTCCTTGGCAAAATCCCTCCACTAAAAGACAAAGAGACACACAAACAGGTGTTTTATTAATTGGTTACACTAGTCTCCCTGAGTTACAGTCAGCATTTTTAGGAGAAAACAAAAAAATTATAAAGAAATATAATTCAGGTGGTAATTTGTCCTCTTTACCTAATATGGTACAGTGGCAGACTCAGGCTAAAATGGTTAAAAAGGGCACCAACGCACAAAAAGCCATACATGTGATTCACTGGACACCATAGAACCATGATTCCCAAAATATGGGCCGTGGTCCCATGATGGTCTTTGGTACTGCAGGTGGGCTGCAAGAGGTCATTTACAGTAAGTACATACAGGTAAAAGGTTTTCAATATTCAATTTCATAATTGAGTTTGAAATTACTCAGACAGTATGTATAGTTACACATTTATTCTATTTATCAAAAACAGGGTGGTTAAATTTTGTGTCATTTTTCATTAATCTGACCGATATTTAGCTTGTTTTTATTCTTGTCATGAAGTTTGTTGCCGTTTGGTGGGTGTGCCACCAACTGACCATAACCTACTGTGAAGTTGCAGCCCCTGATAAGTTGTTTTTAACAAGCATTGAGACACCGTTGCACTATTGCAAATAATTTCTTGCAAGTGTTGCATAAATATGGATGAATTATTGACATTTATGGATTCATGAGAGTGAGCACTATTAAACTCCTCAATGTCCCTCAGTATTCACACAAACATCCCAGCTAAGATGGACTGTAATAACAGCATCATGATTTTATCGATAGTTATGCAAGCAAACAATTTTGGATGGATGGATTATTACTATGCGCTGTAGTGCCATCAGCCTGTGGTCATACTGAATTGTTCTGTTTATGGGAAAAAAAATTGTGAGACGGAGCAGAGATTTAAAGTTATTTATATATAAATATCTTTTTTTCATTTTAAAGCAGGCTGCGGTATTCTTGAGTTTGGGAATGGCTGCTTTACAGGGTACTTTGTCATGCTTTTCCAGTGGGCAATCTAGTTTAGGGGTTGAATAGCTGCTGTGAGTGAAAGAATGTAAGTAATCTGGGGTCTTGTTCACCCGTGAAGGAAATGAGATGGACAGGTAGTTCAGTGCAGCATCACCATTAACAGAAGCATTTTGTCATTAGCTTCACTTGTCTTTACCCCACACTATAGTTTGACTCAGAACACTTGCCTGGGGCAAAAAAAACTGTGTTGGAAGTGCAAACATAATAATGTGTCCTTTTAGCAGATGACACACAACTATACTTATCAATGAAGCCAGATGAAACCCATCAGTTAGCTAATCTACAGTCATGTCTTAAGGACATTAAAAACGGGATGAGATGAAACCCATCAGTTAGCTAATCTACAGTCATGTCTTAAGGACATTAAAAACTGGATGTTTCATAACTTTTTAATGTTAAACTCTGACAAAACTGAAGTCATTGTGCTGGGCCCCAAACACATTAGAGACTCATTATCCAGCAACATAGTTAATCTGGATGGCATTGCCTTGGCCTCCGGCACCACTGTCAGAAACCTGGGTGTTATCTTTGACCAGGAGCTGTCTTTTAAATCACATGTTAAACAGATTTCAAGGACCGCCTTCTTTCACCTCCGTAACATTGCTAAAATCCGGCACATCCTGTCTCAACAAGATGCAGAACAACTAGTTCATGCGTTTGTTACTTCCAGGCTGGCCTACTGTAATTCTTTATTTTCAGGTTGCCCTAACAAAATTTTAAAAACTCTTCAGTTAATCCAAAATGCAGCAGCGCGTGTACTGACCAGAACTAATATCAGAGACCATATTTCCCCCATACTGGCTTCTCTGCACTGGCTCCCAGTTAAATTCAGAATAGAATTTAAAATCCTTGTTCTCACCTACAAAGCTATTCATGGTCAGTCACCATCTTATCTTGAACAGCTCATAGTACCCTATCGCCCATCCAGAACCTTACGCTCCCAGGATGCAGGGTTATTGGTGATCCCAAGAATTTCCAAAAGTAGAATGGGAGGCAGAGCTTTCAGCTATCAAGCTCCTCTCCTGTGGAACTATCTTCCAGTCTTGGTACGGGAGGCAGACACACTCTCTGATTTTAAGAGTAGGCTTAAAACCTTCCTTTTTGATAAAGCTTATAGTTAAGGCTGGCCTATCTAGCCCTTAGTTATGCTGCTATAGGCTTAGGTTGCTGGGGGAACACTCCATGATTCACTGAGCTTTCTTCTCTCCCCCCTCTGACTCCGACTCCTTCTCTGCTCCTGTAAATGTCCATATCCTTACACTAACTTTACTTCTTCCCCGGAGTCGTTGTGCTTTACCATCTGCTTCTGGATCACTACACTTCACATATCCCTGGATTTACAGATTCTACATACTCTTGGACTCAGCAACACCCAGATCTTGCTACATGGAGTACAATGACTCCTGGACCAACAGAGTCCACCTGCGTCTGGATCACTAGACTTTCCATACATCCGGACTCATAGAATCCACAGACTCTGGGACTCATGGATGTTTAATGCATTCTAAATGAACTGTTGTTATCATGTTTTTGTGTTCTGTACAAGTGACATTTATTGCACGTCTGTCCGTCCTAGGAAGAAGGATCCCTCCTCTGTGGCTCTTCCTGAGGTTTCTTATTTTCCCTGTTTAGGGTTTTTTAAGTTTTTCCTCACCCGGTTCGAGGGTCTAAGGGCAGAGGATGTCACATCTGTACAGTTTGTCAAAGCCCAGTGAGATAATGTGTAAATTGTGATTTCGGGCTATACAAATAAAATTTGATTTGATTTGATTTGATTTATCCATGTTAAAATCTGTTGTAGTTTTTAACCATCCACAACACACCCATGATGGCTTAGGCTAACACTCAAGCTGAAGCTGTGCTGAGCTTTATCACTGTTAAGCTGTGTTTATCACTGTGTGGCGGTTGTGGTCTGAAATGCACTGTGCAATGAAATAACAAGTGACCTTTGTTTTTGGCTTTAAAGGATTGTTAAACCACCTTAAAAGGGGCAATAAAATGTTATGAATAAAAACAAATGATGAAATCAAATTGCAAAAGACAACTCTTCAGCGTTTGTCCAGAATGTTTGCTTTGGTTCGTTATGACCAAGAGAAGGCCATAATGTTTTGTTTTACCTGCCTGGTGTTCTGAAAAATAGCAGACATGTAGGTTGAAACAAATTTAACCATGAAATTATATTGGGTAGGACTTGAATGGTTAATCTTTTTTTGTGTCAAATCTAAAGATGCTGTCTAACTAGATAGCATTACAGATATTTAACTACTTCCAGCAAACTCACAAGTTGACACTGGTCAGTGTAGGTTGAAAAACACATATCTCCACTTTTCTACAATGTACAGAATGTCCACATTTTTCCCTACTAGCTAACAGTGTTGCGCATCTAAATGACCAGTGGAAACACCTGTTATTATGTAACACAATAATATAGTGCAGTGTTCTGCAGAAACGGAGAAATGATGGGAGTTCAGAGATCAGATGATTTTCATGATTATCAGAAGTTTAACAACTTAGTGGGAAGTAAACAGGAGACTCAAGGCTCATCATTGAAGCACATTATTAATGTAAGACCATTTGAAATACTAAATCTGATGACTGTCCTAAACATATATTTTCATTTCACGACCTAAATGGGTCTAATTACATTGTTTTGGAATTTCCTTTGCAAGTTTCAGTCAATTTCAGTTACCTGCTCCTAATATCATAGTCATGCTTATAATATTAGGGCGTACTCACACTAGGCCATCCATACCGTGCCCAAGTACGCTTCATTCACAAAGTCCGGATTGTTTGACTATTGTAGCGATCTGTCAAGTACGGCACACTTACTTCGCCCTGGCAAAATTGGAAGAGGTGTACTTTGGCACTGTACGGTTACTCATGCACAAGCGCAAGCACTCGTATGCAACGTGGACATGAATTTTCATGAGTGAATTTCTGTCAGCCTTGGTCCTTTAAACAGATAAAGTTACTATTGTAGGTGACATATGGTATTGAAATTTATTAATTCTTTGCGCGAAATATTCTTTTATCAGGTCATTATCCTATAATGTTTGAATTTTGCGCATCAACTATATGCCAGGAGTCACTAATTATTACAGTAGATACATATCTGAGGACACTGTTGAAAAATTTAAAGAAATCATTCCCTCTGCAATAAACTCAGTGCCATATCCCAATATAACAGAGGAGATTGATGTAAATTATAGCCCCTACTGGGTCGATCACCTCGCTCTCTACGTGCTTCACTGGATTCTATTGCCCCACTCAAAAGAAAACAAATAAGGTCTAGCTCAATGGTATAATCTCAGTCCTTGCAAGTTCAAACAGAAAACTCACAAACTTGCGTTCCACTAAACTGGAAGAGTCACGCCTGGCCTGGCAGGATAGTCTTAAAACATACAGGAAGGCCTTTTGCCATGCAAGAAAAAATTACTCTTCAGCGTTAATAGAACAAAATAAGACTACACTCGGGATTCTTTTCAGCACTGTAGCCAGGCTGACTGAGAACCATTATTCTATTGAACCATGCATTCTTATAGCTCTCAAAAGTAAATATTTAATGAACTACTTTGATAATAAAATCATATTAATAAGAGAAAGTATCCTACACTTCACAGATTCCAGTTCGACAATGGGTACTATAGAGGCAGTTACTGGTGCTGATATGTGTTGAAGAGCTTTTATCCAATTGACCTTCATGAACTAATCACAACAATATCTTCAACTAAACCAAAGACTTGTTTCTTAGACTCCATACCTACTAAGCTGCTCAAAGACTTTTTACTCCTAGTTACCACTCTGCTACTAAATATAATCTATCCCTTGTATCATGTTATGTGCCCCAGTCCTTTAAAACTGCTGCAATTAAATAGCTCCTAAAAAACACTTATCCTGGATCCAGAAGTTTTAGCCAACTATAAACCAATATCCAACTTCCCTTTTTGTCAAAGATTCTAGAGAAAGTAGTTGCTAAA
This sequence comes from Mola mola, assembly GCA_001698575.1. Classification (NCBI taxonomy): domain Eukaryota; kingdom Metazoa; phylum Chordata; class Actinopteri; order Tetraodontiformes; family Molidae; genus Mola; species Mola mola. The sequence goes on along the minus strand of KV751348.1, from coordinate 2,982,996 downwards.
CAGTTAAGTGACTTTCTTCAGGATAATAGTTTATTTGCAGATTTCCAGTCAGGTTTTAAAAGGCATCACAGCACAGAAATGGCATTAGTGAAAGTTACAAATGACTTCCTCACTGCATCTGATGAGGGACTTATCTCTATACTAGTCTTATTAGATCTTAGCGCAGCTTTTGACACTATTGATCATCACATCCTATAACAAAGGATGGAACTCCAAATTGGCATTAAAGAATCTGATTTAAGATGGTTTAAGCCCTACTTATCTGATAGATATCAATTTGTTCATGTTAATGATGAATCATCCAGACATGATAAAGTTAGTCATGGAGTCCCAAAAGGTTCTGTGCTGGGACCAACACTATTCCCTCTATACTTGCTTCCTTTAAGTAATACTATAAGATAGCGCTCCATACATTTTCATTACAATGCAAAGTTGTACTTATCAATGAAGCAATATGAAACCCATCAGTTAACTAAACTCCAGACATGTCTTAAGGACATAAAAAATGGATGTCTCATAACTTTTAACTGTTTAACTCTTACAAAAAGTCATTGTGCTGGGCCCAAAACACATCAGAGAATCATTATCCAACAACACAGTTAATCTGGATAGCATTGCCTTGTCCTCTTGCACCACTGTCAGAAACCTGGGTGTTATCTTTGACCAGGAGCTGTTGTTCAACTCACATGTAAAACTTATTTCAAGGATGGCCTTCTTTAACCTCCATAACATTGCTAAAAAATCTGTCACATCCTGTCTTAATATGACATGGAAAAATTAGTTCACGCATTTGTAACTTCCAGGCTGGATTACTGTAATTCTTTTTTTCAGGTAGCCGTAATAAGATCTTAAAGACTCTTCAACTAATCAAGAATGCCGCAGGGCATGTAGTTATAAGAACCAGAGTCAGACCATATTTCCCCCCGTACTGGCTTCTCTGCACTGCCTCCCTGTTAAATCCAGAATAGAATTTAAAATCCTTGTCCTCAGCTACAAAACTATTCATGGTCAGATAACATCCTATTTTAAAGAGCTCATAGTACCCTATCAACCAACCAGAACCTTACACTCCCAGGATACAAGGTTACTGGTGAACCCCAGAATCTCCCAAAGTAGAATGGGAGGCAGAGCTTTCAGCTATCAAGCTCCTCTCCTGTGGAACCATCTTCCAGTCTTGGTAAGGGAGGCAAACACACTCTGATTTTAAGAGTAGGCTTAAAACTTTCATTTCTGATAAAGCTTATAGTTAGGGCTGGCCTATCCCCTTAACCCACACACCCCCCACCTCTTGTTATGCCTGATCAGTCTAAATAAAACTTGACTGTCTGATGCATTGGGTGATTGATCACATATCTTATTATGTACAGCTGCTGCCTGGGAATTACTCTCAATCCCCCGAATTGAAAAGTTTTGATTGGAAGAGAAAATTTTGGGCAGTCCCACATTAACAGAGTTGCTTCATACCTTACTTAATACCCTACTGAGTCTACTGCCACCACAACGAGACCAGAAGAAAACAAACTTACTGTGAAAGTTAAAGCAGCTGTCCCTTACACAATAAAAAGGTAAATGTTCATTATTGACTGTGAGAGAGTGTTAATGACTGTTTAGTATTATTACCGTTGGAGCCAGCTGGTGACAGTGTGAACATCGTGGGAAATAGAAGTTGATGAACCAGACTTCACCAGAGTTTACTGCTGCCTCTGAAACAGACATATAGGCACACAAAAGGTAATTACCCGTTTAACTGTCAAGTTTAATTCACACACAGCTCTCAAAAGGACTCTTTTTTAGACTATTTAGAAGCGCTCATACTCTAGCGTCATCACAAGCAGGTTGGTCCAAAAGATTGTGAGATTTCGCAAATAGTATAAATTCCACATAGATTAACATAAAAATGCTTAGCTTGCTCAGTCTTGTTATACCTAAGATATGGCAGGATGGTAGGGGAACCTTAGATCTAGTAGGAATAACTGTGTGTGAATGGTACAAAAGTTAAAATGTACTGAAAAAAGGTGGATGTAATCACTGGCCTTGTTTTCAACTTCTAAGTCACAGGGGTGGTGTTATTCAGCACCACATTGGTTTTGATTGTGTCAGTGAGCTCCGATATTTACAAATAGACTCCTCCACCCCGAAACTGGAATAGCGGGTGAAAAAAACCTAAGATGTGTTTTGTGTTTTTTGAGCGTGCTGTTCGTTGTAGGTGTGTGTATTTATACAGTATGTGGAAAAAATACAACTGAAAGGACATAAATATTACTTTACTTTGTGAGCAAAAGGTGAAGAATTAAATATAATTAAAATATTGAAATGAAAAATAATTAGGTTAGGTTAATCAACATGTTCATCCATTCATTCTGTCGCATAATGTGATTGTAAGCCCTTTCCCACCAAGCAGTACAGTTCAGTTAGTTTCGGTACAGTACACATTTTTTTGCATTTTCATTGTCAAACTAGTACTCACACTAGTGTACTGTTCCCAAGTGTGCTGCACCAAACTGAACCATACCGTACTGCTTGGTTGAAACGGGGCTGTAGTGAGGTGCCTGTAATATCATCTACATCAGAAATTTGGGTAAGGTTTTGAAGGTATCATCGGATAAAATTGGATCATGCTCATCCCTAGCACGTAATGTAAAGCATGTAAAGTATATATTTCCATTGGATAAAGTTGTATGGCTGGACTGTTGAAGGATATTGATGTAATATTAATTAAAATTAGTATATGATGTTGTCTTGCCTGATATCGCCTGTCCCTCACACTATGGCACATGCAGAGGTACCAAGTTAAGTAAGTCCTGTCACCATACAGCAGTAAAACACGTTTTGAGAAATGAACATAATTAAATTGAACACAAAATAAAACCATTTTAAGTTGTATTTCCACCACTAAGCCGTGATGAATAACATAAGTCCCTCTTCTGTCCTGACCCTCCACACTTATGAGTTTATTATGAAAATAGTAAAATCCAGTGTGAAGAATGATATTGACAACATACTAGAAATGAAAAGTCATGATAAATTGTGCTATACTGATTATTATCTTTTAAGTCTTTTTTCAGTGATCCAATGGAGGACGGTACTAAATTTTTGAGGGGCCATTTAATAACAAACTGTCTACTTTCACAACTTGTGGACACAGGCAAAAGACATTGCTACCAAGGACCTTAACCAACCAAATCTACCAACAAAACCACCCTTGCACACCTGTTATCAGTTTGTAAAAGATTCGTGTGGAGGACAGTCATTCTTACCAAAGTCTCCACTGTCCAGCGTGATGATCTCCAAATCATCATCATAGATACCTGGTTAGAAAGACATTAAACATGATAATACTATTAAGAGACTATTAAGACAGCAAATTTCTTTACAGTGACATTTTTACAATAAAATTGTTTTTAAAGGACATACATGGATGTCCCATTATCATGAAGTCGACACAAACTACCCTACAAAAAATAGGACAAATCAAAAAAAAACAACAAAATAAACACAGTGGCTCTAGTAGCATCACCATGGTTACAAAAGAGACCAACCAAAGTCATAACGGTAGTAGTTCCAGCTCTCGTAGCGTCCTCCTTGTTGCTCATCCAAACCTTTTTCTCCATATTTATCATATTTCTTCCTGAGGTCTTCATCCTTGAGAACTTCATAAGCTCGATTTACCTTCAGGAACTTCTCATGGGCTGAGGTGTCCCCCTAAAACACAAAACTTGTATTAGAATTTTGTGTGAATCGTTCAGGGATTCTGTTAATTTGACTCAGGTGGTTAGATGTTTTATATGTCCTATATGTATGTATTTCTGGTTGAGTAAGAGGCTGAGACTTTTGTTTTGTGGGAGTAACTCACTGGGTTTTTGTCAGGGTGCATGGTCAGTGCCAGCTTCTTGAAGGCCTGTCGGATGTCTCTGGTCGTGGCCTCCCTGCTAACTCCAAGCAGATTGTAGTAGTCTTGGCTCTCTGCCAAAACTGCCGCTAACAGTGTTACAAGGAACACCAGCGCCAGCATGAGTTGGATGGGACGGGGCCAGTGAATCATAATTTTGTGCCCCATCACCAGACCTTCAGGAACCACCAAACTAACCAGCAACTAACACCACACCAGCAGCTGGAACACAAAGATTATTGATTCTTTATTTTGTTCACATGTGCAGATGAGTAGGTCAATGTTACTTTTACTGCTATGTCATGACAAAGGTACCACCCAAGCCTGCAGCTACTCACAGCCTCCACTCATAGTTTGAAGGCACAATACACAAACAACTAATTTTATAAAAGCATAATGAAACCATAATCACTTGATAGACAACATTGCATGTAACACACCATATTATAACTGAACTGTTATGTTCTGCTTTGTTCTATGCGTGTCTGAAAGTGTCTGCATATTTTAATATGGTTAGAGTGTTTGAAGGGCTCCAGGAATTTCTGCTGCCAATTTAGTATTACCTCTTCCATATGGTTATTGTCCACTGAGTCATCCGTTTCGATTGCCAGCTGATAGGAACTGGCTTATGAACATTTTTTTTTTTATAACTGTTGTCTGCATCTTAAAATAACACAAAAAAAATGAAACAGCTGGTAGTTATAGAGATTTACTATCCCTCTGTTCAAGAAGTCATAGGGCTGACCTTTCATTTTTCCTTGCAAATTTTTCTTCATTTCCAGTTGGGGGTTGAGACTTAATACTGCATTCTGTTGATTAATTTTATTATGGTACTTCTTTTGGACTGGTTCCTGCACCACAATTTGATATCAACAAATGACATTAATGTTATTCCACAGATGGTTCAAAATTGTTTTCATTTCATCATAATACAATACTCCCATAAGCAGGTAATTAAAAAGTTAATGGTAATCACACTTTCTGTCCATAGTGAGCATGAATCTAATTTAGGAATTATGGGGATAAATAAACAATCATTTAGTGCAGCAGACCAAATTAGATGAATACTACTAAAAGGTAGAGTCATTTCTAGTAGTTGTGCTCTTGTGTCTCGTCAGATATGGAGATTCATTCAAATTTATTGTCAGACCAATGAAAACAATTAACTTGTTAGTTAACAAGTTAAAGTTGTAGACCTATCCTGATATCTCCTTAGTGAGCAACAGTGGAGGGGGAGTAACATAAAGAGGCACTTGTATTATAATGGATTTCACTCCATAGCCAACTTGACTTGATTTTTGACTGCTGAAGCAAAATATTACTTTTAGATTAACTTAAAAATGCATTTTCACAGCAATTGCGTGTCCATATATTTTGTGCCCTGTCTGTTATAGTGTTTCTGTAGGCTACTTTGAAATCATGACAAGAGTAGTATAAAGATAGCCACTTAAGTTCTTTCAATGTACATTCAGTCTTTGAATATTATTTCAAAATGGAGCTGAACATATATATGCAGACCATTATCATTTTCAAAACATGTTTGACTTGGTAGTAAACAGATTAGACACCAATGAAATACAACTTTGTTGTTCATCGATCAACTTAATTAAAATCACAAATTTGAAAGAGTTTTGCTTGGAAATCCACTGGAATAAAATAAGAATTTTATAACATTCTGACAAACAGCCTGTGTAAATAGGTGCTTTAAGTGGGCATACAACACTCACATTAAGCAGCAAATTACAAATAATACTATTGCTGTTAGATAACAGCGTAAACGTCTAGTAAAAGTACTGTGTGTATTTCAACATCATAACACAGTTTATCTACACTTCCAGGCGTCCGGTGTCATATTTTATTTTCTAAGATTTGTCTTTTATACCCAGCAAAAAAAAAAAAAGCTAAGGTGAACTGAGCAAAATAAAATAGCTGTGTGTACAGTTAGCAGTAACTACTACAAGCTGCTCAGGGTTAGGTTAGCTGGTTAGCTTCACTGTGGTATTGACCTATCAGTAGTGTGTAATTGAACCTAAAACTGACATAATGTCATGTTTATCAAACTTTAATTCTGATAAAAATAGGGGCCTTACCGCGAACACGTCCCAACTTCTGAAACGCTGAAGCTCAAGATCCGCATCAGCGTCCGGTTCACACCGGCATCAAGTCACACAAGGTACCACACGATATTTCCGTTTACCCATTTCATAATAAATGTTATACAGGCGACCCATTGATTACAGCATTGTGTAACATCGTGTGTCTTGTGATATTTTATACAGTCAATGGTCGTACACGACGTCCTAAACGTTATTTTATTCTGGTGAGCAAAGTAACAACTCGTCCTTTCGAGTGTCTTTGTATTTTTATTTCCACAACGGAATAGCTACATTTTACCGATATTGCTTGGTTTTTATTTTCAACTAGACCGCTGGTCACATTTTTATAACGTAGGCGCTGAATGTATGTATGAATGTAATGAATGTATGTTCAAGACAATACTTTTGTTGGTACTACAGTATTAAAAAAAATACCCTAAATTCGCAATTGTAAGTTGGCTAGTAAAATGAATAAGTAACAAAATGTAGAATGTAGTTTTAGAGTAGAACAAAATTATTATTACAAAGTCTTATTTGCTGAATATTTATATAAAATATTTATTATCCAACCAATAACACAATTGTCTTACAATGCAGGGACTGGTCTCTCTGTGTAGGTTTCTAGTATATCTCAATGTTGAGGATCCCATCCTCCTCCAGTTGCACAGCAAAGTCCAAGAATGGTAGCCTGTTTTCGTCAGTGTCCTCCCCTGTGAATTTGATGTTGTTGTCCACTGAGTTGATATGTTCTGAGAAAGCCTTTGCTAATTGGGTTTTCATTGTAACCCAGGTGTCATCCACGTACCTAAACTTTAGGAGACATTTAGGAGACATTGAACCCCCCTCCTAACCCCGGAGGGGAGAGGAGAGTTGGGTACCCGGAGGAAGCGCGTGTTTGCGTGTGTCACCAACCACCGCCCCGCGCTGCTCAAGGTTCCGAGCTTCCACGTAGAGGTTGGCCACAATGGCTGACACTGGGGAACCCATTGCACAACCACGCTTTTGTCCGTAGAAGCCCTCATTGTATTTGAAATAGGTGGTAGCAAGGCAAATATCTAGCAGGGAACAAATTTGGTCGGTGGGGAAGTTGGTTCAGTTTAGGAAGCAGATTAGGAAGCTTTTTAATAATTTTTACGCAATAGGCTGAACTGTCAACTATTTCATCACAGTTGGCCTGCTAAGAAGACATATCTTATTTGTGACTTTGTTTGTTAATATCCTTATATTAATATGATATAATAAGGTCTTGATGTTAATATAAATTATTTACACTTATATTTTAACTCAAAATCAACCGAAAGTATGGAATATTATTACAGTGTTTGTATGTATGTAATTCTGTAAAGTAACAGATTAGTAACAGATGAGGACCAAATAAAAGTTACATTGTAAATTTACAAGTCGACCTGAACACTTTAACTGCATGTGTGTATGCAGCCTATGGGGAAAGGTTTTCGGTCTCTGTTATTAACTCCTGACCTTGCAGTAAATGTGTTTTTAAAGGCCAGTGTTATTTTTGTTCCCTTTCTAACATTGTAAGGAAAAAAATAAATTCTTCATCTAATATGTGGAATAGTAACTGTAAAGGCAGAACCTCTCAGTGTGCATATAGACACTTGTTCACCTTAAACTCGGTCCCTGTGATCAGAAAAAACAATACATATTATTAACTACTAAAAGTTATTTTTCTAGTATGTGTAAACACAGAAAGTTGTTTGAGGATGTGAGAAGTCATAATATTTTGTACAGATGTGAGGCCTTGACAATCTGAATAGCTGACAGATCAAGAGCCACTGTTTTTTTTTTTAAATCTTTGCTCTGTGTTTGCTTATTAACTTTTACAAGCTTTTGTGTGGTGTGAGAAGGTGAAGGTTTCTAAGAGGGTAGCCTATATATAATCAACAGAAAACTGATATAATTATGATTTATATGACAATTCCAAGGAGGCTGAAGAATGGACAGAAAATATCAAATCACCTGTAGAAAATTTTAATATGACACTGTAATAAAATAAACAATTGCGCATACAAACATACTAATATTTGGGTCTGATAAAAACATTTTATTAAATACAAATTATATGCAACTATTCTGCTGAGTTTTTATGATGGACTACAGGCTGTTTGAAACTGTCTGACCCAACTGCATTTCTTGGTTAATGCACCCACATTTAATTTCCAACAAGCCTCCTTTCTTCTTTATAGACAATAAAATAGTATTTAAACTAAACAAAAAACATAGTTTTGTCTTTAATTTTTTTTCATTTTTTAGGCCAATAAAAAAAGTTTGACAGAGAAATAAATGTACTTTAAAGTAACAAGATATAATTTTTTGTTATTCAAAGAATACTGGGAAAATTTTAAATAAACTCTCCAACAGGGCTGCTTTTATTCTCCTATCTTCTTTTGCACAACGCATTTCTAACATCAGTGTCCTCCAACCCGCCTACTGCTGTGCAATGCAGCTTTATAATGACGTTATCTAAATGCGCCGGAAATAACCATTAGCTATAGCGCTTTAATTTTGGTCAAGACCATATCCGATCTCTGAGCTGCCGGTAACAACTGCAGTGGACTAACATCCATCTGAGTTTGAATTTCCTTTTTTGAACAATTTGTATACTATACGTCAGAATATAGTGCATCCCAAATAGATTTTCCAATATGAGTCAGTGATGGACAAATCTATTAGTTTTGCTAGTCACGTTCGCTAGCTAGCATCTCTGCCTCGCGTCACTTCCTGCTTTTGAAAGTCGCGGCCACAAAGTCGATAAACTGAGATGGAGATACAAGGTAACTGAGGATTCATAACATATTGTCGGTCTATACTATGCCTTTATTTTTCTTTGAATGTGTGATGTAAAAAATTCAACTTTTTAGAAATCAATTAGCTGCTTAAATGAAATTTCTCGTATCTACAGAGACAGTAGCTAACGAGAACACCAATTTGACTGTATGTTATTATCTCTGTGCTGTGGTTATTTACTGGATTGGCTACTGACTACTGGACTCGATACTGCGGCTCCGTAAAATGACGCCAACATACAAAACTGTCACGTGATACTGCACTTATTCGAAATCATTAAAGTGTCAGACCTGGATCTCCTGCCCTTGTGTGTTTGGTAAAATAAGTAATTGTAGAGTAGAATAGAACTGTAGAGTCATTTCACAACCTTGACGTTACCATCCATTTTCTACCGCTTATCCCGTTAGGGGTCGCAGGGGGGCTGGAGCCTATCTCAGCATCTTCGGGCGAAGGCAGGGACACCCTGGACAAGTCGCCAGTTCATCGCAGGGCTGACATATAGAGACAAACAACCAGCCACAATCACATTCACACCTATGGGCAATTTAGAGTGATCAATTAACCTAACCCCCAGTTTTGAATGTTTTTGGACTGTGGGAGGAAGCCGGAGAGAACCCACGCAGACACAGGGAGAACATGCAAACTCCACACAGAAACGCCCTGACCCAGAATCGAACCCAGGACCTTCTTGCTGTGAGGCGACAGTGCTAACCACTGCACCGCTGTGTTATGCTATGTGGTGACTGGACTTTTGCTGCTTGTCAGGGGCAGGGCATGCAGCACTTGGGTTTTTTTCTGTACTTGGACCCGGAGCTCGAGATCTACTACAGCTGATACTTGCAGGAGAGGGAGTGTCACCATCTTCAGCATCTTGGGAGCATTAACAAAACTTCGATATGTTAGTCTGCTTTTCAGTTGGTTGATGCAACATATTTCCAGACGCGCACTCTCTGTCCGCTGGAGTGTGCTCACCTGTGTCCACGCACGTTTGTGTGTGTGCACATTGGGGCAGAACTCTGCTGTGCGTGATACAGAGAGCAGAGGTGAATTGTAAGCAAGCGACCATGTAGAGACAGAAATGACATGCCGTTGGGTAAATGAATAACAAAAGGCTAATTAGTTTTTAAAAGGACAAGGTATAGACCTGTTCTATAGCAAAAGTATCCTTAAATTACTTGTTTGGTCCGGTTCTATATATAAAATTAACTTGATCCTTAAGGTGGGGCGGTGGGGTGATGTTGGAGGGGCGGGGCACCCCCGATATAATGGTAGAGGAAACACTGACATTATTGTTAAGCTCTTGTCACACAATGCTGATTGAGTTGATTACCATTAAGTTGTTTTTTTTTCTAAAAACTCTCAGGCACTGGTTCTTCATTAGCGATGTGTTTGAGCAAATATTGATTTTCCAGAGCAGAAGAATATTAGGGAGGAGGCTTCAGTATTAAGTGTTTCTGACTAATTGTGTAAATGCCTATGGAGTCCATTGGTCAGAGCGCGTTGACCATGTTAGTGTAGATACTCTCACTGCTAGAAAGGGAGAAAAATGCACATCGATTTAATTAATGTAATTACTTGCATAGTTGAGCAAAGGTGTCAGAAATCAACCTGGCCAAAATAAAACAAAATACAAATTGTTTAATGTATCAGTGGTTAGCAAATAACCAAACACTAATGTTAATTGTCACATTGAATATTATTTCTCTTGCTCTTAACATTATGGCATACAAAGTAGTTAGTAGTGGAAGTTAATCCCTCATCCTCTAACACCACACAACTGAACTGCTATTTCTTGGATAATCACAATATTCATTTACACTTCAACTACAAACCCATTTTTATTACCTGAACTGTCCACTGCCAATCAAAGCAAAGCAAAAAAGGAAGTAAGATGTCTCTTATATTGTGTCAAAAACATAAAAGATCACTCGCGGCCACCAGTAGTGACAACATACGACAAACTGAAGAGGGAAGACTTTTGAGCTTGGTTGACCTGGGTGTTTCCTGAAACAGCGAAGGCCACAAGAGTGGCAGCTTGAGCAGTTGCTGAAAAAAAATCCAGGAGTTTGTTGGAGCTGTTGAGAAGGACTTTCCGTAAGTTTAAACCAGTCCGCCTGTCTCTTTCTCTTAGTGGGAACTGAACCAATGACCTTGGGGTCTCCTACTTCTCCCAAACCAACATCTGGTGCACAATTTCTGCCTGGTTTCCTGATGGGTGATCTCCCAGCTCCAACTACACCCCAACCACGTGCCTTCAACTTGGCCACACCCATTGCAGAGAATACAGGTATTGATTTAGTTCTATGGGACCGTGCCCAACAGCTGAAGCCTGTGTCTTGTTTATTGTGTAGATTTAGGAGTGTGTCCTCTCCATTCTTATAGTGAGAGCCGGAGGAGACTCCGCCCCACAGCCTGTCATCCCCACTCCGAAGGATAAGAGTGGAGCCCCACCTGTTCGCAGTATCCATGATGACCTAATTACTGTGGCAACCCCCATCAACACACACAGACAGGTTAGTACACCAGCACTGTTCATGATGGAGCCCAGCTGTAAGACTGATCTTGGGTTGAGTATGATGCCAACACAAACAGCAATGCAGTCGCCAGTCAAATTAGCTGAACTCCTACCTCAGTTCAGTTGCATCATCTCTTCCTACGATCATCTCATTGTTAGACTCTGAAAAAAACCTTTTCTTGAAAGTGAAATGATCTAAATATTAGGGATGGCTATTTTCAGTGCTTTCAATATTCAAGTACTTGATTACTCACAAAATAAATATTTTTTGGAGGGGAAAAGAGGAAAATATATGAGAACGCAATGCAGAGCCAATTTTGGTTTTGCTCCAACCTAGTCTACAGCTGAATCCAAATTTCTGGACTTCACCATAATTGTAAGACTCAAAGACTTTGCGGGCGCGTTCCTGGGAAGTCTGCGAGTACTGAGAGCTGTCCAAATCTTTCTTCCTCTTTAGGCTTTACCTAGGTCTTTCTAGGAGTCGCCACAGTGAATCTTCCTCCTCCAGCTTTTCCTGTCCTCTGCATCTCTCACACCAGCTCTCTGCATGTCCTCTTTCACCGCATCCATGAATCTCTTCTTTGCCTCCTGCCTGGTAGCTCCATTTTGAACATCCTTCTACCAATATATTCGCTGTCCTTCCTCTGCACGTGTCCAAACCATCTCAGTCTGGCCTCTCTGACCTGTGCTGTCCCTCTGATGTGCTCATTCCTAATTTTGTCCATCCTCATCACTCCCAAAGAGAATCTCAACATCTTTATCTCTGCCACCTCCAGTTCTGCCTTCTGTCTTTTGGTCAGGGCCACTGTCTCCAAACAAAACAACATTGCTGGTCTTACTACCCCCTAGTAAATCTTTTTCACTTTTGCTGCTACTCCTTTGTCAGATATCACTCCCGACACCTGACTCTCTTACCCTGCCTACATTCGCTTCTTCACCTCTTTACCACACTCCCCATTGCTCTGAGCACTTGACCCCAAGTACTTAAACTCATGTACCTCATGTACCTTTCCACCTCTACTCCCTGTAGCCTTACCATTCCACTTGCCTCCCTTTCATTCACACACATGTATTCTGTCTTGCTATGACTTACCTTCATTCCTCTTCTTTCCAGCGCATACCTCCACCTTTCCAGGTTTTCTTCCACCTACTCCCTGCTCTCACTACAGATCACAATGGCACTTACGAACAGCATAGTCGACAGAGATTCTGACATGAACTCATCTGTCAATCTGTCCATCACCATAGCAAAAAGAAGGGTCTCAGAGCCGTTCCTTGCAGCAGTCCCACCTCCACCTTGAAGACATCTATCACACCTACAGCGCACCTCACCACTGTTATACTGCTCTCATACATATCCTGCATCAGTCTAACATACTTCTCTGCCACTCCAGATTCCCTCATACAGGACCACAATTCCTCCTTTGGCACCCTGTCATAGGCTTTCTCTAGATCCACAAAAACATAATGCAACTCTTTCTGACCTTCTCCATACTTCTCCATCAGCATTCTCAAAGCAAACATGGCTTCTGTAGTGATCTTTCTTGGCATGAAACCATACTGCTGCTCACAAATGCTCCTGCTCATCACTTCTTCTCTGAACCTCGCTTCCAAGAATCTGTCCCAAGTCTTCATTGTGTGGCTCATCAGCTTTATCCCTCTATAGTTGCTACGTTTCTTCACATCACCCTTGTTCTTAAAGATCGGCACCAGTACAATTTTACTCCATTCCTCAAGCCCCTTTTCACTGTCCAAGATCATGTTTTAACAGTTCTGTCAAAAACTCCACTGCCCTTCCTCCTAGACACTTCCATTCATCTACCGGTATGTTATTAGGATCACCTGTCTTTCCATTCTTCATCCTCGTCAAAGCTTTCCAACTTCCTGTTCCACAATTTCCACCACGGCAACCCTTCCTTCCCTCTCATTTTCTTCATTCATCAGCTGCTCAAAGTACTCCTTCCATCTTTTCAGCACACTCTCACTTGTTAGTACGTTTCCATCCCTTTCCTTCATGACCCTAACCTGCTGCACATCCGTCCCAACTCGACCCTTCTGTCTCGCCAGTTGATACAGATCCATTTTTCCTTCCTTAGTGTCCAACCTCTCATACAGCTCATCATGCACCTTCTGTTTAACTTTTTCCACCTTCCCCTTTGCCTTACGATGCATTTCTGTGGACTTCATTCTCTCACTATCCCATTTCTTACTCTGAATACTTTCCTGTACTTCCTCATTCCACCACCAAGTCTCCTTATCATCCTTCCTCTGTCCAGTTGACAAACCAGACACCTCCCTAGCTGTCTCCCTGATCACTGTTGCTGTGGTTAACCACCCAGAGCCTGTCTCAACCTCTCCCTGAAGTGCTCACAGCAGTTTTCCTTTTCCACCTTTGTTTTCTTCCTCTTCCTAACCACCAGAATCATTTTACTCACTAACATCCAATGCTGTCTGGCTACACTCTGTCCTGTCACTACCTTGCAGTCTCCAATCTCTTACAGATTGCATCGTGTACACAAAATACAGTCCAGCTGTGTGCTCCAGCTTTCACTCTTATATGTCAGCCTGTGTTCTTCCCTCTCTTGGAAGTAGCCATTCACCAAGCCATTTCCATTCTTTTTGCAAAATCCACCACCATCTGTCCTTCCAGGTTCCTTTCCTTGACACCAGACCTTCCAATCACCTCCTTATCACCTCTGTTCCCTTCACCAACATGCTCATTGAAGTCTGCTCCAATCACCACTTTCTCCTCCTTGGGAATACTCTCTACCACTTCATCTAAGTCACTCCAGAATTTCTCTTTCTCTGCTCACAGCCAAATTGTGGGGCATAACCACTGACAACGTTCATCATTACACCTTCAATTTCCACTTTCACACTCATGACTCTGTCCGACACTCTTTTCACCTCTACAACATTTTTTGCACACTCTTCCTTCAGGTTCACACCTACTCTATTTCTCTTCCTAACCACACCATGATAGTATAGTTTGAACCCTGCTCCAATGCTTCTAGCCTTGCTGCCCTTCCACCTGATCTAAAACATGCCCTTCCTGATGCAACCCTCACCATCTATCCGGGCTTGGGACCGGCACAAGAAATAAATGGTTTGTGACCCATAGTGGCTGGTTTGAGAGCTGTCCAAATTTACAGTCAAAAATCCAGTTCACAAGAAGTCACAATTAGACTTTCTGCAGACTTCCAGAGAGTTCGCTTTGGGTGCAACCCAACCCTATTCATCAGATTATAAAACCTGTCAGTCTCGGCGTGGTGATGGTGAATGTTGTGTCTGTATTACTGAAGTCCATGAGTGGTCAGTCCGCAAGTCCAGAGGGTGCACTTTTGGATTAAGCCAATTAACATATTCAAATCCTCCTTATGCAAACTACCAGTATGCAGTAAGTATTTTCCAAGACTGGAAACGAGCTGGGGCTGGTATCACTGAGTCACTGGCATGTTTCACTGTAGGCAGGTTGTTCTGTTCAGCGTATGCTTCATTCTTCCTCCTCTAGGCATATTTCTTAGCCATAAGGCTGTAAAGTTCCAGTTTTGTGGTTTTGGCTTCAGTAGTGAAATACACCTTGGATTCTGGGAATGGAGGACCTTCAGCATGTAGTATGCACTTAACTATACAAACTGAAACCTTAGTGCTTGCTGCAGGTCTTTTGCAGTCACTTGAGGGTTTTGACTACCTGCATCCCCAGGAATCAGGTGGCAGCTGTTGATAACGTCCTCTTTCTGCCACGTATAGGTGTTTGTCGTCCCATAAAAACAGGAAGTCAGCTCGATCCTCTTGTGACCTCGTCCTATGCACTACACATTTTGACTTATTTGAAATTTAAAAAAGTATTTTTTAATATTTAGAAGAAGAAAAAAAAATTATAGAAATGGCAATATATGACGAGCCCATGGCTGCACAATAGACCAAAAATTCATTATCAATCATATCTCTAAATGCTTTCTATTCTATGTTATAATGTACAGTATTACTCATTATACTACTACTATTTCCATTTATCCATCCATCCATCCATCCATTTTCTACTGCTTATCCTATTATGTTACAGTATTTTTGTGTGTGTATGTTCATCCATAGAGAATAAAGAAATACATATACACATTATAATATAACAATATTAATAAACAATATTGTTCTTTGTAATATCAAATTTCAGATTTTCAAGTGAACATATTCATCTACACAAAAGCAAAGTCTTTGACTCAACCCATCAACACAAATCTTGAAAATTAAGTTTTTTATATAAGATAAAAGACAGATATAAATATGTATAAAAAGATACCACTACAGAAAAAAATCTATAACCCAGACAGGATAAGTTAAGGTGAATTTTTAAATTTTGTTGGGTGACTTTTTTCTCACCCTCCCTCTCCTGAAAACTCCACTCCAAAGATAACTCACATTTTGTAATGAAGAACTTAAGGAGTATTCACAAGAACAGCTATGTATTCTGTCTCTGTTTATAATATCCATTATAATTATGACAAAACAACCACAGAGGTATTCAGCTGATAGTCACCAGTTAACAGAATGGATCATTAATGCAAAACATAATGGTTAAATATTGAACTAGTATGTCCATGCAAGTTTAAAAGCACATATCATCACTGCACTTCTTTATCGCTATCACATTTTTACTGCTCATGACTAGTGCGTATTACGCCGCCTGAGTCAAACCATTGCAACCAAAAACAACACGTGTGCAGTGCACAGGTACTTAAATAGTGAAAATTTACTCAAATAATGATGGAGAATGAAGAAACACTCGAGTAATTGTACCCATTCGAACTGAAAAGTGATGAATGGATGCGGCATAAAATCACAAGTATGTTTGCTTTTGTGGTAAACTTCTGACAGAAGTTTTGGTTGTAAAAGTAAAAAAAAAAAAATATTTAAATGAATCTGACTGATAGAAAAGGAGGGTAGAAAAGTCTTAATTGATTTTTTTAAATCTCGGTTTTTCATCAGTGTTTTCCAGCTATGCAGTCTCCTCTGTCTGCACGGGGGGCCTCAACTCCAGGAACAGGTAACCACTGATATTGTCACTACTTGCAATACACGCTGTTGCTAATACTCATATTCTCTAAGAATATTATGTAAATTTTCTATGGAGCTACTTTAGAGTCCCTCTTAAATTATGGAGTTACTAGCAACAGTGAAGTTCAAAGCTCAGATATTTAGTTTGGTTAAGATGGCTAGAAAGCTCATGGAAACATCTATACCCAACTGTCCACCATTCGACAGGATGAGTCATCAATTTTAGAACAACTAGAGCATTTGTCACTTGAATGTAAACTAATTTTGTTTTTGTTTTGTTTTTTGTGATTCACTAAAACATCTCATATCAGGCATAACTCATTAAAACTAATTATGTAAATGTTGTTGCTGTTTCCAGGTCATGTGAACTTTGCAGAAATTTCTTGTGTTCAGTCACTGATTTTGTTAATTGAAAAATTCATACCTGGAACTTAATGGACAACTGAGAGGACTGTTTCAACAAGATCAACAGTGGGGTCTCCTCATCACATAAATATACTAGTTGCACACTGGACAATTTGACTTGTCATAACAAGGAAATCATGCAGATAAACTGGTATCACTGCACCTTTGCTTCAGAAATTGGCTGATTGCTGTGCAGCCTCCACTAGTCAACTTATCTATTATGAATACTGACTCGATATAAAGTTAAAATCAACCCCACATAGATTTTTCATGTTTGATCAGTTACAGATTGGAATGTTCATTTTCCCAATTTTTTTTTAATTTGAAGTTGAGCATTTGAATAATATAGGCACTGATTACCTCAATTTAAATGTAGGGGGGATATTATCGGACAATTAATCAACTAATAGCTTTAACTTGCTTCAAAGAATCTTTATTATATGAGGCAAAATCCCCTCGATTTAGTATAAATTATTAGCAATACTTACTCCACTGTTGTTTGTCCTACATTTGTATACACCACCCAGCAGTGCATGCAAATTTGGACGAAGATGGATATCTCAAGGCTGTATTTGGTTGTGTAGTAATGTACTGTATGTAACAAAATGGTCCTTTTTTTTGGAATATAAAACAGAATCTAAGCCAAACTGCTACATGTTCATCTAACTTTTGTATCGGTCTCTGTCTCCAGTTGTGCAGCAGATGTGCCTGTCTCCGGCTCAGGCGGATCCCTTCTATAGCCAGGGAGAATCTCTGTCATCAGACGATCAGTTGGACCAGACCTGGGTCACCGTATTTGGGTATTTATACCGTTGGCTATGCAAATAGCATTGCTGTCATCCTCAGTACTATTAATATATAACACAAAAATGTGTGTGTGTGTGTGTGTGTGTTAGTTTTCCTCCAGCGTCAGCATCCTACATCTTGCTGCAGTTCGCTCAGTACGGAAACATCCTCAAACATATGGTGAGACACAGAATAAGTCCTCAGGTCTTCCTCTCAAACGATCTCCACATAGAAATTAAACATACAAAATAAATGCTAGCCATTCCAATTATACAATGGCTGTTGAAACTGATGAAATTGGTCTTATCCATAAAGGCGAAGTATCCTTTAAAAAAATTCCTGGATCCAGACAGTGATCCAGATCACCACCAAAATCTAACAAGTTGTTCATTTGGTCGCACTTTTCCTGAATTGTCATCAAAATATTTTCTTTTTTTTTTTTTTTTTGGTCTTTGATATATTTATGTAACATAAAAGACATTAAAGAAATCAAAGAAGAAATGTCGCAACGGTGCTTATAGAAGATAAAATCTGGGGGAAGATGCTGAGATAGGCTCCAACTCCCCCCTGCGACCTCACTGCCAATCTTTTTTCAGTTATCCTGTTCACAACAAACAAATGAATGCTGACAAAAACATAATCCTCTCCCTTGGCAGAGGTCATCAAAGCTTGGTTAAAGTTACTATAAAAGTCTTTTTGGGTGTATTTGTTGAAATTATTTTAACAATCCAGTATCTTTGCTCATTGCTGCGAGCCCAGGGGCATAAAACTCACACCTACAGTAACATTCAGTATCAGCCAGCCATTTGAGACTGATGAGAATGTATGTTTGTGATGGCTATTTAATAAAGTTGTAATTTATTTATCAAAATGATAGTTCATAGGATTGAATGTGGCGAATTTACCAATCTCTGTGAAGATTCTCAGTCATCCAGGTCATCTTAATCTCGGAGTGTTTAGTAGGAAGCAACTGGACTTCTTATCTTGTTTGAAGACGTTTCGCCTCTCATTTGAAGACGTTTTGCCTTTCGGATGAGAGGCGAAACGTCTTCAAACAAGATCCAGTTGCTTCCTACTAAACACTCCAAGAGGAATTTACCAATCCCACATATTTTAGCTGGATGTACTAATAGTCATTGTGGTTAGGTAGTTCCCCTCTCATATAGTTTAGAGGAAGGCCTAAAGGGACAGGATGAGAATATTTTAGTGGCATACTTTCAAAATCCCGCTTTGGAAGCAATAACTGGTATTAATAAAATCCTGTTATGTTAAATCAGCTCACATTTCATTAAAATAATTGTTACGATACATATTTATTTATACATATGATACAGTATCAGATCAGTATCTGGCATTGAGTTATCTGTATTATCTTTCAGAGAGAAAATTCATATCACTGTATCAATTTGTATTATATTCTGTGTCCATTTGAGATTTCATATTTCAAGATTATTGCTGTATGAGTATATGAGGAAGTGCATGAACACTAAACTTTGGGTCAAAAGCTTGTAAAAGTACAGCCACAAAATCAGCTGAGGTTTTAGAGGTGTTTAGGCCTGGAATTGATGGCTGTATTGATGATTTACTGACAGATGGCCTCTCCTGGTAACTGGATGCACCTTCAGTATCAATCCAGACTTCAGGCTAGAAAAGCTTTGTCGAAAGATGGAAAAGTGTTTGGTGATGCCATAATGGTGGGAGTCAAACCCTGCATAGACAAGGTCAGCACCCTTTTTTTTGACCACCTCTATTAGTTTGTCTATCCATCTCCATATCAATTTGCATTGAAGTTGTCTTTCTTTCTGTCTCAGAGTGTTATGGACAGCAGTGTGGCTCCATTCTCCCCCTCATCCTCCTCCACCGCCCTTCCGTCCACTCCTCGCTCAGCCATCAGACCACTCAGCAATGCCTATAGGAGCTCTGGTAGTGATTACCAGGTAACTTATTTGCTCACAATTCACTGTGAGTCTACTTGAAAAATTGAACGTGTTTTTTTTTTTTTTTTTTTAAATTCTGTGTGTCTGTCTTTAGGTGGTAGCAGACAGACAGACACCCAGAAAGGATGACAGTTTTATTTCCAAGGCAATGGAGTACATGTTCAGCTGGTGATGTTACACAGTGCAACATGGGATACCTGCAGCACCAGAGGAGAGAGGGGAGTCAATAGAGACGAGGATAAATTGACTCACAACACTGTGTGTGTTGAGGAAGCCGAAAGTATTGCTTTTCCTGTCCTCTTTCTTTTATAATTGGTATTTTTAATGTTTTTGTCCCAATAAAGTTTTTTCTGTTTTGAATTTGATGCCAATTTATTTATTTTTCCTCATCAATGTTTGTGCTATTGGGCTGTTGTGACTCAAGGGATAGAGTTTGATTGGAGTATTGGTTGTCCCTTACTCTGGCAGACAGCTTTTGTTCTTGGGCAAGACAAGATACTGAGCCCTAAGGCATACCTCTTGGTGTGATTATACAGTAATCAGCCACAATATTAAAACCACCTATCTAAGAGTTTATTGTTTCCATTATGCAACCAAAACAACTGACATTCCAGTTCGAGTGACTTGTGTAAAGATCAGCTCTCCTCATTTCAGTGGGTATTATCAGGACTCGAGGACCCTCTAGACATTGAAGGAATGATCATTATTGCTTCTCCAAGTGAATTGCATTTTTGAGGACTATCATGCTCAATTACTCTTGCAAATTTGCGCATCAAGCATTGTAAAGATTTGTGTATGGTAGAGGTTTGGTCAATGGGGGGGCAAAATGGCTCACTAGCCACCCTTAAGTACACCACTCATTTCAAGTTTCAACTAGAGGCATGAAATTTGGTACAAATGTAATTCAAGTTTAGATCTAATAAGAAATCAATTGGTGCCATCACCTCAACCCCAGAGGAAGTTGGCCATTTTGAATTGAAACCCAACCTTGCCGACCTTTGTTCTTTTACCCAAACAACCTCAACTTTGGTTGGATCAATATTGATGCCATCAGCATGTATAATTGTAATAATTATTTTCATTGCACAGTGTCTTGTATGTAACTGGCGGTACAATTTTGATGTTTCGCAATGAAATATTTGTTTTACATGGCAACCCCAAAGAGAACTCATTACAGTCTCTTTTAGATTTACATGACATTATCAGTGGTATGTAAATTACATTGTCAATCCTTTGATGCTTTTGAATGTCCTGATCAGTGCTTATATCTTTAATGCTATATAAAAGACTTAACCCAGCATCAAAGAAATATACAGGTAATAGCAGCGCCATAGAAGAAAGGAAGAGCATCTTGCTCTTTTCCTAAGTATATCTTTAATGACTCTGGCTTTAGTCCCAACATACCTCACTAACCCAGTAATCTCAATTCAGAGTAAACCCCTCAGATCCAGCTTACACTTGGTGGACAGAAGTGAACAGAAGACAACTGAGAAGAGCCATATTGATCGGGAGCATTTTGTTAGCATTGATCTGTCCTCAAAAAAGTCTGATTAAAACAACAAAGGTCAGACTTTGAAGTCTGTTTTATGCTCTGTTTTGGCAGCATTCACTTTTGTAGAGAGGTTAGCATCATACCTTTGGAATCATTGGAGTCTCTTTGTCACAGTTGCTTCACAGCATGAGATGCCTGGGATTGCCATAGCCTGCTTGCAGTTTTAATGATAGTTTTCCCCATGGCTATTTACTATGATGTGGAAATGGTCCAAACTGTGTCTTTTTAAAACCTAACAAAGTACTCTAAATCCTCAACTGAAATCTTTTCTGGAAAATTACAAGTGAAATACAGGCAGGTCTAAAACCTGGTACCAACCTGCATTTTGTTCAGTCCTGTAGTATAGTAGTTCCTAACTTGAGGTCTGGGATGCCAAAGATTAACGGAGATTGTCCAGGGTTTGTTCATGCTAAGGTTGGCAAGTTTGCACTTGTTAAATTATAATAACACATTTGCAAGACAATCTATACAAAATTCTGTACATAAGACTATTCAGAAATAGATGGTTTATTCTTGAAAATCTAGAGTTCAAATTAATTACAATCATACTTGGTGTATGTGTGCGCATACACGTAGGAGGGAGCTAGGAGGGTTGGAGGCTCCTAGAATAAAGGTCAGTACTACCAGACTTCATGCTACCATGGAGTGTAGCTGGGAAGGCAGTCTGACCAGATTTTACTGATATAATTGCACATAATTTGTCGTAGAGTGGACTTAATGTTATAGTATATATTTTTGTTAATTGCCACCAAAAAAATATGGAGCCTATTATGAATGTGTAAACCATGACTTGATTATTACAGTCTTTAGACTTGTTTATAAGCCGCTTGTATAGCTGCCTTCAAAAGTGACTACCATGCTAGCAGGATGTAGGCCTACCTCCTGGGATTCTCTGCTAATTTTAGAAAAACAAAATCTCGCATTATACCACATTAACGACTAGTGGACATCACATCTCGTATCCCACATATTTCATCACTAACTATGTTAAAAACATTTTGAAAAAAATCAGTTTAGGTCAGAATATTAGCTGAAAGAAAATGGATGTGAAAATTCCATTGTTTTCCTAGTTGATCACCTCAACATTGTATTTAATTGTATAATCAACACCATTTGCTGAGGGGGACATGTTCATATTATGATGTAATCAACATGGGAGTTAAAGTGATGTTAAATTTCATATCTACTGCTGTCAAATGTCTTGCCTCTCAATCAGATCCTTTTAGGGCCAGTGACCCCAAGATATAGATCCAAAATTCTAAATGTTAAAACAGTCAAAGTTTGAGTCAAGAGTTTAAATAAATAAAAAAATTGAGATTGTGGAATTAATGTAAAGAGAAGTCTTGCCTGCTAACTTTGTGGTATTTTAATGAGCCGGAGTATAAAAATGCCCTACAAGGGTTAAGTATTATTTTCCCCACCAGATGGGGCCACAAGTCCTCAGCACAATCCTTCAGAAACACACTACATCATATATGATCTAGATGTATGTCATTTGAACTGACTGTACACCTTCTTGTATCAAGTTGAGCAACATTTTTTGACTAGGCAGGTGCACACTGGTGCTTGTTCTGTTTGTACGGAAATTCACTGTGATTTAATGACTAATGTCATATCAGTCTGACTAATCTAACTATTATACACAGTGATTTTCCTGTAGCTGCTTCAAAAGGCTCAGAAAAACGTATTCTGAACAATGACTCTGGTTTGGGTGAAATAATCTATAAAAGCCATGAGAGCACGTTGAAAACATTATTTTCAGTAGAATTAGCAATTAGCTTTTTTTATGCTTTGTCTTAGGGGATACCTGACGTCTCTTTAAAACCACTGAGATAGAGTAAGGAAGGATTTCTTTGGCATCAGCCTTTGTATTTCAGAAATATCTCACCAGTTGACCTTTCTCCTTATAGCCAATTACCTCTTGTGTACCTTATCTCATGAACATATGGTCTCCTCTGCTAGTACAGCATAAGCATGGGATAAATGACACGAACATATCACCCAGCCAGTTCTGTATGCAGAACAGAAAGCACACTGCTACATACAAACGATTGAGGACTTGGGTGCGAGTAGGCTTTGGTTGAGCCTATCCTTAACCATCTTCCTGATGCTACAAAGGACACTTACTGTAAAAACAATTGGATATACACAAGTCAGTCACCTTAGATTGCACATGGCCAATTTTGATTTAACATCTGCATCACTGTGCTTTAGGGGACTCAGCCATATCTCTTACGCTGTGTATTATCTTTGTGTTTGAGGTATAGTTGAATTTTGTGTGTATTTGTTTGTTCTCCTTCTGGACTGTGTGCCTAACTAGTTGCTCTTTGTTTTCCCAGATCCATAATCTTCAAATCTTTATAATGACAGGTGTCCCTATCAATGTATTGAATAACATGGATGAGCAAACCAAAACATTTGGGTACATACACTTATTGACCTAGGTTCCAGGTCCACATGTGCCCAGTACCCCTTCCTTTAAAGGGATATTGTATATGGATTACAAATATTTAGGTTTCGAATATGGAGCTTTAAATATAAACACATTATGTGAGGTAAAGATCAACAGCCGAAAAGATAGTCTCACCTACTGTTAATCCGAGATGAAAGAAACATCGCGATATTTGTCACACAAGCCTCTCGTCTGGTGTTACAAAAGCGATATCTCGCGCTACCTGAGCATTCGACGGCTCATTCCACCACAATCAAGCCTACAGGGAGGGGGTGTCTGTTCAGGAGCTACACAGCAATCGTTGGGAAACTTGAGCAGAATTTTTATTTATTCAAAGTTAACTTTATCGTTTATCTAACTACATTGGTAATCGCTGGTTAGAAATCGTAAATTTTAGCTACACGAAAGGAAAGCTAAATTACCGCGACAGCATAGCAGGCCTAGCTAACAAAAGAAAATACTTTCTCTTCTAAACTAATCCCCACTACTCTGTTTAGTTATGAGTCATGTGGTCGTTGATAATCCACACGGTCTAGATCAGCAGGTAAGTACTTTCAAGTGATATTTTCTTTCTTTTACCATAGAAATGTAATTTTTTTTCCCATTACGCACATGTAGTTTCGACTGAAAGGGAGCTTCGCTAGCTGTACTGACGCCGCGGCTGCTAAAATGGAGGCGATGTCTGTGTAGAGACAATTGTGATGGCGGAGTTCGTCACTATCTTGTGAATTAATCTGATGTTATATAAGTGTCCCCCCTCAAATAGACCGTAGTTTTAAAACATGTTTATGTCGAACACCTCGCGTGAAATTTTTTACGTCGACTAATGGAAATTTACAAGGTCAGGTAACATCTACGTCCGGCCGGCTTCCCGTTCAGTTAGCCGGCTAATGTTAGGTTAGGCCTTTTCAACCTGAAACGTGGCGTAGGAAAAAATGCTGGCAGCGGCGTGAGTGACCATTAAAGGTTTTTGATACACACAATGTTCTCGTTTTGATTAACCGTATATCTAGTTTATATTTGAGTGTTCTAATTAATTCCAAGAGTTAATACATAACGTTATATCTTGTATTTTATCCTAATTTGGCACCATTTATCTTTTTAAATTCTCGGATTGTAGACTACTCCCGTGCCATTGTGATCGTTGGATGACTCAAGCTAGTATTAATAAGCCTAACTGATGTTATTTTGATAGCCCTGTGAATTGTTTTAAAATTAAGGTCCAAACTTGACTTTTTTTTTTTTTTAATGGATATGAGTGTTGAGATTTTTAGAATATATTTGATTTTCTCATGTTTTTCAACCATCATCCTTGTTGCAGTTTAACATTCTTTGCCATTTTGTTGGCGGTTTTGGTGAAGGCCGACCTCATTTTACCCATTACCATTACCAAAGAAATGTTTGGGGTTTTTTTTTTTTTTTTTGTAGCTTGCTGCCCTAGACTTAAACTCTGACGGACAAGGCGGAGGAACTGGCAGTAAGTAACAAAGATTTTATACTTGTGTATTGATTAAAGTCTATTTAAGATTACCCTGATACAGTTTTTAAAGTGTTAAAGGGAATGGTTTAAATTAAGCTTTATTGGAATATACTGAAATAATTTTCCCTTTAAGGTTCTTATGAACAGTGTTTTTTTGTGTGTAAATGTAAGTCTGATTAAATTTGTGCATGCTACTTTTTTCTTCCATTTAGGGCGTTACATTCCACCTCACTTGAGAAACAAAGATGCCTCAAAAAATGGTGAGTTTAATCTGATATTAACCACCTGAGTTACGGTCACGCTGTTTCTGTTTGATACGTAATATGAATATTGAAATTACATGAGAGCGTGCTAAAAGCAGGCACAATTAAGGAAAAAACACTCGGACAGTAATTGGTGCTTTACCAGTCAAGCTGTTCATGGTGCTTCTGCATTATTTTTGCTGACGCAGACCATATGAATCTTTAAGACTAATTTTATCTATCTCTCTCTAATCCATGCTTAGTGGGCTTTCTCTGTTGGTGCGTGATTGCTTATTTTTGCATGGCTAAAATGTGTCATTAGGGTACTGCAAAATGGCTGGACCATAAAATTTGCAGCGGAAAAATAATGGGACAGATTTTTAATCTTTTTGATTCAGTCTACATGTAACAATTTAAATTATCTGTACATTGAGGAAAATATTCTTAAACAATTGCTCAAATTTGTTCTGGTCTCAAATGAACATGAGTAATGCTAGATATTGACTACTCTGATTGTGAAATGTGGAAGGTGGGTGCATTTGTGGTTGTGTTGCAAGTATTAAGATTTAATAACTATTTTTGTAGACCATGTGACTATTATTTTTCTTTCTCTCCCTATATTCTTTGAGCCTCTTAAAGACTTAAAAATCAAAACACTTCTCCCTGACCGTTTATACATTAAAAAAAAAAACAAACTCTTGAGTCATGGTAATGTCATTGCACACGTGACATGTTTTTCGTTTTACTGTTTTCTTATTCCACAGCAGGAAATGCTTATTCCGCTGGTAAACAGTGTGGTTATTCAGTGGCACTAATAAATCTCTCAAGTCCCCTCTGTCTGCTTTCGCTGAGGGCAATCTGCATTTTTATATGCATGAAATGGCCATTTTACACATCAGATAAAAACAGTGTGACGCAAAGAGTCAGTTTAGAGCTACGTCCAGTGAACATTAACGAAAAGCTCACGGTGAATATGCTTCTCTGTACTGGAATGCTTGTAGTCGAAATGAAATGTTAAGATAAATGACGCACTAGCCTCAGATTTCCAGTAAAGGCTTTTTTTAAAAAAAAAACTATTAAACCCCCCCCCCAAAAAAAATGTGCATTGAAACGTATGAGATTTGTTGTAAAAGTATTTTTCCCCCAGACCGTATATTCAAATCCCATATTTCACCTGATTGTCCCAAAGTTTCTTCTAAACAGTACCCACAACCATGGCAGACAGTCTGATCAAAGACACACTTAAGCATTGGCTGACTGTGAGATTGGTAACTATTACAATCAAGTCAAGGCTAACACTCGAGTCAGTTGGTTTGGGTGAGTCTTTATGGCATGCTTCCCTACCTCTGCTCAGGTTACCCAAGACTGGCCTCAAGAGCTTGCCTTTTACCATGCCTACAGTGGTGGTTTGCAAAACAGATGTGGTGTACCTTGAACTGCATGCCATGCCATCTACATTTGAAATGTATATAGCTGAAAACTTGGGCAATCTAAGCACCCTTGCTTTGTTGTGCTCATAATGAAGAAGCGACCGAAACCTTAGCCTTGCACTGCATTTGCTAAAGCATGCTCATAAAGTTGCTCACAGTGCGTGGTGATGCTGCCTCTAAAGACAATTTCATCTGAAATGAAGACTTAATGCTTTTTTTTTTCTGCTTTGGCCAAATAATCACACTCATTAGCCCATCAATCACAGCCATAAATTAAGAGTAACGATGCCATTTCGTAATGATAATGGAAGTTCTGCACCTCCTAATTCCCTGATTCAATCACTGTTTTTTTTATTTTCAAGATGAAGCTTCTCACTTTTGTTTGCCTATAGTATTGAAGAATATTAATAGGAAAAAAAAAAAATAGAAATATATTACAGAAAACCCCAGAAAATCAGACTTCCTACACATTTTATTTTCAATTACCGAAGTCTCTTGATGTTCTCATTGGTTAGTTTCTTCTTGATTTTGAACATGGCAAAAAACAATTGCAAACTACTTGTGCAGTTAGTGATAGAATGGAAACCTCCATACACTCATCCTTCCTGGGAACATGACCAAATGTGCCTGACTGAAAAGGAGTGTTTGTTTCTGCAATATTATTCTAAACTAGTGCTGGGCAGTATGAGTAAGAAAAGATTATTTTTTGAACATTCAGTTTATAAATTTTTTAAGAATGATTCACACTTAATTTTCTGCCTACATGAAGACAAGACAAATGTAATCCAGTAATACTCTTTATTAGTTCTAAATGTGAATTGCACCATAATTAAAAAATGCAGCCCTTAAAAGAGCATTATTGATTATCACTATATAACTATTTTATGATGAGATGCCACAGTTTCCTCATGTTTCATTGTATAAACAACAACACTGACAACACCAGACTTTTCCACGGTGTAAGCAGGCACCATTTTTTACCACATGTGAAATGCCAGTGCATCTGTAATTGTCTTTGTAATTGTCATATGGGGTGATGCTGGAAAACAAGGTAGCTAATGATATGTCAGTGAAGGAATTTCAGTGAGGCACTCATTGATGTAATTCCAATAGTTGCCTCTTGTCTCTGGAATAGGTTTGTTATGCTGCTACTTTTTGTTTCAACAGTGGTATGTTTCACGTTGAATCTTGCAAAACCAAATCATATGTGTAAGCGCTTTTCACACTGACACGGTTCTTCTGACTCTGGTTCTTTTCTGCCCAAGTTGCAAACAAACATTTTGTTTCATTTTGAGTGGTGATATCAATTCAACATTGGACAACAATAGTGACTCTACTAAGGCTTTCATATATTAGATAGCTCTGATGCATCATTTTAAGAGTGAACTTCTCAGTTAAGGTGCATTGTTTATGTAGAAAAGTACATCCAGAACTTGCTTATTGTGATAGTTTGGTTTATATACTGTGACATGCTTTGCGAAGTGGGAGTGGCTAAATGCTCCCTCAAATTCTAATGTTTTATTTTGAATTTGGAAAAAATTTTCAGATGATATTCTAAAAAAATAAAGGTCAAGTATATTTAGTAAACATTTGGACAAGATCATTGACAGTTCTGAAATTGAAGTTTTGTGGGTGCTCTTTTAGATTACATTTGTTAGAGGTTCCAAACACTGCCCAATTTAAGTAAAATCTATAAATCAGCATCCACACTCCCTTCTGAAATTGTTTACAAAGGTCTAGACATTACTTGATTACTACAGATTTGATTTACTAAGACTATATTGTCTTGAGATTCTGAATAAAGTTAAACTTTGCTGGCATTCAATGCATAAAGTCGGCGTGTGCCTGTGTGAAAATAACAAGGGTTTTCCCATGTGCCTATTTGTAAAGAGTACAGCAGTTAACTTTTAATCCACAAGTACAAATTTAAATCCTGTTCGCATGGTAGTTCTAACGGTATTTGCCATGAATTAGCCTCAGAAAAGGTCTGCACTCGACTCAATACTTATGTCTAGTAAGGAATATGGGTCAAACGTAAAACTGCTTACTGACATGTTCTTGCTTTCTCACAATTTTTTTTTTTTGTCTTCCATTAAGATTCACCTGGATGGGATGGTGGACGAAGCAATGGTTTCGTGAATGGGTACCATGACAACCGCACAAATGGGAGCTTCGGGGGGCGAGGACCCCCTCGCAATGATAGAGGTGGGCGCAGTGCCTACCGTGGTAACAGGGGTGGAGGCTCGTTTAATCAACCATTGCAAAATGCAGGTGGGGAAATCCTGTTTTGCCCTAAAATGTTAAACTATAGGTCAAGCTGTAGACTGTTGGATATAAACCTAGCTATCCCTGAGCTTACCCACCCTTGTCTTTATAATATAAAAAATAATTTCAGGAAGCTATTACCCTGCTGGGTAAAAGATGAACAATAACAAAACAAGAGAACTTTATATTAGCTAAATTAGATAACGTGGTTTTAAACAGCTTATGGACTTTTACTTTAGAGGAACACTAAGTTTTGGTAAGAATGTGGCATCATCAGATGATACCTTGACCACTGATTTCCAATTCTAAGTCTTACTGACTGCCTCTTTATCTGTTTCATGTCAGGATTTGGCAATTATGACAACAAAGATGGCAACTGGGGAGGACCTCCAAGGGATACTACCTACAGCAGCTTTGGGGGGCGTTCTGATAGGGCGAAGTCTTCCTTCTTCAATGACCGTGGAGCAGGGTCAAGAGGAAGGTGAGGGTGCATAAAATATTATATTGCACTTCATCTGCACTTTGTGATGCCTCCAAGGATGGATGTTGAGATGCACTACACTAGTGTTTCTAGTATATATATCTCTTACTATCTTAATTTTGCTTGTTAAAAGAAAATGTTTAAACAATGTCACTGTACAATTTGACACAGAATTGATGTTTTAGCTATTCAATTTCACATCCTATTTGTATGTATACAGATATGAGCGTGGCGGTTTTGCTAGTGGAGGTAACACCCGCTGGGTAGAGGACTCCAGAGAAGATGACTGGTCCAAACCCACTGCTCCTAATGAGCGCCTGGAACAGTAAGATGGAATCTACTCTATTAAGAAAACTTGCAGCCATCTTGTATCTGTGTTGCCCTCAACTCTTGCAAACATTACTTTTTTTTAGTGAGCTTTTCTCTGCAAGCAACACTGGGATAAATTTTGAGAAATATGATGATATCCCTGTCGAAGCGACTGGAACCAACTGCCCACCCCACATTGAAAGTGTAAGTCTATATTTTTGCAATTTTCTGTTATTGTTGAAAGTGTAATTTAGATGTTTCTCCTGTCCATATGTGTATTTGTAAAAAGAATAATAAAAGTCTTATCAGAAGAGTTTGTGTCTCAGACTGAGTTATGTGCAATTATTGTGTAGTTCCATGATGTGGACATGGGGGAGATTATCATGGGGAATATCAACCTGAGTCGCTACACTCGTCCCACACCGGTCCAGAAGCATGCTATCCCCATCATAAAGTCTAAGAGAGACTTGATGGCTTGTGCCCAGACTGGTGAGTTTTCTTAATGTGCACCCTTGAAAACATTCAGTAGATTAACCAGTCTTCTCCTTTTTCTGGTTTTTCCTTCTCTTACTGGAAATTATTTTACCTTTGAAACGTTGAAAGTAATGGTTTATTGATAATCCAAAATTAAATCTGTAATCCTGTTTCAGGCTCTGGCAAGACTGCTGCCTTCTTGCTACCGGTGTTGAGTCAAATCTACACAGATGGACCAGGCGATGCCCTACAGGCCATCAAGAACAGTGGACCGGTAATGGGGGAATAATATGTAGAAAAATCCAGTATTTAAATTTGATTTTGTTAGAATAAACATTTCTTTACTAAACAAACTACATTAATTTATAATATGAGCATGATCTAAACATGCTCTACAAGTTGAGTGTCATGAGATAGCTTGGATTGTGAATTGGCGCTATATAAATAAAATTGTCATGACTCTTGAACCCTTAGGAGAATGGGAGGTACGGTCGTCGTAAGCAGTACCCAATCTCTCTTGTTCTGGCTCCCACCAGAGAACTGGCTTTACAGATCTATGATGAAGCAAGGAAGGTGAGCTCCAGCATTAAAAAATAAACTGTCTGACACCATGACGTTTCTCATGGACATCGAGTAGTCCCCTGAAAGTTGAATTGCATCTTGAAGCTTAACTGATTTCCCTTTTCCCTATGCCCTAGTTTGCCTATCGCTCACGTGTGCGTCCTTGCGTGGTGTATGGTGGTGCTGACATTGGCCAGCAGATCAGGGACTTGGAAAGGGGCTGTCACCTGCTGGTGGCCACACCTGGTCGTCTGGTTGATATGATGGAGAGGGGCAAGATTGGTTTGGACTATTGCAAGTCAGTATCACATAATGATATAGCATTAGAAATGTCTAAATTTCAAAAGCAACAGACTTGATATTTGTTATCATTAAAAATGTTACTAATTGAATAATTCTCTACAGCTACTTGGTCCTGGATGAGGCTGACCGCATGTTGGACATGGGTTTTGAGCCACAGATCAGACGCATTGTGGAGCAAGATACAATGCCACCGAAAGGCATCCGCCAGACCATGATGTTCAGTGCCACCTTCCCCAAGGAAATCCAGGTACATGAGAAAGTCAAGTATGAGTCATTTTGATTACGGTGATAAATATCTGCATATTTATAAATTGTATTTTGTGCATAGATCCTCGCTCGTGACTTCCTGGAAGATTACATTTTCCTGGCAGTGGGGCGTGTTGGTTCCACTTCAGAAAACATCACACAGAAGGTAGTCTGGGTAGAGGAAACTGACAAGAGGTCCTTCCTTCTTGACCTGCTCAATGCCACAGGTGAGATATGCATCCGTGATAAGGAAAATATTTTTTCTCCCATGAAGATCACATTGGGCTCTCACCATCCTATGTTTGTCAATTTGCGCTGCATCAAGCTAATTTTGACTTCGCTACATCTCTACCTATAAGTGCTCATTATAGCGAGTCCTTGCACTGAACAATAAAATATTAAAGCAAAATTGTACATTGTGCTAAGCAAGCACTGAAATCACTTCGGTCTTTAGGTAGGTTTGTTCTTCATTAATGATCTAAAGCTGTTATGTTTGTGCACTGAGCAGCCTTACATTTACTGGCTGGTTTGGTTTTATCTTAGTTATTCCCAGTGAGGTTCAGGAAAATGTGACAGAGGCCCCAGAGAAACCTGGTAAGTATGAACATACCATAACTTCATTCTGACCCACAAGTATGGTGTTTAGTCTAAGAACTTGCAATCTTAGAAAGGTGGAGAGGTGTGTATGTGGTAGGAGTGCACAGAACAGTGTTTGTGAGTGGAAAAGCATTCTCTGGAAGGAGCTATTTTGGTTTTGTTTTTTTGGGTGCATAGTTGTCCTGCAGGCAGGGAAGAGCCCCTTTTACATGGTTGTGTCTGCTCAGCACTCAATGTGACTTGGAATGGAATAACCAGCCTCCTCTAGTCATAGGACACCGTTTTCAACAGTTCATTACACTTGTGATTTGAGTCAGTTTGTTTTCCACACACCTCCAGTGTTCTGTCCAGTTTACAACTCAATTGTCCACTTTGGGTTTTCCTGTGGATCCCAGCAAAGTAAAAGAGCAACCTGGGAAAAGCAATAAATAAATTTTCTTTTTTAAGATGTCAAAAGCTTTTTCTTTTTTTTTTTAAATTAACAAATATTTGAAAATTATGATCCACCCCAGCCTGCTTTTTCCACCGTAAGCCTAATATTTTGTTATAACTATCAATGAACTATCAAGGAAAAATGTCACTTGTCAAATTCAGCCAAGACTCATGGCATCTTGCCAAACAAGTGATTGTTGAGCAGTAGCTATTATGTAGGGAGGATTAAGCGTATTGCTCTTCTCCCCTTGCTTAAGGGGTCCATATTTGTGCACAGGGAATAGAAATGCTCCTTCACAAGGATGTTTATTCACTTGCAACACTTGCATGTGTGCTTGTATCATGTGCACATCTCTGGCTTTTAGGTAGCAGGTTGTAAGACAAGTTAAATGC
>KV751348.1:2931411-2943339 GCA_001698575.1 Mola mola | reverse complement strand
CAAAGACAGTTGTGCGATATCAAGAGCACATTGACGGTTTTATTTCAAGGTGCTGGAGATTAATTTGATTTCTCGCAAACACATAAAGGATGAAGCTATTAGGTTCAACATCGATATTTAACTATTTGGCTGATAACCAGCCAAATAATTACTGGCATTAACACTTGAGTAAACAAGATCAAACCTGCATGAAAAATAACTGCACTTCTACATCAAGCACCATCACTGTATGGCAATGCCAGACAGTAGGATTAATAAGATCTTTCTTTGGAATTAACTCCCCCATGGGCTACAGTACTACAGGATATGTACAGCATAAACACAGGATGAAGGTTACTGTAGATTTGAAGAAAATGCTAAAGCATATCCTGCAAAAAACAAAATTGAGAACATACTAGGCACATTTATGATACTGTCCTTCGGGTCAAAGCAACAAAGAGTCATTCCTCTAACCTGTGAAGTTGGCAGAGTTAAAAACGCCTGCGAGATTGTGAGAATTGTGTGAATTGCAAGAAATTGAGAATCACTTCTTCTGTATTATTTTATGTCGAAAATATCTGTTGAATGAAAAGCATGTTTGAAATCAATTCATTTCAACATGGGAAATCCCCCAGCAGTCTAGACCTATAGCAGGTTAACTATGGGCCGGCCTGTGCCAGCCCTAACGATAAGCTTTATCAAAAAGGAATGTTTTAAGCCTACTCTTTAACACAGGGAGTGTGTCTGCCCCACGGACTTTAACTGGGAGCTGGTTCCAGAGAATAGGTCCCTGGTAGCTGAAGGCTCGGCCTCCCAGATTACTTTTAGAGATCCTAGGAACTACCAGTTCTTTTCTTTAAAGCATGCCACAAAATTATAACAATGATCAATAAGTAGTGCGAGGTCTGGTTTGAAAAAGCTTGCGTGGTGTAATGGGCACAACATGCTGGCAGCCAGGTTTTAAATTTTGGAGAGAAGGCAGTTTGGAATGGTCGGGGATGTTCAATAATCTTATACAGTGTTTTTGTGTAGCGTTTGAGCATTTTGGCATTACTTGTGTTCATGCCTGAGGTGAATCTCCCAGAAGACCCAGATCCACAGTGCTTGTGGACAACCAGAAGTGAGATGATTTTTTTATGATTCACTTTATGCCTCCACACACAGAGCTTTTTGGGCAGCGAGAAGAAAAAACACGGGTTACATATTTTTAAATCTGCAGGCATGCAAATAGTGTTTGCCCCAGTTTTGAAAGATTTTCAGAGTACTCTTTCGAAGTCACATGGTTTCTAATGTGCTGAGTAGGTTTTATAACCACCTAGCAGTGACATCCATTAAAAGCCTGTTGTATAATTTTTGTGTCAGTTTAAGAACAAGGTTTTGGGGACATGGATGTCAGGCTTTAGTGATCGTATTCAGCTCTCTGGGCAAAGATAGTTGTCCACACAATTCAGACAGCACGTACACTAGTCTTAAGAGGCCGTATTGATCAGCTCTCTCATCAGATCATAGTAGTGATGGCATCCTGATCTCCTAATCTATTCCCACATCTGAATTTTTCATAAATTTTATTCTCTTTGTGTGTGTGTGTTGGTGTAATATGTGTGTCTGCATTATTGCTCTGCCTCAGTGGTTTGATCTGAGCGCTTCGCTTTACTTGTGTAATCCCGCCAACTGTCCTTCTCCATCCTTCTACCCCTCCATCCATCACTCCAACCAGGGGATTTGACTGCCATTAAGAGATAGCTTTTTGTGCGTGTGTGTTTGTGTGTATGATTGACAGGACACAGAAGAGTTAAGGGTGAGTCTAAACAGTAAAAACACAACCACACTTTTGCTGGAGACCTGTGACAGGCAGAAGCATCTAGTGAGTGTGCTCAGTGATGCCGTCGAAGGCTTGCTGTGTAGACTGCTATGGGATGGACTGGAGGGACACAAGCCCATATCCCTCTGACTGGAGCGTGACCTTTAACACACATGGATGCAACTGTCTGGAAAGATCTACAGGTATGTTCTTTTAATTTCTACCTGCAGTCCCAACTGCAAATCTGGGTTTTTCCAGGCTGACAGCTTTTGTATACACTTTTATACTGTTGTAGGTCTCTTTGGTTCTGTCATTTTCACTAAAAATGAAACAGAGACAAAACTGTTTAGAACGAAATCACAAATGGACTTGACACACTTTTTTATATATTTTATAATACTTCATCATTACGTCCCATTGTGTGTGCTTTTTTTTTTTATGCCATTTCAGACCTCCGTTAATCCTGGCATGTCCCAGATGAGAGACTACAGTAATGACTGTCATCACTTTAACTGGTCAGTTTCAATCCCTCCACTCCCCCTTCTCTCTTCCTCAGCTGAAAAATGGTGCCATTAAAGAAACGTTTCCACAAATTGTCAATTTAACAACAATAGGCACTGTCCTCACTCAGGTTGGCTTCAGTCTCCCACAGAAATTCAGGTTTGTCTCCATCCAAACTGTTCATCTCTTAATATGTATTTACTGATTGATTAGACTAAAAGGTAGCACTGAACTTGAACAAACGTGAACTGGATCATGGGTGAAATCCTAGGCACAGACAATTTCTATTGTTTTTGGGGGCTAATCTCTGATGTAAGCCGTTCTTTCCTAATCACATTCATCATTTCAGCAACAGCTGGAAAAGACAGCAGCCCTCAACTTGCCAGTCAACGTGACTCAAACAGCAAATAGTTACTCCACTAGTGTCCTTGGGTCGCTGCAAAACTCGGTACAAGCATTTATTCTTGGAAACTATTGTCATCACTTTTCTTATGCAGTGATGACAATAGTTTTGATTCATTTTTTGATATCATGGAAGGTTTAAAAGAAATTAGCCAAGAGCTCAGAAAAAAGTAGACTTGCACTAGTCTGTCCTTTGGGATAAATGCCTGAATGTGCGTTCATCTTACAAATAGTAGTACATACATATAAATGCATGAGGCCACATTGCAGCCAAGGCTCCAAGTGAGGGAGATACTTTCTAGCTAAAAACAGATATGGATGATATACAGTAGTGTTCAAAATAATAGCAGTCCAATGTGACTAACCAGATTAATCCAGGTTTTTAGTATATTTTTTATTGCTACAAGGCAAACAATTTACCAGTAGGTGCAGTAGATTCTCAGAAAACCAACAAGACCCAGCATTCATGATATGCACGCTCTTAAGGCTGTGCAATTGGGCAATTAGTTGAAAGGGGTGTGTTCAAAAAAATAGCAGTGTCGCCCGTTGACTTTACAAACTCAAAACTATTTTGTACAAACTTTTTTGTTTCTAGGATTTAGCAATCCTGTGAATCACTAAACTAATATTTAGTTGTATGACCACAGTTTTTTATAACTGCTTCACATCTGTGTGGCATGGAGTCAACCAACTTGTGGCACCTTTCAGCTGTTATTCCACTCCAAGATTCTTTAACAACATTCCACAATTCATTTACATTTCTTGGTTTTGCTTCAGAAACAGCATTTTTGATGTCACCCCACAAGTTCTCGATTGGATTAAGGTCCGGGGATTGGGCTGGCCACTCCATAACATTAATTTTGTTGGTTTGGAACCAAGATTTTGCTCGTTTACTAGTGTGTTTGGGGTCATTGTCTTGTTGAAACACCCATTTCAAGGGCATGTCCTCTTCAGCATAAGGCAACATGACCTCTTCAAGTATTTTGACATATGCAAACTGATCCATGATCCCTGGTATGCGATAAATAGGCCCAACACCATAGTAGGAGAAACATGCCCATATCATGATGCTTGCACCACCATGCTTCACTGTCTTCACTGTGTACTGTGGCTTGAATTCAGAGTTTGGGGGTCGTCTCACAAACTGTCTGCGGCCCTTGGACCCAAAAAGAACAACTTTACTCTCATCAGTCCACAAAATGTTCCTCCATTTCTCTTTAGGCCAGTTGATGTGTTCTTTGGCAAATTGTAACCTCTTCTGCACATGTCTTTTTTTTTTTAACAGAGGGACTTTGCGGGGGATTCTTGTAAATAGATTAGCTTCACACAGACGTCTTCTAACTGTCACAGTACTTACAGGTAACTCCAGACTGTCTTTGATCATGCTGGAGCTGATCATTGGCTGAGCCTTTGCCATTCTGGTTATTCTTCGATCCATTTTGATGGTTGTCTTCCGTTTTCTGCCACGTGTCTCTGGTTTTGCTCTCCATTTTAAGGCATTGGAGATCATTTTAGCTGAACAGCCTATAATTTTTTGCACCTCTTTATAAGTTTTCCCCTCTCCAATCAACTTTTTAATCAAAGTACGCTGTTCTTCGGAACAATGTCTTGAACGACCCATTTTCCTGAGGCTTTCAAAGAGAAATGCATGTTCAACAAGTGCTGGCTTCATCCTTAAATAGGGGCCACCTCATTCACACCTGTTTTTTCACAAAATTGATGACCTCACTGATTGAATGCCACACTGCTATTTTTTTGAACACACCCCTTTCAACTAATTGCCCAATTGCACAGCCTTAAGAGCGTGCATATCATGAATGCTGGGTCTTGTTGGTTTTCTGAGAATCTACTGCACCTACTGGTAACTTGTTTGCCATGTAGCGATAAAAAATATACTAATAACAGTGATTAATCTGGTTAGTCACATTGGACTGCTATTATTTTGAACACTACTGTATGTTGATCCACAAGAAAGTGAGTCTTTTATGGAGTTGATGTTAAAGACTGCTGAGCAAAATCTGCTCCTACATCACAAAAAACTATACATGTAGACAGTGATCTTACTCTGTGGAAAAACATCCACTGGTCTGGTGAAACAAAATGGAACTGTTTGGCCATAATGACCATTTTTATGTTTGGAGGAGAGTAAAGGGGAATTGAGGCTAAAGAACAGCATCCCAACAGGAAAGCCCAGGGAAGACATGTTAATTTGGATTAAATGTGATTATTGTGAAAAGGAGTGTTTACACACTTCCGACCTTGACTGTAAACTAAAGTAAGACATTTGACACAATCAAGTTTTCAGGGAATACAATCCTGAGTGAAATGTCTTCCACTGTTTCCACTG
The DNA here is from genome assembly GCA_001698575.1 of Mola mola. Lineage (NCBI taxonomy): Eukaryota > Metazoa > Chordata > Actinopteri > Tetraodontiformes > Molidae > Mola > Mola mola. The sequence continues at coordinate 2,938,309 of KV751348.1, read as the reverse complement.
CATTGACTGGTCAAAATGTCTGTTTTAGAAAACTTTCCTTAACAGAAGGCCAAATCAAAAAATAATCAGTACATGCAATCTTATTATACACTCTGTATAGTCATGATTGAAAGCAAATACGGTACAAACAACCAGTATTTATTTTTTTTACACTATTTGTACTGTGCACAAATTAAGTCCCATCTCCCACCAAGGAGGTGGGACTTACTTAAAGAGTTTTTGTTTATGTTGTAATTTACTATTTGCCCCATCTGTTGGTTGGTTGGTTGGTTTGTTTTTCTCCTTTGTGCTCTTTATTTGTTCTGCTTTGTTTTCTTTGCTGTTGTTTATTTACAACATAAAGTACATTGAGTGCAATTTAAAAAAAAAAAGTTTGTATGTGTAAAACATTTTATGCCAACTTGGAGTCTGAACAATGAAGAAAGCACAGCTATGCCACATGTACATGTTGTTGATATTGTTATTCCACCATCTCCTGTCCTGCTTCCAGTGTCCATGCTGTGCCTGCTGCCTCACGTGGTGCTGGCTCTCTGGGCATGTGTTCGGGCCTGTCCGGCGTCCTGCTCCTGCACTCAGGAGAAGAGCTGCAGCGTGCTGTGTGATCGCTCAGGTATGGCCGAGCTGCCTAAAGAGTTCCCCTGCGAGGCTTCTGCCATCAACCTGGAGAAGAACAGACTGAAGTTCCTGTCAGAGAGGGCCTTCGGCACCCTGCCCTCCCTCAGGTCTCTCTCTTTGGACCACAACAACATCTCCTTCATCACCCCAGGAGCCTTCAAGGTCTGCTGAGCTGAAGTCTGATTGCATTTCTTCCTTTCAAAAGAGCAGCAGACACAGCTGATCAAATGTTTTGTAAGGATTTTTGGAGACTAGCTAAAACACATTTGTCCCATCAGTATTTAGTTACTCTTAAAATTAAACATCAATTCGGGACCATAGTAGATAGCGGTGAAAAAAAATGTTTTGTAACTAACCTACAGTAACACTGAAGCTAAAGATGTGATATGTTTTCACTGCTTGATCAGCATCAACCTCGAAACTCAACAAATTAAAGCAAAAGATAAGCAAATTTGCATATGTTCAGGCAGGCCACAGAAGTCAAGCTCAACTAAAAATCTGCTAATCTGAAACCAGCCCATCTCCACTGTATCCAACCGGTCATTCTCAAACGGGGCACACTATCTAAGATGCTTTGACCTGCCCTTTCCTGCTTCCTCCGCAAGCTATTTTGCAAACTCACTTCCACCTAGCTCCTCCTTTTTACACTGTCTGATTAGTCAGTGTCATTTCAATCACCAATGATGCTTGCTCTGGTCTCTACCTAAGGGGAGGGCCAGTTACCAAACTAAAGTACTAAATAGAGAGGAGTGAGCCTAGCTGACAAATTCATTAAAAAGATTATTGAATTCCAGAGTTGCACCAAGAAACCTGTTTATGGACTCAAATTAAAGCAATAATGAATCATTATGTGTAATGTTTCGTACTTTAAGCAAAATAAAGGCACTGCAAAAACCTATTTGCAGAGGAAGCAATGTCTTACTGATGTGGAAAGCAGAATAAACATGATTTTTAAATCATGCATGTTAAAGTGGACCTACTTCCTGCAGGGCCTCTCCAACTTAGTGGACCTGAAAATGGCCCACAATGAGTACATCAGTTATCTCCATACACGAACGTTCACGGGCCTCAAGAAGCTGGTGCGCCTCGACTTGTCAGACTGTAACCTCTTCAACATCCCTGACCGCATCTTCATTGAGCAAACAGCACTGAGGGAGCTGCTCTGCTTTCAAAACAAATTCAGGCGGATCCCTGGAGCCATCAGAGGCATGGAGAACCTGACTCACATCTACCTGGAAAGGAACAAGATAGAGGCAGTTGCCTACAACACCCTGCTGGGCCTTGGTAGTCTCAGGTAAGTCAGGCTGGGGAAGATCATGTAACACTGGTTGCCAGCTTGGAATGTCCTCACATAGCCACTAGCTGACATCAATTTACCATTAATCTGCTCTTAATTCCTTTTTAGGATTTTTAATTTTGTTTTTAGTTAATTTTAGTTTCGAACTACTACCATTCCTATATCCGCTATAGGATATTGCCATCTGTTACTCCCCAATCTGATTCACTGCACAATTTGATGGTGCATGAGCAAGTACACTTGCCATCTTGTAAAAAAAAAAAAAATAGAATATGACAAAATATGATGATTTGAAAATACTGAAAATACCACATGGACAACATATCTAATGTGTGCATGTGTATAGACAAAATATCTAATGAAATTCAGAAATTCTATTTTTTTTTTAAATTTTTTCAATTACATGCCAATTTAGAAATTGAAGCCAGCAACATGTCAACACAAACTGGGACTAGACTGGCAAAAAGTGTAACAATTTAAGGAAATGTTTTTAAACATAAAATTGCAAAGAATTCGGAATTTCATTTTCATAGTGCATAATATCATTAAAGGATTTACTGAATACGGAACAAATCTCGGCACACAATGAACAAGACTGGAAATATTAGATGGTCTTAATCTTCTGACACTCAGATGGCACTACATCGAAAACAGACATGATTCTGTGGTGACATCAATGCATGGGCTGAGGAACACAACCCAAAAAAACCCATCACCACAGTTTATCACTGACACTTGAGAGGTAACCGTTGTAAACCAGGTCCAGAAAGGCTGCTTCCTTCTCTGTGCCTGAGCGGATATAAGATGGTCTAAAGGCAAAGTGGGAAAACTGTCCTGTGGTCGGACAAATCTTGATTATTTTCTTGAATGCCATCACGAATGCAAAGTCCTCAGGGTCAAAGAGGAGAGGGGCCATCCGGTTTGTTGTCAGTGCTCAGTTCAAAAGCTGCAGTCTGGGTAACCTACTCATTTCTGAAGGCACCATTAATGTTAAATGTATAAAACCATTTGGAACAATATATACTGACTAGTAAATGTCTTTTTCGGAAAAGTTCTTGCTTATTTCAGCAAGACAATATCAAACCACATCCCGCAAGTATTACAACAGCATGAGCTCCACATTGAAAAAGTTCTGGTGCTAAACTGCCCCAATCCACAGTCTGACGTATCACCCACGGAAAAGTATGATAAAGGAGACCCTGAGCAGCTACATTCCTACATCAAGCAAGAATGGGAAAACATTCCTCTTTCAAAATTACAGCAATTCCCTACCTTTGTTCCCAAACCCTTACAGAATGTTGTTAAAAGAAAAATTTACACAATTGAGTGGTAAACATAACCCTGTCCAAATCTGGGCATCAATTTCTAAATGAGAATACAAACAATGACTTTTCTCCATTTCGTATGTTGCCTTTATGCTATTTTCACTTAAATATGTGATGATTTGCAAATCATCACAGTCTGTTTCTATTTACATTTTACATTTCAATCCAAACTTTTTGGGAAATAGCATTGTACATCAAGATACAGCAACCACTTAACACTAGAACTTTGGCAAAACCATTTATTGGTTAGGTTGACTTGTACTAATGATTGCGATTGCATTTGCTAATGACTATTTTAGACAATGGTGCATCACCTGTAGCGAAACTTTTATTTTCACTTTAAAGGGCCTTTCTTTGAATGAAGGTTTTACTGTACAAATAACTGGAGAGTACACAATAAAAGCAGTAGAGCATTAAAACCTGTGTTACAACAGGAAACCACATGCAACTGTGTAAAGTCATTAGTCAATAGTTAATGTAATCGTACTCGTAACATAACAAATGTCACTGATTAACTGCAATTCTGGTGTGGTGTTGTCATCAAAGTTCAGCGACTCAGGGAGGGCTTTGACAACATCTCCTAAACTATGGATGTTTCAGTGGCTCTAAGTATATTTAAAATTGTTATAGGGAAAGTTTGAAAATGAAGTCACATGATGAGTAGATTTTACATGTATGTAGAACTTAGGCGGTATGATCCTTAACTAATTTAGACACTTTTTAAAAATTTAATTTAAACACGTTCTTTAGGTCATATCATAGTACAAGGTAAATGTTAGGACTTTTAAGAAACAATCCTCAGGGATGTGGGTTTAATGACTGAACCAGGTGTAGAGTACTCAGATAAATTCAGAAATTACATCATTTTACTGTAATGTAGCCTTTCATATTTATTCTATTGTCGTAAACATTATGTGTGCTCTATATTTATTACTATTTCAAGTGTCTTATGGATGCCCTGACTGGTTAAAAACTAAAGGTTGGCAAATGGGGCTTATATACAATACATCATGACCTGTACTCACCAACACAACGCTTAAATGCTGTAAGGTCTCGTAGTGTACTATAACAGTCTGCGCAGTGGTGTTATCAGTGTGTGTATTCAATAAAGTAAAGCACATGTGGATCATCTATGAACTGCATATTTGTTTCATTGATGGAGGTCACTAAAGTGTAAGGCATTTTCATACTTTTAAAAGAATCCAGACTGCAGGGATTTAAAGTTAAGATTTCCTTTTTAGGACCCTGACCCTGTATTTAATTCCTTTGATTTTGAAAGTAAAAAACAGTTGTATCAGATGCACTTGTGAGACCCCCCGGTTATCCCCTCATTGATCTGAAAAATCTCCCTTATTCTTTCCTATGAAGGACTGAACCTTTTGAGAATGCCCCTTTCATACTCAATCATGAAACGATCACGTGTCACCAATCATTTTACCTGGGAAATGTACCAATCAGGTGTTTGAGCATTCCCCAGTCCTTTTTTTTTTTTTTTTTTTCCCTTTTCCAACATGCGTTAAATGTGTTGGTGTGAACAAATTTAGTCCTTAATGTTGCCTTTTGGAACATGTGTCTTCCTATTGCAGGTACCTGAATCTCCAGGAAAACCGCATCAATGTGATCCATGATCAGGCCTTCCAGGGCCTAGTGCGGTTGGAGAACTTCTACCTCAATGACAACTTGCTGTCGGATCTGCCCCAGCTAGCTTTCAAGGGTCTCAGCCGCCTCAAGATGCTCAACCTCGGCGGCAACCAGCTCACCAATGTGTCCAAGAGCTGGTTCAGTGACCTGGTGGAGCTGGAGGTCCTGTATCTGGACAGAAACCAGGTGTTATACATCGAAAAAGGCACTTTTGAGAACCTGACCAGCCTGATCATGCTCCACTTAAACAGCAACAACCTCACAACCCTCCCCTTCCCCGTTTTTCAGCCCATCTACTTCCTGGGCCGTCTGTACCTCTTCAAGAACCCCTGGGAGTGTGACTGCTCCCTCGAGTGGCTCAAGGAGTGGATGGACAACTACAAGCTGGTGCGGGACATCCCCTGTGCCTCTCCGTCCTCTGTTGCAGGGCTGGATCTCAGCGAGGTGGTCTTCGCCAAGGTGAACGGCACATGTTTGGACCCTGCTGAGCTGAACCTGACCACGGCCGCCTCAGACATCGCCTCCACCACCGAAAACCGCTTCAACAGCCTCATCTCCAAGCTGCTCCAGCAGGAGCTCAGAGAGGAGATGGGGAACAGCACAGAGAGCCTCCGCAACGGGACCCTGCTGGAGCCAGAGGATGGGTCTCTCTCCGGAGGGGTGGAGGGGCGACAGGTCCTAGCACACCAATCACTTCACTACGCCACTGTAGTGTGGCTTGTCTTTGGTTTTATCGGACAGTCAGGTGTTCATTTCTGTCTTTCTTGTACATGAAATCGGGAGATAGGATTAACTTTACTAATTTAGATGAAAGGAGCGCTCCTCCTTGCAAATGTGGTTCCCAGTGTGAGTCTGCTCTGCCAAACATGATATGCAACAACATACCAGATCAGATATGCAAGTTGTACAGCTGCAGGATTCATTTCCACAATTGCAGGGGCAGGTTTTGAATTCAGTCTGTGGTGATGTGGCAGAAATCCATCTGTGAAACTCCACCTCATAATACTCCTCTGGAATTAATATTATGTAATATTCATAGCATTACATAGTCTGTTATGAGTGATTTTTGTTGTAGTTTTTCACGTCAATGTGTAAAATTGAAGGAGATCCTGTAGTTATCTCCTAAACAGATGTCCTCTCTGCTCCTTTCTATTCATTCAACTCTAAATGTAGGTTCGGCAGCTTTTCCATAAATACATTAATCTTCTTATTGCATGCGGCTCAGTGTCATTGCTGCGTGTGTTACGTTACAACATAATGGAGGGACTCTCATTTGCTTTTGCCTCCTTTTCATGGACTGGACACTTATGGACATGATCTTTTCCCCAGGCAGCAAGTGGTGGTGACATATGGCAATATGTCAGATTGTGGATGGGGGAGGAACCGGTGTCGAAACATGCCACGTGTTTTTGAGATAAGATATATTCTCAGATCTGTTAACTGTTAAACAAGCTGATCTTGAATTGCAAAGTGTTCTGCATGCTGCAGAGTTCTTGATGAGCTAAATACAATCTGATTTGATGTGTGTAGCTGAAGAAGTTAACCCTTGTGAATGTAAGTAGTTCTGACAGCTAGTAATTCGGTTCAAATGTGTTATTAGACAAAACGCACTGTCACATGATATAATTTCTGAATAAAAAACATGCTCTTGAACTTTTGACATGACTGCTCAGTTAATCCTTTGAGCCTCGGGACAGGATTCAACCTGATTCAGTGGCAAACAACAGTTAATCTGCACACTGGCTCTTTAATGTGGTATTAGACTGAGACTAAAACAAACATGGAGCCAGGATGCTGTACTCAGCACAGAAAAGTCTGCACCAATAGTGCCAAGTACAAAAAGTAAAATAACTCATTACATAGAACCATTTTAGAATCATTTATTGGAAGATCCTCTTCCATATCAACCAGAGTCTGCAGATTAAAGTATTCTTTCAAGTAAATGTACTGAAATCTAGTAAGAAAGAAGTCTCTTTTGCTGTTTTCTTTGTTTCCTCAAAACTGAGTTTAATTTTCATTG
>KV751348.1:2910571-2931349 GCA_001698575.1 Mola mola | reverse complement strand
ACAATTCCTTTAAAAAAAAAATAAAATAATTTGTCTCTTAGTGATAGTTGTGGTCCATGTAAATTCTGTTGATGCATCGTCCTCCTCCTCCTCCTCCTCAAAAAGCTCAGTGCTGTTTTCCCTTAAAAGAACTCATTCAAGCATCATCAGCGCTGACAGCTCTATCCTGCCGAGGTAATGCTTTCATTCTGAGGTAAAATAAAAAAAACTAAAATAAAAACACGGCTGTCCTCAGTCATTGTTTTTTCCAGATGTAATGATATTGGATTACACAACAGTATACCAGTTTTTATTATAATCACTCACTTGGATTGCCTGAAATCACAAAATGAAAGCTTTGGTCAGGTGAGTGCTCATTCAGAAAAATAGCAAATATTCAGAAGATTGTCTTAAAAAAAAAGGTTACATTTATCCGTTGATTGAGTGGTGAACAATTTGGGCTGCAAAACCTGCTTCTACTGTGTTAATAGAGATTTAATATGAAAAACCCGAGCTAGCAATTCTCTTCAGTGATATCATGATCTACTTTTAGTTTTGGTCATTGTAATACAAGCTGATCTATAAATGCCAGTGCTATTTTTCTATTATCTATTATTTTCTATATCATTTGAAGCACTTGATTAATGATTTAAAATAAAAATAATTAAGCAAAAACAATCATTTCCTTTCAGTGTTACCTATACACTGCAGCACACATTACAATATTTTTGTGTTGTATTTTACTATATTTAAATGAGTAAAATTAGTAGTATCTACATTGCATCAATTCACAAATAAAATAATTCCAGACTTCGACACATAGAGCAGATCTAGACCAAATGCTTTGTATCAATGCATCAACTTCTGGGTCAACAGATTACAATTACCTCTGGATTTCAAATGCTCCGACATCTATTGCACGTCTGTCCATCCTGGGAAGAAGTATCCCTCCCTTCCTGAGATTTATTTTTCCCTGTTTTCCCAGGCTTTTTTGAGTTTTTCCTCAGCCGATTCGAGGACAGAGGGTGTCACATCTGTAATTTGTGATTCTGGGCTATGCAAATAAACTCTGATTGGTAAATCTCATTCGAAGGGTTGGTGCTGGTCTGACTTGCCACCCAAAAGTGTCAGTATAGCTTACAGCACTGTTAATACTTGAACTTGAATAATCTAATCAAAACAACATGAACCAAAAATGACTCAACATCATGTTTTGAGAAGTTACACTATAGGAACACGTTAATTTGGGAAACTGAAATGAGTATTTTTAATTTTTTTTTTAAGCCAAATGTTTGAGAAAATAATCTTGAGTCAATAATAAATGATTATAATAGCAAAAGGCCTAATTTAGTTGTTTATTCACTTCTTACCCTGCTACTAAGGAAAAACACGAATCAGTGTATAGAAAATCATATTATATTTGACCACTGCAGATGACTCTGATGTTTCAATGTAACCATTTGGCATGAATGTATTCATAGCCAGCTTTTTAAACCCTGTGTTAAATGACGGTAACCGTAAGAAGAGACAGGACCCTCCCTGTTGCCCCTCATCAGTTTGAATACAGAAGCAGAGACACTTTTCATGTCACACTTGTGTGTAGTAGAAGAGAGAAAAAGAAGAGACGCTTTCAGGTTCACTTTTCCAACACATAAAAGGAAATGTATTTAAAAAATTGTTCATACTGAAGTAGATTTATCATCTATGCACAGGGCAGCTGCATGTTAGTCCCTCCTATTCTTATGCAGAGTTATTCAGATTCACACACTGTCTCCTCGTCCCACTGCAGGATGTGGAGGAGACACCTGCTTTGCAGACGTTACAATTTCTGAGTTAAATTGTTCAACTTGATTGCAACACAGATACTTATTTCTGAAATGGCAAATGAGGAATATGGTTCCTTTGTAGTGTGTATGACAAATCAATAAGAGGAATTTCAAAACTTTTAGATTTGCTTTTGTTTCTTTTTCCTTCTACTTTTTTTTTTTTTTTTTAAACAAAACATATCTCACAATATGGTCAATATTTTTCTATAAATTTCTGGTTTGTAAATTTCACCGAAAATGCAAGGGGATGTTCATAGGTGCCAAGTCAATGCCTGGTGCTTCATTGTTCATTTTTCTTCTTCTCTTGATGAGTTCAGTCCTCCAAACAGCTGGAATGTTGATAGTTATATGTTTTTGTCTTCTTTTCTTTCTTGGTTGTTCATGTATGGACACTGGGAACACTGACTATCTGTTGTCCACATGCATGATAACCTCATTAGAATCTCTAAAATATAGATGGATTTAGTTAGAAGAGACACTTGCTCAGTAGAAAGGTTTGTGCGACACTATAACTGTAGTGATGGCCAAGAGGATGGGGCCATGAGAGGATGATAAGATAGCACTGGAGCTCAGAGAAGAGGTAAACTGAGAAAATGTTGATGAGGTAATGTTGCAGTATGTTTGTGTGCTTCTCCTTCAGTGGGCTGCTGACAGCGTCTTTCTACAGATGGATTAGTACTACAAAACCCAACAAGACGACACTGATGGAGGCTGGTGCAGATGTGAAGAGCTGGCATGAGTCGACATGGCAGGAGGAACACAGGACTGTCTCTGTAAAACAAACATCTAAACATCCAGACAAAAATGGTGCCTCCTAGCTAGTACAGACAGGACACAATTCACTTTTGCTTACTCGGTTTAATTCAAGATTATGACGAGGTCATCTGGCAGGGTCCAACAACCAGCCAAAGCAGGCTAGTTGTCCAGCGTTCAACAGGTTAAATCCCGCAGTCACTTTCAAAGCGGATGGTGTGCATTGAGGTCTCCCATCAACTCCTGATAACTCTTGTTTCACTTTCCTTTTAGTTTGTAGACAAAATGATGGCTAAGGCATTGTTATTGAGAGGACAGGAGGACGAGGAAGAGGAGGTGTTCAGTAGACCCAGGACACAGGAACCCACTGGCTGGTGGTGCACACCAGATCGATGGCCTCCTCCAGGTACCTGATAGTCTCATCGATCTCATTGTTGATGATGGTCTGGTCAAAGTAGTGGGTGTAGGTCTTCTGCAGGATCTCAGACTCCTTCTGCAGCCGCTGCAGAGACTCATCCTGGAGCAGGAGGAGTAACATTGAGTGTAAATATGCTGATAGAGGCAGAGAGAGTGGTGGAGAACACACACACAGGACTGAAAGAGAAGTTCTGAAGGCCTTTAAATAGTGTGCTATGAATTTACCTTAAAGACGAGTGCAACAAACACGGTAAAATGTTTGTCCATCAAGACTGTCTGAGAAATTAGTCAGTTTACAGCTCTCGTGAAATCCAGTTTTTCAGTTGATATTTACTTGAGTTACCTACAAATCTCTATATCAACATAAACAAACCGCAGGCTTATTAATACCTCCCCCTGTTCTCAGCCAATGTGTTGGAGTTTACTCGGGTGTACGAAAGAGTTGCTTCCCTGCGCCTTCGGGTTGGGGAACGCATATGCGCCAAATAGCAGTTCAAAGTACCCACCCTTTTCGGAGTCCTTGGAATAGGTGCTGGAAAGTGCCCCTACTGGGGACTCCATCGTCCTACTAGGAGACTTCAACGCTCATGTGGGCAATGACAGCGAGACTTGGAGGGGTGTGATTGGGAGGAACGGCCTGCCCAATCTGAACCGGAGTGGTGTTGAGTTATTGTACTTTAGTGCTAGCCAGTTTGTCCATAACTAACACCATGTTCAGTCATAAGAGTGTCAATAAGTGCACTTGACACCAGGACACCCTAGGTCGACAGTCAATGATTGACTTTGTAGTTCCTATCATCTGATCTGTGACCGTATGTGCTGGACAGTCGGGTAAAGAGAGGAGCAGAGCTGTCAACTGATCACCACCTGGTGGTGAGTTGGATCAGGTGGCAGGGGAGGATGCAAGACAGACCAGGCAGGCGCAAGTGAATAGTGAGGGTCTGCTGGGAACGTCTGGCAGAGGACCTTGTGAAAATGGTCTTCAATTCCCACCTCCAGCAGAGCTTCAACCACATCCCGGAGGTAGTGGGGAGCATGGAATCTCAGTGGGCCATGTTCCACGCTGGTGCTAGTCGTGGCGGTAACCCCAGGACCTGCTGGTGGACAACAGAGGGGAAAGGGGCCATCAAGCTGAAGAAGGAGACCTACAAGGCATGACTGGCTTGTGGTACTCCTAAGGCCAGACAGCTACCAGCAGGCCAAGCGATCTGCGGCTCGGGTGGTCACGGAGGCAAAAACCCGGGTGTGGAAGGAGTTTGGTGAAGCCATGGAACAAGACTTCCAGCCGGCACCGAAGAAATTCTAGCAAGCTGTCCAACGGCTCAGGAGGGGAAAGCTGAGTGTATAGTTCAGCGGTGGAAGGAATACTTCGATGATGTCCTCAATCCCACCAACACGCATTCCAAGGAGGAGGCAGATCTGGAGGACTAATGTGGGCTCTCTCATCACTGGGGTCGGGGTCACTGAGGTTGTCAAACAACTCCGCAGCGGCAGCACCCCGGGGCTGGATGTCCCGTCCCGAGCTCCTCAAGGCTCTGGATGTTGTAAGGGTGTCCTGGTTGACACGCCTCTGCAACACTGCGTGGACATTGGGGACTGTGCCTTTGGAGTGGCAGACAAGGGTGGTGGTTCCCCTTTTCAAGAAGGGGTACCAGAGAGTGTGTTCCAACTACTGGGGGTTCACACTCCTCAGCCTCCCTGGGAAGGTCTACTCCAGGGCGTTGGAGAGGAGAGTCTGGCTGTTGGTTGAACTCGGATTGAAAAGGAGCAATGTGGTTTCCATGCTGGCCATGAACCACTGGACCAGCTCTATACCCTTGCAAGGGTAGTGGAGGTGGCATGGGAGTTTGCCCAATCAGTCTATGTGTGTTTTTTGGATCTGGAGAAGGCTTATGAGAGTGTCCCTCAAGGCGTCCTGTGGGGGGTGCTCCGGGAGTATGGGGTAGATGGTCTTTTGTTACGGGCCATTCGATCTCTGTATTGTCGGAGCCAGAGCTTGGTTTGCATTGCCGGCAGTAAGTCAGACCCGTTCCCAGTTAGGGTTGGTCTCCGCCAAGGCTGCCCTTTGTCACCGGTTCTGTTCATAATTTTCATGGACAGAATTTTTAGGCACAGTCAAGCGGCGGAGGGAGTCATATTCGATGGCCTCTGAAGTCCGTCTCAGCTGTTTGCAGATGATGTGGTCCTGTTATTCACGAGTGAGAGGGAAATGGAGATTGAAAGAAGGTTTGGGGCAACATCGGCAGTGATACAAACGCTAAAGCAGTCTGTTGTTGGGAAGAGAAAGTTGAGCCAGAAGGCAAAGCTTTCAATTTACCAGTCAATCTACGTCCCAACTCTCGCCTATGGTCATGAGCTCTGGGTAGAGACCGAAAGAATGAGATCTTGAATACAAGTGGCTGTAATGAGTTTCCTTTGAAGGGTGGCTGGGCTCAGCCTTAGAGACAGTGTTAGGAGCTCGGACATCCGGGAGGAGCTCAATGTAGAACCGCTGCTCCTCCACGTTGAGAGGCGCCTGTTGAGGTGGTTCCAGCATCTGGTCAGGATGCCTCCTGGACGTTTCCCGGGGGAGGTGTTATGGGCATGCCCATCCGGGGAGGAGATGCTGGGGCAGACCAAGGATACCCTGGAGAGATTATAATTCTCGGCTGGCTTAGGAACGTCTTGGTGTCCCCCCGGAGGAGTTGGTGGAGGTGGCCGGGGAGAGGAATGTCTGGATCTCCCTTCTCAAACTGTTGCCCCCGCGATTCGGACCCAGATAAGCGTCAGAAAACGAAACGAAACGAAACAAGATTTCACCATCTATTACTGTGACAAAATGTGTAGGGGCCTTTACTGCATGCAGGAATATGAAAAGGATAAAAAACAGAGAGCAGCACTAACTTAAGAGATAATATAAACATACACAAGGTAAAGAACAAACAGACATAGGTAAAGGTGTGACTACAGCGAGTGTCCTGTCAGAGTTTACTTACTGGCAGCGTTCGACACCACCTGGGTGTCTGAGTGAAGCGCCAAACAACACACACATGCAGCATTCGAAAAGAAACAAGCGCAGCGAATGAGAGTTTAAACACACAAGTGAATAGCAGACAGAGGGAAAGGTGCAGGAGCACATGCAAGCTTGTGTCAAATTGTCACATTAAAAATGTTCACCATGTAATGTGTTGCAAGGATTAAACTGTTTCAACTTGTGAAATGTCAGGACATGCTACTGAATATTTAATCTATAAACTGAATATTTTCTACATTTCAAATATTTTACAGGCAAAAGAAGTAGATAAAAACTAGAATTACAGCCCTGTGGTTAATTTTCATCAAGGTCTGCCCAGATGGTAATGATGATTGATAATCCACAACATTAAAATCACGACATTTGGAGTGAATAACAATGATCAGCTTATTACAATTCGATGGTTTGCTGGGAAAATCTGGATCTTGACATTTATATGGAGCTTGCTTTGACACATACCAGTTACCTACACATTATTGCACCCCTTCAGAGGGACCTATACAATATTTGTCTGGTGGTTTTTAATGTTAGGGCTGATCGGTATATGTAGTGACTAATAGAGAGCTTGGTCACATGGTGCAACAACAATAACCTGAAGCTTAATATCAGTGAACTCAAGAAGCATATGTTGTGGACCACAAAAATTCAAATATAGATGTTGCTGCAAAAAAGCTACAGATTCTGAAACATGGATTTTTCACAGATGTTGGACTTTGCAGCAGAGAGGATCTACACATTTTAATGCCCCCTTCTTTTTCAAAGTTATGGTGATTCCAGATAAGCTACAGAGTTTGTGTTTATGACTCACTGATGTGTTTTAGTAGTTTGTGGAGAACAGTGGAGCACAATTAGACACAGGGAGAAGATTCATATACACACTGATTATTGTTTTGGTGGCTACATGAGATTTTGTCAGTAACTGTTGGATACTTTGCAGGCTTCACCTTGTAAGAGTGTTTGTGCTCGTACCTCGCTGATGCCTGGAGTGATAGTTGGTGCAGCAATAAAGACGACATATGGGGCAAACTCTGCTGTCCGCAGGACCTTCAGGGCCTGATAGAGAACACATGTCAGAGGTCAAAAAGGCCATTTGTGCATATACATTCCCACACACATATACAAACACACCTGAGGTTCAACGTCCAGTATAGCTATGAGTCCCATCTGGTGGATCTTGCGGATGGTCTCAAGCCGTGTGCCGTACATGGCCTCCTCATGGCTACCATATTCTAGGTACTCGTTGTTGCTGATGTCCTGCATCATCTGGTCGTGGGAAACAAAGTAGTAGTTCATTCCGTTCTCTTCATCCTTCTTTGCAGTCCTGGTTGTGTCTGTGGGAGACCAGGAGACATAGGACAGGTAAGACAGCAATCAGTACTGCTGCTCAGTCCGTCTCTGTGGGATGCCTTCACTTACGTGGGATGGGGTACGCAAACCTGTCAGGGTGTTGTGTTATGAGTGTGTTCTTGATATGTCTTCTACCCACTCCATGGGCTCCTGACACACACAGAGTAAGTTGGTGAAGTACCTCGTGAAGGCAGTGAGGCCTTTCTGTGTCAAACAGCTACACTGTGCAGAACTCACCTAACAAAACTAGTGTTTTCCTCTTGAAAGCAGGAAGTTTAACAACCTCTTCATACGTGACGAGGTCTAGTTGGTCAAACACTGGAAGTGACAGAAAAAGAGAATTAGACGCTGTGTTGAGATGAACATCAGTCAGAGGGCTTGACAGAGAGTGAAGGGACATCAACAATGTGCACTACAGAGCTGCAAACACATCTGCTCAAAATGAATGTGATGACAAGAGGAAGCTTGGCCACTAGGTAAAATTAAGCAGAAAAAAAGAGAGTGAGTGGAGAAAAAGAGAGCTGAGATGATGGCACAAGAAATTGAGTGTTTTCTGAAGATTTTCAACAATTATGAAAGACAAACAAATTTGTTTAGATTTATTACAAAATATTCAGAGGTGATGTGAGTGTCATGCATTTTTTCTTACCTGATACACCTTAATGATCAACAGTCAGTGAATTATTAAGATTGGGCTATTGGGATGCGACAGCCCAATTCAATAACGTTCAGTACCTCACACATGGAGAATAATAAAGAAATGTTTCATCAAATTATATATAAATAAATATTAATTGGTTAAAAGGTTTTGAATCAGTTAAATTCTGAATAACAATTAATCCAATGGCTAAATATTAATATCCCTGTTATTTATTTGGTGCTGTATAGTCAGATATTATTTTTGGAATAAATCAAAAGGAATTTGTCTTGTGAAAACAACAGAAAACAGTGCCCCTTCTGCATTAGACTGGTCATGTCTGAGGTGCACTGTCAGTGACACGAAGTACAAAAAGGTAGAAAAAAACGCAGTATGAGCAGACATTTGTTTTGACTTCACAGTTACTTATTCATACACATGGATGTTTCACTGTATCTAATCAAAGTTACCAGACACTGGTAACAACAATTTATTTCTGACGTTCTGACTTGCTTTGCAATTGCATTGTATAGCCTAGTCAAGCTAGCTGAGATCCAAGTGACTGAACTTCATACTGGAAAAACATATATTTTGTGAATGTTTATCTCCTAAAAGAGAAACAAATTAGGGCTTACGCTGAAAAATACGGGAGTTCTCCTTTAAAATTAAACACTATTTTGAGAACAACCACAAATATAGCGACAGATTCATAGGGTTCGCATATAGCTCTCAATCAATATGCTGTCTCCATTAAGTGGCTCTCAATCATACTTTGAGAGTCTAAATATATGCAACAACTTTGGAAGCTCTTCTCTTAAAGCAGCTGTACACAGATGTGTATCTTTTCTCTGACCTTTAGTCACTGAAAATGGAGAAATGTTAACCGGATGTTTTATGTTTTTTTTCTATAAAAGCAGTACTTTAGCTAATGACATTACCTTTTAATCACTTCTCTGTGTGACGAAACACAGAGCAGAATAAATTCCAGGTTGTCTGTTGTACAGACTGTCTCACATGTCAGAGCAGAGCTGCTCAAAGTACAATGTGTTCTCAGCCTCTGAAACATGAGCCTCCTAACAGCCACCATCACAGGGCACTGACAAGTGAAATACAACAACGGGAAGTCACTGGGTTCTCTTGTGCAACAGCGACAAAGCTAAGGGAACAAGTTAAAACCAGAGTCTTACGGCATGTATGGGTGTGCTAATGAGCACAGTTGGATTAAAGAATGGGTTCAGACAAACAGCACAGCACACAGTGGCTACACTATGTGGTTTCAGTTTTAGTTCAGCCTTCTGTTGTGCTGTTGCAGTATCAATAGAAACAAACTGAAACACTGGCTCAGTGACAGCTGAGTTCATCTACAGGGTTAACACAACCTACAGACGGAATAAGAGAGAGAGTGAGAGCAGGCGAGCAAGAGAGAGAAAGAGAGAGAGAGAGAGAGAGAGAGAGAGAGAGAGAAGTTGGTTGCTGTCACTGGTTGTTACTTACATGCAGAGAAGCCGTTCAGTAGGAGGAAGCGAGAGACATGAACAGGAAGGGTCACAACATGATTCGGTTATAACAGCAGAATTACATCACACACAGACAGCAGATACAGCAGCACTGCACAGTGCCAACAACGCAGCTGTAAACACACAGTATGCTGTTGTTGCTGCTGTTGAAGATTGTTGAAGATTCACAGCGACTATTGGCTCGTCCCTGGGTAATGCTGTGCCGATGGTGACAAAATGCAATGTCCCCAGCAGCACTATACCCACACTGTGAGCAATGAGGATAAAGGCTTTTCACAGGGATGTAGTTGATTATAAATAAAGGCTTACTAAAGTGTTGTCTTTTTTTCTTTAGGGCTGTCTTTGAGGCCGTCATACAGAAAAATTATGAACTACTACCAAAACAGTGCTGACCGTATTTTACATTTCTATACTGTTCAGTACAATAATATAACACTGTAGTCTGGAAAATATAAACATGCTTTTACTCTTTTTTTCAGTCAGCAAATTAAGCCAAACTCAGTGCATGATTAATAAATCTGCCTTGATAAAATATAACTCAAACTCAAAAAATATTTGATTATAGATTTCTATAAGTAAACATTGATATCTTTCAGTTAGTACTTACAGAGTACTGACTGATAAACTTTGCTAGAAAAGGGTTGAACGTCTGGTTAAGTCTTGCTGAAACATCTACTGGGTCTTGTCGAACTAGTATGACAAGTTGCATCCAGAGTAACTACAAATTAAAGTGGAAAACAGAATCTCAACTGCCTGCTTTCAACCCTGGCTAGTACTGGGTGGCTGTGGCTCAGATGGTAGAGAGGTTCCTGGTTCGATCCCAGACCCTGTAGTAAATAAGTCGAAGTGTCCTTGAGCAAGACACTGAACCCCAAATTGCTCCCTAATGCTGCGCCATTAGTGTATGAATGTGTGAATGGTTAACGCTCCTGATGAGCAGGTGGCACCCTGTGAGGTAGTCACTGCCACCAGTGTATGAATGTGTGTGTGAATGGGTGAATGCAAAACCTGTAGTGTAAAGCGCCTTGAGTGGTCAACAATAACTAAAAAAGCGCCATATAAATACAGGACATTTTACATTTAATAATAGAATTTAAGTACTAAACCTAAACCTTAAGTATTAAAAAATAAAGGGGATGAGTCAAGTCATAGCATTGACCATTTAAGCTTAAAAGCTAATGATGATAAACATCAGGGGATTCTGAATCTCAGGCATGCATGCTTTAAGGACTGTAGAACTATTACAATGTGCTACAAAAAAGAAAAGTGGAAACAGACATTTTTGTGTCACAATCAAAACTGTTTCTTGTAGAATGTACACACAATTAAAAGACATCACCCATGTTTGCCCCCTTATAACTGACGCTGATTTGGCCTGAGTAGTAAAACCCGCCTGCTCCACTAAGTGTTTACTCTACCTTTACTGCAGGACAGAGATCTGAGGTAAGGGTTCTCCCTTTAAATGATCTCTATAAAGGCTGCTCAGAAGATCAGATCAGATGATGCAAAATATATGAGCCAAAAAGTGCAATGAAAATGTAAAATGAATGCCTTTGGTCTGGCAGTTTTCTGAGGTGCCTAAAGAGAAATCCCTTATGAGGGACCAAGCCCAAAGACATTTAACATCAACAAACCCAGCAGTAGGTAGCAGGTATCATGCAGTTGTCTCTAAGAGGGAGAGTAGTACATGTTGCCTGTCAATAAAAGGGAAGTTTATTTATGATACTTTCTTATGTCTTGCTTTTAATACATAATACACAATGTTGTTAATAATAGTTAAATAAATTGATAATGCTGCACTATAAATGATTCCATCCTGCAAGATGGAAGATGGAATTTGGGGAGATTTTTGAGTACCGTCATCTTTAAAACGTCAGCCTTTATTCGCTTAATATGTTTCCATTGCAATTTACCTTTTATCGATATACCAACTTTTCCACCTCCTTCAAGCTTAAAAACTATTCCGTTATATTTCAGAATTTTATTTCAAATTTTCTGCATATCCATTCATGTTTTATATGTGCAAATTGAAAATAAAAACACGCTGATGGAAACTCACTTGAAAACACAACTGAAAATTGAAAAGATGTCCATTTCCACTTGGAGGCAGTTCCTTATAATGAACATTCCAAGATGTGTCAATTTTCACAGATATTTAATGGACATCCAGATGCACTGACACAAACATAGTGAACACACATACACAGATGCAAGCAGACAGTGACCTCCAATCTCTTTCATGACATGTTATATCTGAGAAACACTACACTCTACCCATTAGATAATGTATAATTCATCAGTGACGGCTCTGTTTGGACAATACGATGCTAAGGCATGTCCCTGAGATCTGTAGGTGCCAATCTGTAGGATAACATCATGTGAAGACCAAACTTCACATGAATAAAATACAACCAGTCACACAACCAGCCCTGCTCCCAGCTATGACCTTAATCTCTGCTGCTGTTCAGTGATAAAAGGAACTGTTACATATAGATACTTGCTGGCTGTGAGTACACCCAAGACCAAACATGTGATCACACAAAACTGCTGCACAGTGCACACACAGTAACAAAGGTGTGGAGGTCTGGGTGCACAAGCTACAACAACTAAAGCTGTACAATCAATATAGTCAGTGTGAAATTTTGTCATATTTAAATAAATTCCCTCCAAGCATTTCAAGGTATTGGGTTCATAAGCATTGGACAGATGTGAAGTCACAGTGACTGTGACTTTTGATGTCAGGTTACCTAATCTAATCAGTTCATCTACATTTAATCAGAAATTTTGAATAAATAATGAATAATTTGTGTTAAGGTGTTTGGTAGATATCTTGCTGGGTGGAAGATAGGAGATAGAGCAGACAGCAACAGATTTCTACATTAGTTTTTTGAAAGAGCAAAGGCATATAGCACTGGTGTTGCTAATGAGCCTCTGCCATGTTCATGTCCAGAACCTGTAAAGAAGGCAGCCACCTAAACAAAGTGACAGTCACATGTGGAGCCAGAGGGTCTTTATGTCTTAAAGTAAAAGTCATACTGTACAGTAACAATGAGGCAAAACAATGAAAGAGTTTCTACAAAGCAACAACATTAAGGCTGAGGCAACAGCTCAACAAATCTATTTGGTGACAAAACATAGCGCAATCAAACACTCCAGCACCTTCCTGACTCTCACAATGACCAAAAGCCCCCCTCTCCTGCCTTCTGTGTTCACTCAGCAGTTGCAAAAACTCATGATGATTTTTCTACTAGCACACACCACTGAAACATATCCGCTGCAATGCTATTTCAGGGCCTCGTCCCTATATCCCACTTTCATCGAACAGAAAATTATATTATACACTTATACACACACAAAAGCACACGTGGACAACCTCATACAGTGGTGTTAACTAAACTGTCAAAAATGCATAGATTTCCAGGGTCAAACTTGGTGTCTGTATCATTAAGCATCCCTAAGTCTCCCTCTTGCTCATTATATATTTCTGCTACACTGGCAACTCTACCTGTCATTCTTGGAGGAGGTTCGGTAACTGGAAATGAATGCAACAAGATCCTGTTACATGTATGTTCCAGCTAAACAAACAGACAGATGGACACACACATGCTTGCAAGCCCACGCACATGCGCTGTAGTTTTTAACAATGAATAAGATGCATGCATGTAGGGAGTGAAGTGAGTTTCCAGCACAGAAATTTCTGTAGAATGTTGTTTGCACATGCAAGTTGTTATGTGTGTGAGTGGAGGTGTACCTGCATTGTGCTTTGCCAAATACTTGTCTTTGTACTGCTTCTTCTTCTTGCCAAACCAGGTACAGCTGGCCTGCTGCTCCTGCTTGGTCTTTTCCATGGCTATACATGCCACTCGCCTACCACAAACACACATTAGATTATTGAATTATCTCTGGAACATTGTCTTTTTGTCATAATAAAAAAAAAAAAAAACAATGTTAAAAAAAGATTTCCCCTCTCACCACTCCTGCAGCTCTGGTGATGGGATGAGGCCTGCTGTGCCATTTTTTGTGTTCTCTAGCTTGCCCTGCCACCAGTTGTGGTCATCCTTGGAGATGATCTGGATGATATCGCCTACCTGGAAGCAGATACCTGCCTCCTTGCAGGGGATGAGTTCATCTTTGTAGGGGTCGTATTCAAACTGAGCCCTCACATAGATCTGTGGACAAAAGTGGAAAGCCTGGATGTTAACTAAATCAGGGGTTGATTGTGGTGATGATGCTGTCGAGGTTTCTAAAAGAATGGCGTGTCGGCTGAGAGAAGTGAGGGAAGGGGGATACAAAGAAGGTGAAAGGAAGATAAATTAAACGGGAGAATTAGTGGATGCTGTACTTAGGTTTGTATATTGTGACAGCTATGACCGGAGTAATGAGCAGTGGCCTCTCCGGAGGGCTGACAACATGGAGGGGGTCAGTTGCCATGGTTGCGAAGAGGGTTCAAGGGAGGACTTTCGCCAGTGATCCATAACATTGCAGGGCTGTTAATGACCGTTTTAAAACAGTAGTAATTGTGGCACAGGCATTGTTTATGTGTCCATTAGTTAATCACAACACTTCTTTATCCTCATGCTAATTTGTCCTCCCTGTGAAAGTCAGCAAATGCTGGGAACAGAAGTGCAGAAGCAGTTAGTAGCTAGAGTGTTTTGTACTTTTATTGTGGAGGTGGGGGTGGGCCTGCACCTTATCAACAGTCAATGGTCTTACCTTCACAGACATTTTGTTGTTGATTGAAGGTCTGGATATAATCTAGGATTTGAAAGTGTCACACAGATAATACAGCAAAATGGCTAAGAGATGTCTGAACTGCAGTGTGGTGTCTGAGGCTAGCGACGGGGGTTGGGGTGGGGGATGTTAAGGGTTGAAGTTGCTGAGTCAAGATAAGGAGGTACTATTTTGGACTGACATATAGTATGCATGCCCTCATCACACATTTATTTTCTGTCAGCACATAACAAACTGTGGGACAGTTTAATGGTACTGAGGTCAAGCTTGTAGGACAGAGGGTGAGAAAAGGGGGATACATAGAAGGTGAACTTTACTGTTTTGAACTTTACTGCCCTCTGCTGATAACATCAGTTGTTGACACTATCACAAGATCCTTTGATGTCATAACATTTTAGGAACGAAACATTATGATTTCAGGTAAGTAATACAGGATTTTCTGAGAGCAATTTGATAATGTATGTGTCAGGAAGGTGTTCACGCACAAGATTCTGGGATTGGATGAGGTCGCAGTTATGAAGGACTTTTGATACAGGTTGTTCGTTAGTCCATTCATAGTTTACTAACCATACATTCATGTTTCTACAGTAGGTATAAACTTGGATTTGAAAGGAGATCAGTGATCTTAATTACAATTAGAAAATGCCTGTGTCATTAACTTACACCAAGTTTAAATGGAGGTAGTGTAGTGCAACAATATCAGACTCATGGCTAACAGTGATCACTCATATCAATTCATTGTACAGTGTGTTAGCTTAATAATAGTGTAAAAAAACAAGTACAGTCTAAATCATATTCAGTCAAACTGGGGAAAGTAGGGTGCTGCATTATAGGCCAGCATATCTAATACCTAAAACTGAAGCTATGATCAGAGCAAGCAACTTTAAAAAATAAAATAAGAATCACTTAGATTTAAACAAGCTCACTTTGGTACCAGCAAAAATGTATATATTGCCTTATTCTAAATTAAATAAATTATTGGGCTTGTTTTCCAAAAAAAATCTAAGATTTAGAGGCTTGATACAAAGGAACCTTGAATGTGTTTTACATGTGGAGTTGTTTAAAGGTAAAAACAAGGAGAAAAGGACTAATGTGTGTGTAGTGTGTACATCAACTGGTCTGTGTCTCTGGCTTTTTTAAACAACAGGATAAACACAGACAGACTGATGCATTTGCATTGATAGAATTCAGTTTTTCTCTTAGACCTGAAGAGAGGCATTATGCTTTCAAAGCCAATACACTCTTATTTCCCAAAACATCCTCAAACAATATCAATCCAGGTTTTTCTCTGTCTCTTCTTCTCATTGGGGTTTTAAAACCTGAACAGCTGCCATCTATGGTGTAAATAAGAGAAATAAAATTTAACGTATTTCAAAGTGGGCCCAAAATCCAATATTTTTTCTTGTAACCTATTTAAAAAGAGGACAGACCTGAGTTTCTGGTATCACGAACAACCATTTGAGCATTTTGGAGGACAGCCAGTATGAACAAAACAACTACTTATTAAATCAACCCAATTTTACTGATGAACTGTGACGTAGAAAAGAAGATTTGCCGGAGTTTAAAATACACAAGAAGAAACATGCATAAGGAGGAAGTGATCAGAGGTAGCTTTGACTTTTATTTACCTGTCGACCTTTGGGTTGGATGTTGGATGGCAGGTCCTGCGGAAGTAAACCATTGTTGACAAAAAGGCATGGTTGACAAAGATACAAATAACTAAGACATTCGTAAATCAATAACAGCCTTCAAATATCTTTTGGAGAAACATAAATCACACATGCAAATTAATCTCAAAAAAGAAAGAAAGAGGCAGAAAAACCAAGCACTTCTCATCTGTTAAAGGAGATTTTGCTGTGGAGCAACTGAGCAAGCACAGTGAAAGCAAAGCAGCTGCAACATCTGCAAAACCAGTGTCCATCCGGAGCCTTGGTGGAGAAGCAAAGTAAGTGCAGAAACTGAAGAGGTTAAGTGGAATGCACAGCAGGAGCCACTGTACAAGAGTGACCACACAAAGCTGAGTGTATTGTGTTGGCACGCAGCAGGCTTTATGAAGCACACCAATTTTTAAACTTAGATATCGGACACAGAAATCTTTGGCTCGAACAAATGAACTGGGGAGCTGACACGGGGAGACTCAGGGATTTACAGTACGACCCACCTACTGCTAATTCTACTGATACTGAACTCAAAATGAAATAGAAACACACACAACACTTAAATAGATATAGAAAGACAAAAATACATGTAAAAATACCACAATACATCAATGGACACTGGATTGTGGTTCTGTCTGTGGAGTTTTTTTTCCGCAGGTAGTGGTCCTTACCAAGATAGAACTGTTAATGCTGGGGTGGCCGTTGGCAGGGGATTGCCTTGAGGTGGTGGGTGACTCTTTCTGTAATAAGACACACAGATCAGCAGCGCACAGCCACCACAGACACACACGTACGCACACACGCACTTCTGGGCAGTGATCGTAGGTGTTAGAGAGGGTAGGTTTCTGGGGTGGGTAATGGCATCGTCAGTGGCCTTTCAGCCTGCATGTCCTGAAATCACCAGAGGGGGGCGGCAGACTGACATTAAATCTGAGCAGTCAAAACCACCAGGTCATCCCTAAACAGAACCGAATATCTGTGTGCTCACAGCCCGGTGAGTGTTCACTGAACATCAGAAACGCTGAAATGAGAATTCAATAAATGTTGATGTTTATGAATTTATTCATGAGATAATCTCAAGCATGATTGAATCATTTAATGGTGAAAATCATGTGAAAATGGAGATGATAGTTGGAAACTGAAAAGTTTCTGGATAAATTTAATTATTTTGATCATGAAAACAGTATATTATATATATATTTCATATTTTAGATTGGGTTATTTTTGCTCTGCAGCTAAAAATCACACAAAGGAAAGAAAAAACTAAGCACGACTTTGGTTTGCAGAACTGAAGCTTCAGTTAAAATGTCACTGAGTTGTAACGTAAATAAAGTCAACCACAATGGCCATGTATTCCCAACTTTAGAATCTCTGGCACTGGTTTACAAAGTCTTTTCCAATCCATTTTAAAATAATCTAACTAATTACATACAAGTTTTTACATGGTCAGGAGCCACATAATTACTTTTCCCTTCATTCCCAAAAAGCCTCAAATTTTTTACTTTTTAACTGTTCTAGGGTGCCTGATGACGAGAAATAAAGCTTTTTATTTATTACTGCTCCTTCATTTTAAATTTTGTATGTCGATTTGTTTCTGGGCCTAAATTGTTGGTTTCTTGTTGTCATTTTAGGCTGCAGTATTGATAGTAATGTATATCTTGCTTTTGGACTTCTTTCCACTGGACGCTTGTGCTCTTTTTCTTCATGATTCAGGAGATTAGTGCAGATTAGTTGGTAACTTGGTTATTTCTGAGGTACTGCAAATCAATTTCTTATGTATACATTCCTAATGTATATTTCCTCATTGATCGATGATTTTGCTACATCAAATAAATCTGGAGTGGGACCTGGAGAAGGGGCTTTACTGGACTATTTTGTATGTAACTATGTACTGTATGTCTGGTGTGATGGATGACATGTGGGCAGGAGCACGACGGGATTACACAGACAGTTGTGGCTCATTCCTGGACCACAGGGGGAGAGGGAGGTTCCAGTATCTTGGTTGTGAAATTGGTGTGCTAAATATCTGACCCAACCCCAGCAAGCAAACATAGCACAACAAAAACCCAAACACACACACGCTCAGTAACCAGGCAAGCAGTTAGTAATCAGATCAGGAGCTCATGATCAGCAAAAAAGAGGGGAGCAAGAAGAGGAGGTGGTGTTACCTCACAAGACGAGCCCTGTGTCCTGTAACTTGGCACAATCTTAAATGTGATGCTGCCACGCATCTCCCTCTATGGATAAACATAAATTGGACATTTTCCTGACTAACAGAGTAATGTAAAAATACATTGAAGCATGTGTACACACTTAGTTATATAAGCATGCAGACACACAAGCAAGCTCACCAGCATCTTCTGCAGCTGCCCAACAGTCTGGTTAGCCACACTGATTCCATTGATCTCCCTGATCTCATCTCCTATGTGCAGTGTTCCTGGAGAAAACATCGGGTTACACAGATGAGAGGAGACGAAAGAACAATGTGGAATCACAACTTCTTTTTCTTATCATAGTGGAAAAAAGCAAAAACTGTAAGGGAAGTGGATTTCCATAAACTAGAGGGTATATTGACTTGGGGCTGATTAATGGTGTCACAACCGTGACACAAGAGCAAACAATTTTCTCCCTGTTTTTGTCTCAACCTTAAGTGGAGATGAAGAGTTCATTTTTATTCTTTACATTAAAAACACTAACAGAAAAAAATGTCATCAAGTTCCTGTCATCTTTCCGTCTCCTACAGTTATTTGAAAAAAATAAAATACTGACACAGGTGACATGGAACCTTATCAGTAGAAGTGAAACAGTGCAGATGAAATAGATCATCATTCCAGGTGTCATAATAGTCAAAGCTTTATAGCAAACAATGCTTAGAGGAGTAGAAAAAATTATAACTGCTTTTGTTGTCTTGAGTCTTTCAGCTCCAAATTTGGTTATTTCACATGGTGACAAGGTTGTCGGTGCACTTTTATTAAAGTGGCCGGTGTATGAATAGTAAGCCTGAGTCATGCAGCCTTTAAAAAGCTGATTATAAAACATCATTTGTCAAGAAGTGGGCCGAAGTTTCATCTGTAAGAAGGAAAAAGTATACCTTGTCTGTGGATCATTCCTCCGTGCATTATCCTTGCAACGATGCAGTGGTTTGAGTCATTCATCTTCAGTGTGATACCCTGTACAAATTAACACACAAACACATGCAAATCTGGAGGCAGTGGATGATTAAGTGCAGAAGGTCCGAACAATGGACTGCAGCGGCATAACAGTGGAAATGTGAGTAAGCGCTGCTGTTGCGTTGAACTGGATACCATTGGCTCGTTCGTGTTCTTTTGGAACTGGACCAGGCGGACTCTGGTGACATTCTCAAGGTCCATGTCATCGTTGGCGCTCTGTGGGGAGTCTCCACTCAGGTAGGGTGAGGTGGGTGGCAGTGTCACCCTTAGAGCCTCGTCACTGTAAACTTCATGGGCCACTACATCATGGGCCTGCAGTAATGCCTGAAAACAGGGTCAGAGTAAGGCTCACCTCTGAATTTACATGGAGAAAATGTAGAATGATAGGACACCTGGGTAGGTTGGAGTACAGTGAAAGCTGGTGCGCTCTCACACATCCATGAAAATGTAGTTATGGAGGAACATCTTGACAACAAAGTAAAGCTAAACAACTGACAACAGTACAAACCATGAATTCTATAATTTTAAAAAACTGTGCAAGCAGTGGTCCGCTGGAGGCTCGGAAGCTGTGCATGGAGTATTTTGGTTTACTACAGATGTAAAAAACAAAAAAAGGCTGCTGGCAGACACCTACCTTAAGAGCCAATGCTAACTTGCCACCAAAGTGGCAGCTGAAGCAACAAGACAGAATTGGAACAATGTCAATTGCCCAATCTTGGTTGACTACCTTCATTTCAGCATTCTCCTCTGGGGGACACTCACCACATGCCTTTGTAAAACATTAAAAATGTCATATTATACCAATTTTCAAGTTAATATTTTTACTTTGGGGGACACTAGAATATGTTTACAAACTTTAATGTTGAAGGCAGAGTTACGTAACTGTACTGATTCTAACATTTAACACAAATTGAGTGGTATTCTGCACAGTCTCACTGGAGGATGGCACCAGAGTACATGGGCAGTGTTTTAGGGCGATCAAGCCAGACAGAGAGCAAGGACCACTCCTGTTAGACTTCATTCACCAGTCAGAGGAATCTACAGTACATCAACTCCATCTGACTTTCTATTTTGTCATGGTTTCAGGTGTTCCCCCTTTGCCAAATGTGCTTTTGAAGCATATTTTCTCTGCTCTCCTCTCTGTCTGACTTGTGTACAGTATATGCAGAGCCAACTTCACACCCACAGAGTCTAACACATTTACAAGCCTCTGAGTCGAACTTGAAAAGAGGGCAATCAAGTCTCCACAAAAGGGAAATCAGACACCATGTTCCCTCAGCGTCATGCTGACAGAACAGGATCAGAGAGGCACAGACATGAAGGCGATGTCGTAGATGTTTACTTCTATGTCGAAGTGTATCCCACATAAAAGAAACTTCATGGTCAAACACATAGAGAGATTGTGTAGTTTGTATGTGCCGTACAAAATCAAATCAAATCAAATCAAATTTTATTTGTATAGCCCGAAATCACAATTTACATATTATCTCACTGGGCTTTGACAAACTGTACGGATGTGACATCCTCTGCCCTTAGACCCTCGAACTGGGGGAGGAAAAACTTAAAAAACCCTAAACAGGGAAAATAAGAAACCTCAGGAAGAGCCACAGAGGAGGGATCCTTCTTCCTAGGATGGACAGACGTGCAATAGATGTCACTTGTACAGAACACAAAAACATGACAACAACAGTTCACCCAGAATGCACAAAACATTGATGAGTCCCAGAGTC
>KV751348.1:2886251-2910324 GCA_001698575.1 Mola mola | reverse complement strand
GCGGGATGGTAAAGCACAACGACTCCGGGGAAGAAGTAACGTTAGTGTAAGGATATGGACATTCGGAGTCAGAGGGGGGGGAGAAGAAAGCTCAGTGAATCATGGAGTGTTCCCCCAGCAACCTAAGCCTATAGCAGCATAACTAAGGGCTAGATAGGCCAGCCTTAACTATAAGCTTTATCAAAAAGGAAGGTTTTAAGCCTACTCTTAAAATCAGAGAGTGTGTCTGCCTCCCGTACCAAGACTGGAAGATAGTTCCACAGGAGAGGAGCTTGATAGCTGAAAGCTCTGCCTCCCATTCTACTTTTGGAAATTCTTGGGATCACCAATAACCCTGCATCCTGGGAGCGTAAGGTTCTGGATGGGCGATAGGGTACTATGAGCTGTTCAAGATAAGATGGTGACTGACCATGAATAGCTTTGTAGGTGAGAACAAGGATTTTAAATTCTATTCTGAATTTAACTGGGAGCCAGTGCAGAGAAGCCAGTATGGGGGAAATATGGTCTCTGATATTAGTTCTAGTCAGTACACGCGCTGCTGCATTTTGGATTAACTGAAGAGTTTTTAAAATTTTGTTAGGGCAACCTGAAAATAAAGAATTACAGCAGTTCAGCCTGGAAGTAACAAATCATTAAATTAATTTTTCTGCATCTTGTTGAGACAGGATGTGCCGGATTTTAGCAATGTTACGGAGGTGAAAGAAGGCAGTCCTTGAAATCTGTTTAACATGTGATTTAAAAGACAGCTCCTGGTCAAAGATAACACCCAGGTTTCTGACAGTGGTGCTGGAGGCCAAGGCAATGCCATCCAGATTAACTATGTTGCTGGATAATGAGTCTCTAATGTGTTTGGGGCCCAGCACAATGACTTCAGTTTTGTCAGAGTTTAACATTAAAAAGTTATGAAACATCCAGTTTTTAATGTCCTTAAGACATGACTGTAGATTAGCTAACTGATGGGTTTCATCTGGCTTCATTGATAAGTATAGTTGTGTGTCATCTGCATAACAGTGAAAATGTATGGAGTGCTTTCTAATAATTTTACCTACAGGAAGCATATATAGAGTAAATAGTAATGGTCCAAGCACAGAACCTTGTGGGACTCCATGACTAACCTTGTCATATCTTGATGATTCATCATTAACATGAACAAAATTATATCTATCAGATAGGTAGGACTTAAACCATCTTAGAGCAGATCCTTTAATGCCAATTTGGTGTTCCATCCTCTGTAGTAAGATGTGATGATCGATAGTGTCAAAAGCTGCACTAAGATCTAATAAGACTAGTATAGAGATAAGTCCTGCATCAGATGCAGTGAGGAGGTCATTTGTAACTTTTACCAATGCCGTTTCTGTGCTGTGATGCTTTCTAAAACCTGACTGAAACTCTTCAAATAGACTATTATACTGAAGAAAGCCACATAGTTGTTTCGCTACTGCTTTCTCTAGAATCTTTGAAAGAAAGGGGAGGTTGGATATTGGTCTATAGTTGGCTAAAACTTCTGGGTCTAGGGTAGGTTTTTTTAGGAGCGGTTTAATTACAGCTACTTTAAATGACTGGGGCACATAACCTGTTACAAGGGATAGATTGATAATGTTTAGTAGTGGATTTCTAATTAGGGGTAAAACCTCTTTGAGCAACCTAGTAGGTATGGGGTCTAGTATACAGGTTGATGATTTAGATGAAGATAATGTTGTCGTTAGTTCCTTAAGGTCAATTGGATGGAAGCTTTCCAAACACACATCAGGACTAATAACAGCCTCTATAATTCCTGTTGCTGAACTGGAATCTGTGGAGTGTAGGATATTTTCTCTGATAAGTCTAATTTTATTATTGAAGAAGTTCATAAAATCATTACAGGTGAGGGCTCTAGGAATGCATGGTTCAATAGAATGATGGCTCTCAGTCAGCCTGGCTACAGTGCTGAAAAGGATCCTGGGCTTATTCTTGTTTTCTTCTATCAACGCTGAATAGTAGTCTTTTCTTGCTCGGCGAAGGGCCTTCCTGTATACTTTAAGGCTATCCTGCCAGGCCATGTGTGGCTCTTCCAGTTTAGTGGAACGCCATTTCTTTTCAAGTTTATGAGTTTTCTGTTTTAACTTGCGAGTGTTAAGATTATACCACGGAGCTAGTCTCTTTACTGGTTTTGTTTTCTTTTTAACTGGGGCAATGGAATCGAGTGAAGCACGTAGAGAGCCGGCAGTGAAATCGGCAAGGTGATCAAGCTGGGAGGGGCTAAATTTAAGATATGACTCCTCTGTTATTTTGGGATATGGCACTGAAATTAATGCAGAGGGAATAATTTCTTTAAAATTTTCAACAGTGTCCTCAGATATGCATCTGCTATAATAACTAGTGACTCTTGGTTTATAGTTGATGAGCAGAAATTCAAATGTTAGAAGATAATGATCTGATAAAAGCAGATTTTGCGCAGAGACATTTAAATGCTCAATTTCAATGCCATATGTCAGAACAAGATCAAGGGTGTGATTAAAAGTGTGTGTTGATTCTTGTACACACTGACAGAAGCCGAATGAATCTAATAGTGAGAGAAATGCCGTACCAAGGCTGTCATTTTCAATGTCTACATGGATATTAAAGTCACCTACAATAATAACTTTATCTGTTTTGAGGACCAGAGCTGAGAGAAACTCTGAAAATTCAGATAAAAATTCAGTGTAGGGTCCAGGTGCTCGATACACTATAACAAACATAATTGGAGTTTTCATGGTTGGATCGGAAACGCTAAGAATGAGATTTTCAAATTAACGAAATTTTTGTGTGGGTTTAGGGTTTATTAACAGGGCAGAATTGAAAATGGCTGCAACTCCACCACCTCTGCCAGTGTCTCTGGGAATGTGTGTGTTAATGTGACGGGGAGGAGTGGATTCATTAAGACTTACATATTCGTCTTGGCACAGCCAAGTTTCAGTAAGGCAGACTAAATCAATATTGTTACCTGATATAAGCTCATTTATTAATACACCTTTAGATGATAGGGATCTGATATTCAAGAGTCCACATTTAAGTCTCTTTACTTTGTAAACTGCCTCATTAGTGGTGTTGATTTTTATTAAGTTCCTATGTGAACTCTTATTTGATTTACTGAATTTAGTGAATTTATGTGGACGGGGGACAGACACAGTCTTTATGGGGTTACTATGGCCTAATGACGATGGGGTTAAGTTTAAGTCCGCCCGAAATGAAAAACTCTAATTTTAACTCATTCAGATAACATCCTCGGTTATATTGCTCATATCATCGTCTATCGTCTAGCAATGGAAAAGAAAAAGGAAAGGAGGATACGCTATTAAATGGAAAATTCTAATTTAAGAAGTTACCGGATGGCTCTTTGGAAAAGACTTTGGAAAAGAATTTCACTATTACCTAAGTAATTCATCATTAACTATAACTTGAGATCAAAGCATCCCGGTGTTGTGACAGATACAGGAGGGCTCCACAGCAGGCGACTTTACTGCAAGTTTGGTGCAAGATGTAGGCCTCTGTCCAGGCCAACTCAGTGAATTACAGTGAATTTTCTGAACCAAAAAGTGAATATATTGGTAGTGCAATTTATTTCAAAAGGCTCTTGGTTAGGTTATTTTTAAGTTATTGACTAAATTATTTTAGTTATGTTTAGTTAATATTAGTTTAATTATTATTTCTATATCATAATAGACTGGCCTTTCATAGAGCTTCTCTAACCTTTGAAGTCTGTAGGTTTCACAGTTTACATTTTTCAGTGTTTTTCTGTGTGAAAATAATTACATTTTACATATTCCACTTAAGTCAAAGTTAAATGATTCAAAATAAACACAATTTCCCTGCATTAAATTGATGATTCAATGTTTTAATTACAAGCTCACAAGTTGTGCGATTAATTGCGATTAATAACAGTCAGATTTGCAATTAATCATGTCATTTTTTTTTAATTGATTCACATCCCTAATTTTTATATTCAAATCTGATATTGTAAACCCACATGTCACATGAAATTACATCGCCTTGTACAAGCCAATTTCTACCAATAATGTCATGGCCAGCTGTAAGTCAATCTTCAACGTTTAGTGGAGTTCAGCAGAGCTTAGCGGAGCTACAACCGTTGCTGTAGTTACCTAGCTATCCAGAGGCATCCCTACATTATGTTGTGCCTTCTATCTTGTGATTGGTTCTTTCACATTTCGGTAGGAAATATGTCATGAACCGACAGTTAGATACTCTTCAATGTCCTTTTCAGCTGCTTAAAAGTGGAAGTGAAAATAACACTTTAACACCAATTTGAGAACCGCTGACTGCTGAGAACTGCAAGGTCTCTTCAGCAGTCCTGACTGTCGTCTTCTGAAACTGCCTGTGACCTGTGATGTTAATGAGGGCCTGAGCTGTGTATAATTTACTCACCATGAAATGTGGATGAGTCAGTATCCGTTTAAGTTCTTTAGCTTCGTAGTTTTCTGGATAGCAGGAGAGTTCTTCAAGAACCTGAAGACATACAGAGAAAAAGCATCACAAGAGCTGTGTTTTAAGCAGCAGTAGCTCCTCTTCTTTCATACACATAGTCATACCTAGACACCCTGTGTACCTGCTGCACCTCAGGCGCCATGTGGAGAGCAACTGAGCAACATCAAGGTCCCCCTCAAACTTTCCCTGCCTCCTAAATGTCCATAGCCAATGCAGGACCAACTGTGGATGCCCCTCAACAAGTTAAGGAAACTGGTCAGGGCTTTACTCCTCCTCCTGCCCTTTTGATGCTATTTGGTTTTATGTCAGCTTCAGTTATGTTGTGCCTGACTGGTGAATGTGGCATTGAAGAGGTGAGAACTCTAAGACAGGGAGGAGGGGAATTGTGTGAGGACTACTGAAACCTATGTACATTGAAAAGTTTTGATTTACTCTTCTTTACACGACCTCATCCATCAGAGGGATTTTTCTAAGCGAAAGAGAGAGAGAGAGAGAGATAGTGTGTGCATGTCTGCAAATGTAGGAGTTTATGTCAGAATAAATCATGTTTTAGTGTTGAAGATTGGAAAATTATCAAACAGTCACCTGCAGTTGTGGTTTATAGATTTGTGGAGGCCAATCAGTGACGGAATTTCCTTTGTGGTGATTAAGGATGGCTTAATACCAAATTATGTGATATTATTGCACCCTAACCATTGAATTTGGGCAATTTTTATTGTAAAGAGTATCCTACAGTGCTGACGTTTAAACAGTGTTTCTTCTCTCTAATCCTCGCTTATACATCTTAAAAAAACAGATGACAATTTGAAAAACATTTATCCCTTAATTAAATGCAGAACATGGGTGGCAAAGGTTTGCCATAAGAACATTACACCTACGCTATTTTTTCCGTTAAGCAACGTGGAACTGAGATTATACAGTATGTACCAATTGTAATTAAAAGATGAAAAAAAAAAAAAAAGATTGTTCAGGTTAAATCGAATCTTAAAAAGTGCAAAATAATTACACATCTTAATTAAGTGGAAAGAGAAGTGCATATATATATTTTTTTTTTCTAAAGAAAATATAAAACGAACAAATGACAAGGTACTGAATATAGTAAAACATGCTGTATCCTAAAGTAGAAATGTCTCGGGGTAAATACCCAGGTTGTTATTATCTTGTTTGGTGCAAAGAAAACCAACATGTTGACTTTGAGAGGTTACAGAGAGGAGCATGGAGGAGTGACAATATTTCCTGTGGCACAAAAAACTCAGATGATGTGCTCGTTGCACAACTTTGGAGAGTAGAGGAGACCAGGGTGTCGTGCCACCAGCTAAGTGGGTCTGTGTTAGAATCTAGCGGGTCCTCCTCGGTATGGAGTGATTTTGTTATCGGCATCGGCTCGAAACCTCTTGGGTATGGTTACAGCTGCAGTGGTGGTAAACCATGGTTTCACATGCTCCCAAATGTTCGATGTAACATTTGGTTTAGCTGCAGGTGCGGGCACCACTTCTCCCATCTGAGGTTGAGTTGAGCTTACATAACGTCAAATGTGATATTGACAGTAACTTGCCATCCAACATGGTTGTCTTGTTAATGGCGCAATTACTCATTTTTGCAATTATCGCAACAGCCCCAAGGCCAATATGTCTGCTTCCTTAAACAAAAGTGCCTCTTTGTGCCACACTAGATTTTATCATACAGGGATAGGATGCTGCTACCCCTTCATTGATATTACTGTGATTTTCCTTCCCCCTTAATCCAAACCAATCTGCCTTATGCTCTACTCATTGGCACTGTGAATAGGGCAGTGGTGTGTTGAGGTTTTGAGGCTTACACATTCCAGATGTTTCAAAGCGCCACTTGCTTCATCTTGGGAGGAACTCTTAATTGAGGAGGAAGACACAGGAAGAAGGGTTATACATAATGTTAAGTGTCCTTTTATGAGAGCTCACAGATGATTGTTTAGTGATTACAAAGGTTATGGGTCAGTCAAACGTTACCCCTGCCTTTGATCAATGCTAGCTAATCTGGGTTGGCTGTGAATTAGGGCAGTTTATGGGATTAGTATCAACAGCCAAAGCATATAATGTCTGTCCAAAAAGGATTAGTTCCACTAACATTAATATCTTGTTAAGCAAAAAAAAGCATATTAGTGCAGTCAGAACAAAACCTTGTCAAAGTCTGAAGCACATTATCCCTGCATGTTGGGCCAAAACCCCAAAAGAATTAAATGGAAGCTGCAGACTAACTGGTTCAAAGCGTCACAGCCATAGAGAATAGGTACAGACAATGGTAGAGCAGAGGACAAGGAGGGGGTGGTCCCCAGGGCATAACCAAAATAAAATGATGAGTTAATTTGAGGTGAAACTGTATTGAAGCATATCAGACTTGATCCTACCTTAAGTTTACTTGATCAGGTTTCAAGTTAGTAGGACAGTAGATTTCAATTTACTATTAGTACCTTGCTCATGTATGCCTCAGGGAACCAGTCAAGTTATGTGTGATATGTGTAAAAATAAATGAAGTCAATGACAGAGAACTGGTTTCTGATGGTCCATGAAACCTGAAGCACAGTAATAATTGAACGTTTGACCTTGTAATGGAATACAATGCATCAAGCATGGATATTATTAAAAAAGAAGCTACAAACTCTGAAATGTAGAATCTTTACACGCATGTTCAGCTTGGCAGTACAGAAAGTTTATTAAAACAACACGATGGGGTCCTCTGGTTCCTGAGTTCAATGTGAGGCTGACTTTGTCATAATTTTATCCAATAAGACACACAGGTGCAATTTTGTCATAATGTCGTATGAATGATATGATACTTTTCACTTATGAGCAGTTTCTATATCGCCACATTTTGCTGGCCAAATCATTTTAGTCCTGCATTTGAAAACACGGCATGTACGCCAGTCTTAGAAAGTTACACTCCCCAGGACAAACTTTTTACTCTGAGGTGGGTGAAAAACACAGTATGGCTGTCAATAAGAGGGTAGTGTGTTTCTAATGCTGAGGTGTCTGTGAGCCTTGGCTCTCTTTAAAGACAGACTAGAAATTAATAATGTGCACCGAAGGAAAACAGTCTGCAGCTTTGGAACCCCTTCAAACTCATGTAGACAAGTTTGGAATCTGTTGTGGCGCCATCCATGACTCTTGACCCATCTACACTGATAACTGTAAATAAGAAAATATGAAGCAGGCTTGAACTTCTTACTCAGTTATACTAATTAGCCAGGTCTCTCTGACATCAACCAAAGCCACATAAAACCAAGCTCAGCAAACCTCAATACCTTTCCCTGCCTTGACAGCACTGGGATTTAAGACACCAGCCCTTAAACACTCTCTAACCACATTCCGAGTTTTTAATTGCTCCCT
This sequence comes from Mola mola, assembly GCA_001698575.1. Taxonomy (NCBI): domain Eukaryota; kingdom Metazoa; phylum Chordata; class Actinopteri; order Tetraodontiformes; family Molidae; genus Mola; species Mola mola. The sequence continues at coordinate 2,902,501 of KV751348.1, read as the reverse complement.
CAACAATGTACATTACATAGTAGCATTTTGTGCACTGCCCACATGCACCCACAATGCCCACCACTGATCGATGTTTCCCTCCACACACTGCCTGCTTCTTTCAAACTCCGGGTTAAGCACCAGCACTAATCTGCGTCCTGCTTGGGTGTTAGAGCACAATGAGGGGGAAACATGAACCCAGATTAAAACAGAGCATGCCAATTCATCATAGCCACAGACAATGGGGACCCAACAGGGCAACTCTGTGTAAGAGATCCCAATCACACTGCAAATACACTGTTGGGGCTTTTGTGTTTGGCTGGTCCAACAGCTGCAGCGTCTCAAATGAGAAAAGTCAAACAGAGAAGCCAGAGATCTTCATTAAACTCTGTGGGTAGAGGCCTGTGGGCTGTGGTGTCAGCTGCTCTAACCATGGAGTGGGTCATGAAAAAATAACCCTCAAAAGGTCACTGAATTTTGAGGAGAAGCTCGCAGAAGACTATGATAGAACATAAATAAATGAATAATTCTACCTCCCTCTCTCGTTTTCAGTCAAAAGAATTTCAGTACAGCTGTAAAGCAAATTGAGAAGCACATCAGCTTACCTGGCACATTGCCTCTGAGCCTTTTTCTGCCTCTTTCTCTGGGCTATAATTTCACTCCAATGACATCAAAGTGAACAGTGAAGCAATATGACAAAGCATATTTACTTGAATTTGGTTATTTCCTTGCCATTTTTGCATATATGTCGACCATGCCATTTTATCAAAGTTCAATATGTGAGGATTGGCTACCTATTGAGTTAATACTACAAACAATGAGTAGACAACAAAAGATCACAAGCTGTTAATTGCGGCAAACTGCTTAATTATCCTTATACATGTATGGCTTGAGCTGCCTTTAGCTCAGTTAGCTCTGCAGCTTGCTGAATTTTCTAATGACAGGAGAAAGTTTTCAGGTCCCGGGCAGAGGGGACCCAACAAGGGGATGTAAGTGGGAAATGGTGCTAGAATGGGCTCCAGGGCACCAGAACCAGAGACAGGTGAGTGGGCAATCAAATCGGGGTCAGTAGCCACCCAATAAACATGGCCAGACTGGGAATGAAAACTCTTCTGAGGTTGGAGGAGAGCAGTTTGACCACAGTGAATAGAGTAGAAAACAGAGGTGATTTACAGTAAAAATATTTCGACATCTTAAGCTGTATAAGCTTGATGTGTGTTAGATCTACTAGTTGCTACGTATCCGATGCTTTAGTCTGACGTGCACCTCCCCAAAAATGGAACATTGTGATGCAGACTGCAACAGCTGTGACTGGACCACTTAGAGGCAATGTATTTCCTCCTGCACATTTGTTTCATTTCCTACTGTTGGGGGTTAGGGTTGGTCATCAACCAAATCGAGGATAAGTGCATTTGTATGACTCTTTATCACATCATTACAAAAACTGCCGGATTGTCACAAATTCGGGGAAAGAAATTCCACAAATATCAATCTGGATGTCACAGAGTGCACAAAGAGGTTGAAGAACCTCTGTTTCAGTGTTTTCAATAACAGTAACTGTTCAACATTTATTACAAGTGTTATTGTGTTTCAGTCACCATGTTTGTTAGGACAGCAAAAAGTACAGAAAGAAAAAAGTATCATGCAGTGGCTCTGAACTCCCACCGTTTAGTGTTTAGGCAGAGCAATACAGACACACTAGCACACAAGTATGACATTCTCACAAGTGTATTTTGTGCATTGGTTAAACAGCAAACTCCTTGTAGAGCAGATGACACAACTATAAATGATCCTTAACTGAGCAAATCATTTTTTAAATTTATTTATCTAATGTATTTTTTTATTCCAGAGGGCTACAGTTGTTTGTTGGAACAATGGAAAGAAAAAACCAAGACGGTTTTGGGGGCACAGATATTTGTGAGAGATCTTGCAGAATGCAGTGAACTTTGCTGCTCATACTCTTGCTCCTACTTAACTAATGGCTGAAATATAAATGATATAATACTGACACTTTAAATATATTGTCATTGTTCTGTTTGAAACTCAGTACATGTCAAAAATGATTAGCACATTATCTCACTCAGTTTGATATATGTTTTACACAGTGTCAACATTTGCATGACATGTCTGACAGCTGTAGTAAACAGCTGCTCTATCCCTTGTAACAGGTTATGTGCCCCAGTCATTTAAAGTAGCTGTAATTAAACCGCTCCTAAAAAAAACCTACCCTAGACCCAGAAGTTTTAGCCAACTATAGACCAATATCCAACCTCCCCTTTCTTTCAAAGATTCTAGAGAAAGCTGTAGCGAAACAACTATGTGGCTTTCTTCAGTATAATAGTCTATTTGAAGAGTTTCAGTCAGGTTTTAGAATGCATCACAGCACAGAAACGGCATTGGTAAAAGTTACAAATGACCTCCTCACTGCATCTGATGCGGGACTTATCTCTATACTAGTCTTATTAGATCTTAGTGCAGCTTTTGACACTATCGATCATCACGTCTTACTACAGAGGATGGAATACCAAATTGGCATTAAATGATCTGCTCTAAGATGGTTTAAGTCCTACCTATCTGATAGATATAATTTTGTTCATGTTAATGATGAATCATCAAGATATGACAAGGTTAGTCATGGAGTCCCACAAGGTTCTGTGCTTGGACCATTACTATTTACTCTATATATGCTTCCTGTAGGTAAAATTATTAGAAAGCACTCCATACATTTTCACTGTTATGCAGATGACACACAACTATACTTATCAATGAAGCCAGATGAAACCCATCAGTTAGCTAATCTACAGTCATGTCTTAAGGACATTAAAAACTGGATGTTTCATAACTTTTTAATGTTAAACTCTGACAAAACTGAAGTCATTGTGCTGGGCCCCAAACACATTAGAGACTCATTATCCAGCAACATAGTTAATCTGGATGGCATTGCCTTGGCCTCCAGCACCACTGTCAGAAACCTGGGTGTTATCTTTGACCAGGAGCTGTCTTTTAAATCACATGTTAAACAGATTTCAAGGACCGCCTTCTTTCACCTCCGTAACATTGCTAAAATCCGGCACATCCTGTCTCAACAAGATGCAGAAAAACTAGTTCATGCGTTTGTTACTTCCAGGCTGGACTACTGTAATTCTTTATTTTCAGGTTGCCCTAACAAAATTTTAAAAACTCTTCAGTTAATCCAAAATGCAGCAGCACGTGTACTGACCAGAACTAATATCAGAGACCATATTTCCCCCATACTGGCTTCTCTGCACTGGCTCCCAGTTAAATTCAGAATAGAATTTAAAATCCTTGTTCTCACCTACAAAGCTATTCATGGTCAGTCACCATCTTATCTTGAACAGCTCATAGTACCCTATCGCCCATCCAGAACCTTACGCTCCCAGGATGCAGGGTTATTGGTGATCCCAAGAATTTCCAAAAGTAGAATGGGAGGCAGAGCTTTCAGCTATCAAGCTCCTCTCCTGTGGAACTATCTTCCAGTCTTGGTACGGGAGGCAGACACACTCTCTGATTTTAAGAGTAGGCTTAAAACCTTCCTTTTTGATAAAGCTTATAGTTAAGGCTGGCCTATCTAGCCCTTAGTTATGCTGCTATAGGCTTAGGTTGCTGGGGGAACACTCCATGATTCACTGAGCTTTCTTCTCTCCCCCCTCTGACTCCGACTCCTTCTCTGCTCTTAATAGACTACACCTGCTTCTGGACCCCTACACTTCACATATCCCTGGATTTACAGATTCTACATACTCTTGGACTCAGCAACACCCAGATCTTCCTACATGGAGTACAATGACTCCTGGACCAACAGAGTCCACCCGCGTCTGGATCACTAGACTTTCCATACATCCGGACTCATAGAATCCACAGACTCTGGGACTCATGAATGTTTTGTGCATTCTGGGTGAACTGTTGTTGTCATGTTTTTGTGTTCTGTATAAGTGACATCTATTGCACGTCTGTCCGTCCTAGGAAGAAGGATCCCTCCTCTGTGGCTCTTCCTGAGGTTTCTTATTTTCCCTGTTTAGGGTTTTTTAAGTTTTTCCTCCCCCAGTTCGAGGGTCTAAGGGCAGAGGATGTCACATCCGTACAGTTTGTCAAAGCCCAGTGAGATAATATGTAAATTGTGATTTCGGGCTATACAAATAAAATTTGATTTGATTTGATTTGATTTTGTACGGCACATACAAACTACACAATCTCTCTATGTGTTTGACCATGAAGTTTCTTTTATGTGGGATACACTTCGACATAGAAGTAAACATCTACGACATCGCCTTCATGTCTGTGCCTCTCTGATCCTGTTCTGTCAGCATGACGCTGAGGGAACATGGTGTCTGATTTCCCTTTTGTGGAGACTTGATTGCCCTCTTTTCAAGTTCGACTCAGAGGCTTGTAAATGTGTTAGACTCTGTGGGTGTGAAGTAACAGTTGGCTCTGCATATACTGTACACAAGTCAGACAGAGAGGAGAGCAGAGAAAATATGCTTCAAAAGCACATTTGGCAAAGGGGGAACACCTGAAACCAGAGGATGTCACATCTGTACAGTTTGTCAAAGCCCAGTGAGATAATATGTAAATTGTGATTTCGGGCTATACAAATAAAATTTGATTTGATTTGATTTTACACAGTGTCAACATTTGCATGACATGTCTGACAGCTGTAGTAAACAGCTGCTCCAACCTTGACCAACTGTAACTGTAAATCATTAATTACATATTAGAGTATCAATAATGAAAATCCTATGATAGGGTAACTTATTTTCATCAAATAAACCCCTGAATAGTAGTAAAGGCCAACAATCAGCAGCTGAAATTTTGATGAATGTTTGGACCATATTTCAAAATTAAGGAGGGATGTTAACAGTTAGATAGTATAACATTTCACTGACACATGTCTGGTTATGCCCAGAACAGCTTCAGAGAGAAATCAGCCAGAAGGAGTAAAAGAGACAGTGCTGACTCCAGTGTGAGGTTAATACAAGCAACAAACGAGTCCATTTTTTTTTTAACAATGTGTTAAACTCTTTATTATGAGGAGGATGAGTGCACATATGTTGTGTTAAAGCAGATGTGTGCCTAAATGTGGTTAGATACTGTATATTTTTAAAACAGCATGTGTTACTTGTGAGTACCTTCTCACCTCTTTGGCTCTCTGCACAGCATCAGTGGGGGGGTTTCTGATCTGTGGAGATGACTTGGTGTTGATTTTATCATAGAGCTGAAAAAAAGATGATAAATAGTCAGTGAGTAAGTCAACAAATAACTGTGAGTAGAGCTTTTTAAAAACCCAACATTATCAAGAGCTGATGGAACAAGAAGTTTGTGAGATCAGACAGCTTTCATCAAGGCTGACACACACTTCTTAAATGATTGCTTTGCTTCTCTCTAATTATTGCTCAATAAAATGTAGCGATGAGTTTCTTTTAAAACTGAAAAAAAACTTTTAAAATGACTAATTAGCAACATACCTTGTTCAGTACTTCCAATAAAAAAAAGCTTAAATTCACAAATGATAAATGTTCCTGTACATAAGCTGAAGAACTTTTTTGAATTTGAACAAAATGATCAGAAACCAATCTGACCCAAGAACTTTATTTAACCAAGTAGATAACAATATTGTCATGTAATAACAGTGATTAACACAGCAAAGTCACAAACATTTATGGATAAATTAATAATTCATTCTTAAGATCATTCTCTGTCAAACCACCAAAATCTGTGGAACTACTTTGAAGTGTCATCAGTAGTTTAATGGCATCTTTGTTCCTTTCTGTCAAGTTTACAGTGCTGTGTTCACTGTAAACTTTTTTTTCAGGTTTCTCTCTATTTGATTTAGTCTGGCTTCTGTGTGTCATCACTACTTTTTGTGTTTTGTTCCTTTTCCTTGACATTAAACTCTTGTCTCACATCTCTGACAGTAAACATACAACAGTTCTGTTTATCAAACCCCCAGCTGACTAATAGAGAATACTGACTAGAGTGGCTTGTATGAGCCTAGTATGAGATGAGTGTGTGTGTATTCAAGAGCTGTGTATGCTTGTAGACAATTGGCCCTGAAACACAGTCTCAATTAAGACAGCAGCTGAGAGCTCAAATCAAAGCAGAGACTGGCTTTTTTAACAAAAGTCACAGACGACTGCAGTCATATAAAATGACAACTAACATTCAAAGACACGACCGTAAGATGTTTGATGAGCACATTGTGACCCGTGTTTTTCATTTCATCAGCTGTGCAGTGCATAAGCACAGAAAAAGACATAATGTACCCACACACACACACACACACACAAAACACAGAAACACTTTTGTTTCTGTGTTTTGTGTGTGTGTGTGTGTGTGTACTTTATGCCAAACTAGTCAGTGGCAGACAGAGAGTCACAGACAAGCTTGCTTTGTACCAGACAGCGCAGTGCTGAGACTCAACACAGTTCTGTTTTTCCCTCTCTGAGCTACAGCACACTGGATATGACACACATCATAAGGCAGATGATGGGTAAATAAACAGCACTAACAGCAACAACATTAACCTCAGTAAATGTCTGTGATCTATATTTTGCTCAGTGGAGATAAGCTATTCAAAACTTTATTTTTAGATGTTTTCACAAGCACAGGAGATACTTGATTTCAATGGCAAAGCCTATATATAAGAGAGGGGAAGGCCAATGTCTGAAAATAGAATATAAATATACATAAATGAATGCCTGGAACATGGAGAATTCATGGAGATTCTTAATGAGTTAAGCTCTTATCACTGTTCGATTCTGACTTAGTCATTTAGAATGCAGATCTGCTCCAGGTGAATCAGGAGGCATGTGGGTGAGAAACAGGGAGTGCAGACCAAGCTTCATGTCCACCAGGTATGCATCTGAGAAGTGGAATGTAGGGGAGACAATATGCAAAACAGGTCAAAATTAATCTCAATGAATGATATCAGTCAGTGACACCGGCTTCTTTAAGTGAAGTGGCAGGGAATCGAGAGCGAAGCAGGCATCAGCAGGGGGCTGACTAGTAACGTCGACCATGGCATTCAGTATAGAGAGCAGTTTAACTTGTTTCACTGTAACATACTGTAATTGCACGTGTTACAGGAATCTGAATTCTCATTGCTTTCTGTGTTGTTGTGACTATAATCAGGTTATGGGCCCTTGGTCATTCTTGTTGACGTTGATATTAGTTAGCTTCACACAGACTCAGCACCTTATCATCCTGTTTGCTAACCTTGCACCACAATTGCACGCATACTGGTGTACAATAGTTTAAGACATGTGGTCTGACCCTCAAGTACTGTTGCTGTTTGATTGCTTCTTTAATGGTGGTTCCCAAAGGTGATTTTAAAAAATTACTTACTTATCACTTAAAAATTACTTACTTATTATAACTACTCAATATAATTGATTATTATTTATGATAATAAAATTGAATCTGTTGGTTGTTACCTTGTGCCCCAACAGTAGCTTGTAAAACTTAGTAAACTCTCAAAAAGTATATAAATCTCCCAGCTGTAGCTATGTCAGCTGGGAGATTTATACCTGGTTAGCACACTAACTTCAGTTGTATGTATTTCTGCAGCGTAATGCACAGACGTCAAGGTCAATACTGTAGTGTCTTCACCTTCTGCTGATTATGGTAGTTCATGTTTTTAAAATAAAATGATGGCTTTATGTTAAAAACTGCACATTTAAATATATGCAAACAATGAAGATCTTCATTCTAACCGCTGTCAATAAAATATAGTGTTTTTGATGTGGATGTCACAGTCCCTGGTAGGGTTGCTGATAACTGTTCAAAAAAAAAAAAAAAAAAGATTTAGTAATAAAATCTAACAGTGTCAATCACAAATTTCCAAGTTTTGCCACACAGTGGAGAAACTATGTTTGAAATTTTTTCACCGACCTTAAAGACAGACGCATTAACTTTGGTTTTACCTGCAAACTGGACTGAAGGTGCAGTCTACAGAGGGAGGAAAGGAAAATTAAATGGATGCACAAGAGATGCACAGGAAAATGGTAGTATGATTCTTTAAGAGAAGGACTGTGCATCTCTCCTTTTGGGAAAATCTGACAGAACCATAACAAGAAGAGGGTTCTGGGAATGATGGCACACACTATGCCTCATGTGTGCATCTGTATCACACTTTATAAACACACTCTCATATTGACAAACAAAATATACTGCCCAGGAAATACTTAAAACTACGAAAATAAAGTACAGAGGGCTGAAAAGTACTGAGCATAGCAGAACGTATGCGGTCCCACATGCTGTTTACAGCTATTGAGCATAAATACATATTTACTTTAGTCTTGTCTTTGTGTGTCCAAGGGGTGAGTTTACAACATGTTTTTGTCTATGTTGACCTCTAAACAAATATAAGCTGACTTCTGGGGGTTTCATTTGAAAGTAAATTAGGAGAAATGTTAAAAAATATCCTAATTCCCCTAGCAGAACAAACTGTAAAACAATGTTTCGATGTTTACGGTATAAAAAGCGCATCACTTGCTGAGAAACAGACAGACACTATTCAGGTCTACAGATTATATTCATTAGTGAGTTGACAGGCACATGCCTGACTGCATCAAACTGTTGTGAATACATATGCTGACAGCCATAACATGCAGCAACTCTCAATTTAGAATATAAAAAAGTATGATGTGTTAATTCTCCATTGGTGATGAGATAATTTAGACAACATTTCTTCACAGCCAACTTAGACCTGCTTACATTTGCTAACAAGCTTAAGGACCTTTGCAAACCAGTGCATCAAGAGATCAGATTCACTTATCTAAAGTGCCTCACTACAACCATCAAACACCAATGGCAAAAACAGGAAAATGCTGAAGCATTGCTAGATGAAAGACTTCCAAAAAAGACACACCAAAAAAGAAAAAAAACCTCACAAAAAAACCCACACACACTCACCCGTGAGATGGTAAGCAGTTTGTAAGAAGATGGATACAGCTGACAAAGCATAAAGGAGACACAAGTTGTTGGACTCAGAAGGCTCCATCCGTCTACAGGATTCCTGGTTTCCTCTGTTTGCATTAGCTGTGTGGAGCCTACTTAAGCCACACTGAGAGTGATGGAAGCTGTGCTTTTTATGAAACCAACTGAAGCCTGGCAAATAGAAGCCATTGTTCCTTCATGGTCTGAGAGTGCACTCCTCTGACACCCCGTGCTTTCAGAGCAGGGCTGGGGTTTGAAACTGAGGCTAAAAAGGAGACATCTGTGATCCTAGGCTTCCCCTGCCACACACATACAGGTGTCCTGCAAACGAACCTAGTTAGCCTCTAGCAAAACACACACTCACAGTGAAATAAGCTTAGGTTGCAAGATTACAGGAGTTTTAATCACAAAAGCAACTCTGAGCAGAAGGGTGGGGATGGTGTCTCTGTATTTGTCTCCTTCAAATGTTCCAAACATCTCTACTTGTACACTAGACACATAAAACTGAGTGACAGCTTGCTTTTGATAGTGTGGAACAACTTTTACATGCAGGATCCTGATTTCCTATTCACAGATGCACCATCTCTTTGTGCAGTGATAAGGTGGAGTTCAGTAGAAAGAGTTCCTTCATGAAGTTGCTCACAACTAATACTGTGAATTACACTGAGTAACTGCATCATGATATCTGTAAAAAATTATTTTTTAGATATAGATGGGAACATAATTTATTGATTTATTTTTTACAAATGCTACCTTAAACCAACATCTACCCAAATATTAGACTGTATCTTAATCTTTCCTGTGCTTTTTTTTTTTGTGTCCAGGGGGGGACAACTTACTGCTCCAGTACCTACAGTATATACTGGAGTACCTGGCTTTGACCCCCACTGGATATATTCCAGTGTGAACTTGTGTGGTTGTGACACTTACATCGAGCAGTGTGTGTAGATGCTGGTCCTGGAAAACAATGTGAAGGAAATCTAGATCCTTTTCACTGCAGTCTGTTAAAGCATGGATCTCTTCTAAACTGTCCAAGACGTGACACACAGCCCCTACAAGACACACACACAATGTTAAATCACTTACTTCAGGGCTCTCTGAATTTTTTTGGTTAACGTGCACATGAACTTAACTGACATTAGAGCTTATGAAAGACAACCTTTGCTCATTGTACAGTAAACTCACAAGACAATTAAAATTAAATAGCTATTCTCACAACACACAACCAACCAGTGGATACCTACGTTCTGCTGCTAATAGTCCTGAGAAGTGGGAAGCATTTAAAACAAACAAACATCCACAGTTTGTAAATGAACAGACAATTTAGTATCAATTAAAAGCACATTATTAATAATAATAGCAATAATAATAATAATAATAATAGTACAAATATGGTTTCATGTTGGCTACAGAAATGTGCCTGTGCATGTTGTTAATTTCTTCATGCAAATACTGAAGCAGGAACACGAAGGTGCATTTCTCACTTTCCTTGTAAATGTGCTCAAACAGTTAACAGATTCATGTGTGACCCATTTCCTTCTATGGTGTGATAAGTTAAAATGATAGCCTTACAGAGAAAGCAGAACTGAATAAACAAAAACATCACAAACCACAGGAAGGAACTTTGAAGGGGGTAGTATGTCAGCAATGCAAGGGTAACATATGTATGTCTTTTAATGCACCTGAGGAGGTGGGATCATCAGAAAAGTCATGGAGTTCCTCGGGGGGGTCTCCATAGAAAGAATTGAACTTGTGGCTAGACACCGCAGCCAGAACAGCCCCCTGAAACACAGAATCAGCAGGAGCAGCAGAGGAGCATCATCATGCGTGACTAAATATTCATCTCACCACCAGACACACAGCGCTGCTGTCATGACAACAGGCTCTGAATGTTTCACAAAATGAAAAAGAATAACTGCAAACAGATGCAAACCTTTAGCTTCCTTCTGGAGTTAAACTTCCTCAGCTGTTCCACAGTCTCTGGCAGGTGGATTTTGTAGGCATACCGGTCCCTCTCCTTGGAAGTCCAACACAGATAGTACAATAACTTGAAGCAAAGGCTTAAAAATCTTCTCCAATAATTTTAAACATGAAGATCAGCTTACAAGTAACAAGAAGCACTACTTAGCCCGTGAAATCAGTCATGCAGTATTGTTTGTGACCCTGTGCAAAGTATTGTGGTGTCATGTCAGCATGGGCTTTCGGACAACAAATTTTGTAACAAAAACTCTATATTATAAAATATAAATGCCATTTACCACACATCATGAAAACAATAAGCAGTCAACATCATGGCTGAGAAATTCTGCCTGTGTTCTGCAATCCACCAATGACAGTCTCCAAGAATTCGGAGCTCCTGGCTTTACGTTAAAAAAAAAACCTAAGAAATCAATCTTAACGTGTTGTGGGGGGTTGGGTTTAATGTAGAAGTTCAGTCCGCAGGCTGGAGGCAAACACGGCCAGCCCAATAACATGACAGAGGCGGATCCATTTCGTCAGGTAGGGGGAACAGGCCCAGACCAGAGCCTCTAAGGTGTGGTCTCTCTTGTTACCTGGAGCTGAGTGGAAATTGACGTCTGACCTCGACCGGCTGCTCAAGTTCCCTCAAGAGATCACCACAACCTCCCTGCAACCTGACATTGTGCCCCAGTCTCTCCCCACCAGGATGGTCATAATGGTCGAACTGACCATCCAGTGGGAAGATGGAATGAAAGCTGCCTTTGACAGTACGAAAAGCAAGTATGGGGAGCTGGCAATGGTGTGCCTCCAAGCTGGTTGTAGGGCTGTCACATTCCCTGTGGAGGTCGGCTAGAGCAGCCACACTGGAGCATCCACTTAGCGCCTCTTGAAGTCCTGGGCATCAGAGGTACAAGCTTGAAGAGGGCCGTTAGAGACTTGGCTGAAGAAGCAGAGCAGGGAAGCTTCTGGCTCTACAGGAAGGACAAACTGTTGGGACTATACTATACTGAAAAGCATATGTATATCAGCTCGTGGTGTAACCCTATGAAATGGACTATGTGATAAAATTAAACAATTAAACAGTATTAATCAAATTAAACAAAGATAAGAGAAGAAAATCCTTGATAAGAATGAAAATGAGGAAAAAAACAGACCTTTGATTTAATTTATTAATAGTAAAATTAAAAGAGAGTCTAGCTTGCATTTTAAAATTCAGTCAGTTTCCAAATTGTACATGGTTTCCTTAGAAAAACATCCACGTCTCCCAGACTTATCTCAATAGCTATGTTTACATGCGCAAAATGGATTGGAAATTCCGAATCCACTGTTTATATGGACGCTAAATCAAATAAACTGATCATGACGTGCGTATACATGCACCAAGCTTTAATCAGAATAGCAGCATTTTGACATGCTCAGATTTGTCTAATTCCCTTGAAATAACAGCAAAAGAAGAAGTTGTACTTTCACCCGTATTGCAAACAAACGCCAATATGGCTACACTTTGAACTTTCGCCCTTTTCCCTGAAATTTCAAATCTGCACTCTTAAAGAATGGACCTGCGCCAGGTTCTGAAAGCCCCACTTTGTTTTCTACTGTTCTCCGTGATCAAGCTATGGGCTCAGCAATGCATAATGCTCCTGCGTTTACAGGAGGAGAGAGTGGAAGGACATGAGCGGCACACATGCACAGTAAGGGTAATTTTACCCAAATGGGAATTCGCGATCGGAATAAGTGTGTACATGGACGCGGTTCGGAATAAGGATCGGCATAAACCACCCCTGTCGTTCGGAATATTTCTTTCCGAATGAGCCAAATCGGATCAGAATCTTCCAATTGACGTGTTTACACGAAGCATTTGTATTCTGATCTGATCTTTATTCTGAATATTTGTGTCCATGTAAACATAGCTAATGATGTATTAGGTTGTTAAAGACCTACCTCAGCTATTGGTTTAACAGTCTCAATTTCTGCTTCATAAAATTACACATTTCAAATTTTTACAGGAAAAATTCCCTTTGTGGTCTTAAAATCTCTTGGATGTAAATCTGAACCTTTGCCTCATCTAGGCTGTGGGAACCTACAATATAAATTTGATAAATTAGCCCCGCTTTGTCTTTGCTAATCACACTGCCCCTTGCCTGCAGCCACAATGAGCTCGAGCTTACATGCTGTTATCGCCTGACTTTTAAACTAGCCTACTATAACCTGCACGTTTCACTGTTTAAACCAGGCACAGATTACCATGAAGAAGAGGAAGATCTACAAAATTGTCAAGATTGGTTCCTTAGACCTTCTACATAGAAGCCCTGGGCTGTCTGAGTTTGTTTTTTTGAGACCATCATTCATGAAGTTGAGTACCAAAGAAGAAATCCTAAATCATGATTTGTCATAATACATAAAAATCCCAAACAGACAAGTTAACAATGTTGAAACAAGATTTTTATTGGATGTGGTCAGTAAATCAAATTTAACACAGCACACTGAAGAATAAACCACCAACGTTACCTTAAGCCAGGGGTGGGTAAGGGCCTCGTAGACAGTAATCCTCTCAGCAGGATCCAACATCAGCATGCGCCTCACCAGATCCTTAGCACTCTCTGAGATGTGACCCCACTGCCGGGGGTTCATCTACATACACACAGAAAGACCAGAATACATAAATACAAACAACTTTTAGTACAGAGTTGAAGGGACATTGTATGTTCAACAAGCCAAATTGTACTCATCTATGTGTACCTGCTTTCTGTGTAGTCGTGCTTCAAACTAAAAGTGTTGACTATATAACTGAAATACTATTATGTTACTAATATGCATAGCACATAATATCTTGTAAACAAAGATTTTGGGACATGTGAATCTTTGCTTCCTTTTTGTCTGGTTGCTTTATCACGATTCGATTGGTATGAATATTTTATACACTTTTGATTACAGACCCTCTCTCCATCTCCCTGTATTCATTTTTGAGTGAAATTTATTAGCCAAAAAAAAGACAAAACACAAAAAGCTACAGATGAAAGAATTACCGAGGGCATATTTTATTTCATTTTTTTCAAATTTTCAATTCATGTGACCAAACATTGTTATAATTTCTTATGGCCTTCTGATATAGTTTATAGATCTGATATGGCTAATATTCTACACTAATTTACGAACAATATATAAATCTAATGTTTTTGTTCACACACAAAAGGTTTTTTTTTTTTTTTTTATTCGTCACTATCTGTGTTACTGAGCACTTCTGAGATAAATTCTAAGATAATCCATTGACCTGACAGGAATGTCTAATTAACATGCTGATTAAAAAATTTAATTACAACATCGATGACATGACTTGTCGGCATCTCTGCTGTTCAGCTTCATGCTAGACTGGTTAAAATTAAAACTGGGCTGTTCAATATTACAGAAATAACATGCAAATACAATTGAAGTGGTGGGTGTCCTTTTAAAGTTGGGGACTCTGGTGCCTGATGGCTTGAAATGTTTGCACTTTGAAATTAATGACTCGTGGTTCTTGTATGAACGCTTGACCTTGTATATGCCCTTGCAGATGGCTTCAAAGAGACGCTCCTTGGTGCCGTAGAAAGGCAAACACCCTGATAGTAGGATGAAGAGAATGACTCCACAGCCCCACACATCAACAGGTTTACCATATGGTTCCCTCTTCACCACCTCTGGGGCCATGAAGCGAGGAGTTCCTACTCGACCTTAAAGGACAAAGACAGGTGTGAGTGTATTATTTCGACCATCATGTGGTGCACAACTGGAGGTGAGAACTAAAAGTACATGAGAAGTAAAATCATACACATTTGGGACATGGGACTAATGGGACTAATGGGACATAATAATTCCTTATTCAATTCTATTTTTGCGATCTTTGGACAAGAAAAAGGAAATGTTCTCAGACTTTGCTTCCTACTTTTAATCCTGGGGCAATACTTTGATACCTCTTCTACCAAATATGGTACTTTGTGTTCCCGTGCAACTAGACATCAGTTATCTGTTACTTTCTTTGAACAAATGTATTTATATAACACCTTTCTAGTCATTGATGACCACTCATAGCGCTTTTACACTACAGGTTTTGCATTCACCCATTCACACACACACATTCGTACACTGGTGGCAGTAACTACTTTGCAAGGTGCCACCTGCTCATCAGGAGGTTTAACCAATCACACACTCATTAACTGATGGCACAGCATCAGAAGCAATTTGGGGTTCAGTGTCTTGCTCAAGGACACTTCGATACTGCAGGGTCTGGGATCGAACCAGCAAGCTTCTGATCACTGGACGACCGCTCTACTACCTGAGCCACAGCCTTCCATATATAATAGACATATACTGTATATGCTTTCACAAAAGAGGAAATATAATTTTACTGTAGGATTACTTCCACTCCTGGACAGTATTTCATTGTCCAAGTACAAAAAAATCAAAAACTTGAATGTAAAGTGAACTTTTGCGGCTGTGCAGAAAACGTCTTCCAGATGATGGGCTGAAGTGAAGGTCAAAAATTCTTTGCTTTAATAATGGTATAGAGAGATGAGGGATAAACTAAAAACTTAAAGTACACTTTAAAAAATGTTACCCCAAGATTATTTCTGTAATTTTAGGTAGTTCTTATGACATTGTTGTACAACGATTAGCCACAACATAAAACCACTGACATGTAAAGTGAATCATACGGTGATAATCTTGTAACACTATAATATTCTGATAGGAAACTGTGGCACAGCAGTCATTTGGATATTACTTTAACAACTTGTCATGGAATTGCCACTCCTAGCAGTGGGGCGATATAATCATATAAGTTTTTAACAGATTCCTCACCATTGGCAGATAGGACACGTTTTGATATTTTGATTTATAACTTCAAGCATAATCTAAGCACAAAGATATTAAAAAATCATGGAACTATTCCCATCAAATGGTGTAGTGTTATCTGGATCCCAGGATTCTTTTAGATCTGAGGAATGAAAAAGCCCAACCTCTGACAGGGCTGAACTTCAAAAAGACAAGCAACAACCATTTTGCAGCTGCATCAATGTAATTTCAGAAGTATTTACCTGGATTTGGTGTATCTTCAGCCATTAGAAGAGCTAATTAAGCTAATATTCAGGTGCAAAGATCTGATAAAGTTCTTATCCCACTGCTTTTGAATGTTTGACAAACAAATTACATGTGTAAAAATAGGTTTTTGAGGGCTGAAGTTAGGATGAGATAAAATAATGAGATCTGAAATGCTGGCATTATGAAAATTTAATTTTGTTATGCAATGCTTAGAACTACTGCATATATAGTCAAATCTAAATCTGAGGCATATGCTCTCAGGATAAAAGAATTAAAATATCACG
>KV751348.1:2852369-2883846 GCA_001698575.1 Mola mola | reverse complement strand
ATCTTTTCTCTCAAAATCAACACAGTCTCCAGATCCTGTCCACTTTCAACTGCATAGCTATGCAGCGCATGACACTCACAGAGGGGAAACAAGAGAAAAGAGCAGTGCACAGTGCTATCTTAATTCAATCTCATGCTGGTCACAGTAGGTAGAAAGCATTTGCTTGCAAAATGAAAGAAGAAAAGGATACTTTAAATGAATTTTTTTTAGGAGAGCAAATTTTTTAGATTATTTCTTTAGATAAAACTCTTTAGTGCTCAGAGGAAAAAATGGACAGCAAAAACCACAAGTCAGTTTATAAAAAGAAGGAATTAAGGCTTCAGTGAATAGGTGAGTGAAATCATTCTCATGTGTTTGGATTATACACTGGCTGGGGCTGTGATGTGAGAAAATTGAGCTATTTCTATTTTCAATTGATATAAACTTGCAGTTAAGTGATTTCTTATGTGCCCATCACAAATGAACAAAGATAGGCATTGGTAAAAAAAAACCCCAAAAAACACAGTAGGAATAATAGTGTTTCTCGATCTGTATAATTTAACCTGAGCACTTCATCAGTGCTCTTATTCTGTCATTTTTCTAATTTCTACTTATTGAGAGCAAGATCAATACTCACTTATCAAAATCCAAACAGCCAGATCTCAACTATTGTACAAACCTACACTAATGAGTCAAACCAATATATTTCACATTTGCCTCTTTCCCCTTTGCAGGACTGAGGATCACAAAAAACCTTACAGTGTCAAAAGACATGTCCACCACATCTTCCACAATTAGCTTCCAGTCTCCAAACTGCTCCATTTTTCTCATCACGAATGAGATGACTGAAACTGAGGTGACAATGAGCCCTGACTCCCAGAAACCATGTGTGGATTATGGTTCTTTGAATATCCTATTGGCAGTGCTCTACACTATAATCTTCATCCTGGGTCTAATTGGAAACCTGGTGGCTCTGTGGGTTTTCTTCTGTGTTCACTCTAAGAAGAACTCAGTGCGGGTGTTCCTCATAAACGTATCGTTTGCAGACCTGCTGTTGGTGATATGCCTGCCATTTAGGATAATCTATCACAGTCAAGGAGACAAATGGAACCTGGGTCCCATCTTGTGTAAAGCAGTGGGTACCCTCTTCTACATGAACATGTATATTAGTATCACGCTCCTAGGGTTGATCAGCATAGACCGCTACTTAAAGATCCATGGCATTACAGGGGTGCAGTACAGACTGCAGTCCAGAAGGTGGAGCAATGCCCTCTGTGCAGTCATCTGGACTGTGTCTTTTGCCTTAACCATGGTGTTCATGATGTCAAAGAATCACTCAGAGATGAACAGGTTGGTGATGCAATTTTCTAATCTAATCCAAAAATCCCAGAATGTGTGATATGTGCAGTCTGATTTTACATAGAGTATTTCTGTCTCCAGGTGTTTCCATTACAAGTTGCTTGATAATGCAAAGTGGAAAGCCTACATCAATATCTCCCTTGTGGTTCTCTTCTGGCTTGTATTCATCTCTCTAGTGGCATCTTATGTAAAGATCGCTCTTAAGCTTCTAAGAACATCACACGAAAAACCAGGCAGTCCCAATGCGCCACACTATGCTCGAACCGCCAGGAAGTCTTTCTTCATCCTCTTTCTCTTCACCATCTGTTTTGTACCCTATCACATTGTTAGGGTGTTCTACATAAAAACCCAGATCCAAGATACTTCATGTTACTGGCAAGGTGTGGCTGACAAAGCTAATGAGGTGGCTTTAGTTTTTTCTGCTTTGAACAGCTGCTTAGATCCTGTTATGTTCTTCTTTTTATCCTCGTCAGTGAGGAAAGAGGTGATACGGTTGATGAGCAACATGTGTGCGCGAGATTTTACTGGAGACGGTGCAAGCAGCTCCACTGTTGAGCTGGATGGTAAGAAGGAGGGGACCAGTAGAGGACTGCTGAACGTCAGCTCAACCAACAATTTGAAGGAAAAAGCAGTTATTGAATCCCACCCTAACAGGAATGTAAAGGAACTCTGAGGCCTCACATTTGAGAGCAACAACAGAAGGATGGGGCAGTAGCAGCAGCAACAAAACAGAGACTTGTCTGCTGCTTTCTCAGATATATTTATTTGCCACTCTTGCCTGACTTATGTTTTCTTTAATAGAATAACTTTAATAGTTCACAATGACCTTGACCTCTTATCACCCAATTTTCATCACTTCCTTTAGTTCAAATGAATGTTTGTGAATTTCCATCAAGGTAATCCTGGGATACTGGGTACACAAGAATTATCATTGTTAACGCTGCTGTGGAGGCATGAAAAATGGCTTCCTACATTTGAAACAGACTTTAAGTCAAAATATGTGTTAATTCTGCATTAATGTATATAGTTTTAGTCCATAAAGGTCCATAAGGGTTCATAAAAATGAATCCATGTTGTGTCTAGTCACAGCTTTCATCCTTGCAGATTTAGCTAGCATTTAGCTAAAAGGTATTAACATACCAACATACTTAACATACATCTTTCTCTTGTTTTCTCTCTCATTTTGTAGAGTACATGTAATATTAATGTTAATATTACTTACATAATATTAATAATACAATCATTAATAACTGTGTTAATAAAAGCAGTTAGAATAAACAATTTGATAGTGCTACTATTTTCTATATTTGTTGAAAAAGAGTTTGGTGTGAATTAAATACCAGTTTCAAATGAAGTCTGTGTGGATCCAGGGGTTATGGCAAATAAAAGCCCAGCCTTGTAAATCAAGCTTTGGTAGTACATTTTGTATTAACATGTTGACTTGTCTTGAATGCAAAATTTCACTGAGATTCCATCCACAAATAAAAGGTAACTAATTATTTACACCAGGAATTATCTGTCAATTTTATGATTAATTTAGTCCAGAGACGTTCGAAAATTATGAATAAGATGAAGGTTTAAAGCCATGCTAAGAAATCTGTCATGCTATAGTAAGGCATTGTGCTTTGAGTTAAAACAATACGATGACAATCATGCTGACAATGCTTATTACATTTTTAAAATTGGGATCACCAAGGTAGGATTCATAGACTGTAATATAAACAGTCTCTTAAAAATCAACATGAAAATGTAAATGAAATCGATGTCATTGAATTTAAAAAATGTTCACTGACAAGTGGAAAACAAGCTGGAGTGGTTCACAAACACAGAGTTTGTGTACAAGAAGGGCCTGAGCTAGCTTTACTTCCTCAGGAGGCTCAGGTCCTTCATTGTATGCAACTGGATGCTCCTGATGTTTTATCAGTCTGTTGTTGCAAGCGCCATTTTCTTTGCTGTGGTATCAAGGCAAAGGACGCCAACAGACTGAATAAACTGATCAGGAAAGCAGGTTCTGATGTCAGCTCTCAGTTGGTCACCTTGGAAGAGGTGGTGGAGCAGAGGATTCCGACCAAACTACCGGCCATCACGGACAGCACCTCCCATCCTCTTCATAAAACTGTGAATATTCTAAGGAGCAGCTTCAGCAACAGAATGATCCAACCCCGCTGATACAAGGAACGATACAGGATGTCATTCCTCCCCAGTGCAATCAGACACCTCTGTAATTAGACACTAGACACTTTACCTGTTAAAATCATTCACCTCCTCCTACCTGCACCAAACTCTGCACTCTGCACAACTTCTGCATATATTGTTAGATTTATACACCTGCCTATACTGTTTATATTTCTATTTTATACTTTTACACTTAATAGTCTATGTCCTATTGGTCCTGTACATGAACATCCTTGCTGCTGTGATGAATTAATTTCCTACAGGGATTATTATAAGGTCATCTCTATCTCTCTATCTCTATCTCTGATAAGCAGGATGAGTCTTTGAAAATTAAATGTCCAATGCTAATTTAATTTGAATTTCAAGTTATTATAAAATTTCATTGTCATTTTCATTTTGACACTTTAAGAGCGTGTTGACACGTAAATGTGAATGCAATAAATATTTCTGAGGTTGAATTTGAATATTGTACACTTTCAAGCAGCTGGGGTCTTTAAAAATGAGATGTCAAATGCTGTTTTCATCTTTATTTGTAAATTGTAAGTATATTGAAATTTCCTTTCAAATGTGTCTTAAATATTGTCCACTATTCAGCAGGGTATGACTTTATGACTTTAAACCAGTTGCTTTAAACCAGAGTGATGGAATGATTTGACAACTTGTTCTACTGAATTTAAGATTTAAAAATAATAGTATAAAAATGTTTAATATGTTAAATACTAATTAGAAGTTAATCAGAAAAACGTTGAAGGTTTTCTAAATCCTTATTCTTACAAGAACTAATTGCAGAGTGTAATGTAATGGAATTAGAAAAAACAGATAAATACCTACTGTATATGGATACCTTTGAAATATTAGATAAAAGCTTTGGTATGACTTTGGTCTATACTCTGTGTTGTGATGGTGTAATACAGGTGTATTTTTCAACCCGTTCTCATTCACCCATTTTTTTTTTTTGTTAGAGATCCAATGGAGTATACACCGTACACTTTTCTATCGGGTAACATTTCCCTCTCGTCCCCTGCTCTCTCCCTGTGCCCCACTGCTGCAACAATCTTCTTCCTACCCTCTGTCTACACACTCCTTTTCCTCACTGCACTCCCGGGCAATGTGCTGTCGTTGTGGGGGTTCTCCTGGTGCATCTCTAATATCTCCCCCACCCATGTCTATCTGTCTAACCTGAGTATCTCCAATCTGCTGTTGTCCATCACCACACCCTTCCTCCCAGCCTACGATGCCTACTGTTCGATCTGGAAACTGAGTAGTTTCCTGTGACTGCTAGTTCTGTACGGTATCACTCAAGTGCTCCACATTAATGGAAAACAGTAAAGGAGCTGAGAAAGGATTTATGGAGGTGTGCCACAACTCTGCAGTAGAACTAGGACGCAGGCTGTCTGCAGCATTCATAGGCCAGAGGCGGCTCAGAAGGCAACTGGACTTCTTGTAATTCCTTGAAGACGTTTAAAAGAAGCTGAAGAAGCCTCTTGGATGACAGGCGAAAGATCTTCAAAGGAACTACCAAAAGTACAGTTGCCTTCAACTTAAACACCAAGACTACCATGACCTGTATGACTGAGAATCTTCAGAGATATACTTGCATTTAAACAGATATTTAAGCTAGATGTAATGAAATTGCCTCACGTTGTTCCTAAGATATCCTGTTTACAAGAAAGGCCTGGAGGATGTGTGTACAGGACAACCTAAAAACATAAGGCCTCTGTCACTGCATATTAACCATAACAGAATTGCACATTTGTGGTGGAAATAGAGAAACCAGTAGCTCTACAGAGTTGAAACAAAGGAGATATCACACTAATAACCAGCTGCAATGAAACACAGTGTTGCTGTAAACAGCTAGCTGTATCATCAAGTACCCCTCAGAATATATAAGGCTGGCTATTCTTCACATACATACAATGGGCCTAGGACTAAGGCAGTGTTTCAGCAGTTATATAGCGTAGGAGAGCATCTGAATAGAAGATACAGGGCTGTATAGGCAGACTAGTACCTGAACACAATGTTGAAGATAAAAAAAACCATTGGCTGGGAACTGATTATGGCCATATTGTTGGTGTTATGGATCTTTTGGAAAAGATAATGAAATACATTTAAAAAGAAGCACTGCAATTGAGATCTGTGACTACCACATTAAAACTATAAACCACATCACAAGTGAGGAGGCTGCTATGAGGATTGTGTTTTACGTTGCTTGTTTATCAATGCAGAGAGCGTGACGGAGGGCAACAAAGAAGAATGCAAAGCCTTACTGAAGTTTTTTTCTTTTAGAACCAGACCTCTCTCTGCTTATTAGAAGACTTAGTGAAAGCTGGTTGACTACAACTACCTGTAATAGACACAAATATGCAAATGCTGATGTGCTACCACCAAACCAGCACTCTGACACAAGCAAAAAAGCATCACGCTTCTCACACAGGTGCAAACATTTCATTAAATATCTCCAGACAAGGGCTGCAAAGACAGTATCATTTCAGCATCAATATCGCATTGTGCCAGGGTGCAAAATGTTAAGTAGGCAAATCAACTTAAGTAAGTTATGTTACACCTATTTTACTGCTTATTACAAAAGTAAAATACTATTATTTTTCTATGAATAATGTACTGTTTATTTTTAGGCCTGTTTATCTTCAAAACATGTCTTTAACATAATCCTAAATAGTAGATGTCATGAAATAACTCAACCGCAATACAAGCAACCTGCATCACACATGAAAATGGAGAGGCGGCAGAACAATGAACTGACAAAAGTGAAGACGATGAAAATTATAAATAACTGTATGTCTTTATATGAAGAACTGTATGCACTGTACCTGGAGAAATTTTCCATATTTGTTCATATTGCAAGGCTTATCACAGAAACCAAAACAGCTCTATGACATAGACACTCAACTTGAGTGTGAGATAGTAAGAAAAGACACAATATATTTCACATCTAAATTTCCCAATGTGCAAACTATAAGCTACCTGTCAATTCTCAATTTTCACCTTGGGCCATGTGACAGCCTGCAGCCATGTTCCATTCAAAATAATCAAAACTAATAACTTAAAATGACTTTGTAATGAAGTCTGAATTCAAAGTGATGTTTTGAATGATTACTTTGCCTGCGAAATGTTAAACAGAATGACAAAGTTGAATTAGCTTCATGAACATGTAGTGGCCGAGAGATTTTTAGAGGCAAAACACCTAATAAATGGAATTGTACTCTTAAACTCAAAAGCTCACTTAATTATGTTTGAGCGGCAGCAAAGCAGCTCTACACGTGCTAAAAATGCGCTACCTGTTGGAAAAGCCCAGCAGTAGCAGCTTAAAACCGCAGATACATGCCAAGTTATTATTTAATGTTGTGACAGAGCCAAAAAAGTAATGGCTGCTGCAGTTTTTGTTATTTGCACCAAAGTGCTAACAATAGGCATTATAAGTTTTTTATTTTGTCACCAGTTTTTTATTTTCATTTTTGTTTTTGCATGTTTCTGAGACAATATTTCTTTAAAATTCTACTATCAATTACATAATACGAGATATAAGATAAATATCGGAATAATTAAATCATAAAACTTCACCAACACACAATTACTTTTGACACACTTGATTAAGCTTACAGTAAAATCAGGAAATCAAATGTCCGTTAATAATACCTTGACATCTCTGTGGATGACATTGTTGTCGTGGCAATATCGCAGCGCCTCCAGGATCTGTCTCATGTAATGACTAAGGAAAAGACATTGTACAGTAACTGTTGTATCACAGTAAATGGTTGTAAATATCAATACAGAGCATAAAAGAGGAAATACAACAAATGAGAACATCCTAAGGAAGATAATCAAATGAATAAAACCTCACCTGGCCACTGCTTCACTGTAGACAAAGCCAGCTTCTGCCCTCTTCACAATCTCAAAACATAGGTCTGCTCCATCCATACTAACAAAGAAAGAGATTGACAAAGATGCGTACACACACACACACACACACACAAACAAAGAGGTGAAAGGTGAGTGGGGGAAAACTAATCATGTCTTTCCTCTGTGGCTTGAGCTAGAAAACAACTGTACCATCACAACAGTTTATATTGTAGATGCCATAAAACTGACAATTTCTTAATGGGTCAGAGTAAACGTTCCTCTAAATGTCCTGCTCCAGACCTAAAAATAATGTACAGTATATATAAAGAAATTCCCCACTCGCCCTCTGTGGGCGGTCTTGTGTCAAGCTCAGGTCCTCGGGCCTGTGAGCCAGAGGGTCCTTCGCAGTATTTTAGCTCTTTCTGGAATTGCGCTCTCTTGGACAGAGATCTCAGATGTTGTTCCTGGGATTTGTTGGAGGCCCTCTCCCAGTTTGGGGGTCACAGCCTTTAGTGCTCATATCACCATGGGTACCACTGATGCCTTTACTCCCCACATCCTTTCCAGCTCCTCTTTCAGCTTTTGGTATTTTTCAAGCCTCTTGTGTTCCTTCTTCCTGATCTTGCTATCATTTAGGATTGCGACACCTACCACTACTGCTTTCTTTTCCTGGTTGTCAACCACTACGATATCCAGTTGTTTAGTCATTACCTTATTATCGGTCTGGATCTGGAAGTCCCAAACAATCTTAGCTTGGTCGCTCTCAATCACCTTCGGAGGTGTTATCCACTTTGATACTGGAATCTCCATTACATACTCGACGCAGATGTTCCTGTATACTATGCCAGCCACTTGGTTATGGCGCTCCAAGTATTCCGTACCTGCCTGAATCTTGCACCCTGCTGTCATGTACTGTACTGTTTCAGGGGCATCTTTGCACAGTCTGTACCTTGGGTTGTGCCTGGTGTGGCAGATCCTGGCCTCTATCGATCTTGTATTCAAGGCCTGTTCTTGTGCTGCCATGATCAGTGCTTCTGTGCTGTCCTCGAGACCAACCTCCTACAGCCACTGGTATGTTTTCTTGAGATCAGTCACTTCCTCTATCTGTTGTTGGTACATCCCATGCAGGAGCTTGTCCATCCATTGTGTTCCTGTCTTCCTCTTCCTCCTCCTCATTGGGTTTCTGCTGCCTGAGGCATTCACTTAGCAGGTCATCATTCAGGACCATCTTCCTGATGTATTACTGGATATTCGCTGTTTCATCTTGGATCTCTGACACTCACTAGTCATCGGTGTCCCTCTTTCCACTTAGTGTACAGCCTCAGGATGCTGGTTTTTGGGTGAAACCCTCCATGCATGGTGAGGAGCTTCCTTTCTTGATTTCTGTGGCCTTTATCTCCTCCTTTGGCTAAGTTATTACACCAGCGGTGTATCTGATCACGGGCAGGGCATAGGTATTGATGGCTCGGAACTTGGTCTAACCATTCAGCTGACTTTTCAGGATTTACTCTACGTAGGTATTTGGCTGTGGCTGACTTCCTTGTGGTCTTTTCATGATTTCCAGTTACCTGCGGGATCCCAAGATATTTGTAGCTGTCCTGAACATCAGCTATGTTATATATGTATAGAGTACATGTTCTATAAGGTTTATAACAAAATGCAAAAACAAAAATACAAAAACCACATACCTCATGACAACTTTTTTGGATAATCCTGTAAACTGAAGAGTAACTAGACAATGAAACCACTGCTGAAAAACAATGTATCTGATCGTTAAGTAGTGTAACTGATTTAGTGGGTTTGACATATTCTAAATTCTAAATATGCTTAGTGACTGTCCTCTACAGGTTTAACCTGTTATTACAGGTTAATTTTTTTCATAATTGAGCTTTGAGAAGGAGATAGCTGACCTCTCCTGTCCAGTGTGCAGCATAATTTGCACTGTGCTGTTTTCCTGTCAATATCAGACTTTTTATATCTAAAATATAACCAAAGGACAGCAGTAACTACAGATGGACCACTTACAATTTTCTTGGCTAATTCCAATTGCAGATTTTTGCCGATTCAGATTTTTTTTTCTAAAAAGTATGATTAACAGCATATACAAACAAAAATCAACTTTATTTCAACACAAAATTCTATTTTCATTAGATATCATTCCACTGAGTTAAAAAAAAACTTTTACAATAAAGTTCTCAGTGACTGGAGAGAACTATAAATAACCTCACAAACTTAAACTTTACCAAACAAAAGCAGCTGCAATAGATTTATATAACACGACAGATGGTAGTTATTTTATTATTCTCAAATATATTTAAGGGATAACAGGACTTTGACCTTTTATTTAACAATCCACAGGTTACAAACCTCAAAATCAGTGTTTATTTCGACAGTTATTTAAGATTTAGTATTAGTCTAGACAAAATTCCATGAGTCGAAATTTAGTCACATTAATTCAAGTTTTAATCTATTTTTAGTCAACAACATGTCATCACATTTTTGTCAAGTTTTAGTCAAAATGTTTACTCTCTGTGAACAAATTCAATTTAGCCGTGCTTATTCTTCCTGGTGTTGTAAGAGCATTTCGGCTCCTACAAAAGTGCGTATGTTGGACAGAGAGTGTCAACAAAGCTGAGTGAGGGCAAAGTAGCAGCTCGTTAACAGTATAGCTGTGTTTTAAATGGTGAGTACCAAACTAGAATGTTAGTAAATAAAGGCTACAATGACACAGTTTTTCATCATTTTGCCTCTGTACATCACCACACTGGATTTGAAATAAAACACTGAAGAAGTGATCAAAGTGCAGACTTTCAGCTTTAATTTAACAGGTCTCACAACAATAATGCATTTACTGTTTAGAAATTACAGCCATTTTATTCTGAGTACTTCCATTTTCAGGGGCTCCAAAGTATTTGGAAAACTGACTGACAAGCAGTTTCATGGACAGGTGTCAAATGAAGCAGATAAAAGGTCTAGGGTTAATTTCAGGTGTTGAACTGGCATTTAGTAGCTGTTTAAATGGAGCTATCAATATGAAGTCCAAGGAAGACTGAAGGAGGCCATCAATAGGCTTTGGTCCATTCTTAAAACGAAAGAATGCACTGCTAAGCTCAACATCAAAAGAACTGAATGTTCACAACAAGGTGCCATCCACTGGTAACATTCAATAACAGGAGGCCAGATTAGACTTTAATGGAAAACATCTTAAAAAAAAAAAAAAAAAAAAAGCCTTCCATGTTCTGGAATCAGATTTTTTGGGACAGATGAAACCAAGATAAACTTGTATCAGAATGATGGAAAGAGAAAAGCATTGAGCTCATGATCCAAAGCATACCACATCATGCGTCAAACATGGTGGAAGCAGTCTAATGGCATTGCCATGTATGGCTGCCAATATAACTGGCTCACTGCTTTTTACTGATGATATGACTGGTGACAGAAGTATCAGGTTGAATTCTGAGGTGTATAGGTCTATACTGTTGTTCTCACATTCAGCCAAATGTACAAAACTGATACGGTGTACGGTGCTTCACAGTGCAGATGGATAATGATACTAAACATACTGCAAAAGCAACTCAATTCAAAGAAATGAAATATTCTTCAATGGCTAAGTCAGTCACTTGATCTCAACCAACAGAGCAGCTTTTCAGTTAAAGAAGAAAAACTAGAGGCAGAAAGAGCCACAAAAAACAGCAACTGAACTGTGGCTGCAGTAAAGGCCTGGCAAAGCATCATCACTCAGAATTTGGTGATGTTCATTGGCTCCAGACTTCAGGCTATCAAAGGATTTTCATAAAAGTATCAGAAACTAATAATTATGTTACCTTATCCAAATACTGTTGAGCCCCTGCAAATGGAGGTACCACTGTATTATCTGAATAGGCAGGCTAGATGCTGTGTTGGGCATATTGCTGTCCTCTTCTGTTTTAGCTGCCTTATTGCACCCGCTCTATTTCAGCTGGTATGGAGTGTAAGACAGATGTGTAGAACTGATCGGCTCATAATCAGAATTTCGTGGGCTGCTCAGCCGATTTCCAGCCACGTTAACAACCATCCATTTCCAGTTCCAGATCGGTCAATTGGTGAATCTCTAGTAGTAACCCATCTTTTAGGTACAAGTTTGTCTTGAACTTGGTTTGGTTTGGCTCGGATGTGTCTTGCTCTGTCTCAGATTGTTGCAGGAAATTTTGTATCTTGCTTCTCAATGTCTCCATGATGTTACTCGAGGCATAATATTTGCAATATTAAGGACAGAGCAAAAATATCTATTAATTGACATTTTTCTTTTGTCCCATGATAAATACGCAGCACAGTAGTACAAAATAACATTGATGTAATTCTAACATACATGTTTGAACCAGACATGGAATCCCAAAAAGAAGAGGAAAAGCTTGTTGTATAATGTCATCTACAAGTTGATGCAATAGAATGGCAAGTTTTGATAGTACATTGCTCAGCCCCACATAAGTCTTCAGGTTTGGTTTCTCAGGTTTTCTGTGTGTTTTTATGTACTGCACAAAGAAACCAGAAATCATGAGCCATGACAATGACTGCTTATTTCATCAATGATGTGTGTTGTAGTTAGGCCTGGGCGAAATGGCCTATAAATAATATCACAATATTTTGGCATTTTTATGAATAAGATGACACCACTGTGGTGATTCCAGTAGTCTCCACAACATTTGTCTGCATTACTTACAATTTATTCATTAGAAGTGTCTTTTGTTTTTTTTCCTGCAGAAGAGGGGGAAAAACAATCAACTTAATTAATTTTAACTATTTAGTTCAAAAAATGTAATCGCATACATAAGCTTTTAACAAATGGAAATAAATAATGGCATTATGTAAGCCCATATACTAATCCAAATCAAAGCCACTGACAGGTAATGATCAAAGTCCTGCATGAGTCCAGTTTTGACAATCCAAACCCCCATCACACCCATAAAGCTCACTACCAGAACAGACCCATTATCTGAAATTATCTATCACCATCCAAGACCCTTTAATTTAAGTCCAATGACCTGACCTGTCGGCAGTGATTAAACACAAAGGTTGTGAGAGTTGTGTTCTTTAGATGTCACCAGAGCTGCTGTACCTCTGCAGTTTCAACGTGTTTCCTTAGGGTATATTCATCAAAAATATTCGTCAATGACCATTTTTTCCATGATGAACACAAGATGAGCTAAAAATAGATCTTTGATAAATAAAAACTATGACAAAATGTATTTTGTGTTTTTGTTAATTAAAATGTTAATTGAGGGCTGTCGGACATTCAAATAAGGCACATTAACACCAGCTGGCTTGTCTCTGTCAGAATGTATGTGTGCGTGTATGTAGTTTGCGGTTCTGTCATTTGTTGGATCACGTCCCGTTTACAGCCATGACAGAAAGAAGATTCCATTCAAGATATGTTCAACTCTCTTTCAAATAAAGATATCTATACTGTAATTTGTACATATCCAAAATTATGTTTTGACTAGTCAAAACCATGTTATAGATATGTCCAACTGCAATTGTGACTAGTCAAAATTGTCTTTGTGGATATTTCCAACTAGAATTGTGGATATCCAAAATACACTTGTGGATATCTGTTATTACGTTATAAATACCTTCAACTTCATTTTGGTTAGAGATATCTAAAACTCTAGATATCTCTAACTTTAATACTGCCTAGTCAAAATGTAGTTAAAAATTTCTTTAACTAAAGTTTTGACTAGGCAAAATTACGTTACAGATATCTGTAATTATGTCAGAAGTGACAGAAAGTAGGAGGAGGGACTTGCCATAGACAGGCTCGCAGCATATCCAGACTAGCTTTTCAGTGTAAAAACAGCTTGCCATACACACTGGCTCAAACTATCATTAAGCATAGCAGAGCATCCTGAAGAATCCAATGGGAAGCCTCCTATCAACAATGTAATGTGCAGCAATCCTGACAGGTCAAAATGATGTTTGAGATATCTAAAACTTCAATTTTGACTAGTAAAAACTGAATTACAGATATCTGTAATTGTCATTTAGGATATGTGGTAAGTCAAATGACGGTTTTAGTGACATCATTACAGATATCTAATTCGTAGATATGACTAATCAAAACTGAATAACAGATATCTCTAACTCTGATTATGATTAATCAAAATGTAATTACGACCAATCAAAATGACATTGATATGTGTAATGTCAGTTCGGGATAGTCAGAATTAGCCATTAAATGTTAAAATGGCTTGTCATAAGGGGTCGGTTGGAGGAGAAGAGTTGATATATGGACACATTTTACTTTCAGTCCATCAGAAAACAAAACATAGTGCATGGTGAAGAGACCCACTGTGGTTAAAAGTTACCCAAGAAGAACACTTAGAACCTTAAAAGACACCTGAAGGCGTAGCATCTATGTAGATTTTGTCAATTAAAACTCGACTAAAACTTAAATAGAGTTCATCGACTAAAATTAAGACTAAAAAAAAATTAGCTGGCAAAATTAACACTGATTGGCCGCAATACAGTCATTTACTGTATCTCACATACCACAAGCCATGAGCACATAGAGTAGTCGCTATATCGCCCACCCTTGGTTGTAGTACATAAAAAACACCATATGGGCATAACAAGGCCAAAAATTGATTTTCATTGAAAGCTGTCTGATAAAAACAACTTCAACAAGTTTGTATGGTCTTTTGTTTTTCTTTATGATTTGTTTGCTATGAGTTTTCACGGTCTGGTGTAGAGCATTAATCCTCTGTAATAATACTTGCATTAAAAAAAAAAAATTATATGCACTTACAACTTCACAAGGGAGGACAATTTTGGAAACAAACATAATTATCTAAAAATCCTATTACTAAATAACTGAAATCATTTAAA
Source organism: Mola mola (assembly GCA_001698575.1). NCBI lineage: Eukaryota > Metazoa > Chordata > Actinopteri > Tetraodontiformes > Molidae > Mola > Mola mola. The sequence continues at coordinate 2,869,614 of KV751348.1, read as the reverse complement.
GAACACGTCTGATTAGTAAAATAAACACAAATGACCACAGATTAATCCACTAGAGGAATCTTATTCTATCTACAAATGAAATTTGAGAGAAGATATTGACAGTCCATACTGAATTTGTTCTCTAAGCTAACATTCATGTGCCAAATTAGAGCACATCACATTCTTCTTGGGTGACTATTCAATGTAACTTACGGACAGAAAATAGTTATAGTTACAAACTACCCAATTTTAATAAGCTATTTTTTCTAAAAAAAACATGAATATTGGTGTATAGCATACAGCATCCTGGAGTTTTTAAACTGTGACATTCAGGGAGATGAAATTATGTGCACACAGTCATGAGTCTTCAAGAGGACAAGCAGTTTCCGTTATGTAATGCTTTTGCAAATGTAAAATCCCTGTGGAGTATTTTAAAGTAAAGAAACGGCTCCAAAAACAACTTATCAGCCCAGGTTGTAGCCTGCAGGTGACAACATGACTCAATGCATAAGAAAGTGTGCCATCAATATGATGCTGGGGACAGACTTCTAAGCTACAGCCATTAAGCTCTTCCATATTGCCTCACTCCTGTTGTTACTGGGTGTTCATTTACACAACACACACACACACACACACACACACTTGTAGCAGACTGAATGAGATCCCCCCCACACACACACAACTGATTCTGTCTCTCATAACTGCTCTCATTCTTGTCCCAACTACTGAAAAGTGCTCTTTACTGTCACCAATCTGCACCAAATAAACAGGACATTTATGTAGGACTTCGCTGCAAAACATCCATATCTGCACTCCTCCTCGAGGAGACGTTAAGCCAAGTGGGAGATGCATGGAGCAGACTCGAAGAACGTCTCAAATTTACCTGCATTCATGTGTGCATTTGTGTGTGTGTGAAAGAGAAAAAGAAGCTTGAGCATAGTTGAGCTCTTAAATCAATTTAAATCATGCTCAGTCACAAGTTTTATTCCATGGTTTGTGCCATACAGTAGCGTTGTGTGCATATATAAACAGTATATGTGTACAGCAATGCATGCACCACATCGCCCCCTTCCTTTTTTCTTACGCCTCCCCATTCCGAGCTAACAAGCTTCCTCATATCAGTGCTAATTATACAAAACCGCCACAGGGTTCATTTTCTCTGTCCTGCTGCTGCTATAACCACCCTCCCAACGCCACCACCCATTTTTCTGTCTCTTTCCTTAATATCGCCCTGTGATTACGTCATTACCTAGACAGTACCTCTGAATCTGCACCACAAGTATGATCTTTGCACTTCAGCTTAATGTGTTTTTGTGTGAAGTATGCAGACTGATGATGTAACACTTTTTAAGAGGAATTTTTGCCAAAATGGGAGACTTACAACTCAAAAACCATGTAGAGCATCCCATCTGAGCTGCACGTTTCCAGAAGCTCCACAATGTGCGGGTGCTTCAGCATGTGGCAGATGCTGGCCTCCCTCTTCAGATCTAAGCACACAACAGGAAAAAAGAAAATAGGAGAGAAGAAAAGAAAGGTCAGCAGGTAAACATCAGCCTTATTTTGTTAAGTCTCACCTTTATACCACACCTGTGAAATGCTTGATGTTTTCATTTCACACCTTTCTAAACAGTTGAACCATGAAGCTCCGCAGCTTTAAACATCAGCATTTCAGAAGATTCTGCTTCTTTGGTCTTCTTTATTTACTTTATTGCTAGGAGTAAAGTAAATGGAAAATGCACAGTGCAGCAAAAGGGACTCACTCCAGAAAAAAAACAGGATGATGACTGTTTCATAATGTTAATTAGCAACAAGTCACTGCTCTTTATGTTGGTTTGTATGATTCCCCTTCTGTTAGACCCTCTAACTGCTACCCAACAGTAAGTATCAAGCACTTTAATTGGTTCTTTATGAAGAGCAGGATTGATGGAGGGAGTTACTAAAGCTTAGGATAACAATGAAGCTGGCTGGCAGATGACAGAAAATGCAAGCTGATGCAAGTAAAAGCATTACAATTAATCTTCTTTTTGATGTATAAAAAGAGACGATAATATAGATAACATTCGATGAAATCAAAGCATTGACAAGTGATGTGCACACATACAGTTTAATTCGACCAACTGACTACACATACCCCTGGATTTAATGATTTCACATGCTCTTTGACTCATGGACTTTGTGTTGTCAAATCGTCCACTTACTGTATATAAAGATGGACAAGAGGAAACCTTACCAAAAATAAAGCCAAAGCATCTCATCTCTGACCAGGGCTCCAAATGACGTCACCAATACAGGATGGTGACTGTTGTTGTGATGGGCAGGGGGAGGAAGTGAATATGTGTCATCCAAATTTATTTATGTCATTGGTCCAGAGTCATATACTTTCCTTGTTTAGGGTTTTTTTTTAAGTTTGTCCTGACCCGGTTCGAGGATCTCAAGGCAGAGGATGTCACATCTGTACAGTTTGTCAAAGCCCAGTGACATAATGTGTAAATTTTGATTTTGGGCTATACAAATAAAATTTGATTTGATTTGATTTGATATAATATTGTACACATGTTGACTGAGAATTATGTCACAAAGTGAAACAACAATCACATGAAACTCAATACTAACTGAACCAAAGACCTTGAGACCAATGACAATGATTCAAATAGGGCTTGGAAATATGAAAAATCTTCTATAACTATATGGATAATTTCATATCACAAAAAAAATATAACACTACATAATATTGTATCTGTAAATTTTATTAAAAATTATGTATAAGATAACCTCATACTTCATTACCATTTTTATAATCGTGTGCATTAAAGTGTAATTAAATTTTAATCTTTGTATGTAAATTATGTTATTATTACATGGAGTTCAATCAGTCTCAAATTCCCAAATGCACACAGAAGGATTGAGAAATGCATTTTGGTATTAATAGGAAAATTACTCTCTCAGATAGTGTTTTATTTCTGATGAAGACACACATATTTCTTGTTGTAAATGTATATAATGAAAATCCACACATGTATTTCAAATAATACCAATTTTCATCCAAAACATACAGTATGTATGTTGCAACTTTTATACACAAACTGGACATTGTGTGTGTGTGTGTGTTTTTTTTTTTTAGATTTTTACACCTAGGTCCACATATGCATTTTTTTTTAACAGACAATTATCTGTCTAATCAATCAGAAGCACCCTTTCTCTTAGCTGTGTGGATGTGTTCATGTGACTGGCTGAAAATCAACATAAAACACCAGCTAATCACATGAACACATCCGCATAGCAGTTTCTGAATAATTATGTTACCAACCTAAAAGCAGTAAGTTTACTTACTGAATTGTGAACTTCTGTAGCTAAATCCATTTTCCATCTCAGTATCAGAACAGTAGAGCATTTCAGTACTGCACCCTACATTGGACAATCAGGTTTCGGCTGCCGCTTTTCAAGAGTAGTGAAAAAAACAAAAAAACATTGTCGTGTCGTCCACCCCTAGCTTCAAATATGCATGTTGCTGCAAAGATGCTAAAGAATTCTGAGACAAAGATTCCTTCTACACATGAGCATAGAAGAATTATACAAACACAATTTCAAGGTTTAAGTGACACCAGTTCTATAAAGGTCAAAATATTGTCCCAATCTTCCCTTCTGTTCCTGAGTAATGATGTTGAATAAAAGCCAAACATTAAGAAGTCACATTGATGTTGACCTTTGAACATCTAGATGTGAAATTCTGTTATAATTAGGACATCAATTCTTGAATTATGACTCAAGAATTAAGTGCTTAGTGATACTGACCTTTAAACACTGAGTTATAATATCATATTTGAGGCAACTTAGAAAACACTACCTCAAAATGTTTGGACAAACAAAAAAAAAAAAAATGCTTATGGCCATAAAAATTAGCAGCACATCTTTGACATATCAATATTCCGTCATTGTTTCTCTGATGCAAACTGATATTGTCCTGTCAAATAGCTTGAATGGTACTTTGATAACCTGCAAACAAAATGCATCATGAACACTTATTTGTGAGACAACTACTCTTGCCTTACCTTCATGATACATATATGATTAGCATCTACACCACTAAGGACCACCAGCTCTCTCTCTCTAAAAAGGCATAACAGAGAGTTAGTCAGCATAAATGCTTATGACTGTCAGGCTTGATACAAGATTCTCATTGCATTTCCAGAAATACAGTATGTCCCAGTACATATCATCTGTGAAGTGACACAAAAGTTGTAGTGAGATGAAGATGCTTTCTGCGTACACGTCCTTAACAAAAAATTTTTAGAAAATCTATTCAGAAGCTTCCTAACTACAGTACAACATTTAATACTGCTATGAAATACTGCTACGAAATAAAGATTAAGAGCATATGTTTCTGTTTTCTGTCTAGAAATGCACCAGTAGCTAATATCATTCAAGCTGCCCAATTACAAAACTGACAAGTTTTAAATGCAAACAATCCAGAGATGTCATTTTAAAGATGGGATTTGATAGACAATAGGGGCCTGCCTTCACCATCAATATCTGAAAATATCACATCTCGCTTTCATCCCTCTATTCAATCTCCAATCCTTTTATCTATTCATTTGTATTTTTCATAAAGGACTTTCTTGCTCCCTCTCCTTCTGGTTATTGGGAGTCCTCATGAGGTTTAAAATGACCCAGAGAAACACACTTGTACATCATACTTAGGCATAACTTCTCTGCTAAGGCAAAATCGCAATCTAATTTTATCATCAAGAACACCTAACTGCATAAACTTTTAATATCCACCTCTTCTACTACTATAGGGTGGCCAAAACACACAAACTCAATATATGGAAGCTAAATAGTCCATATTCCCATGAAATATTCCCCAGTTGCTGTTGCTAAAGGGGATTTACAGACACTGACTGGGATAAGGACGGAACTGAGTGGATGTTGCTCGAATAATATAATAGGGTAGCCGACAATCACATTCACACACACACACACATGCATAAACTTTGATATCTCAATCTTCATGAGGACAATCATTGGCATAATGTATTGCCTTGCCCCTTACACTATCCCAAACCATCACAACAAAAAGCCTAACCATAACCCCTGCTAAAATGTCCTAAAGGCAAAAAAACAAAAAACAAAACTCACAGCACTGATTTTAAGCCAAAATTTGTTCACGCATAGACATGCCCACACTTACAAAACACACAATGAAATGTTACTGTATTGCTAATACTTAATATGTATGCACTGACATTTAATTAAGCTAAGAGTTTAAACCAAGACCACCTCTGCTGCTGCAAGCCTCACCTCTAACTATAAGCTTATCTTCTAAGGACAAGCACAAGGAGCAGGCTAGCTCTAACACATTACTAATGCTGCTAAAGTCGGATAAGTGGCTACCTTCAGGGCATTGCAGCATGCCATATTTAATGTCACCTGGTGAGGTTGCTGCCAATGCCCGTCACTGTAACTGCTGCTGGATATAACAAAAGATACCCATCTGAGAAATTAAGAGGAGACATAAAGAGAAGCAGACAAAAAAAGAGATGTACAAAATTGCATTTCCATTGACAAACTTTTTTGTACGTACACATATAAAAGTTATAGTGTATACAGTGCTGTTAAAATTTTTGGTTGGGGATTTCAGATCATCATAACAAGTCAGACATCATAAGCAGAACAGATAATGTCACTGATATCAAAATGGGGGAAAACAAGGAAAATGATGTCTACGTTATTGAGCAGTCACACAAAAGTGAGGAGAACTAGAGTCAGAGATATAAAGACAACACAAGAGGGTAAGACAAAGATAGAGAGGAAGGGGTTTATACTATACATTTGATCTCTACAAAGATTCCTGTTTGTCCTGCTATGAGTCAGAGCCTGTCATGGATGGGGCCCTTGTTGCCACAGCTACATTATACCACACAGAGCTTCAAGTGAGTGTGTGTGTGTTTTGAATGTCAGAAGAATCATACTGAAAATGTCAAAAGCCACACATGCACATTGCTATAGCTTCTGACTTTGGAGGAAGACAGATGACGGAAGTAAAAAAAGGGAAAAACAGGAGGGATACAAGAGGATAAAAAAGGGAAACGAGAGATACAGAAAAATTAACAGGAATCCAGATAAGAGGAGGACAGTGCAACAGAGGTTAGAAAATGAAAAAGGTGAATGGAATTGAATGGGCTATAGCACATGATGAATTTCCCTTTATCTCTGACTGGCCTCTCTCTCTCGTGTCCCCCTCAAAGACCTGACCTATTCATCACACAGACCTCTGGACAGGCTGAAGAAATACAAGCTGCTGTATGTATGATAGGGATAGGCATTCAAAGCAAAAACTATCATTTCATATTAAATGGTAACTATTTGATTATACTTTGAAGAAATTAATGTGTTTGCTACAAAAAAAAAAAAATAGCAACAGATGCATAAAGTATTTGATTATTTATGTTTTTAATAACAATTTAAAAATCATGATGCATACTGTATGTGTGTGTGTGTGTGTGTGTGTGTGTGTGTGTGTGTTTGTATGTCTTACTTTGTGCTCAGCCCCTGCTGGCCAATCTCTTAATAAGCTATGAACAATTTGGCCCACTTATTTCCCTTGGCCTGAGCTCTGTGCTGAGAGTGTGTGTGCTCCTGATTATCAACTGTTGCACACTCAAGTGAAACTGCTCTGCCTTCTTAAAGAAACAAAAAAAGAGCAAAAATAAAAAGGAATCAACCTTGGGAATAGCTGACTGATGTGTGGACAGAACACACAGTTTTATGGTTCTCTGCACTTCACAGAGCAGGGAGCATGATTGGATATATATGAACAGGGAGTGTGTTGACCACTCTCTGTGTGTATGTACACACAAACTGTGTTGGCAATGAAGAGAAACTGTACAGGTGCAACGCCAGAAACACTGCAATGAAATACTAGGTTGACAGTTTGCTGTAATCTGTCAAATCGTCTACCTTTAAAGTAAAAATGATACCAAAAGCATACATTACCATGTATGCAAACATTCAGTTGTGTAAAATATGGCAACTGAGCAGCCAACCCTGTTACACCATCTTCACCAAAACCGTTACAAAAGGTGTTACTGCTGTGCTTGAAAGCCAATTACACATCACAGTAAACCAAACGAATGGTTTCCGTAATTGTCCTGAAAGTTGAAAAAAATATCTAAATAAATGAAAAATGAAAAAACTAAACATAGAACTACTCATTTTTTCCAAGCTCTTGATACAAAAAATAAAGGTATCGTTTGATTGAAGTTTGTTGGTAGTGGGTGGGTTTAATCAGTACATTAAAAGGCATTGAGTAAACAAATCTGAGAAAAAAAAGTAATATATTTATGATCAGTGACATTAGAGTAAGACTGTGATCGCTTACCCTCTGTGCTTAGTCCAGGACTGGAGGTGAACTGGGCCACATCGACAATTTTGACTGCAAATTGCTGCCCCGTCTCTCGGTTGATGCATCTTCTCACCACGCTAAAGGGACCCCTTAACAAAACAGACGAAAAATAACATTTAACAAGTGCTTTTTTAATAATCATAACTAAATAGAAAATAATTATTCAAACACAACACAAATTACCACCTCACAGAATTAACATGGTGGTCAACATGTACAGAACAACATAATCATTTATTTATTTGTGGTGTTTCTGTCCACATGATATAGCGCAGTCCAGTTTCTACTCCCTTTCATCACTCTGTGATCTTACTTCAATATGTTCACCGGCTGATTACTAACGTCTTTGTTGCCGAAAACAGCTGAATAAAAACAGATAAAATGCAAAGTTAGCCAGTCATAGCTATGACATAGTTTATGACACAATCACTATATTCCATTGTGAAGCAGGTATTAAATAGGTGCTAGAAATGTCAAACTGAATCTGGTGTGTCTATCAGATGGTTAAAGGTGTCTGAAGTGTCAACCTAAACATAATTTCAGGAATGAAATATGACATACAAAATACTTGGTGGCATCAACCTCACAGCTACTGAGCAGGTTACGTTTCCAATTTACAACAACTCCTCCTCTTACCACTGGTTGCTTTAAAAAGTTATTTTAAAATGCTTGGCTGTGGGCAGTCAAATGGGGGAAGCCAGGACTGCACTTTTGTTTCTCGCTGCTGAGGTTTGAGAGATCACACAAATTAAATCATTCCTCGTGTGGAGTGAGTGTATCACATCCTATTCAGTCAATGGGATAAACAGAGGTCTATCACTAAAGGGCACCAAGTTAGAATTAACAATCCAGGCTAATGACAGCAGCTAGCAAATAGTTTTTATGTGGAACAAAACACAAAAAATCTTAACCATCTGGCGGCTCAAAAAGGGAAAGCAATACCATTCTCCACATTGTCTAAAAAGCTAATGGGGAGCTGCTAACTTCAACTTAGTGTCTAGGATCTCCTCACCCCAATTCTATCACACACCTCTGTCTCCCAAGGAAGGTCTACTCCAGGGTGCTGGAAAGGACAGTCTGGCTGTTAGTCCAACCTCAGATACAAGAGGAACAATGCAGTTTTCGTCCTGGCCATGGATTGCTGGACCGGCTCTATACCCTCACGACCCTTGCAACCAGTCTACATGTGTTCTGTGGATTTGACCGTGTCCCTTGAGGTGTCCTGTGGGGAGTGCTCTAAGAGTATAGGGTCTATGGCCCGTTGTTATGGACATGCGATCTCTGTATTGTCAGAGCCAAAGCTTGGATCGCATTGCTGGCATTAAAATAGACCCGTTCTCAGGTAGGTTTGGACTCCGTCAGGGCTGCCCTTTGTCACTGCTTTTGTTCATAATAATTATGGACAGAATTTCTAGGCGCAGCCAAGTGGCGGAGGGAGTCAGGTTCGTTGGCCTCAGGATTCCATCTTTGCTTTTTACAGATGACGTGGTCCTTTTGGCTTCATCAAACAGTGACCAGTTGGCTCTCGGACAGTTTACAGCTGAGTGTGAAGCGGCAGAGGTGAGGATCAGCACCTCTAAATCTGAGGCCACGGTTCTCAGCCAGCAAAAAAGATTGATTCCGCAGTCCGGGTCAGAGAAGAGTTGCTTCCCCAACTGGAGGAGTTCAAGTATCTCGGAGTCTTGTTCACAAGTGAAAGGAAAATTAGGTGAAAGATTGACGGATGGATCATGGCAGCATTGGCAGTGATGGGAAAGTTAAACCGGTCCATTGTAGTGAAGAGAGAGCTGAGCTGGAAGGTGAAGCCCTTAATTTACCGGTCAATATACATTCCAACCCTCACATTTGGCCATGAGCTCTGGATAGTGAAACAAATAATGAGATCGTGATTACATGTGGCCGAAATGAGTTTCCTCTCCAAGGATGCTGGGCTCAGCCTGAGAGAGTGAGGAGCTTGGACATCTGGGAGGAGCTCAGAGTAGAAGTGGCTTCTGCTCCTGTGAGCTGATCCGGATAAGCGGTAGAAAACAAGACAAGACAGATATATCGGTATCGGCTTATATGTTATCAATATTGGCCAACAAAAAAACCAAAACTGTTTCAAATAACAACTGCAGAAACAGATGGGGTCATTTAAATTAAATTTCCTGTGAAGGTTACTGTTTCAGAGCACTGCTGTCATTTAAGTCAGTAAAAGTTCATTGTCAACCTGTAAAATAATCTGCCTTTGTTTCATATCTTTTTTACAAATATTTGATAACCTCATTTGAGGGATCATTGTGAAAAATGTGTCTGTATCGGCCCATATCGGATATAGAATTTTTTAACCCCCTTATTGATATCAGTATCCCCTCCAAATATTTCATAGTTGTTTGGGTTCTACTTTTTTGCACTTAAAACTTGTTGTTGAGCAATATGTAATCGTTACAGTCAGTTCTATACAGTGGGTATTAACAATGCACTGAAAACCGGCTGAAATTTGATGTAATTCAGTGACTTGTCTATTCAATTGAGATGTTAAATGAGTCCTAACACTTTTTTTAGCAGATGGCAATGCCACTATATACTGTGACTTTGCTTTAAGATGTTTTCACACCACCGCACAGTAACAAGAAGCTGCTGCCAACATGTTATGACAACTGTCTAAGAGGGCAGGGCAGAGCTAAAGAGCAGAAACAGGGTGGGAAGACAGAGCAATGGGAGTTGTGTCTCATGTGATTCTCAGTTGAACCATAAAAGCGAACCCTTTGATTGGGTACAAGCCAGAGCTAAATATTACCATAAAGAGAGGCTAGACTCACTTCAGTCCGCTGATCGGTTGACAAAATATTCACTTCGTTGCAATGGTTTGGCCATCTTTCTCCTCGCAGCGTGCAGCCATTTCTCACAAATCCTGTCTACTTTGTGTGATAAACAGCCATATGTGGACAAAAAACAACACAAAATGCTGGATGTCGTCCATTGTTTCCATTGTTGTTGTTACAGATTCTTTGCTGGGATACGTGTTTCTATGATGTCAGGCTATTTACATACCAGGCGCAGTCAGGCTAATCTGCAATGGCCTGTAATGAATTTACCATTCCCAAGTGTGCCGTACTGAACTGAACTGAACTGTACTGTTAAATTGAAATGTGGACTATATTAAACTTTACCACTGCGGCACAACTCAGTAGCTGCATCCACTGAGCCAATAACTGGGAGTGCAAGAGCACCAAAATCCATTGAAGCAACTATGACAAACAGTGGTTTAAATTCTCAAAGCCATTTAACTCTTAAATAAAATCAAACTTCAGCTTATTGGATGTTGTCAGAACTTAGAATCACACAAGAAAACCTTGCAAGTCATTGGGTTTTCCACAACATTTCCTGCATATGTTTCACTGTAAAAGCCTTGTTAAGAAATTAAGAGGTAATTTCAAAGTCCTAAAGGGCTTTTAATATACAACATGTCTAGTAGGGATGGGTACGAGTACACTGCTACTCACTGGTGACACTTTTATTCAAGTGATGTTTTACTGTTCAACTACCTGCATAGAGTTGCTTTTAGCTACAACAGTTAAACACAAAACGTGAGGCAATAAACTTTGACCAAAACAAAATATGTGGTGTTAAATTTATGGAAATACTATAGCATAAAATGCAACGACCAAGGTACTTGTAGAAAAAATTTAAAAGTCTTCATTAGTACAGCTAATGCATAGCAAGTTTTAAAAAATATGTACAAATGCGTTGCAGCAATCTCAGGCCTTCATCAAGGATGACTAACCAGAGTTGAGATACCAAGAGGAATTATGTAGAACAAAGACAGGAAATTATATCATGTGGATTATAGCAGGCCATTTAGTTAAGAGTAGGCTACATCCAGGCAGTCTGTCCTTCTTCGGTTCCTACTGGAAACATGCGAAACACCAGTTCTGCAACATTGGTTCTGCATCGCGCTCCCAATCTTTAATTTTACAGTGAATAAATACTGAATACTAAAGTACTTGTGTATGGCAGGGGCTCTTAACTTTTTGACCTCTGGGCCCAACTTTTCCAGTACAAAGTGGCCTGGGGCCCATTCAAATATTAACACTGTATTGATCTGTGCTTACAGTTTAACAAGTTAAACCTTGTCAAATAAATAACACAATACAATATGATAATCACAAAGACACTTATTTATCATGCGTATGTAAACCTGCACACACAAAAAGATGCCGAACAGACTAATAATTCATGGAACAAGCTGCTACAAGAACAAATTTAAAGGCTCAAGTCAGGCTTATTAACACAAAAATAACTAATAGTAAACTGTAAATAAAAATTATATTAAGTGCAAATGCTATGTGTGCAGCATTTAGCCTTATAATCTGAGCATGAATTTAAGAAATGTTTCAAAAGTCATAATTTTTGGAAGGCAGGACCACAAATTGTTCTTCATATCTGTGACAAATGAACAACAGTCACAACAGTTCATTTTTTGACAAGCTACAACTCCCTTTTTATGTTTACCGCTTAATGAGACACTTGGGCCTGCGTCAGACCAGATCAGATCCAGTCAGGGTGGAATGGGGAAAAGGGTCTCTCTCAGAGTAGTCTCCAGTGTTGCTCTCAGTCTGTTTTAGACTTTGGTCTTAGTTGTGGCCACAATGGAGAATCCTGACTCACACAAGTATGTAGTCATGAATGGGAGGAGTTTCACGGTCCTCAGTGCTAGACATGGGTACTCCTTTGAGACAGCAATCCAGAAAGAGCCCAGGTCCAGTTTTCGCCCACTGCAACTTTTAAGTGCTGTTGGTGGAAACCTCCTGAAGCTGGGATTTTAGTTGTGAGGGCAAAGCAACATCATTTTCAGTGGGATCTACAAAAAAATGGGACCAAAGTCCACAGGAGAGTATTCATCAGATTTCTCTGCCAGTTGTGGGAGGTGCTGTGAGACTGAGTCACTGATTTTCACCTGAGGGGAAGTTTCCAAAATGTCAGACAAAAGTGGTAACACGTCCATCCTCTTTTCCTGGGCCCTCTTAGTCCACAAAGCAAGTTTCCTCCTGAAAACTTGAACTTTGTCTGCAACAAAAAATATGTTGCTATTTCTCCCTTGAAGTGAGATGTTCAGCTGGTCCAGCAGTGAAAAAATGTCACAGGGGTAGGTAATTTTAACTGTAAAGTTCATGTTGGAATAATAATGTGCAAGAGGAGATTTTTTTTTCTGAGAGAGAAAAGAGAAGACCTCATTCCTCAGTTCAAACAAAAGCTTGAGGACCAGTCCTCTTGAAAGCCACCTCACCTCACTGTAATAGAGCAGCTGGACATGATCTACTTCTATGACCTCCAAAGCTTGGCAAAACATGTGGAGTTATAGCATTACTTGTAATGAAATTAATGGTTTTCATACTTACATCCATCACCTCGGGTGAAACTCGGGTGACATATTTTTTGCTGCAAAGATTTCACGGTGGAGAAAACAGTGGGTCCATTTAGCTTCCGGTGTATCTGCCTGATGACACAGTGATGCCTGTCAGTCATTGACGCCATACCATCACTGCACACCCCAACACAGTTCTGACAGTCCAAGCCGTCCTCGGTGAAGTATTTATCCACGCAGCAGAAACATCCCTAAACCATAGCTCGTGTTGGTAGCTTTCCACAAAACAGTATGTCTTCTTGCAAACTACTGTCATAGCGATAGCCAACAAAAACCAGCAGCAGCGCAGCATTCGTCACATCAGTGGACTCGTCTAGTTGCAAAGAGAAGAATGGGCTACTTTTTATTCTTTCCAGAAGCTGATGCTGTGTGTATGAGGCCATGTCCACGATAGGGTGACTCATGGTGTTGTTTGAGAGTGGGATGGTCAGCAGCCTCTCTGATCATCTCACAGAGCATTTCCACGGTGGCAGGCAGAACAAAATCCTCTGCTATGGTGAATGCTGTCTTACTGAGTGCCACAGCTCTGGCTACGAGGTAGCTGGCTTTCAAAGACCATATATAGTTGCCAGTCAATGACACGTTAGACTCTGTAGCCCATTTTCTTCTCTCTTGAAAATTCCACCGGCTTTCCCACGAGCCTTGGATGTTTGGTTTGGGGGGATGTTTAGCAGCCGCTCTAGCCATACTTTATGAGTGTGTGTGTGTGTGTGTGTGGGAGGAGGGGGGGATTGGTAAAGACTTCTCCATAACTTTCAGGTACAGGGTAACAGCTCGCTGATTGTCTTCTGCTTATTGGAGCTTAATTAACAACTGTCTGACGAATTACCGCCACCAAGTGGTGGGAAGCTGTTTTTTCTCTTGGGTCTTGTATTGATAATCTATGTGGTCCCGCGGCCCTCAGGTGCAAACTGAAAGTTTTTTGTGGCCCTCTACGCTCATGGTTAAAAATCACTGGTTTATTGGGTATTTCGAGTGCTTGAATATTGAAATGATTGAAAATGCCCATCCCTAGGAAGTGTTCATTTGTATAAACAGTGTTCTTTTCTATTTATCCAAATGCTTTTATCTGTGTATATATGATACATGACTAATCCCTCTTGCAAGTGGTTTGTTTTCATATTCACTTTTGAGCCATCACAGTGCTAAGAACTTCAAATGAAAATTAGCCTGTTTGGCTAAAACTGATACATTTACATGATGGACTTTGATGCTCATATCAATCAACGCACATTATCCCTTTCCAAATAAATTTAAGATATCAGGTTTAAATGGGCACTGAGCTGTAGACTGGGCAAGACCAGCAAAACCAGAAACATATGCAACTAGGGTTGGGTATCAAAACCTGGTTCCAAATTAGCCCCAGTTCCAAAGTTTCAATTCCATCAAAATTACTAAAAATTTAAATTTCAGCTCTGCCAATAGATTTCTAACTAAAAACTGCACACGAGTCTGGATATGGTTAGAACTGTATGCTGTCATGACTGTAACACTCAAAATTGCAGCTTCACTTTGATAAAAAGATGTCAACAGAGACTTGTCACAGTGCAACATCTGTCATAAATGTATTTCGTGCCAGGAACGGTGCACTACAAATTGTGGCAAAACACCTTTACCAGGTGCACAGTATCACAATCAATCAGTGCACCGTGTTTGACGTGTTGCGCCAGCTTCTCTCCTCCGCCGTCATCCTCCCGGCACAACAGTCAGCACCTCCTGTCGCATTTCTGTTAACAAGACAAGGCTAAAACGTTGGCGGATGACAAACGGACTGTGTGTCTGTGAGAATAAGGGAAATGTGCTTCAGGATAAATCCCTTCACTTTCACAAGCAGTCGTGAAACAGCGCACAACAGAACCCCCCTTAGTCCAGTGAAGCTGGAGCTTCACTTATTGTCAACTTAGCTTCTTAAATAATATTCAAAACACTGCTGGACTGCTAACTAGTTGCTAACTACTGCTGCTGCTGCTTCTTCACACTGTCTCCGTCATTTTGTTTTACTACATATGTTGTACTATCAGCCGGTTGTTAAAGGAGCAACACTATATCATTGTATTAGTGAACCAAAAAAGAACATATTATGATTATTATTAACATATAATTTAATAAGAGCAACCAAATAAAGCTGTATCTGTAACTTTTATTAAGTTCTGTATCAAAGCAGCTGTAATTGCGAATATGTTAAAATAGGAATCAACTTATGGAAAGGTTTCTAAAGTGATTTTTTTTCCTCTGTGAAATAAGCACGTGACATTTTTTGAACTTGAGCCGAATTGAAAAGCAGAATCGCAATCGCTAAAATTCAAACGATACAGAACCCTATATGCAACCCTACATTAAGTCATATTAAGTCAATGCTCTGTTACCTCCCTGTGATTCTGTAACATCTATTGTCCCTGTCTTATGGGTAAACTGGCAAACAAAGCAACTGGCTGGAAACAGCTTTTTAACTTGCAGAGACATACAGCAAACGCACACACCTCTACCGATGTGAACGCTACCTGCAGCTTTTTGTGAATTACACAACCCACAGCAAATTACACTCAGCACAACCTCAGTTGCAATGTGAAAGCCTCCACTTCCTCACAGTAGACAGAGCAATACTATCTGGCTAGGGATAGAAGAACACAAGCTGAGCTGCACAAAAAAGTTTGTGTGGGTGAGGAATGTGCACAAACGCTGAATGGTTGAACAGATGGTGGTCAAACTAAAGCTGCTTAGCATCAGAGGGGTGAGGTAGGACTGTACCATGCCCAAACATGCAAGATACACACAAACACACACACACTTCTGCAAACACATACTGTAGACACACAGATCAAACAAACACAAGGAGCAGTGTTACTGTGGAAACTCAAATGAGGAAATGATAAATGGAATTAACTGAGACAGTGAGACAGCTACACACACACACACACACACACAGTGAGATGGTCCACAGAGAAGTACACAGTAATTCTTCAAATCCATCTATCCATCAATCAGTCAGTTTACTTTTCCCCTGAGGAGTTAGTGATTATAGATTCAAATGTGATGCACCAATATGCTCACTTCTTAAAGAAATGGACTGCTCACTTATTACGTGTATGCAGATTTTTACTTTCTGGGCACAATGACTGGAGGGACTTTTCTACAGAACTGAAAGATAACAACACCTTGCAAACAATGAATTTGACAA
The DNA here is from genome assembly GCA_001698575.1 of Mola mola. Classification (NCBI taxonomy): domain Eukaryota; kingdom Metazoa; phylum Chordata; class Actinopteri; order Tetraodontiformes; family Molidae; genus Mola; species Mola mola. The sequence continues at coordinate 2,853,648 of KV751348.1, read as the reverse complement.
TATCAGGAAGTCAGCACAGAGAGCAAATGAAGAGTCTACCTTAAATTGTACTCAGACTCCAGTAAGAACAGGATTCTACCCAAACTTTGTTGGAGTAGGTACACTGGGTCAAACAGTCCTACTTATTAATGAGCTCAAGTTATCCACTGCTGTGTTATCTCCTTCCTCGCTACAGTCCAGTCACTTCACTGCTGCCCCTCTTCGCAGTGCCGCAAATATCAGGCCTTGCTAAAGGCTGCACTCTATACGTCAACGAATAAGAAGCCCTGAAGGAGCAAGAGAAAATGGAGAGAACAGAGGAGGGACAGGCCAAGATGGGCAATGATGTGAAAAAAATACAGAGCCTTGAATAAGAAGCTTACTTGACAAAATTCAAAAAAGAAAGAATGTAAAATATGTAGGCATAAATAGTTGGACAGGGTCTTACAGGGCCAGGGGAAGCATAAAAAATGATAATACGGGTTTGAAAAGTGCACCAATAGACAGTTAATTAAGAAGGACGAGCCACACAACTGCTGGTTCTGGGGGTTTCTGAACTCACATCATTGACTTGTGTGAGCCTCTACAGTGTGTATGTGTTATTTGTAGTGATTAAATTGATTTAAAAAGCCAACAGGTTTGGAAGCCAGGCAAATACTATGAGGAGTCTGGTGTGTCTGGGGGCATGTAGGTAGGGGACAGGGAGTGGCAGTCAGGCTGCGTGTCTAGTTTGTATCCATTACACAAGAAACTGCAGGCTCGACATCAATACTGTAATTTGTCAACTTCGAAGTTAAAATGCCAACGCCAGTGTGACCACCAGAGGAGTATTGCTATTTGTAAGCTGTGATGAATGTGCATGTGTGCAGTCAAGTCAGAGCTTGTTTTGAAGGTAATGTAACCAGAGTTCCTGCGGTGGCAAGTTTACATACATTATTCAAAAGGAGTGCAACCGAACCTGATCTATGGTCATTCAAAAATATTTAAAAAGCTGGAACAAGTAAGTGCTTTTTAAATGTCAGGATGCTACTTTTCATTGTAATTTCTGACAGTAAATGAGTCTTTGGGTTTTTATCTATTGGTTGCAGCAAAGAAACTGATATGGATCTCATGTCCCAAATTAAATTTGAATCTAGATTTTGTTGCTGCAAATCAGTTCAAGGACAATTCATTTTAAATGTGAAACGATTCAGTCTGATTCAATACAATCATGATTGATGCAATTTAATTTGATTCAGTGCAATCTGATAAAGTTTCTAACATTTGTTAAATGTAGCTGTTATTTTTCATTATAAATTAA
>KV751348.1:2831803-2852357 GCA_001698575.1 Mola mola | reverse complement strand
TTTATAGAACGACAATTGCAGATATCTATAATTATTGTGGCTAAAATAAAATTCCAGCAGGTTCTTTGGGATCCTCTGCCATGCTTAATGATAGTTTGAGCCGGCGTGTATGGCAAGCCATTTTAACATTAAATAGCTAGTCCGAATATGTGGTGCACCTGTCTATGGCAAGTCCCTCCTACTATCCGTCACTTCTGACATAATTACAGATATCTGTGACGTAATATCACCTAGTCAAAACTTTAAAGAAATTTTTAACTACATTTTGACTAGGCAGTATTAAAGTTAGAGATATCTAGAGTTTTAGATATCTCTAACCAAAATGAAGTTGAAAATATTTATAACGTAATAACAGATATCCACAAGTGTATTTTGGATATCCACAATTCCAGTTGGAATATCCACAAAGACAATTTTGACAAGTCACAATTGCAGTTGGAGATATCTATAACATGGTTTTGACTAGTCAAAACATAATTTTGGATATCTACAAATTACAATATAGATATCATAGGTTGAAAATATCTTGAACAGAATTACAGATAGTCAAAATTAATTTTCAGATATCCACAATTCACATTTTAAATATCTTAAATTGAATTAGCGATATCCATATAGAGAAACCCCATATACATGAATGAGGAAAGTGACGTAATTTCCCCTAGGAAGAACTCAGTTGTGGATATCTGAAATGATTGTTTGGACTAGGAAGAATTGAATTACGGATATCTGTAACACATATCCAGAGTAGCCATTAAATGTTAAAACGGCTTCCCATAATCCAGCCAAGCCAGGAACTTTCCATGGGAGTGAGCTACAGCTGTGACCTAATTACTAGAGTTTAGCCCTTGTTCAGTTTAGGGTATGGCCATTGACTGGTTCATGGTGTGTTTGATGCAATACACAGATTTCCGAATCGGTACGCCTGCATTTTCAATTGCCAAAAATGAATAACTAATTCAGATTGGTAAAATTTTACACCAGTAAATTAATAACTTGAAAACAATCTGCTGATTATTCTATCATTGAAACAATTGTGAGGTGGAGCTCTAGTAATGAGTGACTAAGGGAGCACCCACTCTAGGCCATCCGTACTGCGCCCAAGCCCACTTGAATCAAAGTCCAGACTGTTTGACTAGTGTGAGCACTCTGTACAGTGTTTAAGCACAGTACACTTTCTTGGACCTGGCACGGCAGGATGAGGTGTAATTCAGCATAGCACAGCACAGTTGCTCATGCACAAGCACATGTAAAGAACAGGGACATGACAATGTAACTGAATTTCTCCCTCGTCTTTTCCTTTCTCCACAAAAATCAATCCCTGCACTGCATTATCAATAAATCTGCAAATGTGATATCTAAGACTCACTTTTGCCTCTGTTGAGTTAAATACCATCGGCAGCGACTTGGGAAATTTACAGTGGTTTCACTGTAAAACTGGGTGTGCCTGTCATCATCAAATTGGATCATGAGATTGTGATTCCACATTAATTTGCTCAAGTATCAAGTATCTGTTTTTACCAGACTGGCTCCAGTCTCTCTTTGCTTTCAAGCACAGAAGCCTTCAGTCTTAATAGGCTATTACTTGTTATGAGTTACTAATCAGGTAGAGCTGGGGGAAGAACATTGAGTGAGACTTAACAGTGGTGGCCAAATGTATAAAAACAGCTTAAATTAAAATACTTATGTAATAAAATGAATATGAAAAATATGAACAGTAGTACAACATTAGTACAGGTCCTCAAGTAGCCTAAAATATACACACAGACAGACACATTTATATACTGTATATATCAGCTCCTGGTGCCTCATCGTCTCCGTCCCAGAGTGCTCAAGCTTGTCCATGGCTCGACAGGGGCTGGGCACTTTGGAGTTACCAAGACTCTTCACAGCCTTCGGTCCTGGTTCTACTGGCCGGGGTGTTGCCAAGAAGTGAAGCTCTTTCGTGCATTGATGTTACACATGCACTGCTCAGAAGGGGCCAACCAGGAGCTCTGATGCCCCCTTGCAGCAGTACCAGGAGGGGGCTCCCATGACGTTTGTGGCTGTCGATAGTCTGGGCCCTTTCCCTCCCACAGTATGGTAACCAGTAACCAAACATCCTTGTGGCAATGGATTACTACAAAAAGTTGTCTGAGGCCAACGCAGTTCCTGATCAGAGCACCAGCACCACTGCTAAACATTTGGTGACCAAAATGTTCTGCCGTTTTGGTGTGCCAGAGGAGCTACACAGTGACCGCGGGCGTAACTTTGAGGGTCAGGTGTTCGCCAAGGTCTGGAGGTATGGCAAGAGAGCTGTTAGTTGTGGTTGTACATCATTATAATGCTCCACCCGATCCAGCCACCTGGCTTACCCATTTACATAGACACCTGCTCGCCTCTGATGCAGCTTTGACACTACTTCCAGAGGCAGATCAGAATCTCATTGAAACTGACGCCCCAAACAGCCTTGGTAACTTTTTGACAGACGTTGAGACAAGGAAAAGGCACACAAAAGACACTTAAAAAATGCAGTGTAAAAGGGTCCTAAAAGGGCTGCTTAAAAAGCAGTTTCATGAATATTCAGCATTATCCCACGATTAAACAGGTGCAGCCTAACACAATATATATTAGGCTCCATTTAAAATAAGGAAAAGCATTTTTTGAGACAGGATCATAGACACAAGAAAGGTTATCTACTTATTTTTTAGCATGTATCATTCTAATAAAAATTTGAAAAACATGACTCATATTGTTATTATCAGACTGATAGAAAAATGTGGCTCAGTTTAGTCATGGGACAATGAGCCATTGCTCTAATGTTACCCCTCAACTGACAATTACACCTGAACCACAGACAGACAGATAGATGTTTTTTTTTGTTCATCCTATAAATGGTTTTCCTTAATGAAGCCTGGGGAAGCATGAAAAATAAGAGATTTAAGTTGCACAATTTTGCACACGTCAGTCAATCAATGCTCTGTAGTTGGAAAGAATAACTTTCAAATCTGATAGAAGGCCGAAGGAGGAAGAACATAAAGAAAATGAATAACTATTTGAAACACAGACGGCTTAAGTGGTGGAACTTGGCATCTTGGTAGAAATCAAGTGGACATGGAGTAGTCATTCTGGTATGAATGGGGCTCAGCTACACACAGCTTTAGCCATTATAGCGCTCAACAGAAGTCAGCTGCACTGACTTTTCTGCAGTTTGTTTCGTGCCAAGTACCAACCGAAGGAGGATGAGCAAAAGGAAAGAAGCGGAGGAGAGACAGAAAGGAGGGAAACATGGACAGGAAGAGGAAAAGTGACAGTATAGAGCTGGAGGGTCCCTCTTTAGCAAAAACATACACAATTAAAAACAGTCCTCTATTTATTATGGCTCTGGGCATGGCCCGCCAGTGCAGAGGCATAATAAAAAAGTTAAGTCATATTATTGACTTTTTATGTAACGTAAAACACAACATGGCGTGTCGATGGAGTTTAAAATAGGGCAGTCACGAATAAGCTCTTCCACTGTCTTCATAATTAATTCACTCTGATGTGGCCACTTCTTCGTAATTGATGTCAGCTTGGGTAATGATATAATAGGACTTGACCATTTGATCATCTCTCCTCATTCATTCATCTTTTATTTAATTACTTTCACTGTTTCTTATGGAAGAGCTATAAGAGTAAAAAACTGTGTGGTAGTATATCATTCTGCAACTCATCCACGCCCCAGCAGAGCTCATGTGGTGTATATGGCTGCAATTGTGATTGTAAATCGTGTTAGCTGCAGATCTAAAATGAAGTGCAAAATATATGTCATTGTGGGAAATAGGAATAGGAATAGGAATGTTCAAGAGAAATGCATAGCTGCACAGTTAACATCCTTATTACCTCATGAACACAAATACCAACAACTAGTACCAACAGTGTGTGAGAAATATTGAGAAAGGCTTGGAAAAGAATATTTCCTACATTGCAGGCCAGGGTAACCAGTGATAATTCACAATGGCATCAAAGATAGGGTGCCCTACAGTGCACACCATCTATCTGCTTGACTGTATACACCGCTGTAGTAAAAGGTAATTTGAAAGCAGCACTCCTTCTCAACTTCATAGTGCATGAATCACCTTGAGTCTCATTACGTAAATGTCACCAGCATCAAAAGGCCAGGGCATCACTCACCCTCAGACGAGGTTTGGGCAAAACTGTGGCGAGCAAAGCTCAGCTATTGACATGCTCCACGGTTGCATATGTTTGCAACAGTGAAGTTGGCTATTAGAATTTAGTTAATTAAGATAACCAGTAGGTGGCAAACATTCTTTACCGTAGAGGAAGCAGAAGGCACAGCCTGATAATGCAATTAAAGAGTACAACTAACTAAAAGAGAAAGATGAAAGGAAAATGCCACAAAAATTGCAAAAATAAAAATCAACTACTAGTAGTGATATGTGCTTTTCATCATCTACTGCTGCCATTGCTTTTCTCTTGCAGTGGAAAACGTGTGAGTTGGGTGATGTTCAAGTCACAAGATCTCTATACGTCAACCATTATTCACTTCATGTAGACCAGCTAGTCAGCACATGGTAGGTGGTTTGGAGACCTGTGATACTACGGGTTGTCAACGAGTGTACAATGTGTACGAGATTTCTATCCTAATGGTAGTGCTTCAAATATATTTCAGTTCATCCTCTGGGAACTAGAACATGGCTTTAATAATATGTAGGGCTCTGACTTAAATGTGTTAATTTCAATTAATTAATTACAGAAAAAATAACACGTTAAAAAAATTAACGCATTTTAATCGCACTTCAACTTGCAACACTGAACGTCTCTCAGTGCACAAGTTCCAGGCACACAGATTATACCGACCTAATATGTAACGTCTAAGCCATGATAAGCGTGATGGACAAGGCAGATGAGACTGCACTGGTGGAAGGAATATTTAAATAAAAAAAAATTCAAGATGGTAGTACAATCAAAAATGCTGTTCTTTGCACTTTATGCAGGAAGGAGTTTGCTTATCACAGGAGCAATTCCACCCTTCGTTACCACCTCAATGCAAAACACGTTGGGGCTAACACGCAGGTTGGTAATATTAACTCAGCTGTGAAGGATGATAATGTTCCTATTACAAGCAAGCAGTGTCACGAGTCAACCACAAGTTGGGGTTCATGGATGTTTGAAAATGGGAGCAATTGAAGTCAATCAATACTTTGGCATTTTTCTATGTTCAGATTTTCCTCTTTTCTGGAACAAACAGTGTTTGATCTTTTCTTTTTTTTTGCACTCAGATGTTGGTCTATGTATAAGGCTATGGAAAATAAACAAGATTTTGATGTTTAAGCTTATGTATATTGATTTACTCATCTACCAAACTTAAATTTGTTACTTATTGTGTGAAATATTGAAATGCAATTAAAATGCGATTAATTTTGATTAACTAATTAAAAAGCCTCCAATTAATTTGATACATTTTTTTAATCTAGTTCCACCACTAATAATATGTTATCATAATTAAAATAGAACTGTATCTAAAACATATTTTTATTATTGACTAATCAGACATTTTTTTTCACGATTCATCATTCCAACCTTTGTGTCAAATAAATGTCAGAAAAATGGGGAAAATGTTCATCCGCTGTTTTTGTCCAACCAACCGGGCTGGAGCCTATTTCAGCATCTTCGGGCAAAGGCGGGGTACACCCTGGACAAGTCGTCGCCAGAGACAAACAACCATCCACACGCACATTCACACCTACGGGCAATTTAGAGTGACCAATTAACATAACCCCCAGTTTTGCATGTTTTTGGACTGTGGGAGGAAGCCGGAGAGAACCCACGCAGGCACAGGGAGAACATGCACACTTCTCCAAACCTAATTGTGTCTGAGCATGGTTAGAGATAGCGTACACAGGGAATCGCGATCCCCCCGCAACAGACAATAACCTGATAACATGACAGAAACTTTACTGACATTATAGCCTTTCTGGAGTTGTTTAACTTAGATATGGCACACTCACATTCCTAAATTTATCGATTAAACAAGACTGTGATTGAGGACAGGAATGTTAGCAGTGATTCATGTCCACATCATGTTCCCATACTGTTTGCTCGCGCATGAGCAAGCATACTCTGTCAAAGAAGTGTACCTTGCATGAGCACAGTGTGGAGCGCTCACACTACTCAAACAAATTAGATTTTCTGAGTCAAACATGCTTGGGCCATTTGTTAAGTGTAAAACCCAGAACCAAGAACAGCCACTGGTGGTTAGCTGTTAAGTATAAGAGGACAAAAAGTAACCATAATGTCAACAAATAGCCCATGGACTAGGAGCTGATTAATAGTGGTCATACATTATTGTTATTGTTATTCCACTGTAAAGAATATGCATTTTCACGCATATGTAAAACCTGGCACTATATAGTATGTCATTTGTTATTTAAAATGCTAAACTGTGAAAGGCTCATGCCACCGTTTTGTTCAGTGCAAAAGAACAAAGGTGAATGAAGACATTCTTAGGTATTTGTAGTGCACAAACTCTATGTTTAAGAAGCTTAAGGTTAAAATATATGAGAACTATACCTTACAAATGTGCCTTGGAAAGGGATACACCAATTCTGACTCAAATTCATCTTAAACAACAACAATGACCAATCAGGCTTTAGTCCGTCTCAAAGTCTACTTTCAGCAAATCAAATCGAATCACCTGAGATGCACCAGGGTGATTTAGTGCAAATTGGAGCACAATCACAATCTGCTTCTTGATCCAGAGAAAACAGAGGAAAGGAAGGGCAGAAGAAGTGGACAGGTTCATGAAAGACAGAGAAAGAGAAAAGAGGAGGTGGTTCACAATGATAAAAGGTGATGGGCAAGTCCCACTGGAATTTGAATCGTTTTTACCCTCCATTTGAACTTTCCCTTCAAGATCAAGATCAAGATCAGGATGTAACTTTATTGTTCCCCCTTGGGAGAAATTCAGGTTGACACAGCAGTACAGACGTGAAAGTAGCAGTGCAAAGGGATAAATAAAAACTAAAATACTATAATTAAAAATATACTAAGTATTATGTATAATCTGGCCATGTGTATAAAGTGTGCAAAGTGCAATGTTCCTGAGTTTTATAAATAGATAAATGGAGTGTATCATGAAGTTTACATACCAAATAGTGAGGTATTCTATATATATAAACAGTCTGACATGTGCAGTATCAGGGTTTATTATCCTAGAGCGGTGTATGAATTGAGTCCTTAGTCTGTGCAGTGAGTGGTGTTGGGAGGTGCTGGGTGGTGCTGGGAAGGGTGGGAGCTGTGCTGTTGTGCAGTCTGATGGCAGATGGAATGAAGGAGCCCCCCCCAAGTGCTTTGAGGCTCGTGGCTGTATGAGTCTGTAGCTAAAGGTGCTCCTGAGTTTTCGCAGCTCAGTGTATGTATGTGATATTTAACCAATAAAATTAATATGGTTATCATTTTTGAAATGGGGGATATTTGCTTCCTATATTTGACCAATTTTAAATCTCTTGCCAATTTTTTTTTTTGTGACTGAACCGGGGGGAAAAAAAGTGTTCAGTGGTTTCTGGTTCTTTTGAACAGAATCGACAAGGGTCTACATCAACCTTGAAACTTTTTTTAGGGTTTCAGTCACTGGATTAACAATGTGTAATATTTGAAATTGCATTTCTTTAACTTTAGGGGATATTGGCCAATTGCTTCTCTTAAACCTTCATTTATCATTCTGCTGAGGGAAGTATCAGCTCTGAGTGATGCAGCTGTGGGCGTCTTTGTCCTCCTCCCACACAGATGTGGATGACAGATTAAAAACAGTGACTTCCCAAGTGGATGAGTTAAAGAAGACCCCACTTCCACCTTGGCCCTGTCTTCCAAAGCAAATTCAAATTCCGAAGTGGTTGGCATAATAGAAAGTCCTCCTGATTTGTGTCATTTTATTCATATCTAACGTAAACAAGCAAATTGGCTAAATCTGCAACCTCTGTGGTCTCGTCAAGCTGGATAGAATAATAGCAGCTACTTTTAATGCACTCAGTGTGTTTTTGACATCCTCTGCCATGGCTCCTATTCTCCGTGACACTGTGTCATTTGAAAGTGACACCAGATTAAGCTGTTTGGCAGTCTTCTTTCTCCCCACACATGATGCTTACCATCTCTTTAACTAATGGTAGACAAAGTTGTTTGCCAATTGTGTGTGGCTTTCCAGATCTCGCCATCAGGAGGCTGGCAGAACATGAAGCTTCTTGTGCTTTGACGATGGGTGTAACACAAGAATGAATCCTGGACTTGGACTGCTTCAGGTCCTCTCGTTTTCTCACAAGAAAATCAACTGCTTTGTCTTTCAGTTCTGTGTGCTTGGTTGTAAGATGCTGCTTAAGATGTGAAGGTTTCATACATTCATTGCTCAGCATCTCACCACAAACCACACATTGCGGCCTCGGCTCATCTTCTGTCCCGCTCCAGCTGATTCCAAACTGGATGTAACTTGGGTCATATTTCCTTGCAGCTTTACACTTTCTGTTGATATCTCATTGCTACAACTGTTGCCAATAACGTCGGTAGCACTTGTGCCTGGTTCGGTTTCATTGACAACGAGTTCATTTTCGCCTTACTACTCGGTATATTGCCCTCATTTATCTTCCTGATACTTCCAGTTCTGAACCAAGTTTTCAGTGTTTCAAAACTACTGTTTTTGCTACCTCTGCTTTCTATCATCATTAAACGTCGGGCATTTGGCAAACAGGTTTTTTAAAATTATAATTTTTTTGAAAGTAAGATAAAATTTTAAAAATCTGAGGCTCTTGCGAAGGAGCATCTACACAGTTTGAGACTGTTCTACAAGATTTTCTGAAATTTTAGTTCCCTTATACTTAATATAAATAATATTAATAGTTCGTTACAATCACAGAGCACTGTTTTAAAAGTTCTTTAAGTCAAGTGAATAATTTCTTTAATAAAAATAACATTTTGTACCGAAGAAAAACACTGTTGTTGATGGCGAGTGGAAGATCAAGCTAAAACTAAAAGTAGTGCGAAGTAGGTTTTAGAGAGAGTTTGAGTGTATACAGTAAAGGTCAGATGGCTCAATGAGTGGGATTGAGAGTTTTACTGAAGCAATGACGAGATCTTTAATGGTATACTGTGGCAGGTCACTATGCTTTAGGTAATTAATGAGAAAGGGATGGATAAGATGGCATGAACAGATCATTTTATGTCTTTAAATGCTAGCCTCCCACCTCACTTCTCAGTCTCCTGCCTGCCCGTCAAAAGAGAGAATGGCAAAAGGGATCAGCTCCCAGTGGCTGGTATGCTGGCACACATGGCTCTAGAGCAGATAACATACTGACAAGCCTAGTTCACTTTCTCCACGTGTTTAATGGTCTACCCCAACATGCTCACTTCGATATCACCTTTTCACTGTTAAAGGCAAATCCCTATTGTACACACTTGTAGCTGATTTCTTGTGCGAGTAGTGCATTAATCTGTATGCCAGTGATGAATCTTCAGAAAGCAAGCCCAAAACTGCACTGTACACAGAATACACTAAGTCTATGCAACACAGTCAATTGTCTGAGAGCAAAGTCTGAGAGAAACTCTGTGCGTGTGTTTGTGTGTGTCTGAGGAGAGGAACAGGATGGGAGCACAATACTCAGCAGATAGCTCTGAAACTCTAAACAAAGCCTTTCTCTGGCCCATAATAATTTCGTATGTGCCATCTTTGATGATAAGTGCACTATGGTTATAGCCCGCATATACATGAACAAGTCACCCCCTCTGCAAACAGACAAAAGTGTCTGACCCAGCAAGACCTTTGAATGAAAAGAAAACTCTGAACTTTACTTTCTCTACTGCCCATTTTATTTTAGCATCTGTGTGTGTCTCAGGGTTCCAGGTCAATTACACATTCAAACTATGTCAGGTTCAAAGGACAAGGCTGACAACAAGACGCTAGAAACATTAAGCTGTTATAAAAGGAGGTTTAGCTTCTCAGTTAGCAATCACTCCTACTGTTCTCAGGCTAGAGGGGCTAACAACCTATACTAAAGTCTGGGACACTCAAGTAAACAAAATATGATCATTGCTTATCTTTTTTAAAATATACTCAATTATGAATATTACAAAGACAATATACATAAGGTTTCATCTCATTCATCTCTTTAATTTTTACGAAGCATAAGCAATTGTGCCATGCATATCAAACAAGACTGTCAGAAAGTACAGACCTTTGCCCCCTTCAATCCCATTCCCTTTCATCTGACATAACTGAAATACTGTATAACATAGAGTTGTGTGTTAAAGATGTGTCAATTAATTTAAAAATGAAGTCATTATGACAATATAATTGTATCTATTCTTATGTTCTATATTATATATAAGTGAAAAAAATTGTAAAAACAAAACCTGGGACCAGGATCACACTGCCCCATTTGATTGAGAAACTTTGAGTGGTTTGCCCTAATTTCTTAATACCTTTGTGCTGAGACTATTTCCAAACAAGTCAAAAAGGGCCCCATCTCCCAAAGGTGAAAAGTAAAAAATTTAAGCCACAGCCACGCTGTGCTCAGTTTTGTTGAGCTGCAGATGAAAATTTGATTTTTATAGAATTTTTAAAAGCTGCCTTAAAGTAGTGAAAGAGAGTAAACAATACAGATGACAGATGCTGTCTATATATACACAGTATATTCCAAAAAAGGAGAATAACTAAAAAAAAAGGTGAATTTTCTCATGTTAAAAAATCTGGAGACCAGTAATTGGTTTATTATGTGTATATTAAATCAATCCACACACATTTACATAGGGATGGGCATTTCAAGCAAGAATGCTATTCGATCTTCACTGGGAATTCTTTAATGAATATTAAAGACTTCATACTCAATTGTAAGTGTTGTCTACAAATCTGTGGTCAGAGACGGATTTTCAATAGTTGTCAAATTGGTATGCAGCTCAGCTGCATTATCATACTACAGTTTCTCCAGTTGTGGAGCAATTGTTCTTCTATACTCCGCCTGGATAAAGGTCATTAGAACTTAGTTTTAGTAGATTTTGTTGAATCAGCTCCACACAGGACTTTTTGATGGTTGTAGTAGTCTCTGCATGTTTCTGTTGTTTGTATAGATACTATTGGATGTATTGGCCCTCGAATCTCTGACAAATGCCTTGAGTGAGAAAGACCATTCTACATGCGTTTTACCTGAGGTAACTCGTCATCACCAGTTACGTTTTTTTACAGGCGCCATCGTAAACAACAAGAAAATTTATATTCTTAGACAAACCAATAATCAGGCAAACTTTTCGAACTTTAATAATATTTCTAATAATCGAAATATCATGAGCCATTCCTACATTTAATTAAGAAATTGAGAAAGTGTATATAAGATTTGAGGATTGACAAAAATAACATTATATATGTTGCCTAAAAGGAATCACATGGCATGATTGTAAAGTTATGATTATAATGCCCCAAAAACATGACAAAGCTTCCACCCTTGAAACCTCAATCACCCTTCAAAGGACACAAGCTGTGTAACTATGAGACCATCAGCATGAACAAGGAGGCTTTCAAAGATCTACCTGCAAATTACACATTTTTACCATCTGAATGAAGAGAATTCTGATATCTAATCTAACTATCTAATCTAACTTTATTTTCAAGACGATAGTGTTTGTGTTTTATTTATTTCATTTTGATAATCTATAACATGGTGTTTTTAAAGCAGTTTAATCTTAAAGGGTCTATCTATATCACTTGGTGTGTAGTCTCTTGTTACTACCAAACTCTGTCTACTTGGCTTCCTTGGCCTCCTCATGTGCTTATGTGTCTTAACCTCCATTGCTGGCTAAAGCTAAAGCTAAGATTAGCCCACATACACACCAAGAGGTCACACACACACACACACACTCGCTGGTACATAGAGACCACATACGTTTTGAATAAACAGGGTGACACTGATTTACACACACAACATTACACAAGGGATGCACTGATATAGAAAATTTGGACTGATACCAATACTATGTTTAAAAGACAAAATATTTTAAAATGTTTTATTTGTTAATTATTCCCTTTTTGTAAAAGGAAATGTTAAAATAAAAAGAAAAATAATTGAAATTTAAAAAAAAAAAAGTCATTCAGCCCTTTATCAAAGTGACTTGATACAAATTCAGTTATATACATTCATTCAGTCATACAAGAATCAGAACCTGCTTAATCCTGTTTTTTCTAAGGTAACTGCTTCAAAAGCCCTCTTAGCTTGCTATGCAGCTAACTTCTGAATGAAAATATTTTGGTACAAGGCTCAAAAAAAGAATATTTTTGGGATGCAATATAAATGCAACTTTGTGTAATGTATAAAGCATTTAAATATCAAATGAAATAAATTCAGAAAAATAAATAATGAACACAAATATACAAATGAATGTATTTTCCATATTTTGACTTTTTCCATGCAGAATACAAAATTTGAGTATCTCAGTTAAGCACAAAATTGTGATAGGATGAAACATGAACATGAGCCTTTGTTTTAAAGGCCTTTAAAAATGTTCAATTAATGTTATCTACAATTTTGCTAATGGAAACACAAAAATAGCATTGTAATATAATGAACTAAAATGAGAGGTGGAAACAAGGCTTACTTGCAAGTTTTCTGCAAGAAACCGAATAGCTGAATTGAATGCTACTCAGTCAATTTAAAAACTAATGTATCAAACCCGATACAAAGATTCTGTAGTAGGAATTCATCATTCATTATCCCCAGTACTACTGACACACCATTTTGTCCTACCTTGATAAAATCATAAGAATAAAACATGTTTTTTTTTCTCCATTCATACAATTTACACATTACTAAATTTAAGATGTGCATTTAAATTCAACAAGGATGCTTCAGAATTGAAAATCTACAACTCATTGGTGAGAAAGGAACCTACAGTTATGTGTAATTATTTCCATTAGGAATTATGTCCTTGGTCAATGGCCATCTGTTGGACTGTTTTGCTGTAGTATGGTATTAAAAAAAATGCTTTTAGAACACCATCATTCTTATGGTAAATAAAACCTCTGACTAGGCACAATATAATTACAAGTCAAAATGTGTTCTTTATAGCATTATTCTGGATGGTCAAATTTAGTTAGCAAATGCTAAAACATATAAAACAGAATTTCAGTAAGTTTGTATTCAGTATGTAAAACTCTACTGTTTCTATATTCCTATCTAAAAAATGTTTGGTTAGGGTTTAGGACACAAAATTACTAGTCAATTCAAGGTTTCTGTCAATTGAGGAGCTATAGGTTTTTCAATCTGAAAACATACAGGACATACATGAAGATTTCTATCTAATTTTGTACACTGGAGTAGACCAGCAAAATAACTAAGCTACCCAACCTTAGTATATAGGTCAGGTTATGTTCAGCCATTTTATGACCAGAGGTCTCCTTTCCAAAACTAACAAATATGGTACTGTAAATCAGTAAATACAAAGAACACATGGAATAAAGCAGTTTCACATTAGATGGGAAACTTGTAATATTCAGCCAATATTTCACTTTAAAAAGCTGAAAAAATAAATTAACCTTATCAACATAATGGAAAGAAGTAGCAGTTCCAATGCTATGCCCAAAATGTGCATGAATCATGAATTCTTTAAGATCTAAACACAACCAAACATAAAAAGTAACAATGAGTTTTTACTCATTTACTTGATTTTTTTCAGGAAATATTTCAATATTCTGGCCTGTTCGCCAATAGTTCTGGTAATAGTTGCAAGTCTGAGCATGCTGACTAACTTATTTTAAAGCTTAAATTGTAAAACACAACTCATTTACAAACATGTAGTATGAAAATCGAGCATGAGGATGTACGCCGGATGCTCACCCAGTATCTGGTCCCAGCTCGCTCTACTGGATCTGAGCCGGCTCGATCTATAAGCTCGGTGCTGCTGTAAAAGTGACATCAAAAAGCTGTGGAAGTTCTTTCCTACTCGCTGCACCATGTGGGCTTCTCTGCTATGGGAACCTTGAGGGTCAAAAACGATTGTCCATCATGTTTCACCGTTGATATGTCTACAAAAAATTCAGTAAATACTGCCCATCCCTAATTTCTACAAACCATTTGTGCTTGTTGAACAAGATGTGAGGGAGGAACAAAAGACAGCAAACTCTGTAAACAGGTGGAAATTATTCATTACTCATACATTGAACTGATTCTAAATAGCATGAATCCAGCTGTGTGGAATAATTTCATTATGGTCTCAATTTTAATAATAATGATCACTTAAAGACATTCAATCTCAAATTGTTGGGACTCATCCTGTATTTTGAGCCATGGTTGCCCTGAGTACAAGTTTGTGTAACCATGACTTGCAGGCCATCCTCCTTTTATCAATAACTTTTTTTTTGAGTATATGCACCTGAACTCATCCAGCCTAAGCAATGACTAGTGAGGAGCTCATCCACATATTGGAAGAGAGGAGGGTAAGCAGTTGAGAGTTGAGTATGTGTGCTCATCAGCTACACATCCTATCATATCTGTAGCAGACTACAGTATGTGCTATGTAAGCACAAACACATCTATACCAGACAATCAAGAAGTAGAGAGATATTTTACTGATTCATATTCTCTGGGCCAGAAAACATTCTAATCTACTTTGGCTTTTAGTTTCTCCTTTCCAGTGGTTCAAGTGGTTTTCTATACATGGGGATAAAACTTGATCGGTGTTTGGAACAGTGTTAATGTGCAGTTTGTCAGAGTGACTACAGTTACTCTCTTCACAAACCAATGTCACTTATTAACTGATTACTAATTGTTTCAGCTCTAAAAAAAAAAAAAAAAAAAAATTAAGTACAACCTACAACAGTCTGCTCAAGCTGTCATACATTTAAAATAAATGTACAAACACAAAACAGCTGATGATGCAGGGATTTCTGCTCGCTTCTGATGGTTGGCAGTAAACTGCTGCAGAGATTCTGTACAACACTGGCTGCACTCCAGGCTTTTTACTACATAAATCAATATCTGACATGAGCTTAACTCAATTTGTTTAAGTTTTGCACATAAAGCTTACTACGATGTACTGACTTTTTAACAATGTAAACTGGATTAAAATGTTTTCTTTTTTTTATCAACTAAATCTACTATTAGACTACAAATAGAATAAAATGATTAAAGTTAAAAATTACTAAAATGTGACTAAACCTTGTAAGCATTTTTCATTGAAAGACTTCTAAGAAAGAAAGATAAAATCTTAAATAGCTGACAAAAGGAACAGTGCTTAAGTACTGACAGCTCTATTAAATCTTCTGACAGATTAAAGAGAAATGAGAGTGTAAGCGAGCAGAGACACTTTACAAGGCCAGGAGTAGGAGTGACACAAGAGAGTCAGAGCCCCACAGTGTGGATTGTCTGTGTGTATGTGTGGGTTTGTACATCCCCACCACCAGCAAAGCCTGAAAACAGATTTCTTCTTATTGAACTAGAAATTTTAGATGTTGTAGTTCAGCCTTAACCCCTTGAAGCCTGAATTTATTTACAAATATATAAAAAAATTAAATATTTGTGTTTTTGCTTTCAAGCTGATGCCATCTCAGCTGCAGTCTGAATGCAAGCTGTATGATGCGAATTTGCGACGAACAGCGTTAAGGGGTAAACTGGCTTAGCAGCTATGTATATTTCAACATCTTGGTGTGATAACAGACCTTAAATGAACTATAACCTGACCCGAATTATGCATCAGCCTTTTAGCTACAAGCTAGAACCGCTTTCATGCAATATATATTACTTACATACCACAAAGAGTTTAGTAGAGTGTAAAAAAATTACAGTGAAGCCACTCAACATCCGCAAGCCATCTTAAAGACAGGAGAGTTTATACTTAGACCTCCTATCTCTAACTTGCCTCACAATATCTTTTGTTGTCTCTTCCCATCACTAAACACATAGGTTTGTCACTGAAAGCACATGCTTAATACTCATTCCAAGCATCTGTCTGAAACATTCACCCTTCATTTGATTCTCACTTCATGTGTTTTTATGGGAAACATTGAGTTAACATTATGCATCACTGTGTAGAGTGACGGTAAGAGTGATTCCATATTTGGGATGCTATAAAACATCCAACTACAATTTGTAAAGTTTGACAGAGAATTAACTTTTCCCTGCATCTCACATGGTGGGATGTTTTTTCTATAAGGTCCCCAGCTGTAACCCAGGTGACAGTGTTCGCTTTGAAATTCATTCATTTTTTTTTCCATTCATTCACATCCACATTGGCTCAGGTGGGAAATAATAAATAATACTTTGTAACTCACAGCAAAAACCTGCTATAGAAACAAACACTGATCCTGACTAAGAGGCACATGGTCACACATGTAATTGGTTAGAAAACCCTGTGTGAATTTGTGTGTGCATCTGCCAAACCTCAACGCTCGAAAAAAGCTTGAAAAAAACCCTGATTCCAATTAAGGCTGTAAGTAAAAATCATTTTTATGTGTTAACAGTGTTAAAAATGTCCTGAGGTCATATGTCTCATTTCTACTCTCATGTTTGATAATGAAGTGAACCTTTCCTTACTTGTGAACTACTGAGCCCTTCAAGGATGCCCGTTTTACACTCAATCACAAGTTACCACTGAAACAGTTTACCTGTGGAATGTTCCAATCAGGTTTTTATGGAGCATTTCACAAAATTCCACACAATCTGTCTCTTGTTACCATGTGACTTGATGAGGTCAAACATACTGTCTTTGCACTATTTTCAAGTGATGGTACTATGTCAAAAAGCATTATTAAATTCACAAATTTTGTTATATATTGTACACAGTGTCCACACATTTTTGGAATCTGGGTTGTATGTGCAGTTCAATGCAAATATGTGGAACACATGAGCTGTCTAAGCGCCTAGTGCTCTCTAGGTAAAGTATTGTTACACTTATGAAAATCGGTACTGACTGATATTGATCACTACAAGTTGGAGCAGAAAATAAAGACATACATAAAAAAGATGGGGGAAAATATATATTTGCCACAAACTTGGTAAATCTTTGTCCTTGGGCTTCTTAGAAGCTAACAAAAAATGGCTTAACAAAAAAATAACAGCAACATTAGGCTACTATAAAAATGGAAAAAGACAATGCAGACATCATTCCTGCAAATTCTGGCCAACCCATCAATAGTTTTTGTTTCTTTATCAATCGCAACTTTGGTAAATAATCTCTCACATTCCTTGATTTACTGATCATGCAAGGCAATGACTGTTGCTTAATTGTGTGGCACTGACTTTGTGATGCTTGGGTATGGTACAGATAGCCTGGTATGAGTGTGCTACTAGCGTTAGCTACTATGCTTAAGCTACAAAAAATGCTGCTCTATTTATGGAATTTTGTACTTGTGTTTCAAGAGCTTGCTGATTTTACCTCCTTGACTCATGAATAACCTCTGACTCAACTTGCATTTTTTGGACTGTCAGTAATTTACAAAAAGTGAGCCTAAGAGAGCGCTTTGTCCTGTCCACCATCCATCTCACTACTGCTGTTAAAGCAAGGAGAGCATTCCACAGAGAGCAACGATTTAATGTCACGTCAGCGCCTGATGCTGGCAGCTTTGTCATAATCAGGGAAAGGATGCCAGCTATGTTAGATATTATCAACATTGCAAGATTTATTTCACAAATACTGACAACAGCACGGTTTGTACTGAACTAATGATGTACTAGTACCAATTAATATAGACTTTTGATACAAATCCTTAGTGTTCCCTAATTCTTGGGCTCTTGAAAACAATTTCAGGGTTCAAAAATAATTTGAACAAGATCGAAGTGATAAATCAAATTCATTTGATTAGCTTGAGTTTTTAGTTTTTGGATGATGTGAAAAGACCACCGAACCTCAAGAATTCTTCTGCCATTCATGAGCCAGTGCCAGTAATTCTCTGGAGTTAACAAAATGCACAGGATGGGATGGACTGGCAGTAAAATATGCCTACATATCTGACCTTTTCAAGGTAAACAAACAACAGGTGTGAATAATGGCAGCCGCTAAAATTGATATAATAATACCAATGAAAGGTACCTCAGTCATGTGGACAGATTACCCTGTTGTGCAAATTTTCCTAAAGCACAAACAAAAAGTACCAGCATGACAAACCTATTTCAGCACCTGAGACAGATGCATCCAGTGGAATACCAGCAATGTGTGTCTCTTTAATATTCTATCACCACAGTTCCCAAGCTCCTGCTAAAACAGCTAACATTAGCTGCCTTTCCTCAAAGGTGGAAGGTAATGACGGATGGACAGCATTTCACATCAGGTAAGACATGGAGTCCATTTACACAGTGGAAAAGCCTGGTTTTGTTACAATGTTTAAAATAGTTGATTCCAAGTATGAAACGCCAGACAC
This sequence comes from Mola mola, assembly GCA_001698575.1. NCBI lineage: Eukaryota > Metazoa > Chordata > Actinopteri > Tetraodontiformes > Molidae > Mola > Mola mola. The sequence goes on along the minus strand of KV751348.1, from coordinate 2,833,993 downwards.
AAAAATTTTGTGGAGGTAGTATTACACAATTTTTAAAACAATAACATGACTATCGATCTCTGGATCAGCAAAACCTGCAGCCTGACATAAACCTGACTGTTCACTTTTGACGGGACTGAAAGTTGAACAGTATCTGGCTCCAGACACCCTACTTCCCAGAGGATCACATGGGGGACATAACAGCTCAAAGGCTTAAGAGCTAATATACAATGCATCGTGTATTATCAAATGGAAATGGAAATGGCAAGAGAGAAAATGTTAAAATTAATGACTGGTTGACTAAAGTTGAGTAAAATATAATGGATATAAGTATTTCAATTTATCTGAATGATGACTTTCATCATATTCATTTTTGGGGTTCTGGCAACAACCCTACTGAATGTAATGTCACTTCAAATTGAGGCTAATATGGCACTCATGTGCCACAGTGCCTACACACTGTAATGTCTTGTAAACCACCGTTGTTCCATGATCATTATATTTAACAGCAGAGCCAAAGTACTCCCATACATGCAACTTAAATGAAGGAGTACGTTTTTCAATTCCTTCTGTAGCTCTGCTAGCATCAGCAAATGTTTTCTCACATTCAGGTTATTATTGACACCATCAGGTTTCACAGTTAAGGGATTACACCATAACTCTACTGTTAAATATAGTCATACAAATTTAACTTGCTATAGAAGTTGTAACGAGCTTGCAGTGGATGATGAATGTGCTTTATGCAACATGACTTTGATCCATGGATCATAATTGTACTTAGCTGTGGAGATGGATCTGTTCTGTTTATGGGTCAGCTGCATTCCTTATGTACCTAATGATCATGTTGCTGTGTGAAAGCAACTCTATATATCTGTTGTATTCACAAATTATCTCTGCTGCCCTGCTATTGCAAATTCATAAAAAAAAAAAAAATTGCATAATATCCTGGTAGAAGCAGTGTGCTTTTTCAGAAGAAATTTTGAATTTCAGTCAATAAGCTAGGGCAACCATAAAGGCAAACAAAGTGCTAGGTACGTTTGCAGGAAGCTTTTGTATGCCTTGAAAAGAGCATGTCCTCGTAAGGGGCTCAACAAAATACTAAATTTAGTCTTTTCACTTGCACATAGATAGCTGCTAGGGTTTGTTGAGGTTATTTTCTCTAGCTTGATGAGATGTGATAAATATTTTAGTGTGAGCGCGAGATTTTTCAGCTGTATCATGTGTAAGTGTGCATGCTGGAACCAGCCTCTTAGCAGTTTTCTTCCTTCAAGCCCCACCGGAGAGTTTAACATCACATAACAGGCTGCTTGCACACAGTACAGGAAAAGGCCAAAACACCCTTTGTTTCATTCCCTTGAGTTCATGGGCCCTATTCAATCCCAATCACTAGGCCAATGTTAATCTATTATGCCTTAATTTGAATTTCCTTGAAGATTCAAGCACTGACTTTGAATTAGGGTTGGGCAGTATCCATTTTTTTATATTGTTAAATCTCCCCAATTTTCCTAAGGTATAGGGTAATATTACCACCTCCCGATTACAAGTGAATGAAAATATCACTACATGGATTACCATTGATTAGCCTAAATCTTTTTATTTTTGACATTTCATTCTATTTAAATATCCACACTCCATTGGTTGCCGTCTTGCGATCAAGAGACTTGCAGTCATTTTCAGTTCAAACTACACAACCAGCTGGTGACAGGGGGTCAAAAACTACCTGTTACTTCACCCGGAAAGACCCAAGACCTTTTTGGTCCCCAATCTTTGTTTGGTCACGAAAACACACAAAGTTTTATGGAATATGGCAAGTAAAAGGCAAATGATTCCACAAGCAAATTTCAAAGTAGACAGAACAAAACTCCTCCAGGAACCGCCACCTTACCATGGTGGAGGGGTTTGGGTGCCCTAATGATCCTAGGAGCCATGTGGTCGGGGGCTGTTTGGCCCTGGTAGGGTCACCCAAGGCAAATTGGTCCTAGGTGAGTGGCCAGACAAAGCGCGGTTCAAAAGACTTCTATGATGGTGACAAGGACTTGTGTACCCTGCCCGGAGGGATACCGGGACCCCGCCCTGGAGCCAGGCCTGGGGAAAGGGTCCATAGGCGAGCACCTGGTGGCCGGGCCTTTGTCCATGGGGTCCGGTTGGGCTCAGCCCAAAAAGGAGACATGGTTCCGTCCTCACATGGACCCACCACCCACAGGAGCCGCC
>KV751348.1:2802985-2820062 GCA_001698575.1 Mola mola | reverse complement strand
ATGTTAGGACGATAAGCACAAAATGCACCCTGCTTGTTGTTTTTTCTCCTCACCCTGGGAACAACCGAAGGTCCAGTGCTTTAAGCTTTTGCAGTTTTCTATCAATGTTTCCATGATCAGAGTGGCAGGCAGGTGTCCCTCTCATCCACTCAGCTGTTCCCCACGAGCGCACCTGCCCCGTGAGGTGATTGACTGTGTACGCCACTTTAACCACCTCTGAAGAGAAGGTGAGCAGCTGCAGGGAGAAGATGATGGCACAGTTGCAGAGGAAGGCGTGACAGGTTGCCGGGTTGCTGTCATAACGCTCAGGTGAGCCCACGTTAAGATCCCGGACTTGGGAAACAAGAGGCCAAGCCGCAGCGCCGACAGAGGAGGAAACCCGCACTGGGGGTGCCCCCACCTCCAAGGCTTGGAACCGGGCTTGCATGTTTGCCATGTCGCGCTGGACTTCCGCCATGACTTGTCGTTTCTCAGCCGTGACCGCGACAGAGTTGGCAACCAGCTGACCGAGGATCTCCTCCATTCTAGAGATCCGGTCTTGATCTGTGCTGGGTCCATTTCTGGCCAGATTGTACTGTAACGGGTGTGAGAACGGACCCAAGAACAACACAAACCTAGACCAGAACAGTTCAGAACTTTATTGACAATGTTCAAGAGTCCAAACAGACGACAATCAGGAAGCCTGGTCGGCGAGCACTGTCCAAGTTCTGAATGGGGCAGGAGTCTCCAGAGAGGGAGTCCAGGCAGGCTGCAGGCAGACAGGGAGCGGGCAGATGCAAAGTCCAAAGACAGAAGGCAGGTCAGGTTACCGGGGCAGAGACGAGGAGACGTGGTCAGGGGCAGAAGGCAGGTCAGGTACCAGGAGATCCGTCCGGAAAAGAGTGCTGGAAGGTAGTGCATGACGCAAGCTGGCAGAAAGTGAGTGTGGACTAACTGGTTAAGAGGAGGCTGGGTGATAGAGCTGACTGGGGGGAACAGGTGAGTCTAATGATCTTGATTAGGAGAGGTAGGCAGGCAGGTAGAGTGGGTTGGTAGAGGGGAAACCAGGAGTGGACTATGACACTTTACCACACTCCCTGTTGCTCTGAACAGTAAACAAGTAAACGCATGTACTTTTTCCATCTCTACTACCTGTACCCTCACAATTTATCTTGTCTCCCTTTCATACACACGTGTACTGTCTTGCGGAGACTGACTTTCATTCTTCTTCTTTCCAATGCATACCTCCACCTCTTCAGGTTTTCTTCCACCTGCTTCCTGCTGTCACTAAAGATCATATCACCTGCCTGACTTCATCTGTTAGTCTGTCCATCACCATAGCGAGAAGAAGCGGCTCAGGGCCGTTCCTTGCAGCAGTCCCACCACCACCTTGAAGCCATCTGTCACACCTACAGCGCACCTCACCACTGTCACACTGCTCTTATACATATCCTGCACCAGTCTAACATAATTCTCTGCCACTCCAGACTCCCTCATACAGAACAACACTTCCTTCCTCTGAACCCTGTCAACTGTCTTTCCATTCTTCATCCTCTGCAAAGCTTTTCCCACTTCATCTTTATTTATCTTTCCAACTACCTGTCCCAGTCTCCACCTCCTCCACCCTTCCTTTCCTTCTAATTTTTTTCATTCATCAACTTCTCAAAGTACTCCTCGCATCTTCTCAGCAAACTCTTCTCACTAGTTAGTACATTTCCATCCCTGTCCTTAATCACCTTAACCTGCTGCACATCCTTCCCAGCTCGATCCCTCCGCCTCAACAGACCATACAGATCTTTTCTCATTCCTTAGTGTCCAACCTCTCATTCAGCTCATTATACACCTTCCCTTTAGCCTTTTCCACCTCCCTCTTTGCCTTATGTTGCATCTCCTTGTATTCCTGTCTACTCTATTCCATTCTCTCACTATCCCATTTCTTCCTCGCCAACCTCTTCTTCTGAATACTCTCCTTTACTTCCTCATTCCACCACCAAGTTTCCTTATCATCAGCCCTCTGTCCAGATGACCCACCAAACACTTCCCTGCCTGTCTCCAAATCAAGAAAACATGCAATACACTTAGTTCAGTGTTCACATCACATTGTTTTACAAACAAAAAAGTCACAAATAAAAAGGTTAATTAGAGACATTTATAGTTTTGTACTGAAAACAGATTAAACAGCAGTAACAGAAGCTACGTTCTTATAAATTATACTCTAAAAACCCTCATATACATTTAAAAGCAAACATGTAATTTAAGAAAAGTCACTGAGCTACTGGGATAAAGACACTGGACCGAGAAACTGCAGTAAGAATTCTTTCTGCTATAGCCCCTCATTCACAAAATCACAAGTACGAAATATGCTCTATAAAATATATATTTTTTTTAATCTTAATTTGGCTCAGGAGAAAGTCTTGAAGCCTCTTCTCACTCTAGGACTCCTCAACTGAAAACACAGGTATACTTTTTGATGATGTTACTGATATGTCCACCAATAATAACATTTTCCAAAGCTTGGATGGTTGCCTCCCACAGCTCACCACTGGACCCAGGGAACAGCAGAAGAGAGTGCAAGTTCACAGTTTATTACAGATGTATGAATATTTTTTGTCTGTTGTTAAGGCTTTTTTTGAGAGATAGGCATTAGGCCTTGGCAAATTCCATTCATCTTAAAAATCAGAAGATATTACATACTGAAAAATGAAACAATATCACAATGTACAGTCATGGGTACCAGTAATCCTCTGTGTTAACTCACACTACTAAAATACAGAAATCAATCTTCATGAAGCACTTAAAGACAGTGTCATAAGTTTGGGTCCTTCTGCTCGTTCAAACTATGACAGACAGAGGTTTCATGGAGAACATCACCGTTTTTGTTTTTTTTGTCAAACAAGGGGTGGTTATGACCATAACATACATGATTATACAAATAATTATGTGTCTGTCCACACCAAATGTCAATTGTCTGCACTAAATGCCAACAAGGATATATCATCAATATACAATACATCCAAAAATAATTTAAGATGTACACTGACTGTGCATGTGTGAGAATGGACAACTCCTGTTTGTGCAGGAGGTGAGAGAAAAATTAATCTCCCTGTCACCCCAAAAAGGTAGTGGGACACTGCAAAACTGGAGCCAGTAACCTAGCCTCAGTGGGATAGGGGGTATGCAGCCAAATGACGACTGGCTTCTAAAAAGGTCAGATAAGACTCCATGCCCCCTCTGCCATTTGTCACGATTGTGCCAGGAACCACTGGGAGGAGGGTTTTGGACCCAAATACATACCAACAAACAGGGTGGATTGCAGTTCAATGATATTTATTGGGATACCGCAAAACTCACGTGTTTAATGGCTGGCTGGGATCAAGAACAGGAAGTCAGTCCAACAGAACAATCAAATCCAAAGAGGATCAGGTGACAACCAAAACAATCTACAGTCCAGGTGTCATTAAGTAAACCAACAAGAAATCACTGGGCCACATATAGAAAAAAAAAGGAAAAGACAGATCAAGGAATACACACGAAGGATGAAAATAACTGGACACGTCAGGTTGGGGCAGATAACAAGACACAGGTGGAACACGTAAGGTAATCACAAAGGATGGTGTTGAGTCAACTGGAGGTTTTAGTAGAAATGAGGCCTGAAGTGCCACTCAAAGAAATTAAGATGAGAAGATAGAGATGCGAAAGAAGAGCAAAAATCATCTGGCAGGCGGAAATCAACTGAGCGGAAGTAATCAGCAGCTGCAACACAACACTCCAAACCTATTAGAAGAGTGCACAGCACCTGGGGAGAAGCTATAGGATTGAATGGACAAACAAACCCCTATGAGGTCCTGGCTATCACTGAGATCAGTAGTCAAACCGTGCAGTACTTATTCTTCTACAAGATCCAAGTGGAAGATGGTTTTTCACCTCATCACTAATCAACCAGACTATAACTGTTTCTGCTAAAACAATGATTACAACTAATGGCAAATGGCATTGGCAAATAAGCCAAAAAAATGGACTGTCAAACTGAAGTGTAATTCCCAAAATGAAAGTAATATAAAGGAAGTACAACAGTTGTCTCACTAAGTGGAAATTCATTTATCATCAATCCCTTTCAAGCAGGGAAGCTTGAAAGTGGGGAAGCACATATCCTTAACCACATTTAGTCTGTGGAAATAGCAGGTTATTGTCAGTGGGAGGAGAACTTGACAGAGGGAAATGGAGAAAATGTAAACCAAGACAAGATACAAATAGGAATAGAACCTTCACAATGAAACAGGAAAAACTAGAAAATAATGTAGGAAAAAACATGTGGAAACTTGACTCTAGAAACCAAAAACACTGAAAGTGAACACAGGTAACATGGGAGAGAACAAAACCCACAGCCATGACACTGTTAGCCCCTTCATAAATGGCCTAAAAGCACTATATAAATACAGGACATTTACATTTAGATTTACATTCACACTGGCAAGAGCCAAAACATTGAGAAAGTCTGATTGCTTCAGTGCCAGCAGTGTGAATTCATGCATCAACTCCCTTTCTCCATAGTATCAGCAGAGCCCAACTTTCATCATAGAGAATAGTCATGCACTCCGCATAGGGACTGATGGCCCCAGGAACCACCACGCGGAGGCTCGATGCTCAAAGACCCTCACATGGGTCAGACGTGTCTACAGGGCACAACAAAGTAAATTTCTTATTTGCAGAGAAAAGCAGCTCAGCACTCCTCCTCATTATCTTTAAAGAGACATTATGTTAACAATGTGCAAACATAACCCTCTTTGACATTGACTTCAGTTCCGTGCCAGATCTTCTAATTGCACTGACAGAGTTTCAGCGCTCTTTCCTCATGTTTTTTGTAGGTGTGTAGGCGTAAGCCAGTTTTACAATCAGCTTGGTGTCACAACATCACAGTTTCATGCATGCATTGTAAAAATTATGATATCTATTTATGTGTCCTGCATCTTGTGACTTACACTGTTTGTGTGCACCTACTGTGTGAAACCTACTCTTGTGAGTCACTTTTAATGTGTTTGTGTTACGCTTGTTAGAGTTCCAATAGTAGTAACTGTAGTTGATGGATCCAAATGGTGCAGGGCCATTCAGATAAGGATCCAACTCAGCACTGACTCTCCTCTCTTCTCTGCCTCCTCTGACTCTGACTCCATCTCTGCTCCTCTAAATGTCCATATCCTAACAAAAAATTATACTAACTTTACTTCTTCACCGTAGTCTTTGTGCTTTATCATCCTGCAGGTTTTCTAGGTCGCGGCTGGAGCTGTGGCTGTGGTCCTGCCTGATTCCTACTGCTTAAATTAGGACAGGAGATCCTGTGACTTGGACCCTAGGCTGGATTGCCCAGCGCAAATCTGGATCCATGGATTACAATGACTTCTGGACCAACATACTATACCCATAATATTTCTGGATTTATAATCTCATATGGACTCAAACATTCTAAGTAAACTGTTATTGTCATGTTGTTGTGTTCTGTACAAGTGACAAATCTCTTGCACTTCTATCCATCCTTGGTAGACGGATCCCTCCTCTGTGGTTCTTCCTGAAGTTTCTTATTTTCACTGTTAAGGGTTTGTTAAATTTTTCCTCACCTGGTTGGAGGGTCTAAGGGCAGAGGGGGTCACATCTGTACAGTTTGTCAAAGCCCAGTGAGATAATGTGTAAATTGTGATTTTTGGCCTCTACAAATAAAACTTGATTTGATTTGATTTGAAATTATGTCCTTTTCTCCATGGATAAACAGTTTTTGTTGACCCCAATCTACAATCCTAAGCCACATGATCACCTTCTCCACCAGCCAGTAGGCCGCCGACAGATGAACCACATTCACATTCACATTTCACATGAGCCTGCGAGATGAGAAAGCACCCGAACTCCAGTATTTCGAGGATAAGTGTAGCTGTCATCAGTCAGCTAATTAGATTTAATGTAATTGAAATTCATATAATAATTTTCCGTTAAAACAAGGATGATTTAAAAATTTTAAATTAGATTTAAAAATGTTAAAAAAAAATGTGTTGAATTACATCAATATTATTAAAACACAAATAATGACATTTCTAGTTACATAGTCAATTTCGTTGAATAATTCCTAGTGGAACTACTGTCTTGGAGCCGCAGGTAGTTGCAGGTCTGTATTGTTTGTTACATCCCATGCTCAACGTGCATCAGGGTGATTTTTTTCTTTGTTCTTGAGTTGCTGTGTATGAATATTCGAAGACGTAAAGCAAAGACCTGCAAAGATGAAAGTTTTGGTTTACTCATCTTGAGTTAATGCGGCCAATGAGGTACGTTTAATATAATTGTCGGTGCAATGTTTAATCAGTCTGTGTAAATACGAATGGCCACTCTACGTTTTTGTTTAAGGAATTATAAGTTGACTATCTTGCATACTTCAAAATGTTTGGTTGAAGATTGTGTCTGTGAAATATATTTATGATTTGTTCTCTATGAGAATATTATTTTTACGTGAGTGCATCAAGCTCATTCTTTATTATTTTTGTATTTGTTCAGTTCTCATGACATGCGTAACAGCATGGATGTGCGGAAGAAATGCCTGTAGCAAAAGAACCCCTTTTGTCCGTAATTGAATTGGAGAGGAGTCACAATAGGAATAAGTCAAGAAAGAGAGAGAGAGATAAAGGAACTCAGTGCATTATGGGAATTTCCTCGGCAGCCTAAGCCTATAGCAGAATAGCTTTTGCTGGCCTGCGCTGGCGTAACTATATGCTGTATCAAAAAGGAAAGTTTTACTCGTAAACATATAAAAGTTGTCTGCCCCAAGGACCTGAACTGGGACCTATTTCCAGAGAAGGCTCTGTCTCCCAAATTAATTTTGGGCATACTAGGAACTCAAAGTAAGCCTGCGTTTTAGGATCTAGTTGGGTAATAAGGCTGTATAAGCTCTTGTAAAGAGCCAAGTCTGCAGTGAAGAAGCCAACGTAACTGTTGCCTGTCTTAGATTGCTTTTGTGTACTGAAATGGAAGAAATTAAATTGTGCTTTTACATACTACTTGTGTGTGGTGTCTGCTCTGAGGGTCTTGTCATTTGTGTGACCACTGTATACAGTACCAATAAAGACATAGCATGTGTATTACTCACCCCCTGTACATCCATAGATTTCCACAACACTGGTCTATACATTTCTCCAGAACCTTCATGAAAAACTTAACTTGATTAACTGAGTTATGGTCACTGGAACAAATGATGGATTTTTTTTCATTGATAGCTCAGATTTTTGGGAATCTGAACATCTGACCAGACATAGGATGCTGAAACTCTAGTGATGTGTATCCCTATTGACCTTAACTGCTTAACCCTGTCATGATTTTCCCATAAGTCTTCACAAATTTTCACATTATTTTTTATGAAAAATGATTTTGGAATGTTCATACTAAAACATTTTACACTGAGAACACAAGAAAGGACACTTTCAATTAAAGATCTAATAAAATCATGGTATTTATACTCAAATACCGCTTCAATCTTCGCTCTGCGTACAGTGGATTGAGTGGATATTGAAGCAACAAGTCTGAAGTCAGCTCTTTGGTCTTGGATGTATTCAGACCATTTAAGTTTTTTAGAACAGGACTATGTTCAACTTCAAGTTGCTTTGGCAGGCTGGGGTAGCTTTGTCAACCACAAATGCAATATTTTGTGACCAGAATATGCCATGCATAATAACAGGGTTGACACCACACTACTCTGTTGTGTGTCGTTGGAGGTAAAGCACACCTCTAACATGGTGTTGCCTTCTGTTACCTTTTGGGGTTTTCCTGAATAAAGTACCTAATCTATGTAATTAGTCCAGTCCAAAAACCCCTTCTGTCTGTCAGCCAGGATTGATAGGTAAACTGCATTAAATACAGAAGAAATCTACAAAAATGACATGTGCATGCATATGTTTTAGAACTTTCCAGCTGCATATACAGAAAGTTTAAAAGCATTAAATTGGCTTCGACTGACCTAATTGCAGTTAGGTAAACAAAGAAATGGATCCAAGACCTCTATACGGGACTTGGTTGTATGGGTTTGGATGTTCCACTCGTGGGCTTTAGCGACTAATGAAGTTAGGTTTATGGGCCTGTGGTCATTATGAGATGATGGTTCAGGGGTCTTGGGACTGGGAACGACAACTGATGTTTGCCACAATAGTAGGACCAGTAAGTATCCAGTGTGTATTGAAAGAGGCAGCACATCACTCATTTGGGGTAAGCATTTTTTCAACATCCTGTGACCAGTGTTATCAGGGGCCCTTGAGGTCTGTACTAAGAACTGAGGTCACTGGTTTATCCAGGTTTTATATTAACCCTGAGATATTCTACCATGGCAAGTAGCACTGTCATCTGTTGTACGATGAGATTAATCTAATGCTTGTTCAACTCAGGCAGAACAATCATTACAATCTCCAGTCTCTCTTTGACCAGTGCATAATTAAACAGGTGAAGAGAATCCTGGATGAACAATCCCATATCCTGTATCTGTAATATGAATTGTTACCATCAGACAGGCAATACCTGGCTCAGCAGTGCAAACTCAACCTTTTTTGTGCACTTTTTTAAGTGGGCTCTGTGCCCCTATTTGACTGGTGTAGCGTTGTAGTGTCAACTTGGATTTTCACTTGGACAATCTATCTATCCATCTGTATATCTATCTTGGAAAAGTGAAGATGTAGATTCTTGAGAAAAAACACAATATAATTTTTCCAGAATATTTCTTATAAAATTTACGATTTGACTGACTGTTATGGTACCGGACAATTCCCTAGTGTTTTCCCTGTGTTTTCCCCCTTCCCTGTGTTTCCAGTGCCCCCCTGTCTGTCTCTCTCTGTTCTTATTTTGTTTGTGTGGGTGTGTGTGTTGGCCTGGGCGTGGCTCTACACTCCTGTCTGCAATCAGCTCATCACCTCTCCCAGTCTGTTCACATGCCTCATCAATTCATCAGCCTGCAGTATATCTACCCCGGCTCTTCACCCACTCATCGCCAGATCGTTTAATCCACTTCAGTGGTAGCTTACGCTTCAGGCTTTGTCTCGAGATCTTTCCAAGTTGGTTGTGTTATTAACTGCTCTCGGAGTGTTTTAGTAGGAAACAACTGGACTTCTTATCTTGTTTGAAGACGTTTCAGAACCTCAGAACTGAAGAAGCCTTTCGGATGAGAGGCGAAACGTCTTCAAACAAGATAAGAAGTCCAGTTGTTTCCTACTAAACACTCCGAGATCAAGATGACCTGGATGACTGAGAACCTTCACGGACATATTGCCCTACAATTTGGGAGGAACACCCTTCTATTGGTGCGGGAATATGAGAAGCTTTCAAGAAAGCTGGCGGACTACAGAAACCACCTCCGCTTTAACCTGAGATGCAGACAGTCCAGACTGATTCCGAGGAGTTTGCGCCTGGGATCCGCGGTCAAAGGACACAGAGCCGGACAAATTTTGTCGAAAGCACAAACCCAACTTCTGAATGAAAGGATACGACAAGTCCACTTCACCATCGATGCCCTGAAGGTCCAAATCCACCAAACTGAAGAGAAACTTGCAACTCTTTTCCCCTCGTTCATCTTTGAAGAAGTATCCAATTTCGTCACCCAGGCTCAACTAGCCCAACACAACACAAGCAAGAAACGGCAGACTCACAAATTCCAATCTTTGCTGAACAAAGCCTACAGAACAGAGACCAGACCAACACACCTAGGAGCCAAACACAATGAAGGCGCATCAGCAGACGTCCAGGACAAATGGGTGAAGAACCTATCTCACAGGTTCCTCACGAAACCGGAAAGAGATGTGCTGGCAAAAGGCCTGAATTTCGCAATCTCTCCACGACAACTACCTATAGTGGATCTCATCACAGCTACAGAGTCAGCAATTAAGAACAACAAGCTGAACTCCTCTGAAGCTGAACAGATCCGACTTAAAGTGTCGGCCACCCTCGCCAGTGCAAAAATACCTCCCTCTAATATCACCATTGAAGAAAGGAGGGCGATTTCCACACTGGGCAAGGATCCAAGCATCACCATCCTTCCAGCCGACAAAGGGAGATGCACTGTCATCCTAAACACATCAGATTACCACACAAAGATAACCTCACTGCTCAGTGACCATGAAACTTATGAGATCTTAAAAAGGGACCCCACCAGCAGCTACAAGAAGAAGGTGATAGAACACCTACAGAAACTGGAAAAAGACCACATCATTGACCGCCCTACCTATTACCGTCTGTACCCTGGAGAGGCCATTCCATGCATCTATGGTCTCCCCAAGATCCACAAGGAAGGAGCACCACTCAGACCCATCGTCAGCAGCATCAATTCGGTGACCTACAACATCGCCAAACACCTCTCTGGCATCTTGTCCACTTTGGTGGGGAACACACCACGCCACATCCAAAACTCCATAGATTTCACGAAGAAGATACAGAACCTTACTCTACCACCGGATGAAACCATGGTCTCCTTCGATGTCACTTCTCTTTTCACATGCATACCGACCAGTGAGGCAGTAGAGACAGTTAGGAAACGCCTACAACAAGACAGCTCCCTAGATACCAGAACTAACCTCAACCCTGACCAAATTTGCAACCTTCTGCACCTTTGCCTTTCCACGACATACTTCAAATACGATGAAGTTTTTTACAGACAGAAACACGGCTGTGCCATGGGTTCTCCAGTGTCTCCTATCGTGGCGAACCTCTACATGGAGGAGGTGGAGGAGAGGGCCCTGAACTCCTTCACAGGAACAGCTCCCAGCCACTGGTTCAGATATGTGGATGACACATGGGTCAAAATCAAAACCCAAGAATTGGAGGCTTTCACGCGACACATAAATGCGGTGGACAAGAACATCAAGTTCACCAGGGAGGATACGAGAGATAACATTTTGCCCTTCCTGGATTGTGCGGTGTCTCTTGATAAAGATGGTAACCTCAGCATCGAGGTCTACAGGAAGCCCACACACACAGACCAGTACCTCTTATTTGACTCCCACCACCCACTGGAGCACAAACTGGGGGTAATCCGGACACTGCATGACCGGGCCCAGAAGGTTCCCTCCAGCACAGAGGGAAAACAAAAGGAATTGAAACACATCAAGACAGCGCTCCAGACATGCGGCTACCCTAAGTGGACCTTTGTCAAATCGTCCAAAAGGCGCCACAAAGAACCACCTGAGGCAGAAAGGGAAAAACGGAAGAACGTAGTTATCCCATATGTGGCAGGTCTCTCAGAAAAATTCAGAAGAATCTTCCAAAAACACAAAATTCCAGTCAATTTCAAACCGGGCCAGACCTTAAGACAGCGACTGGTCCACCCCAAGGATAAAACACCCAGGCATAAGCTCAGCAATGTTGTGTATGCCGTTCAATGCACAGAGGAGTGCTCTGACCTTTATATAGGTGAAACCAAACAGCCCCTCCACAGACGCATTGCACAACACAGGAGAGCCACCTCATCGGGACAGGACTCAGCTGTACATCTGCATCTTAAGGAGAAAGATCACTCCTTTGAGGACTCCAATGTCCACGTTCTGGACAGAGAGGACAGATGGTTTGAAAGAGGAGTGAAAGAGGCCATCTATGTCCACTTGGAGAAACCCTCTCTAAACAGGGGTGGTGGACTACGACACCATTTGTCTGCTACCTACAATGCTGTCTTGGGAGCCCTCCCCAGGCGGTTTAACCCCCACACGCACCTGGGGCCATGTGAACCCAAGGTGTCACACGGAACCAAGGGTGAGGGGCAAACACGCTCAAGTGATTCACACCCGGGCTCTTGTGACCTTAACGACTCACACGATGCCTAGCCAGACGACCGCAGACGAGGCTGTTGTTTTCTAAACACGTCCTCCTTGTTGGTGATTGTCTCACCAACAAAGAGGCGGGTAGTCTCCTAACACGTCCTCTTTGTTGGTGATTGTCTCACCAACAAAGGAGGCTGTTGGTTTCAAAACACATCTTTGTTGTTGGTGATTGGTGATTGTCTCTACCCACTCAGGGTTTAATACCTGGGTTTCCCACACTGAACCTCAGAACTGAAGAAGCCTTTCGGATGAGAGGCGAAACGTCTTCAAACAAGATAAGAAGTCCAGTTGTTTCCTACTAAAACACTCCGAGATCAAGATGACCTGGATGACTGAGAACCTTCACGGACGTTATTAACTGCTGTTTCTCTCTCCAGTACTCCTGGACCACTACTCACCTGCCTGCTTGTCTGCCTGCCTGCCTGCCTGCTTGCCAGCTTTCCAACCCACTGCTGCCTGCTTCATCCTGCCAGCCCTCGCCCTTCGCCCTCACTCATCTCAGCCCTCCAGTCCTTTGCCTCGGCCTGCTTCATCCCTGCGTCATCCATTTCCATTCCCCACTTTCCTAGCAATAAAACCTGCTTCATCCATCTACACGTTGGTCTGTGTCTGTGTTTGGTTCCACATCGCTACTCACAACAGAACGATCTGGCCAACATGCACCCATCAGACTCGGGCAATCTCCACCTGTCCACAGATAACCTCCGTCAGGCTCTTGCCGTCCAAGGGACCCTCGTGGAACACCATGACCAAGCTCTCAGGGAGGTTGTGGAGACATTAAGGGGCCTCACAGCCAATGTGTCTCGAATCGAGAGTCAGCTCAACCCTGTCCCCACCCACCATTCCTCTTCTGCCTCTGGACCTCCAGCTCCTACTCCACCCTCTGAGGGGCCTGCTTACCTGCCAAGAGAGCCTCATGTTCATGTGTCAGACCGCTATGACGGAGATCTGGGGACGTGCAGGTCCTTTTTGCTCCAGTGCTCCCTCGTGTTCGAGCGGCAGCCTCAGACATACTACACAGATAAGTCCAAAGTAGCTTATGTCATGGGATTGTGTACAGGGAAGACTAGAGCTTGGGGAGCAGCAGTTTGGGATAGCTCACCATCCATTACATCTTGCTGAAATGAAGAAGGTGCTCGATCATCTGGTCAGGGATAGAGATGCCAGTTAGTGTCTGTTGTCCCTTCGTCAGGACTCCCACAGTGTAGCTGAGTTTTCAGTCAAGTTCAGGACGTTAGCGGCAGAGTCTGGGTGGAATGATGAGGCACTTCAGGGGGTTTTCTTAAGCGGCCTCAGTGACCCAGTTAAAGACAAGCTAGCGGCTAGGGATGAGTCTACTAGCTTAGATTAATTAATCTCTCTGGCTATTAAGCTAGATAATCGGCTGCGTGAGCATCCTAGGGAGAGAGCCAGCCTACCTCCATCCTCCTGTTCTCGCCCAGCCCCGTCACCTCTTGTGAGACCGAGTCCCGGTCCTTGGCCGGCTTCCCATGCCGCGCCTAACCCTCCAGCCCCACACTCCCCGGAGGAGGAGCCGATGCAGCTAGGTCGGGCCCGCCTGTCTCTGGCAGAACGTCTTCAGAGGATTAATGCTGGAGTCTGTATTTACTGCAGCTGAGCTGGTCACTTCCTGGCTTCATGTCCTCTCTGGCCAAAAGGATATTCACCAGTAACAGCTGGGATCCTGGTGAGTCAATCTACCCTTCCTTTGTATCCCTGGACCCCCTTACAATCGGATGCTAGGCTAATGGCTTCTGACCAACCTCTTCCACTGCTGGCTTTGGTGGACTCTGGGGCTGATGAGAACTTCCTTGACTCAAATCTTGTTTCTCAGGCTGATATTGCTTTGGAACCAGTTTCCACCCCCCTAGATGTTAACGCACTGGACGGGAAATTCTTTGTTCGCATCACCGACCACTCCAAACCTCTGCACCTTCTCCTTTCTGGTAATCATCATGAAAAGATCCAGTTTCATGTCATTCCTTCCTCCCAGGCCCCCATGGTTCTGGGCCAGCCTTTGCTAAAGGGACACAATCCGCACATTGACTGGTCTACCGGCAAGGTTGTAAGTTGGAGCTCATTCTGCCATCCCTACTGTCTTCAGTCTGCTCTTGCCCCTGTCCAGGCTGCGGGGCCTCCACCAGTCACTAAAACCCCAGATTTGTCTTCTGTGCCACCCATCTATCATGACTTGAGAGAGGTCTTCAGTAAACAGCTTGCACTTTCTCTGCCTCCACATCGTCCCTATGACTGTGCCATAGACCTTCTCCCTGGAGCCCCACTGCCTTCTGGCTGCCTTTACAACTTGTCCCGTCCTGAAAGAGAGACAATGAAGAATTACATACATGACTCCTTAGCTGCCGGTATCATCAGGCCGTCCTCTTCGCCTGTTGGTGCAGGGTTCTTCTTTGTCTCCAAGAAAGATAACACCCCTCACCCCTGTATTGCTTATCACGGCTTCAATCAAATACACCATTAAAAACAAATACCTTCTGCCCTTATCAGTTCTGCCTTTGAGCCCCTCCAGGGCGCCACCATTTTTTCCAAACTGGACCTCAGAAATGCCTACCATCTGGTCAGGATCAAGGAGGGAGATGAATGGAACACTGAGTTGAACACTCCCCTTGGCCACTTCGAATACTTGGTCATGCCCTTCGGTCTCACCAACGCCCCCGCAGTCTTCCAGGCCCTGGTGAATGATGTCCTTCGGGACTTTTTCGATCGTTTAGTGTTTGTTTACCTTGATCATAGCCTCATTTTCTCCCGGGACTTGAAGGAACACACCTTGCACGTCAGACAAGTGCTGCAAAGACTCCTGGATAATAAGTTATTTGTCAAGGCAGAGAAGTGTGAATTCCATGTCCCCTCCGTGGCCTTCCTGGGTTACATCTTTAAGAGTTGGCAAGTGAGGACTGATCCGGTAAAGATTCAGGCAGTGGCAGAGTGGCCCAAACCTGCATTCCTTAAACAGCTTCAGCGGTCTCTAGGGTTTGCTAATTTTTACCGCAGGTTTATCAGGGACTATAGTCGGGTGGCCTCCCCTCTCACCAAACTCACTTCATCTGCATCCCCCTTTACATGGACCCCTGAGGCTGATGCGGCCTTCATGGACCTGAAGAGGCGTTTCACATCAGCACCAGTCCTTATCCAGCCAGACTCGTCTCGTCAGTTCATTGTGGAGGTGGATGCCTTAGACACGGGGGTCGGAGCCATTCTTTCTCAGTGAGCCTCGTCACACCAAAAGCTCCACCCTTGTGCTTTCTTCTCTCACCGGCTGTCCCCCGCCGAGCGCAATTATGACGTAGGAAATCGGAAGCTGCTTGCAGTTAAGTTCGCTGTTTGGAGGTTCTTTGAAGAACGAGAAAGTGGAGACACTACAATAAGGAATCCCTCAGCAAATGCGATACTGGAAGTGAGAGCTTACCTTGAGGAACCCCTTTTCCAGAGAAGTGCAGACCCACTGAGCTGGTGGGAGACCAAGGCTTCAGTTTATCTACGCCTTACATATGTCATGGCATGGAGACTGTACATTGTAGCGACATCAGTCTCCTCAGAGAGAATCTTTTCCAAAACAGGACAGATAATTACTGAAAGAAGAAACCGGATCAACCCCTCAAAGCTGAAGCATTTAGTTTTCCTTATTGCTAATCTTAGCTAAAGAGTAGCTAAAACTTTTACCTGTATGCTGTTTTTTTTCTTTCTGTTTTACATATTTCAATTTATATTTTGGTGTGTGATTCCGTAAGCTTATCTGTTGTTTAACTGTAAATTGTTACAAGTTTAAAATTGTTAAATATTTAATAGAAAGAAGCTAAAGGTTTGAAATCATTAAAAGTTGAATTGCAAATAATTACAAATTTGTTTTTGTTTTTTCTAATTTATTTTTGCAGCAGTGTATAAATAAAACTATATAAATAATAACCATTTGATATGGTGTATGCTTTTTGTATTAATAATTCATTTACACATAATTTTACATCATTGTTGGTAATAAATCATTTAAACAACGAACAAAAAATTGAGGGGCCACATGGGAGCCGAAAGAGCCGGAATTCCCATCACTACCATGTACACACTTATTCCGATCAAGGCTTCCTGTTTAGGTAAAAATTACCCTCACTGCGCATGTGTGCCGCTCATGTCCTTCAGCTCTCTCCTCCTGTAGCGCAGGAGCATTATGTATTGCTGAGCCCGTATATTGATCACGGAGAACAGTAGAACCCAAAGTAGGGCTTTCCGAACCTTCCGAACCAGGTCCATTGTTTAATAGGGCTGAGTTTAAATTGCAGGGAAAAGCGCGAAAGTGCAAAGTGTAGCCACATCGGCGTTTGTTTACAGTACGGGCGGAAACACAGCTCCTTCTTCTGCGGTTATTTTAGGGAAATTAGACAAATCTGCGCATGTCAAAATGCTGTTATTCAGATTAAAGCTTGGTGCGTGTATACGCACATCAGGATCGGATTATTTGATTCAGCATCCATATAAACAGCGGATTCTGAATTTCCAATCCCTTAAATTTTTAATTTGATTAAGAAATTTTGCCCCCTCCTGGAACCGCCACCTTACCGTGGTGGATGGGTTTAGGTGCCCTAATGATCCTAGGAGCTATGTTGTCGGGGGCTGTTTGCCCCTGGTAGGGTCACCCAAGGCAAATTGGTCTTAGGTGAGGGGCCAGATAAAGCGCGGTTCAAAGACTTCAATGATGGTGGATAATAACAAGGACTTGTGTACCCTGCCCGGAGGTATACCGGGACCCGCCCTGGAGCCATGCCTGAGGAAGGGGTCCGTAGGCGAGCGCCTGGTGGCCGGGCCTTTTTCCATGGGGTCCGGTCGGGCTCAGCCCGAAAAGGAAACATGGGTCCGTCCTCATGTGGGCCCACCACCCACAGGAGGAGCCATAGCCATAGCCATAGCCAAATAGCAGTTCAGAGTACCCACCCTTTTTGGAGTCCTTGGAAAAGATACTGGAGAGTGCCCCTACTGGGAACTCCATCGTTGTACTGGGAGACTTCAACGCTCATGTGGGCAATGACAGCGAGACCTGGAGGGGTGTGATTGGGAGGAATGGACTGCCCGATCTGAACCCGAGTGGTGTTCAGGTTCAGTTATTGGATTCCTGTGCTAGTCACAGTTGGTCCATAACTAACACCATGTTCAGCCATAAGAGTGTCCATAAGTGCACTTGGCACCAGGACACCCTAGGTCGACAGTCAATGATTGACTTTGTAGTCGTATCATCTGATCTGCGACCGTATGTGCTGGACACTCAGGTAAAGAGA
>KV751348.1:2779409-2789701 GCA_001698575.1 Mola mola | reverse complement strand
ATATGATCTTCTACACAGCTTTCATGGTTTCAGGTGGGATTTCTAACGTTTGCATTAGAAAACACTCATCTTTAGTTTCTTGACGTTTGAAGACGTTTCGTGTTTTGAGACCAAAAGCCTCTTTGTTGGTGAGAAAATCACCAACAAGGAGGACGTGTTTAGAACAACAGCCTCGGGGGTGCGGTCGTCTGGCTAGGCATCGTGTGAGTCGTTAAGGTCACAAGAGCCCGGGTGTGAATCACTCGAGAGTGTTTGCCCCTCACCCTTGGTTCCGTGTGACACCTTGTGTTCACATGGCCCCAGGTGTGTGTGGGGGTTAAACTGCCTGGGGAGGGCTCCCAAGACAGCATTGTAGGTAGCAGACAAATGGTGTCTTAGTCCACCACCCCTGTTTAGAGAGGGTTTCTCCAAGTGGACATAGATGGCCTCTTTCACTCCTCTTTCAAACCATCCTCTTTATTGGTGATTGTCTCAGCAACAAAGGAGGCTGTTGGTTTCAAAACACGTCCTCTTTGTTGGTGATTGGCGATTGTCTCTACCCACTCGGGTTAAATACCTGGGTTTCCCGCACTGAACCTCAGAACTGAAGAAGCCTTTCGGATGAGAGGCGAAACGTCCTCAAACAAGATAAGAAGTCCAGTTGCTTCCTACTAAACACTCCGAGATCAAGATGACCTGGATGACTGAGAACCTTCACGGACATTTCTTTTGTAAGCGTATGTAAATCGCCGATGGAGGGGGGCGCCATATAAAATCTTGCACACATACAAGGACACAACTACATTGATCACCAGTTTTATCAAGCTGAGTCAGCTGTAATGTTGTTTTATTGTGAAAGGCACAATAGACTTTCACACGTTGTCATCCAGTCTAAAGATTATTGATGCGCTGCGATGTTGGCTCACTGCTAGCTGCATCAAAATAGAAGCTATAAAAACAAAAACAGCCAGTGGAAACTTGTTGATAATACATCAATGAAGGACAAGTCGACGCAT
Source organism: Mola mola (assembly GCA_001698575.1). Classification (NCBI taxonomy): domain Eukaryota; kingdom Metazoa; phylum Chordata; class Actinopteri; order Tetraodontiformes; family Molidae; genus Mola; species Mola mola. Next base: position 2,788,706 of record KV751348.1, on the reverse strand, counting down.
GGGAGAGGTTTTGTGTGATGACAAACCAGACTGTGAGAATAACGCTGTCAGTGTTTTTCCTGCTTGTAAATAGTCCCATAAACTGTTAGCATTTGATGCCACAAGAAAGACATGTCACATCATCCCAGAGGAAGCAGAGAAAAATATGGAAGCTCATCATATGCTGTGGCAAATGAAAGACACTTCTCAAGAACCCAACTCTTGAAGGCTGTGTGGTTAATCACGGTTCACAGGCGGGTCGCGACACTTAAATTAACAGATCCGGCCGAGTGCAGCTTTGATCAGTAGATAATTACTGTCAGGTCTCGTCAATTTAGATAGTTTGTTTTCGTTTTCTGATTTCTGTTTGTCTTTTATTTTGGTAACTCTGTATATATTCCCCTTTTCCCCTCAAGATTTCCTTCTGTGTTGATGGTAAATTGTCTTTCTCCTCATTCTGTGTAGTTATACCCCATTCTCCCAGTATCTTTGTCGGATCGTCTGCAACCCTGTTTGTAACATTTCTGGCTTCTCCCTCTTGTTAGTGATTTTGTGTACGACCCAGTTAGTTCCCTCGTGTTTTGCCTCTAGTCTGGAGTTTTTGGTAACTTTGCCTTATATCTGTTTACTGTGTTTGACCATCGCCTGTTTTTGACTAGTCGTCAGCCTTGTGATTTTGTGCCGTTGCCTTTTCTGACTGATATCTCGTGTACCGAAGCCGACCTGTTATTAAACGCTGATTTATACGAATAAGTCTGTCTCTGGTCTGTTCTGTGGGTTCAAGTTAGTCTTTCTGAACCTGACAATTACGGACTCTGCCCTAGACTACTCCCTATTGGTGTGTTAATGGTTTCTTAACTCCCAATTTAGATGATACATACCACCTGTGTTTGTGACACATTGTCAACTGCAGTCAAAAGTCAAATAGACTTGATAAATGCTATGCAAGACCATTTTCAATACGTTTGAAAAAAACATGCTTTATGTCTTATCCATGTCCATCGAAACTGAAGTGTGATTTGATCAGTTTCAGCTGTAGATGGCTGCCTTATCTGCTAGGATACCTTGTATACAACTTGTACCATGTGACCAATAGTCTTTCATCACTCAATAATGTAGGGCTACAATATGTATTGCATTATGTATGTTTACGGTGCTGATGAGTTTAAGTGTGGTTTGATTGAAGGAGGTTAGAAAAAAGTGCACGCAAGAGATTATAACAGTCCATCTATGTTATCTGGAACATAATCTGCTAAGCAGCATGCAGTAAAGTTACCTTGGCAATATAGCTGAGAAAAAGTGAAGCAGTATTGTAAAAATGTTTATTTCAATGGAATAAACAAAAACAAAAGAAATTTTAGTTAAAGTGGAGCAGGGTTTTAGATTATACAGGGGGTACCCCGCTTTTGTCCGAAGATGCTGAGATATGCTCCAGCCTCAGCTTAAAACTGAAAGATTGGCATTCATAAAGTACTCGGCATGCTTCACACACAGTTGACACAACTGCAAGAGACAATTTTGTACAAACAGTACGGTTTGTGACTACAGCCTAAAAGTTAGGGTAGAGTGGAAATGAATGGTTGTGGCTCCATTGGTAGAGTCATCAAGTGATCTAAAGGTTTCTGGTTTGATCCCAGTCACTGTAGTTTACATTTCAACGTGTCTTTGACCAAACACTGAACCCTGAATTGCTAAAATGCTGCGTTGTTGGTGTATGAGTGTTTGTGAATCAGGGGTTAACACTCGTGATGAGCAGGTGGCACCTTGTGAGGTAGTCACTGCCACCAATGAGTGTGTAAAGTGCTTTGAGTGGTCATGATGACAAGAAAAGCATTATAAATGCAGGAAATTTAACATTTACTCACCTGCTGCATATCCAAAATTTTTCAGTGTTACTTCTTGGTTATGGGACCTGCTAATTATGCACAGTAGAGTATCCTACACTCATCATACCAAGCCTCCTCAGTACATGTGGTAGTTTAGGGCAAAACTGAAATCGATCAGGAGGTCGTGTGCTACCATAGCGATGCCCCGACATATCTCATGCAGTGCTGCTGTCTTTGCCATGGCTGTCATGTTTATCAATAATAAATGTTTTGAGGCATGTTGCACATTGTTCGTGTCTAGCACAAAAATGATTTAATGCTGGATCTCATTTTTTGCACAGTGTTCGAGACATCCATGAGATCAGAAAATGTCAGAAGCATTTTTGATATGAAATTATAATAAAGGTTTTCAGCCATTTCTCTATTACACTATGAGTCCAAATTACATCAAACAAATTCAAACTGATCAGGAGAACATACATTCTTTTGGTAATACCCTGACGTGTCAACTGATATGCTACCACCTTTGCCATGTCTATTTTTGTTTGTACATCAACTTGTGACATACTTTTTTGTTGACCGAGTTGACTGGTTCTCTTTTGATGTAAAGAAAGCCATTTTTAATATACACCAATTTAATTAAATGGAAAGAGACTTAGCCAGGAAGTTTCTGTTGCTTCAGTTTTCACTTTACAAGCCTTATTGGTAAGGTCATTTACAAGGTGCAATATAAAATTATTTAGTTGATCATTTTCTGAAGTAAACATTTAAATAAAACAATACAAAAATATCCCATTCAAATAAATTTAAAAAAAAGTTTTGTTTTTTTTTTTGTTTTTTTTTTATCACAATGTCACATAATCTTATCAATTTTCAAGGCAAAATTATAATTTAACAATATCAACTTTTTAATCTGCCTGACCTACTGACTGTCTAATAAGTAGGATAAAGAACTTCACAAAATGTAAAGAAAGGAAATATTGTTACATATTTTTTCCCCACAAAACAAAATAATTACAACTTTACACCCTCTGAATCCATGTTTTTTCATTTTTACAAAATGGAAACAATCTTAATTGCCTTATTTATAAAGCACACTTTATTCAATCTCATTAAAAAACAAACCGAAGCCCATCTCAAGGCTTTAAAACAATAGCCCTTAAGCCAGTGGGTGACATCACGGTGGCTCCATTATCCTTTTATAATATATTCCATAAGGCTATAGATGCAGATGGCTCTACAGAAGAGATGGAGTTTTGTGATATGTTCCTAGTATGTTGCATTTTTATGTAAACGCACGTAAAACCAAGCTCTCCTGCAGAAGTGAATGTTCATGAAAGGTTTTCAGTGATGTGGAATAATCAAATAAACCTTCTAAACAGTTAGCTTTCCAATATAATTAAACCAAGTTGCCATTTGTGGAAGCTAATTGAGAATGAATTGTGATTATCTATTTCTACCTTCTAAGGCATTATGCATATAAGTGGAACACATTTTAACCAGCTGGGAATATGACAGCAACAGCTCATTTCCCCAAGTGCTGCAATCGAATATTTATTTTTCTGCTTTGTCTGTAATAAACCATTTACCTACAGCAACAGGAAACAGGAGAGAGGCGAGCCTTTATTGCATGTGGACAGAAATTGACATTAAGTCTAAGAAAAAAAGACTATTTGAGGTTCTAGGATTTGCCTTACACTGCAGTCTTTTCACTCAAAGGTTTAAGACCCAGAAAGCCTCCCTCAAATCTCCCTCCCTTCCTTCCAGCCTGGCGTGGATTTATTATTTACCCCAGTTATTTATCCATTTGGAACTGTGATGGAGTGGCCTACAGGGTTAAAAAGAGTGATGCACTGCTACGGCTAGATTTTAGACTTGCAGTCTTGTGTAATTTGATTTGATTACTCAGCCGTCCACCATCAGAGGAAGTCTTCTCTCACTGCAGTTGGGCCACATCCTGCATATGCTGGCTGTATGAATGTCCTGCAGGGAGGTGAGGAGCCCTGTATGTTGATTCTGTGAGAACTTAACCTGCCAGAATCATTTAGAGCAGGAGTTATCAAAATTGTGATGACTCAGTGCTAATTAAAAAAAACAGCATGTGAATAAGGGCTGCTCAGGAAACTGTAGTGTTCCTTTCCAGGGTGGCTTTTCTGTTCAACTTCCACATTAAACATGGGATGTACCTAACAGGAGCAATTTGATGCAGTAGTAAAGTATTGTACTGAATATAGGGTTGAGCCCTGCGTGAGACTACTTTTCTTAATTTTGCTCCTGCCCACTTTTGGATTTCTAACCACAGTGTGTGTTATAGTCTTCTGTGTGTATGTCATCTCCACTTGACACCCACAAATATTATTTTTAGGTATTCATGCCTGTGTAAGACGTCATTTATCTTGTACTTTTACTCCTCTTGTTTTAGACCATCCCATTTCCTTCTTGTGTGTTTCCAGCTAAGTCCTGATTGTTTGTCCTGCCCTTACCAGTTACATTAATCTCAGCTTGTTGGTCTGCCTCTGTCATGCCCTTGTGGATTTGCTGGCTTTGATCGACCTCCCGTGTACCAAACCCTTTTATCTTCAAGTACAGTTGACTCATTGTTAAATGTACAGATCCACCTCCTGATTTGTACAAATGAATCTGCCACCTGGTTCACTGTTGTAATGTAACTGTGTACCATTAATGTGCCCTACTTACTTACGGGTAAGTACTAAAGTAAATTGCTTAAGTGAATTAATAATGCTTAATACAGTTGTCAGTCTCTTATCATCATTATTGGAATATCTGGGCTGTGTGTATTTGTGCGAAATTTAATGAATGTTTCTCTTTGTCATCAAGACAAGTCAACCTGCATATTCCAGCCTTGTCTTATTGGTTTCCCGTGGCTGATTACAGAGAGCTAGGATAGAAGCCAAAAGAGAAAAAGTTTTGATCACAGATCTACGATCTCTCTCTCTCTTTCTCTCTGAATTCTTGAATTCTTGACATTCACTCTGGCAAAACAGATTTAACTTGCTAATAGCTACAATTGCCATGTTTTGGACAGATCAAATCACTATTATCCCACTGGGCTTTGACAAACTGTACAGATGCCTCTGCCCTTAAACCCTCGAACCAGGTGAGGAAAAACCTTAAAACCCTAAAAAGGGAAAATAAGAAACCTCAGGAAGACCCACAGAGGCGGGAGCCTTCTTCCTAGGACGGACAAACACGCAATAGATCTCTTGTACAGAACACAACAACATGACAATAACAGTTTACTAAGAATGTTTGAGTTCGTATGAGTCTATGAATCCATATATAATATGGGTATAGTATGTTGGTCCATAAGTCATTCTAGTCCATTGGCTAGGCTGGGAAATCCAGCCTAGGATCCAAGTCACAGGATCTCCTGTCCTAATTTGAGCAGTAGGCATCTGGCAAGACCACAACAGCAGCTCCCACCGCGATGTAGTCAATTGGTCAAGGAGTCTTTATAGTCCATATATCAAGATCTGAGTGTTGCTGATGTAGTCAGTGAGTCCAAGAGTATATGTATTCTATAATTCCAGGGATATGTGAAGTGCAGTGATCCAGAAGCAGGTGTAGTCTATTGGTCCAGAAGTCATTGTAATCTGTGGATCCGAATTTGCACTGTGAAATCCAGCCTGGGATCCAACTCACAAGATCTCTTGTCCTAATGTTGGCCATAGGCATCAGGCAGGGCCACAGCAGCAGCTCCCACCGCGACTTAGAAAGACCTGCAGGATGATAAAGCACAAAGACTCTGGGGAAAAAGTGTAAGGATAGTGTGTTAGTGTAAGGATATGGACATTTAGAGGAGCAGTGATGGAGTCTGAGTCAGAGGGGGCAGAGAAGAGAGCTCAGTGCATCATGGAGTGTTCCCCCAGCAACCTATGACTGTAGCAGCATAACTAGGGGCTAGATAGGCCATCCCCAAACCTACTCTTAAAATCAGAGAGTGTGTCTGCCTGCCGTACCGAGATTGGAAGATGATTCCACAGGAGAAGAGCTTGATAGCTGAAAGCTCTGCCTCCCATTCTACTTTTGGAGATTCTTGGGATAAGCGATAACCCTGTATCCTGGGAGCATAAGGTTCTGGATGGGTGATAGGGTACTATGAGCTCTTTAAGATAAGATGGTGCCTGACCATGAATAGCTTTGTAGGCGAGGACAAGGATTTTAAATTCTATTCTGGGTTTAACTGGAAGCCAGTACGATGGAAGTATGGTCTCTGATATTAGTTCTAGTCGGTACACGTGCTGCTGAATTTGGGGCAACCTGAAAATAAAGAATTACAGTAATCCAGCCTGGAAGTAAAAAAAGCATGAACTAGTTTTTCTGCATTTTGTTGTGACAGGATTTTAGCAATGTTACGTAGTTGAAAGAAGGCTGTCCTTGAAATCTGTTTTACATGTGATTTAAAAGACAGCTTCTGGTCAAAGCTAACACACAGGTTTCTGACAGTGGTGCTGGAGGCCAAAGTAATGTCATCCAGATTATCTATGTTGTTGGTTAATGAGTCTCTGATGTGTTTAGGGCCCAGACCAATTACATCAGTTTTATCAGAGTTTAACAATAAAATGAAATGAGACATCCCTTGTTTAATGTCCTTAAGACATGTCCGGAGTTTAGCTAACTGATGGGTTTCATCCGGTTTCATTGATAAGTATAATTGTGCCAATTTGGTGTTCCATCCCCTGTAGTAAGATATGATGATCGATAGTGTCAAAAGCTGCGCTAAGATCTAATAAGACTAGTATAGAGATAAGTCTCTCATCAGATGCAGTGAAGAGGTCATTTGTAACTTTTACCAGTGCTGTTTCTGTGCTGTGATACTTTCTAAAAGCTGACTGGAAGTCTTCAAATAGACTTTTATCCTTGAAGAAAGCCACATAGTTTTTTAGCTACTGCTTTCTCTAGAATCTTTGAAATAAAGGGGAGGTTGGATATTGGTCTATAGTTAACTAGAATTTCTGGGTCCAGGGTAGGTTTTTTGTAGGAGCGGTTTAATTACAGCTACTTTAAAAGACTGGGAAACATAACCTGTTACAAGGGATAGATTGATTATATTCAGTAGCGGAGTGCTAACTAAGGGTAAAACCTCTTTGAGCAGCCTAGTAGGTATGGGGTCTAGTATACAGGTTGACGATTTAGATGAAGATAATGTCGTTGTTAGTTCATGAAGTTCAATTGGATGGAAGCTTTCCAAACACATATCAGGACTAAAGACGGTCTCTATAGTTCCTGTTGCTGAACTGGAATCTGTGGAGTGTAGAATATTTTCTCTGATATTTAGAATTTTATTATTGAAGAAGTTCATAAAGTCATTACAGGTGAGGGCTCTAGGAAGGCATTATTTTCAGTTATTTCAATTGTTAAAAAGAATCGTCTATTTTATATCTTTGTACTTGTGCTTTCATTACTGTGCTCATGTTTATTGTAACACCAGATTTTTTTGATACATTTTTTTTTTTTATGTGAGCTCCTTTAGGCTTTTAACTGCACTAAATGTTTTAAGGGTGATTTAAACTTTTACCTAAGTCATTTTTAAGTGAGACATTTTTACCTTTACTCAAATATGATTTTTAGGTGCTTTTTACAACACTATCCAGTTGTAATAGTCAGAGTAAAAAATGGTATTTTTGATTTGATTAACTTTACTTGTTGCTGCCTCTTTCTTTTGACTATGTGCTTTGACAGCGAGTTATGTTTATCATTACTAGGCTGTGTATCACATTAAAGTAGTTTCAGCGCTCTATCATTGTCACCAAGAACCCACTGTGAGGCTAAAGGTCCAGCCGGGAGTTTTGTGGGACCTTATATTGAAAATACTCATAGACTTCTGAAAAAGTAGTGGGCTTCTGAGCTTTATCAAATGAGCTGTGGAGACAGTTGTACTGCTAATTTATAATAATAATGATTGCAATAATGATAATAGCAATATTATTATTGTCATTTTTATTATTAATAATGCAGTGCCAGAAATATTGCCTGACCTCTGTATTATAGAGAATCATATTATATAAGTTGCAGAGTGTTCTTTTATTTTTTTATTTTTTGGCAGGTCACTGTTTCATCGATGGTATGAATGTAACGTTATTCAGTATGTAAGTCGTGTGGTGGTTAGGATTGTTGCCTCACAGCAATAACGTCCTGGATTCGATTCATGGGTGTAGTTTGCATGTACTACCTGTGTCTGTGTGGGTTCTCACTGGGTAGTCCGTCTTCCTGTCGTAGTCCAAAAACATGCAAGGGGGGTTAGGTTAAGCAGCTACTCTAAATTGTCTGTAGGTGTGAATGTGAGTGTGAATGTTTGTATGTCTTTATATGTCTGCGATGAACTGACAGCTTGTCAGTCATTAAGTGGTTTATTGTTGTGTAGAAAATAGTGGATGTTCCGGGTGGGAGTGAATTGAGATGGTGTCAACATTGAGTTTGTGACTTGTAGAATCTCCACCAGTGACTGATACTGTTACTATTTTGAAACAAAATGAAGTTTAACAGCCTGGCTGAGAAAGTGTATATCTGAGATCACAGTGTTGCAACAAGCTATCTTTTCAATATCAAACCATGGTTTATCTGATTGATGAGGGTGGATCAATTTCAATAAGTATATGAAGTTGTTAAGTCAGAAAATATTTCTAGAAATTTGGTTCTGTAATTCCTCTTTGTGCCCTTGCTTGATGTACAGTTATCGGTTTGATTCCTTTGAATAGGAGTTTTATTTTAAAAAAAGAAACAAAAAAACAGCACTACATCCTCGGCATAAAAATTTCAATTTGTGTTTTGGATGTTTTGAATTCTGGCTATGGCTCAGTGGGTTGTGGGTCATTTCCATACAGATGATTGGCAGTTTAAATCCTGACCCATACACTCAGTGTGTTGAATTGACCTTGGGTAACTTTTTGAACCCCAAATTGCTCCCAGTGCTGTGCCATTGGTGTGTGAATGGTATCCTAGCTCCAAACTTAGATACTACACTTCCTCCGTTGTATGAATGTGTGTGAATGGGTGAATTTGACAAAACATTGTAAAACGTGCTTTGAGGGGTCAAATAGACTTAAAAGTTGATATATACTATAAATGCACGTACGTTTACCATTCTTCTGGTGTGGGGTTTCTGAATGGCTTCAGCTAGCGATCCATGAAAATGGTAAATATGAAAGTGAAAAACTGTGCCAGCTGACAATGTTTGTAAATTTTGACCTAGCTAACAAATAATTATACCCCACTTTTTGTAATACGAATATAAGAAATTATGTTCACTATATCAATATATTTAGTCAGTCAATGTTTCTGTGTGGCATGCAGTGAGACAATGTTATTTTATGCTTGTTGTGTTTATGATTATAATCCTTAAAATTGAAAAGTCTGTGTTACTGGATGAGTGTTTGCATTTAAGGAAGCTTTAATGTTATATCTGGTTAAATTACGGATGGAATGATTTTATTCTGTAATGTGACCTAGTGTTTTAATAATGCTGTGAAAA
>KV751348.1:2754725-2770690 GCA_001698575.1 Mola mola | reverse complement strand
CAGAGGATATATAGCTATATACTGCCAGTCACACACAGTACTTCATAAAGAGGATCAGTTCACTAAGGTTTTTGATATTTTCATGGTCTTTGTTTACAAAAAGAATCCAGAGAATACCACTAGCCTTACCTCAACCTCATCTGTGATTTAGCAATAGCCAATGGCATAACTCTATCCTGATGTTGCTGGATGTCTTCAAACAGCTATGGCTGCTTGACAAGAATAAATCAGCACCCAAAGTTAGCAACAGTAATTAGAAACTACACACACACGAAAGCACCCTGTACTGACCAACTCACCAAAGCATCTTCACATTCAAACAAAGCTCATACCCACAGAGAGCAATTTTTTTTACGTAATCATGAGTGTAAATGTCACTGGCAATGAATGAAATATTAAACATTTTTTTTCGTTTTAAGAATGAATTCCATTCTTTTTATTTGACTGGTTTCCACTGATGTATCATAGATTTAAACTGACCTTCGGTCTTAAACATCTTAAAAACGAGCCTTTTGTTCAAACTTTTACTCAGCCCATCACCTTATGTTTTATTTTCTCTCTTTTGTGGACAGACGCTGCTTCGTCTGAACTCCTGTCCTATACAAGGGTGTTTCTCAATAAAAACAAAAACATCCTTTATCGTAATTAGTTTACTATCTTGTAGTTCGGGCGATAAAGTAGTGAACTACAAATATAACAGTATAGTATATAAAGAGAGGATTCCCTTTGATTTGTAGAGGAGTGAGCTGAGAGGTGTGGGCTGTTTAACTCCGGGGAAGGAGTCCCTTCTTGTAGGCTATCAGGCCACTTGTGGTGACAACAGACAGGAAGGTGGAGACACAGACGAATCTGAGGAGACCACCAACTGAAGGTAAATTCCTCTCCCAGAAGGTGGTATGAAAGGGGAATACTGGGACTTCCTAATGCAAAAACAGAGGAGTGAAGTTGAAACATATGACATACATATGGATTTAATTTTGTTAAAACAAAAAGAATCTGGAAAAATTCCCTCACCACACACTCCGGCTCCGTCTGCCAGATCTGAGTCTGGTGGATTTTACCCATAGCACAAAGGACCTGTCACAGAACACACTGCTTGTTCAGTCATTCTACTTGTCATTTATATGTGTATTTACTTTAAAGTATTAGCTCAACAAAACTTTTGGTCATGTTAAGGTTACTTTGTCTCCTGTTGGAGAACATTTTCGAGTTTAAATACAGTATTAACACAAGAACTCTAAGTGTTAACTTTTAACATTTTTGTTATTGCCCACTCAGAAATTCAGAAATTGAAATTTGGACTCATTTGCCTAACATACAGATATTCCTCCAGATTCTCAGAATCTCCCAGTGACTATAGATTGCAAATGAAATCCCTCAATTAATTGCAGTTCTGCGTTGAGAAACACAGCTAAACTTACTAAGGGTATATGTTCATACTTACTAGTCTATATACTCATTTATATATTTGTATGCATATTTGCAAATCTTGATAAACTTGCAAATAAAAATACAGATTAGTGGATATTTTGTAAACATTTTGAGATTGTTTTACACATTTACAAATACAATTCCACACACATACAGTAATTTGAAATAGTTACACAATTCTCCACTACACAACTGTCTCCACACTTAACCATAATAACTTAATGAACCTGTTGGGACATTTCAATCAGGTGTTTTTGAGCATTCTACATTTTTTATCTGCCACCAGTTGCCCCTGTCCAAGATTGTTTCACATGTGAGGCTGGCATAAAATTCATAATAATCTGTGAAAATGATCAGTATAACCATAATGTATCTTGGTTTTGACTGTATACAATTGAATTTAGGCTGAAAAGGATTATGAAATGAATGCACACATCTTGCGCAGGACCAGGATGAAATTTTCTTCTGGTTTTCAGTCTTCATCTTACACTTTGCAAACTGGCTGCTTGTTGTAGCCTAATATTTTAACAGAACATATCAAAGTTGTATCAATCAAAGAGAATTATGCATTGTTTCAAAATTTCGAATTATTTTTCTAAAGCCATATTCATTAGTATACAAGGGTGTTAGCAATCATGCCAGTTGGTCAGTTAAGCCGATGATAACACCTGGTACGCATTATTGTTTTCTAAGATAATTACCTGTTCATGGTGATTCTTTAAAACTCCACCTAAAGCTTGAAATTGAAATATGTCTCTTCACTGTTTGTAGTAATTACAACTCTTACCTGAACTAAATGCCAGTAAATCTTTGGTATCTGAAATGACAGTGTTTGAGGTTGTTTGTGCTCTGACCTCTCTGGCTGCTCTCTCTCCAGCCTGTACTGCCCCCTCCATGTAGCCACTCCATTCTGTGGCTGTCTCTGTGCCTGCAAAGTACAACCTGCCAACGGGCTCCCTCAGCACCCTGGGGACAGGAGAAGACAGAGAACAAAAGGAATTCTAGAGTTTCAGCTGATTTATGAGGTTTAAAGGAGGCTTTTAATTGAATATACTGCCATTACTCTTTGCTATTACAAAACACCGAAACCCTGACCACAACCACACACAAAACAAGCTACTTCGCTTCAGCAATGCACTACTGACTGTTTTGTGTAAAATAATGTTGTAATGTCTCCTTCCTGAACAAATGTGAAAATGGATCAATTGGCTTAAAAAGACTGAAAACCTGCAAGGATTTCATTTATATTTTTTTCACAGTCCGCACCCTGTGTTTGAGCTGACAACTTGCTGTATAAACTTGAAAATAAAAACTAAAACAGCTTTGTTTAAAAAAATAAGGAACATTTGGAATGATACATCCCAGCTAGATTATACAAAAACATGAAAAATGTATTAATTAAACATGAAAATGAGCATTTTTGGAGCAACACATCTTCACTCTACAGGGGGATAGTAGATGGCCTATGTTGAGAGCTTTGCTGCTGTTAAATTGGAAAACACTACACATCTTACAACTGCGTCCCAGTAGAGGTCAGCAGTCTTCTGGACACTTCTGGGATACATGTGCCTGTCCAACATAGGTGGCAATACTGATAGTTTAATAGTTAATGGGTTACAATATGCAGGCTTATACAAAAAAGAGCCAGGCAATCTGGTTCATACCAGTTGTAACTGGTAGCCTGGGGGTGTGGTTGTGATGGGGTGCATGTGTATCCTTGTAAGTGTGCAACATGCATGTATGTGTGACTTACTTGCCAAACTGGGTAAGGATTCCAGGGGGAAAATATGCTGTGTAGCAGCCCCCAGAGTACTCCTCTTCACACCAGTTCTTTTCCTCATAGTGCACCGGCTAACAGACATAAGTGGATGCATCAGTGTTTTAATGAGCAATGCTCTTCCGCAGAATTTGTGATAATCTTTATCCAAACTCACATGCAAGGCTTCCTCTGAGTTGAGCACTTTGGAGTAGATCTCACAGATCCTCTTCAATCTAAATGTCATAGGACAAGAGGGTGGATTAAACTTATGTTGCAGCTTGAGTGTATTAAACATGTCTTCACCATGCAGGTACCTCTCCTCTTTGGTTAGCCCCGACAATTTTCTGCACTTGCGGGCAAGGATAAATCTGGAGGGGAGTAAAAAATTAACTTTATAAGTTCAAACTCCAGACAAGTTGACTGAATCTATGTTGTAGACTATTTAAGTGTGAATTTTTGAATATGTAAATCAGAACAATAATTAATATGACATCCTGACTGGTCCTGGTTGCGTGTCGGAATATTTAAATCATCAATGAATTTAAGCTACTGTGCTTTAATGCACAGCAGCTGCTGATTAACTCTCATTCATGTCTTTTCAACATGTGTTTTTACACACCTGTATATTATCTGAATGATACATTTTATGACCCAATGTACACTCTGCTTTAAAACACAGACAGGGATCTGCATTAGCCCTCTTCCTCCTCTTCAGATAAAGATTGATGCATTTGTTCTTATGTAGTTGGATGGAGTTGTTGTTACGAAACGATTAAGAAACACTAAATGAACAGGGTTCACCAGTCAACGACCGCAGGGCCAACGGCATGAGTACTGTGGCTGTTAAGATAGCAATGTTTGCAACAAGCGCCGCTATTCACACAGATAATTTTTCATTCAAGCGGGAGCATAGAGTGGGACACATCCTATATGCAGTTGGGCATGGACTTTACATCATGCATCATAGATAAGACTCTTATGTTTTCAGTAGAACCAATGGTCTTGGGGCTGAGAACCACAGATATTTCCCAGGGAAATCTGAAAACATTAAGAGATGCACTAAGAGCATTGGGTTGGGTCAATTTATGGGATTTGTTGATGACAAGAAGTGAAATAAATTAATATCATTTTAATTCTACTTTATTTTAATTGGCATCACACATGTATATTGTATGTATTGTATGGTAAATAATCATTTTTATCTCTGCAATTTTCAGAGGATTTTTGTATTCACCCCATGATGGCAGGTACACTTTCATCAGGCTTCGTATCATCCAGTGTCAGGCCAATGGGAGAACCCTCCTCCTCAATCACCATACTGCCGCAGTAACCTTGTGACACACACGCACACAGAAACAAGTGTAAAAAATACTGTAAAGGTCAAATAAACACATCAAATTATCTCTCCCCTGATTCTATTTCCTGCGTACCCTGTTTCCTCCAGAAATTCTCTTTGTAGTAGACCATGCACTTGATGACAGAGCCCATGGGGACTCGGTGAATCAGCTGGTTCCTTAGTGGTGGTAGCTCAGGGTTAAAATGCATCTTCAAATTCAGACCAGGAGGGGTGGCCACGATCACATACTTGGCCTAACATGAAGACAAAAAGCAAACCCATCCCAGACAGGACAACATGAGCTGGATGATTTGTCAAGGTTTTCACGAAACCAGTAGATGCCAACAGAGAATAATTTTAGTGGCGACACACTATGATTCACACTGCTTGCTATAGACATTGACATGTTACAACCAGACTACATGTCACATCACACAGTGTTTCTTATGTTTTTACATTGTACCAGTAATATACAGTACGTAATATACCAACAATAGCACACATTGCTGCAGTGCCAGAATTACTATAATTCTTTGCTTTGGTAAAAATGCCAATATAACAACATTAAAAAAAAAGTCCTGTCCTGCAGTCAAAAACAAGTAAAAGTACATGAGTATTATTGTGAAAATTTAACAACTTTATTAGGAAAATCATCAGAAGCACAAAATGGTCCTCTTAAGAATTTCTTATTAAATTATTATATTAAAGTCGTTAATAACAGTGCATCCCTGCATATTTTTTAACTACCTTATAAACTTTATTAGTTTTGTTCATTTTTTATTAGTTTAGTTTCTTTTATTAATCAGATAGTTTCTTTGAGTTTGAAATCATATTCTGTTTTACAAGACAGACCTGAGAACAAAAAAAGATTCAAAATTAATTTATTTAGGATTGATTTAAGATACACAAGAGGAATGAAGGACTGGAGTTTGAGAGTAGTTCTGGCAATATTAGTGCATCCATGGGGAATATCTAAAGTTATATAATTACTAAATTGCATATTATAGTTTTTAGATTATAATCACACAAGACTGAGATAGTTCGGGAGTTTTAACAGTGTGTTTGATACGAGGAACAGTGATGAGTATGAAATTGGTTGTTGGTGAAAAAACATAATGAACTATAACATAAATGTCTTAGCTACTAGTGTTGATGGGGAAGCTTAACAACATAGAATATATCCACAATCAAGGACTAACATAAAGGTTGACTGCACAATAGTTCTCCAGTTAGAAGAAAACAGACTTGCTTTAATTCCGTACAAAGAACCCAGTTTAATTTTTTGGTTTCCGAGCAGACAATGAATAACACTAAAATTATAGTCTACTGTCAAATCTAGGTATTTATCATTAATGAGTAATGGGTCAACAAAGAACATGGCACCACCATTTTTTTATGCGGGAAAGAGATAATATCATCAATGTCTCAAACTGCAGCTGTTAATATGTGTGACCAGGGTTAAAAACAGATTGCTTGTGGCCCTGCTTTAGTATGTAAAGTAAATTGATAAAGGCACAAAGATGTGAACTAAGACATAATTTAACTTTAACTAGGAATGGAAGTCGGGTATTGGATGGTATTTTTTTGATATAGATGAGCTAAGCACAGTGTAATTTCATGTTTGTGTAGGTTCTCAGTCATCCAGGTTGAGGTAGTCTTAAGTGCTTCAGTTGAAGGCATCTGGACCTCATTTTTGGTTTTTGAAGACGCTTCATCTCTCATCCGAAAAGGCCTCTTCAGTTCTAAAAATTGGTGGGGAATCCACAGAATTTAACATGTTGTATGGTCGTTACACCTTGGAGGTGGTCACTTGAGTTGTTGACCCTCTCTGTGTATGCATATCAGGTTCACAAGTAAAGGTGTAGTTCATTAATGAGTCATAATGAGGTTAAATACTGTGGATTCTCCACCACTGTTTAGAACTGAAGAAGCCATTCGGATGAGAAGTGAAACGTCTTCAAAAACCAAAAAAGAAATCCAGATTCTTTCAACTGACGCACTTAAGAATGTAATTTCATGTACAGTGAGAGAATCTTTTATGCAAATCATGGTTATACCTCCCTTACTTGTTCTGACACATCTAAAAGTATTGTAGCTATCAATAGAGATGTCATTATTTTTGGTCTTAGGGGAAAGCTATGATTCAGTCAGACTGAAGATGTCAGGGGAGGTAGTAGTAGTAGTACTAGTAAAAAAATAGAGGATATCTCAAATGGGCGTATTCTTTACAGCCCCACTACTCTTAAACACACATTAATTTTCATGGCATAAATGACAGGTGTCATGTTCCGCTCCCATGATTCACTTATTTTTGACCAATGGCAGCAGGTACAGACTGTTAAGATGCTACTATACCTGTATATTCTAGAGTAGGGAAGGTATAGAAGTCTGGCAATGGAGGCCGTTAGCATGAACAAGGTGGATTATTAATTTTCTCAACCATTTTATGAATGGACTGGCTATGCTGTCTATTGAGCAGGACTTCACCTGACTGCAATTACAGTAATTAACCTACAGCATTTACACCCTAGAGAGGCCCTCGGTATGAGTTTATTTTCAAATGAGGTAAGCGCAAGTAATGGATTGTCACCCCTTGCCTTAGTTTTCTCATCTGCATAGGAATACACTGTCTCTCTTCTGTAATGACAGTCACTTTTGCGCTAGTTAATTATTTAATTCAGGGAATATCTATCTTTTGTTAAAGTCACATATGCTGATTTTTACAGGTTTGTGTGTGTGAGAGAGCACGAGTGTGTGAAGATGTGTGTGTCTGTCAGAGAAAAAGAGGTTTTTTTGGGCTTCAGACACTTATCTGTCGTGCATACAAGTTGTACCACGAACATGTATGGATGTACTGTAGGTGCTGTTGCCCTAACTTTGAGTCTTAGATGTGATGCCACTCTTGCTGCAGTGTTAACTATTTATAAAGTATAATGCATTTGTTAGCCCACCCTGGCGCCACCAGGCACCGCTGCTACACAGAACTGATTATCGGTTATTTAATTCTGTTTTCTTTATAGAGTGCTGAAATACAAAGTAGCTGATGACACTTAACGTGTAAAGTAACCATACTGTTTGTGCATTTTGTGACAGTAGAGAGGAAAAACTTTTAAAACTTGCCCCTGTAGAAGGCATAAGCTTTAATTATCAAACTGGTTAATAGCGTACATATTATATTGAATATATGTATATATTGAAGCAAGAAGTTTATTTACCATTGTAAAATAGTTAAGTATAAGTGTATAGTAAATGAAATGAAAATACTCAAAAAAATCAGTGAGCAGAGATTATGGTTACGTACGTTACCTTAAGTACTTAGTTACTTTGTTCTACTAGAACCTGACTGAGATACATACTAACCTGAAATACTAACTTTTTATGCTTACTTTGTAGGTCTGCTTGTCCAGTGTTTCTACCACCACCATGTCTCCCATCTGGTCGATGCTGTAGACTGGAGACTGCAGCTTTACCCTGTCTCCCAGCTCACGGGCCATGCACTCACTGATCTGACTGGAGCCGCCTACAAACTTCCGCTCCTGCAGAGGAGAATATATCAGTGGGTTAGTGACCACCACCTTGGAATACACATGCAGCAGGACTAGTTTTCTATTATCCATTTGAAAAACAGTGTAATTTACTTTGCGTACAATTTCTCCGATTGGGTCCGTTCCTGGTCCATCTATGATTCCACCAAGTTAATAATACCTGGATTTTGGAGGCATACAATAATCAGTGTTACATACTGATTATTGTCAATCCTCCCTCTTTCTTTCAATGCAAATTTCTACATCATAAATCATAAACTCCGAAACTGTGTTTGTAAAGCTCCAGAGAGCCACTGCTGAATGTTCAAGAGTATTGTGGAGGTGAAGAGAGATTAAATGCTGCCAAGGCTCTGATACCCATTAACCAAACAGTGACTTTTCCCATATGGTCTGTTTCCTTGGTAAGAAAATACATTTCTTTAATTTCTCTGTGGCATTTTGATGAGTTTGTTTGTTTCTAAGGAAAATTATCAGTTAAAGCTAGGTCAGTCTAGGAACACATGGGGTAATTTTTTCGGTTCCAATGAAAGCTTGTGCTTCAAGTGAAAAAAAAACAACAAAAAACTTATGTTCCTTCAAATGCAATATTTTACAGCTTATATAAGTCTCTCAATATTTATATTGTATACACGCCTATGCATGTAGCCAAAAAGTAAATGCACGTGTTTGACATGTTTTGAATGGAAAGGTCTGGCGAAAGGGAGATGAATGGAGATAGCCACAATATTGTCAGTTTATATCAACAAAATCCCATTCCTCAGTGGCTATGGCAATGAGGCCACTTGGCTTGGTTGAAAGAATGGTGTCAGAGTGTGTTCCCACGCACTCAAAGAAAACAGATTTTGTCAGGCTCATAATTATGCTAGACTGATTAACAACAAACTAAGGCAAATGTATTAGGGCTGATTTAAGAGTCTGTGGGCTCTCTCACACTGATGTTAGGCATTCTGCTTTGCATGAGTAGATACAACATTGCACGCTTTAGCAAGCGTAACTCCCTCAGCCATTCCCGGGAAGCCTCTTCTGCACTTAAGGCCCAGTTCCTCAGGCAGCTTTCTACAGAGAGATTAACTGGAGAGGGGAAACGTGATACTGGAGTATTCTGGTTTTTAAGTTTAATGGATATAAATCAGAAATTATTATTTCGTTTTTTACTTTCTTTAAAAGATGTATCTTGCATTAATCACTGATATAGATCATATCAAGTCATAATCAGATGTGTGGCTAGGCTTCGCCCTTCTCAAAAAGCAAGGAAAACACAGACACTCCCTCTGCACATATACACAGACACACACACAAACACACTCTTGAACCTGACCTGTCCTCCATTACTGGTGGAGAAAATCCTCATTGTTCCTCCACACTGTTTCACATACCAGAGGAACCAGAGAGCCGAGACCTCATGTGGCTCGGAGGTCACGTTCACGTTGACAAACAGTGTAGCAAACCGACGAACAGCACTTGAAATAAGCGAGAAGATAGAGTTAAACAGCAGCAAACAAATATTTTTTATAACAAGTCAGGTGAATTACCCTGGAAAACACTGCCCTTCCTTCAGGGCACAATGCTGGGTAGAGTCCTGCACTGGGTCGGGTACCTACAGGAACAGACTAGGTAACTTGTAAAAATATTAATGATTTAAAATAGAAAAAATGTAGGTGCACCAAATATCTCCAGAGGGAGAAACCACAGATAAAAATAAAGTGGAGTATTTTAACCTCTAAATCACTAAAACCCCAACACAGAGATGGCAGTGCTTTAATATATTTTCAGCCTATGATTTTTCTCGCATAGACACAAAAGGGCACAGGCATATAAGGTATGGCATTGATTGTTATAAATATACTAAATCGTAACCCCTGAATCAGTCTGTCCCTTTCTTCACTTCACAGCTACTTAGTATAGGTGAAAATGCCAAAAAATAAGGGTAATTAAATTAGAAATAAGTATTTTCTCTCTTCTACCTTGTCCAGCAGATTTTGTCAAAGAGCTGCTGCATGGACATCTTGTCCCACTCCTCAGCACAGGGAGCCTTCCAGGGAGCCTCTCTGGGAATCTAACGTACAGGAGGAAGAGGAGGAGGAAGCAAACATTTGGTAAAGAAGAGACACGAGGAGTGGAGAATAAAATCAAAACAGCGAGGATGATTCTTACTTTACCTCTTCGCCCATTTTGTCCATTGTCCTAAAGAGGTTGTTGAAGTCCATGATGACAAAGGGGTTCCACATGGGAGGGTAAGAGCCACGGAATGGATAGGACTTTCCCTGTTGGATACAGATCACTGATCATCATTGCCATTAACTCCAGAATGTTGCTTTTTTTAGTAATAGAAGTGTATGGTAATTTCTCAGTTTATTGTCTATGCATATGGGTCAGTTGTGTCATATTTTACACATAAAACCGTGTGCTCATTAACACAAAGCTTGAGATAGTCATCTTTTGTAAGGTTTGACGTTCAATTAAAGCTGCTTCAACTCTTTCCTGCACGGAACAGTAAATGTAATCTTTAAAGATAAGTAGTAAAAAGTAGCTTCAAAGTAAGAATGCTGTCATTCAACTTTAAAACTCGTCCAACTCCAGCTGACTAAGCTTAATGTGCATTGTCATAAAAAGTAGCGGAACACTTTGATGGATTGTGCAACATTTTGTCACTGGCTGTAAGATTTAGAACCATTAAGCATGATAAGTGTGTTCGCAGCCCATGTAGTCTTTGTATGACCTGAACTATCGCTTTATTTCCCAACCTCACATTAATTTACAAATGCCTTAATTTGAACTTCTGTCAACTCTCTACCATGGTCATGTAAAAGCTCTTTGTTACTACTACAATTGCTTACATTTAGTTTCACGAGTACATTTTTTTTTTCCAAACTACATCATTACCAGCTTAATTTCAGACATGAGTGTGTGTGTGTGTGCGTCCTTCTTTTTTCACTGTTACTGAGTTCATGTTATGTGCAACCTGACATCCCTTCGCATTTTACATATTACACGTCACACGCACGCACACACAAACTCTTTCTCTATCTCACAGAAAAGGAAAAGAGTGGCTATTTAAAATAGCACAACAGTTGGATTCAATAGAATATACAGCAAGTGGTGAGACCAATATACAAACCTTGAAATTGAAACATGCAGGTTTAGCTACAGTATTCAATCAATATGGTCTATGTTTATATTCTCTCCTCTGTATGTGTGTTTCTGCAAGTGTAAGTATGAGTGACAGCTGTGTATAAACCATACAATGTGTATTAAGTGTCTATTATATATAAGAGCTCCCCACAAATGAATTGGCTGTGGCTCAAAAGGTAGAGTAGTCTGTCCTCTGATTTGAGGATCAGTGGTTAAAGCCCCACCCTTGTCGTCAGCAAGTCCTTTGATACTGACATCCCAAATTCCCCCCAAAGGAATAACCTTGGTGTGTGAACAGTTACTGCTCCAAACAAGATGGAACCTTAGATGGCAGTCTAAGAATTAAAAAGGTAGCCCAAGTGGTGATGGTATAAAAATCACAACCACATAAACCCACCAAATATAAAATACAGTTTATTTGAAAATGTGGCTCTTTTTGTTACTATACGCATCTTTGGATAGCCTCATAGCTTTGTTGACTTTTACGACCACAATTCACCCAATTGATGTTATACTTGGGTATATGTTGAGGATTTTATGAAGTGCAACACTGAGTTTGAAGTAGTATCGATAAGCAGGTCTTGAGAATCATGAAAAAGGAAACTTCGCCCTGCATGCACAGTTTTAAAAGACAACGATGATCAACTAAGAACCTACATTTTGCCATCTGCTATTTCAGTACCAACTTTCATCTGCACTCGACAACAACTTTGTCCAAGACACTGCCATACAGTGTGAAAGTATGACGTGTTTGTCATCAAGGAAGGATACTTTTAACAGGAATTTTTTTTAAAACACAAAAAACATGCATATAAAATAAAATCTAAATTCAATTTTAATAATTCCACATCTTGCTTTACCTGATGTGATATGTCTCTCTCCCCTGCCTATTTCCTTCATGCTGCTACTGTACACGTATCCGTCTCCACGTAGGTCGTTTATGGCGAGTATTTTCCTTACTTTGTTGCTAGTTCTTTGGCTGTCATCCCTCTTCCTCGACCATATCAGACTCAGAAAATGAACTGATTGATGCTGATTTATTCGAGCCAGCTTCTACACCTTTGTCTACGCAGCACAGCACTCAGATCGCTGCCCATCAGGAACACCGTGGTTTTGAAATCCTGGCGAGATTAACAGCTCAAGGCATTTCCGCGGCTCCAGGTCTGGATCTCTCCCAGCTTCAGTCCCTCGCTAATGCTGTGGTTTGCGAAACACCAATCCGAGATGTGCACACTGCATCTTCTCCACGAACAGCTTCTGGTTGCAAATGCATAAAAGAAATCCCACCATGCTGTGCCACAAGCCAAGCGTAAAACCATTCTCTACTGCCCCTGATCATCCCGATCATCCAAACGCAGCCTCTCATTCATCCGAAAAGGCTCTCACATCAACATTGCAGCCTCTTGCAAACTCCATTCAGGCAATCGATACTTGACTCCAGAGTCTGGAAGACGCCTGGGCCTCAACCTGTACCTCAGCTTAGTTTGCAACCCTCCAAACTGCAGAATCTAATGCTTCGGACCCAGCACCTAAGCCAACCATTTCTGTAGCAAGCGCCCAAGCCATTTCTCAACATTCTCTGGCCTCTGCAGTCTCTGGCCCCATTTTAGGAAGGCCTTACGTTCCACTGGGAGCCAATATTTCTCCTCACTTACGTGCAAAATTCTGCAGGGCAAAAACATTAATCTTATCAGTCTATTCCGCCCATCTCCAGCAACCGAAAACAAATTGGCCAACGTCACTGTTGTCATTGAAGTCGCTGACCCCAGACTGTCTTGTGACATGTCTTTTGGGGGATTTGTTGTGGCTTTCGGCATCTATCGTGATGTGATCTGCTCTGTTTACTCTGACTGTAGACCAGAGCTGGCATATATTTAGCTCTGATTAGCAACCTGAATTTGAGATACATTTGAGATACATTTTTTTTTACCAGGGTCATAAAAGTGTGTTTTTTGTTTTTTTCTGGGGTATTGCAGTGGTTAGCAATGTTGCCTTACACAGAGAACGTCCTGGGTTCGATTTTCGGGCCAGGGCCTTTCTGTGTGGAGTTTGCATGTTCTCCCTGTGTCTGCGTGGGTTCTCTCCGGGTAGTCTGGCTTCCTCCCACAGTCCAAAAACATGCAAACTGGGGGTTAGGTTAATTGGTCACTCTAAATTGCCCGTAGGTGTGAATGTGAATGTGGATGGTTTTTTGTCTATACATGTCAGCCCTGCGATGAACTGGCGACTTGTCCAGGGTGTACCCACCTTCGCCTGATGATGCTGGGATAGGCTCCAGGACCCCCCGTGAGCCCTAACAGGATAAGCGGTAGAAGATGGATGGATAAAAGTTTTTCCAGTAAAGCAGCTTTTTTCATTTCTCAATCAAACAGCTGCTTGAACTGGTCTCTATTGGACATTTAACTATTAATCATCCTCGAAGGAGGGTCACAAGCTATTTTATGTAAAACTTGTGGAAATATGGGTCATTCAGAGTTTCTCTGCCATCTGGTCCCCTTTTTTCCCATGGTCCTTTTTAAAGCAAAAAAATCTCCAATTTCTCCCTGAAAAAGGGAAGTCTGTGAGCTGTGGCTGCAAGATGCTCATGTTTAAAAACCAGCCCATTTGTAACAATTTCAATCAAAATGTATGCATTTACTTCAACTGCATTTTTTTTTCACATATGCAGCTACCGCAAAGGCTTTCATTCACGATCAGTGTGTCCTCGCAGATTTCACCCTCAGTTGTCGTGGAATTGTCGTCGTTCAAAGACTTATTAAGAAACAATCCCTCTACACCAATTAATGTCCCAGCACTTGCATCAGAACTGCCTTCTCATCCTGATTCACTTTTCGTTGATTATTTGTTTACTGGTCTTTCCCAATAGTTTCGGGTAGGGGTTGTTTCAGCACTGGCCACCTCGTGTGTCAGAAAACTACCCGTCAGCATTAAATGAGCATGCGTTAATATCCCAGCTACTTCAACACTGGTTATCTAATCATCCTGTTTAAGTCTTCTCGCCCCAAGATGCTGAGATAGGCTCCAGCCCCCCCCGCGACCCCTAACGGGATAAGCGGTAGAAAATGAATGAATGAATGAATTAATGTTCTTAGTTTTTTGCATCAGCCCTATAGGCATAGCAACCAGAAAATGAGGAAAGAAAAGACTTATTTTCGATCTGTCTGTTCGTCACTCTGGCCCAGTTCCTAGCTTTAACAATCTAATTCCTCCCGAGCCTTCTCTCCATTATTCCACCGTCGATAACACAATTAAGCTTATCGAGTTAGCCGGTCGGGGCGCTTGGTTGTCCAAAGCAGACATCAGAGACACCTTCAAAATCATTCCAACTCATCCTTTTTACATGCATCTTTTCGGTCTAAAAATGGGAGTCCAAATTGTACTTATCTCTGCGTCTTAAATTTGGATGTATAAGCAGTCCTGCTATTTTCAATCGAGTTTCAGAGGCACTTTGCTGGATTCTTTTAAAACAGAGTCCGAGTCTCCTGTCTTCACCTCCTCAATGATTTTCTGTTTATCAATCCTCCGCATAATTCTGGCTCCTCACTGTTAAATCTGAAAAACGTGTTCAATTATTTGGAAGTTCCCCTTTCTGATGAGAAAACTATAGGTCCAACTACTCGTTTAGAGTCCTTGGGCATTACACTTTACACAGTAGAAATGAAAGCTTCCCTTCCAGTCGAGAAAATTCAGGGCATTCATGAAATTTCGGTCATTTACCAATGCAAAAAAGTCACAAAACAGCAGATGTTGTCACTTTTAGGCCACCTTAATGTCACGATGCGTATTATTCCACAGGGTGGCTGCTTCATTTCCAGATAGCTGGACATGGCTTCATCCAGGCCCAAATTGGATGACAGCATAACTCTGGATGAAGGTTGCCGCTCGGATTTAAAATTTTGGTCTCATCTCTTTTCTCATTGGAATGGTGTTACGTTATTTTATGACGACATTTAGCTTTCCTCTCATTCTCTGATGTTTTTCATGGACGTGGCACCCTCTCTGGGTTTAGGTGGTTCCTATCAAGGTCAATAGTTCACTGGTAAATCATTAGACGACAAGATGACATTTCCCAAAGTCGTCTTGTCGTCTGCACTGCATGAAATCTACCCTATCGCAGGAGTTTGCGATGTCTGGGAAAAGTTCGAGCAATGCAAGCGCATCACAGTTCATTGAGTGGTTGGACATCCTCTGCATATGTCTCCTATGTGTGTCCTGATGCCTCAGCTATTATTAAAGCACAAAGATCTCCAAAG
This sequence comes from Mola mola, assembly GCA_001698575.1. Lineage (NCBI taxonomy): Eukaryota > Metazoa > Chordata > Actinopteri > Tetraodontiformes > Molidae > Mola > Mola mola. The sequence goes on along the minus strand of KV751348.1, from coordinate 2,755,234 downwards.
CCTTGACACCATTGGTAAACTTGCATATACTGTAACTTGTGGTTGGTGTGATTTGGCTTCTGCTGGCTAAGTCATTCATTACATTAGCATATGTGCCATTGCTGGCTTATTTATTCCCATTATTTCTACCATCTCTGGCTAATTTTTTCTTTCTGCCATTGCCGGCTAGTTCATTTTCATTATTGCTGGCTAAGTCAATCATTGCATCAGTATAATGCCATCGTTGGCTAATTGGTTCTCAATATTTCTGCCATTGCTTGCTAAGTCAATCATTGCATCAGTATATATCTGTTGTTGGCTAATTCATTCTCAATATTTCTGCCATCGCTAGCTAAGTCAATCATTGCTTTAGTATACGTGCCATCGGTGGTTAAGTCCATCATTGCTTTATTATATTGCTATTGCTGGCTAATTTATTCATTATTGATTGATTAAGTCAGTCATTGTATTAGTATATTGCCATTTCTGGATAGTATATGTTCTGTCTATTTTTATGTCTCATCTTGGCA
>KV751348.1:2737189-2754714 GCA_001698575.1 Mola mola | reverse complement strand
TCTTTAGGGGAAATATGAGGCTGTGTTTGAGGGAGCTACACCCCTTTCTTTTGCGGGATCTATAGTGCTGCCCCTTAGGAAGACAGCTGTCATTCACAATCTCTCTGCAGCGTTCAAGCACCAAAGAGTTTTTCATATTCTTAATCATTTGTCTCTTCCTTATACTAGTCTGTCCTGATTGAAATGAATCTCTAAGTGAAAGTTCAGTAAGGAAGACTATTTGCATGCCCATCATATTAAAGTCTGTTAATTTTCTATAGTCACTCTTCTCTCTCATATCACTCATATCATCATAACATATCATCATCATATCACATATTGTGTTCATGCCTGAACAAAATTCTAAATAAATTTTGCCTGGCTGTAGCATCTCATGACAAAGTTGTTTTGTTTTCCATAACTGCAACCTCTTGTCCCATCACACATCTACCTAGACAAACATACTGTCTTACAGTGATGGGGGTGGGCAGCTTTTGATGATGTATGCTGCCATGGAAACCAGCCAGGAAGCTACAAGTAGCAAGCATGTGTGAACATAGGTCTTGAAGTGGATTTTACAGAGATAGTAGTCAGGGAGACATACTCACACAGGAGTGCCCTTTTAGAGCCCACATGCTTCACAACACCAGAATTCCCCAGTCAATTCCTTCACTCAACCGAAGATTTATCTTCCAACTGATGCTGGTGCCCAATATTATGCAGGTGGCGTTTCAATACTGCTGAAGTAGGTGATACTACAGTACATTAGTAAATCAGTGCTAATGATACAGCGATATCACTGGCACACTGAAGACTATTAAACCAAGCTTTATGGATTAGATATGAATGTTTTTATGACTGTACAATCTCCTGAAACAAAAAAACATGGGTGGCATGGGTGAGACAAGGGGTGTTCAGTTGGTGATAATGTGCGACCACAACACAAAACATGACTAAATATTAAACGCTGTTCTTTTAACCTGATCAGAGCACAGAGGCCTGTCTGTTCTCAGTGAACATTGAACTATTGAGTGTTTTGCTTTGGAACTGAATCCTAGTCACTTAAAATGAGTCCCAGTCGAAGACACAAAGTTTCACATTCATTTTATAGCTTCCATAGTAGCATAACCTGATCTATAAGTCACTCCAATCTGTTTGACCTTATTAATGCACATCTAAATACATTTTAACACACAAGGACAAATACATATAAACATAATAACAACACAGAAAACCTTCACAGCATAATAAGTAGCAGGATAAATAAAACCATTACTGTACCTGTTAAAGTCCAGGTGAAGCAATAATGATGAGTCAGCCGCAAAAGTTTTGAATCAAACTACTCAACACCTAGTGAATGAAACGTCAGTGTCACATTGCCTAAGAGTGCCCACAAACAAAAGCTGCAGTCAATATTTTGTCGAACTCCAGGTTACGTTCTGTACTTACTGCTCATGTCTAGATTAAGACAAAAATCACTCAGAAAACTTGATTTGATGGGTAATGGTAACACATTAACAAGGAATGATGTATAAAGACTGTTACTTCATTTTCAGTCCCTAAATATTTATTTTCATGAACAAACACAAAGAATGATTCCTTTAAGTCAAAGTGCAGCTATGACATTACACTACAAAGTCATTTGAGTACACTTTGTACTCAATTTACTACCACCTCTGCCACAGTGTCTTTTCTTTTCACGTGGTATGTGTCGTATATGAAGTAAGACTCTGGAAAAATTTCCCAGTACCCAGATGTCTACTGAGTGTTATTAAATGAAAAATTGTTTGCAGCATCAAATTCAGGAGTTGTATTCACAAGAAGAGTGATACAACCTGACAACCTGAAACTTTTAATTCTTTAGTAATTTAAGAGGCAATAATTTTTAGTATGGATTTTATTATTTTAATTATTGAACCATGCATTCCTAGAGCCCTCACCTGTAATGATTTTATGAACTTCTTCAATAATAAAATTAGACTTATCAGAGAAAATATCCTACACTCTACAGATTCCAGTTCAGCAACAGGAATTATAGAGGCTGTTATTAGTCCTGATGTGTGTTTGGAAAGCTTCCATCCAATTGACCTTAAGGAACTAACGACAACATTATCTTCATCTAAATCATCAACCTGTATACTAGACCCCATACCTACTAGGTTGCTCAAAGAGGTTTTACCCCTAATTAGAAATCCACTACTAAACATTATCAATCTATCCCTTGTAACAGGTTATGTGCCCCAGTCATTTAAAGTAGCTGTAATTAAACCGCTCCTAAAAAAACCTACCCTAGACCCAGAAGTTTTAGCCAACTATAGACCAATATCCAACCTCCCCTTTCTTTCAAATATTCTAGAGAAAGCAGTAGCGAAACAACTATGTGGCTTTCTTCAGTATAATAGTCTATTTGAAGAGTTTCAGTCAGGTTTTAGAAAGCATCACAGCACAGAAACGGCATTGGTAAAAGTTACAAATGACCTCCTCACTGCATCTGATGCGGGACTTATCTCTATACTAGTCTTATTAGATCTTAGTGCAGCTTTTGACACTATCGATCATCACATCTTACTACAGAGGATGGAACACCAAATTGGCATTAAAGGATCTGCTCTAAGATGGTTTAAGTCCTACCTATCTGATAGATATAATTTTGTTCATGTTAATGATGAATCATCAAGATATGACAAGGTTAGTCATGGAGTCCCACAAGGTTCTGTGCTTGGACCATTACTATTTACTCTATATATGCTTCCTGTAGGTAAAATTATTAGAAAGCACTCCATACATTTTCACTGTTATGCAGATGACACACAACTATACTTATCAATGAAGCCAGATGAAACCCATCAGTTAGCTAATCTACAGTCATGTCTTAAGGACATTAAAAACTGGATGTTTCATAACTTTTTAATGTTAAACTCTGACAAAACTGAAGTCATTGTGCTGGGCCCCAAACACATTAGAGACTCATTATCCAGCAACATAGTTAATCTGGATGGCATTGCCTTGGCCTCCAGCACCACTGTCAGAAACCTGGGTGTTATCTTTGACCAGGAGCTGTCTTTTAAATCACATGTTAAACAGATTTCAAGGACCGCCTTCTTTCACCTCCGTAACATTGCTAAAATCCGGCACATCCTGTCTCAACAAGATGCAGAAAAACTAGTTCATGCGTTTGTTACTTCCAGGCTGGACTACTGTAATTCTTTATTTTCAGGTTGCCCTAACAAAATTTTAAAAACTCTTCAGTTAATCCAAAATGCAGCAGCGCGTGTACTGACTAGAACTAATATCAGAGACCATATTTCCCCCATACTGGCTTCTCTGCACTGGCTCCCCGGTTAATTTAGAATAGAATTTAAAATCCTTGTTCTCACCTACAAAGCTATTCATGGTCAGTCACCATCTTATCTTGAACAGCTCATAGTACCCTATCGCCCATCCAGAACCTTACGCTCCCAGGATGCAGGGTTATTGGTGATCCCAAGAATTTCCAAAAGTAGAATGGGAGGCAGAGCTTTCAGCTATCAAGCTCCTCTCCTGTGGAACTATCTTCCAGTCTTGGTACGGGAGGCAGACACACTCTCTGATTTTAAGAGTAGGCTTAAAACCTTCCTTTTTGATAAAGCTTATAGTTAAGGCTGGCCTATCTAGCCCTTAGTTATGCTGCTATAGGCTTAGGTTGCTGGGGGAACACTCCATGATTCACTGAGCTTTCTTCTCTCCCCCCTCTGACTCCGACTCCTTCTCTGCTCCTGTAAATGTCCATATCCTTACACTAACTTTACTTCTTCCCCGGAGTCGTTGTGCTTTACCATCCTGCAGGTTTTTCTAGGTCGCGGTGGGAGGTGCTGCTGTGGTCCTGCCTGATGCCCCCTGGCCACATTAGGAAAGGAGATCCTGTGACTTGGATCCTGTGACTTGGATCCTAGGCTGGATTTCCAAGTGCAAATCGGGACCCACAGATCACAATGGCTTCTGGATCAATAGACTACACCTGCTTCTGGACCACTACACTTCACATATCCCTGGATTTACAGATTCTACATACTCTTGGACTCAGCAACACCCAGATCTTCCTACATGGAGTACAATGACTCCTGGACCAACAGAGTCCACCTGCGTCTGGATCACTAGACTTTCCATACATCCGGACTCATAGAATCCACAGACTCTGGGACTCATGGATGTTTTATGCATTCTAAATGAACTGTTGTTATCATGTTTTTGTGTTCTGTACAAGTGACATTTATTGCACGTCTGTCCGTCCTAGGAAGAAGGATCCCTCCTCTGTGGCTCTTCCTGAGGTTTCTTATTTTCCCTGTTTAGGGTTTTTTAAGTTTTTCCTCACCCGGTTCGAGGGTCTAAGGGCAGAGGATGTCACATCTGTACAGTTTGTCAAAGCCCAGTGAGATAATGTGTAAATTGTGATTTCGGGCTATACAAATAAAATTTGATTTGATTTGAAGGTGTGATATTCTGGCCTCTTATAAATAGTTAAAAAATACTTTTTATATAATGCATTGAAAGTTTGTGTGCATGCGTGTATTCGACTTTGTGTCAACACTCGAGCGCGAGTCAGAATCCAACTTTAAATGTATGATCAATAACTTAAAACACAGACTATGTTGAGATAAGCTCTCTCCTTCCTGACTATACACACAGGAAGTTGTCTGACAGCATACTGGGCAGTCCAGTGATTTACTGTATAAACAGTATGGCCAGGGTACATAACAGCAACGGTAAATTAAATCAGGTAAAGGAACCCAACTGTGTTAGGGGCAGCAGTGTGCCCATTTACAGATAACTACATATACAGCGAAGGCAAGCAAGAGATGCAAAGATGGTGTCTCTTCCTTCCTTCCTTGTTTGCTTTAGCTATCGTTTCAACCACTCAGAGAAGCAATAAACTACATTACATAAATCCCCTAGGCAAAGATTGCCATCTTCAGCCACTAATTCTGGAGAGTAGAGGGTGGCTGGCTTCTTGGCAGACATGTAGGAAGTCACAGGAGGACACAGTGTTTGGCTAAATCTGCCCTCTCTGAGCACCTCAGGAGAGAGTTTGAGGAGCAATGATAATGTAGCTGTTGGTCAGAATGTATGAGATTGTACATGTTTTTCATGGCAGATAAAGTTGGAGTCACATTTCCACAGCAGAGAGTACAGCTCATCTACCACCCTGCCCTACACTAACTCATCCAGGAACTTGTTCTATATGCAAACATCTCCAGTTGAATTAATTAGGGTTGAATGGCTCAGTGACAAAGAAAACAATGTTCTCTTTACCATTTTTACATCACCTACATGTAGCTCAGAACAGAAGACTCCTAGTCAGCAGTGGATTAGCTACATGTACTTTACTAGCTGAATATGTAGCTCAGCTAGTACAGTACATATATTTACAAGTATTTTCTTTGATATTTTTTAACTGTCACTGGATAATTGCAAATCCGTACCCATAGTTGAAGACATTCAGACTTCAAATATGTCAAGGACGTCAAGCCATTTTCTTCAAGAAAACAATTTTTGATTGACTGAAGTAAAGTCGGGCAATTAATGTAAGCATATCAGTTGAAGCACATTATGTTTTCATAACCAAAGATAGTTTTACAAATAGGCAATTCTCCCAACAAGCATATAGCACATGTATTTCCACTCAAGATACTGGACGATGGCTTAAATGCTAAATGCTTGCATTATCTTTGGGAGATGCTTCAGGACTCAAACCAAAGACCAATTACAATATATGGATTTGTCATATGATTAAGCCTGCACAACCAATCCTCAGATTAGAATCAGAGCAGATATACTGGGAAACTTACATTGACATAATGCAACAGGTTCTCCTTCTCATTGACTTTGTAGGTTTGTATACCATACTCATTTGCCAATCGGAAAATGCGGTTCTGGGTTGGTCCGATGTAAGCCCCCCCGAGATCAACCCATTTTGTCTCCTTATTCTGTAAAAGAAGAAAATTAACACTTTGAAAGATCAAAAGATAAATATAGGCAAAACAATGCAATTTCTGGGTAATGCTAAATTATTTTGCCTCTCAACCACACTGCACCGGTGTGCCGGTCCTGCCATATACATTAAAAATTTTTTTGGTCTAGTCTGTACAACATGGCTCTGTTCTGGGTCCACTTCTTTTCAGATAAGTAGTGGACCCACTCTCTCTGACATTAGACATAAAAGACATAAAACATGCCTGCAGGGAATGTTATCCAAGCAAACACAATAGAAAGGATATCTGGGTGTTAATATGGATCTAAATTTCCAGCTACATTTAAGAAACTTGAAAAGTATTCAGTCATTTAAAGAATATTGTCAGTGAGGTTTAGGCATGGTTAAAACTCTCTTGCTCTGCTCTACATATACAACTGTCTGTTAAAACCCTGGATTTGACTGCATAATCTACTGTAAGGGGTAAAACAAAATGTTCACTCTAATTTAAAAAAAATGTTACTTGTTGGAGTAATATACTACATTTATCTGCTGATAAACCTAAATTTACACATACTGGATATTAAATGCGCTTTCTCTTAATGTAAAAGGCAGGATGTATGGATAAATATTTTTCAAGGGCTTGTGACTTAGTGGTAGATGAAGAACACAAAACTGGGCCACATCAAGAGTGATTCTGATGAATGAAGATAAAGTGGCATAGGCATGGCAAAATATAATCATAAAACATTTTTGTGTGGCAACATTTCTTAGCTTTATGCATTGGTAACTTCTTGACATTGAATCTTGAATTTTATACACAGTTTTTTTTATTGAGGCCAAAATCTCACCTGGACAGTAAAGGTACGACCACCGACCCGATCTCTGGCCTCCAAGACTACAGGATTTAGTCCACTGGCTTTTAACAGTTTAGCTGCACTCAAACCTGTAGATGAACAGAGAAGTATTGAATTAAGTTACGGAAACACAAACATAAAGCAATACACTTTCTGGAGTATATATTTGAAAAATTCATATACTGTTTGAGTATATTTGTAGGGTGGTTGTGTATAAGAAAGTCTTTTGAAATGTGAAATGTATATGACCGTATGTGAGTGCAAGGTCTTAATTTATAACAGATTACAAAGATTTAGGCCAGATATGATTAGATCTGACACCTCCATCATTGCTATCAGAATCTGCAAATACATTTTGTGTAATACATTATGTTATTTATAATGTGATGGTTTTATTTCCCAGTGAAGTTATTTGTTTGCCAATTTTCAATGCATCTGGTATGTGGGAGGAGGGGGGAAAATATGGTATTCTGTGATATTTAAAAATTCTCTTGCAGCCTGTTCATGTTCATATTAGATGTATTTAGAGTGTATGTCTGTGATAACAAAACTTTTTATAAAAACTATAAGTGTAATGTGGGCTGTTTTACACATGTCATATCATCTAACGTTACTTGAATTTGAATCAGGCTACTTGAATTGGCTGTTATATTTTTGTACATGGTTATTATATGCTGTTCCGTGTTTTGTGGTCATTTAATCTTGTCTAAAGTACTGTTCTTAGACAGTTTCCACAAAAAATTTGGAGGTTCTTGTGTCATTCCCTGGCCAAGACAATAACTCAGAAACTTCAGTGCCATCAGCAGTAGCACTTCGAAGTTTGGTTTTTTATTGAGAATGCTCTCATTACAGAATATAACTAAATGAGTGTCTAATATGATGACTAATTTTTTTTAACTTTATTTTTAAAAGCTAGCATAGCTAGCACGGTGGCTTTTTCATGTTTTCCATTAATTTCTTCTCTCCCTGACCTATTGGAATTAGTTTAATCAGAAATATGGATTTTTTTTAAAAAAATGTATGTTGTTTCTGAATATTTGAACTGATTTCAATACTCATTTTCCACAGTATCAATACACCAGCTGAGTCAATACGCTGTCTGAGAGGAGTTTTCCTCTCAGCTTGTGGTCATAGACACCTGCTGCAACCCCCACTGCCTCTTCTGTACACAGAAACACACTATTCTCTGCTTTGGTTCAATAGCAGTTTACAACAGTTTTTGGTACATTGCATATATAAGATGCCATGAGCTGAGCCTCTGTGGCAAATTTTGGTTGAGAGAGAAAACAGGAGAAGTGCTGTTTGGACATAATGTGAAACTGAGGCAAGCAAACTCTGAACAAAGGACATGAGCAAGCTGATGTGCAACAGGCTGCTGCAAAGTGGTGCCAACAAAAACCAAACTAACAGGGCAAACTGCCTGAGGGACCAACCGGCCGATGCCTTTAAAGAATCGTGAGAGTTTAGTGACAGCGTTCCTTACTCCTATTCCAACATCACAGACTGTAGCATTAAAGAAGCGCCGCTACACTTTTGTATATAAGTGTGTTGTCTTGTTTGCTGAACAGGGTAATTATACCCCACAGAGCTACTAAAGAGCTTAGTAAATATTTTCCAACAGTTGTTCTGCTGTGTTCAAGTAGCAGTACAGTAAAATTTTGTAATTGTATGGCCTTAAATATACATTTCTAAATCTCAAATTTATGCCCTTAACATTGTGTCAGTTCTTTCCATGTGATATTGAAAAGGGCATCAAAATATTTCTATTTTCCAAGGTAATGTATGCAGATTTGAAATCCAGTATGGTAAAATATGACTGAAAAACCATGATTCATATTTGAATTTGTTTTATACCTAAGTAAAGCAGTCAATTAACACACAGTATTTCCTCAAATTCCTCCATTAAATTAAGTAATTTACAGATGAATATCATTTATTTTAAAAAGATCAGGTCACACAATTACTTCCCATCTCACCTTTATGTTCACGAAGCTCCCTACTTTCCATTACCACTGTGTGGATGTCACCAAAATTGCCCATTTACAGGAAAGTAAAATTCATTACTAGAACTTGTATATCTTTTCTTTTAAGGTGTGGATAATGATTTTCAGATTGAAATAGTAAAATGCTTGAGGTGTTTTGGTTTATGTGTAACTGTGTGATAACTGATGAAAGATCATGATCTTGAATTTTTGGGAGATTCACTAGTATGTAATGTTAAACTATCATTAGATTAAACAAGTCATATATTACATAAATTACATTTTTGTGTGTAAAAATAATGTGTGATCGTTGCTAGATTACCTTGTTATTATGAGGTGTGTCCCTCTGTGTGAATAGACATTCATAGAGTAAAATATTTTGTGACCACAGTGAAATTTATTTTAAGAACTAAAGACTAAAAAGCGAATTTTGATTGGTCTGTATTTCAATAAAATACAGTCCCACACACAAACTATTCAATAAACACGTTTGACGTGTCCCCAAAACTACTGGGAAGAGCAGAACAATGAAAGTGCAGACAAGCAGGCAGAGCAGAATCAGTTCATTTGTGTTTAGAGCAGTAGGGGCAAAGTTACACATCAAAAAACTGGTTGTTGTCGAAACCAAAAGTCAGTCCAAAAAGAGCAAACAAATTCAAGGGCAACAGGCAAAAATCCAAAGAACACAAAAACAGTCCAGAACACTGAACAAACTAAATTAAACACACTGGTAATACAGGACTGATTGCACACATGGTGGAAAAGAGAATGGGGAACACACAGACTTAAATAGTGTACGCAGATGGGAAATAACTGGACACATGTGAGACACATGAGGTAAATAACAAAAGGAGGGTAAATGACTAAAAACAAAGGTAGAAAATTCTATGAAGAACTCCTATGTTTTATTTCAGTGTGGCTACTGTGATAACCTAATTTTAAATACCCCTGGACATGGTATTATGATATTAATAATAGTGCACTTGACCTTTCTTTTATTTTTACTATTGCAACATATATTGAGTATTGTTTCTTTATACAAGTGCTGTATAAAATTTAAAAGGTCTGGTTACAGCCATAGTACCGCCAATTTTCTGGGTAACCTTTATAATCTTGAGATGGGCATGGACCATGCTAAGTTGAATTTTTCAGTAAGGAAACTTCCTGTCTTTCACAGATGTGATTTTTAATAGGCATTTTTAAAATATTGTGTCCAGCATAAGCTATAGAGTAGAAGGGAGACCCCAAGGTTGGATGTAGCATATGAGAAGGCCCTGGGACCACTAAAGTGATGCTGATGGCTGGTTGTGCCTGTTGAAGAGCTGATTGAGACTGCAGGGAGTGTGACGGCATTGGAAGGCCTGTAGGGTAAAGATTATGGAGAACTTTAAATGGTAATAACAAGGTTTTAAAGTTAAGCCACTTCACTTCCCTGCCGATTCAACTTCAGTGTATCCACTAAACACAGAGTGACACATTCAGTGAATGCCCACTAATACTGCTAATACTATATTAAAGTATTGCAGTGTTAGCAGTATTATCAAACAGAATTCACAAAGTTCAGCTGAAGCTGATTCTAAATGGTTGGATTTGGGAGTAGACCAATATTGGTTTTTGAGTTTATTTTACTTTAGTTTCTTTGAGCTCTTCGACTTTGTCTTTCGTCACAGACACACACACACACACACACACACACACACACACACACACACACACACACCTACCTAAAATAATCAGTAAACATGAGTCTTCCTGCTTTAGATATAGTTGGCAACTGGCAAGTATTGCATTAAATTATCTAAATATATATTGAGCACGCATAAGGCTGTGACTGTGTGGGATTTGTGAGAATCTGTATGACGTTCATAACATTACTGAGTTTTTAATGATCTGTCTTTAATGATACTTATATCAATACTTTTCTGTTATTTGCTCAAAAGCCGAGACAACGATCTTTTTTAAATAGAACTGGTAACATTACCGTTATTGCATAACAAGTAACTTCAATAAATACGGCAGGTTTGACTGTATATTATAGCTCATGCAGTTCCATATCTTGTATCTATTTTATTGCTGGGGAAACAAACTTTACATCTAAACAACTGCATCTGTTCAAGTTTCTAACCAAAAATTTAATTTTCTTTTTCTTAACATTACAGTTAAACATATCATGATGTCATTTTATATAACTGTGCCTAATTGTTTAAGCCAGGGTTTACATTAATTTAAAACACAGTTTGCTCCCCCTCTATAAACAAAGCCATCCTGCCAGGCCTCGAAGGCAGTATTAGCTCTGAACAAGGGAGGCTCAGAAAATCATCCTGTTAAATTGATGCTATTACATGCTCAAAAGGTCAGTCTCTGTCTACGAATACAAAGAGCATCTGTCTGCATCGCTTGTTTATGGTTACAGCCTGCTGGGATATGGCTTTTATCAGGAAGCTTGTTGATCTAATTGAGAAATTGTTTTCATATACAAATATATATGCAAGTTTTTTTCATAGATATGCATTCTAGATACATATAGTTGTCATTTCAAAGGACTCATAGTGATAGTTCTCTTGCAGTTTACCACCATTCCCAGATGAACAAACTGACCTGCACTGCTGGCAAAAATGACATATTTAGACATACCGAACTTCAGCTTAGAGACGGAAGAGAAGATTTAAAATTCAATGTAGCAGGAAGGCAGAAAGACAAAAAAGAAAATCTGATTGAAATGTTTCGATTCCATTCATTTTCTTAATTAGAAAAATGTCTACAGGTGAGATTCAAACAATTAGACGAAAAGCTTTCTGTTTCTTTTTTTTTTTTTTTCTTTTCAGATGCAGAGAGAAAAATTTAAAAACTGCTAAAACATCCGCAGCCCTGGGGTCATTTCTTTTCTGCAGCACTATTGATGTGAATGAAAGACTGCATGCACAATGCACTCACAACTACATTTCCAGTTTTGGATGGAAGTGATGGGAGAAGAGACAGAATTATATTGATACCAGCTGCTAGAAGACAGCCATCCCAAAAATCACCAGCTGTGTGGAACATTCAGCTATGATGTTGGTACAAATTCAGATAGCCAAGCATTAAAATCTGACCTCCATTTAATGTTGTTGGGTCTGAAAAACACCTCTGGCTCTGTCTCCCACTAGCTCATCACCTTTGCCCTCAAATTATTCTACATCCCAACGTCTACATTTCGAAATCTTTTGGATCAATCTATTTATGTTTTTATAGTTAAGTATATTGATATGTTGATTAAAAAAACAAAAATCCACTAGGATTATGGTTCTTTGACCCACAGTATATAATCTTTTAGCTAATGTTGCTTTATCAGATTTTGGGGATATGGAGGATTCGACGATGTTCAATTGAATTTCATCAGATTGAGGGTGCACTCACACTGGTCCCCCTGCACCGTGCCCAAGCACGTTTGACTCACCAAGTCTGGATTGTTTGAATAGTGTGCGCGCTCTGTGTCATGCACAAGCACGGCATGCTTCATTGGCTCTGGCACTGTCGGAAGAGGGGCACTTCAGCGCAGCATGGTTGCAATCACCACATTGCATAATTAATAAATCCTGAGTGTGAGCGTGCTGTATCTGAAAGAAGAAACTCCAAAAAATAAGTCACAAATTCAGTTCAGTTGCAGTTATGTTCTCCCAATGTTATGATGTAGTTACAAGTAATACTCTTGCTCGGTAATGTGAGTGTGGACCAGCAGGAGAGTGGGGAGGGGAGTCTTTATTCTTTTCAGCTACCCCTTTTTTTTTTTTTTTTTACATTTCATCTTACATTTCTTCTGACTCCCCACCACTGCTCCACTCCTGTCCACCACAGCACCTTGGGGCTTGGGTTGACCTAAATCTGGTCTCTGAGATGAAAACAGTGTGTGTTTACTGGGGACGGTCTTCAATGTAAGTTTTAAAAACATTTATTTATGTCTTTTTTGATGTAAAGGTATTCTACAGTAGGGAGGGTTTTTTTGGTGATTTTTCTGCAGATTCATTGTGTGCTCACGCATGCAAAACTGTGCGCCTGCCAAATGGCTCCATCTTAACAATTAGTGTTGTCAAGGACACATCGGTTGCTATCTCTTTTTTCAACAGAGTAGAAAAAAAGAAGTGTGTATGTGTAAGCCCCCTTTTCCCCAACTGTCTCTGGCCTGAATCACTGCTTTCTTCCAAATGCATCCATGCACAAATTGCTGGTATCTTATTCTATGCCAACCCTTATCACTAACATTTATCTACATACTTATTGGTACTATTGAACATATATTGAAGAAAGCCCCATACATCAAATTGGTGACCATCTGACCAATCAATGAATGATGGTATTGACCACGAGAATCAGTTGTTGGCTTTTTGAATTGTATCAGGAAGGCTGTCGCAACGCAGAAAGCAGACTTCCAGTAACTTCTAGACGCATTACATGACTTTAAAACCTTTTCAATTTTCCTATCATTATTACTTACTAACTTTCTCAGGTCATGTGCCTGCATCTGTTTTAAGTAAAGCTGTATCTTGTAAGCTTGTCAGGGTCCAGTAGTGTTCATGTGTCTGTTGTTAGGGTCAATCTGTGTGTCCCATCTTATTTTTAAATTCTGTTGTGTCTTATTCCCCATTTCCTGTCAAGTCTTGTCCCTCAGGTGTGTGTGATCACTTCTCCTCCCTAATGTGTTTCAACTGTGTATAATTGTCTACCTCTCCCTTGTGTATTTAAACCCTGTGTTCCCTTCCTCGCGTGTCAGATTGTCTTGTCTTCCTAGTGAGCAGTCCAGCGTTTATTCCTCGTGAGTTCCTTGTGTTTTGATCTTGTTTCGTTTACTGACTACTGAGTTTGCCTGTCCCTTAAACTGTACCTTTGCCATGTAGTTAGATTTCCTGGTGTCGACCTATTTTCACTAAAACGATTTTGATTAAGAGCCTCCCTGTGAGTCTCTGCATTATTGAATCCTCTGTCTGTACCTGATAAACCAGAGGAAGGATTTCTAGATGCTTGGGTCTTAAGTTATCTAAGCTGAGTGCTCGGGAAATCCTGTGTATGTAACAATGGGATCGTAACCATTTCAGAAACATTGGTGAATCCACAATTACAAATCCAGTAACGAATGCCCTCTGTGATTATCTATCCTTTATCTGTGTAGAGAGGAGTTAATGTTACATTGGACTGGGTGATATATTGCTACAACTGAATCTGAGGAAAAGCAGATCTTTAATTGAAATGGTCTCTGTCATGATAGAAGAGTTTGTCTACATTGCCCAACCCTTTTATTAAACATCCATTAGCAATCCCACAATGCTTTGGTTGAGTCTAATGACCAATCAAAGGCTCTGTTTCAGACCAGTCGATGACTGTCATGTGTACAGCAAGGGAAGTCAGTAATGACAAGGATCAGGGCTATATTGGTTACATATTATTGGTTACATTAACATTCAGAATGCATCTAGAGTATGCTGCTTTTAACTTGTGTGCGAGCTGTGATGTTAAGCTCCTGATTGTGCAATAATGCTTGATGGTATCAGTTTATTTTATGTTGTAAAGTATGCACATACTGCTTGTTGGTCTGCTACAGCATGTCACCGTTCTTGAGCTCCCATGTCAAACCACAAAACCTTTAACAATCTTTCCCAATCTGTTCTCTTACCAGATGAATATATACCAAAATATTAAACTCTATTCAACTTTTGGAGTTCCATGTAACTCTGTTATCACAACAGCATATAGGCCACATAGAGAGTCCAGCCATATTTAACAGGAGATAGCGTTTCCCCATTTGCCTTCCTAAATTCTCAGACATTCTTGTCTCTTCTCCTGCCTCCTCCTTCCCTGTTTCTCATTTGACCTACCACATTCACAGCTCCTGATTTAAAAAAAAAAAACAAAAAAACCAAAAATATTGGTTCCTTCCTTTTCCATTTATCTGTCTCTCCTCCCACCTCCTCCTTGGCATATCCCATTTCGCTTTCGACAACAGGCTGTCACAAGCGTTTGTTTTCTCAGAAAGTGCTGGCTGCCCCTCAAGGGCTGCTGAGATGTCGGTCAGGCAAGGAAAAATGACTATTACATTTGCAGGCAAACGGCAACACGCATGTCAAGAGGGAAGGTGATAACCACACAGAGAAGAGCAAAGAAAAGGGCACTCCCTCTCCTTCTTGTTTCATATGTCCTTTAATTGGACAGTGATTGTTATATGTCGACCTCACTGCAACCAAGTAAAGGGCAGCGGTATAAACAAATATCGTAATTACAAGACCCTAATGTGACACAAGACAAGAGCGGGTATGGCAGGAGAAAGCCTGAAGAAGGCTGTCTGGTACTCTTATTTGATTTGCATTTTTTTCCTGTAGAATTCATTTTGCCTGTTTGATTGGTATGTGAACTGGCACTGACCTCATGACAAGAACATGTGGAGTAAATAGCTCAGAAATATAAGGAAGAGAGTCTTGCTCCAGCCATTCAGTGTTGTTCAGTTAGTTTACAACTCCAGCAATCTTTTTCATCTTTGTACAGTAGCATGCAGCTTGTCTCAGAGCTGTTAATGTAACACTGTAACACACATCTTTGTGCAGTCAGTGCTACTTGTCCACCATGGGTCACCATTCTCGTGTCTCCTCCAAACATGCATTGATCTGATTTGAAAATCAGCAGGCTCAGGTGGTACAGAGTTGTCTATTGATTAGAGGGTCAGTCATTTAACTCTTGGCAAAAAAACTAGGCCCCAAAGTGTTTCCAAAGAGAGAGGATGTGTGTTGCGTCAAGCACACTTTTAACCAGGCAGCAGAGAAGATCTACTGCATACAGTCAGCAGGTTCGATTTGCACACCTAAAATTAATATCAAGTTGACATCTGATCAAGTATGAAATATGATCACAATCTCCCCTTCTGTTCCTGGGGTATGGTGTTGAGCGATGGCCAAAATTCACAGAGAAATTGACCCCTGACCATCTGAATAGAAAATGACAAATGCATCATTTCTTCCTTTTCTAGTATACATCAGTGTGTGAATTCCTGGGCCAAAAAAATGTGTGATCGGTGAGACCTTGATCCTAACATCTAATCTTTGAAGTCAAGTCCAAGTAGACTTTGACACAACTTTGAATGAATTCCTTTGAAGCATTAGACATAAAGATATCTTGATTATTAGAAAGGGAGGGAGAACCCAAAGGCATCAGCATGATGCATTTCTTCCCTTCACTCGATTTACACGAACCTGAACCTAAATCAAATAAATGTCCTAAATAATTTGGATATGCAAATCATTTTTGTACTTTGGTACGAAGTCACTTGCACACATGGTGGAAAAGAGAAGGTGTAACACACCAAAGTGTGTTACACCTGCTTGGTCATATTGACGTTGCAGGATCTACTAGTATATCTCACAGGAATGAACGTGGTGAAAAGCAGACAAAAGGAAACTGCACATTATGTGTTTTTCTTATCGGACAAGAGAAAGCACAAGCCTGTCTCTTCGGCAAGGACATTGTTTCATTGCACCGTTATTGTGATGATCATAATAATTAGCTTGTAATTAAAATGAAAAAAAAGTGACATGCCAACTGTGGAATGAAGTGGACCAGATGTCATCCACCACACCACATTTCTAAGACAAAATAGCATTATGGGGACAGCGTTAATGTCAAACATAATCCAAATAAAACACGTGAAGTCGAATGTCAGCAATACAGATGCAAACAGTAATAATCTATGATGCCCCCACGCCTCTCTCTTATGTAATACAAATGTATGCTCTGGCTGATTAGCTGTTACTTAACAGGCACGCTGGGTGATACAGCGGTGGACAGGGGAGAGGAAGCCAACGGAAGAGCCCAGAAAGAACGGATGGGAAGAACACGCAGTGTGCCAAACAAAAATCATTCACATCTGCCTGCAGAATGACACTTTACAGTGTATTACACTTATTATATTAATTGGCTCCGATGCACACGTATCTTTGGTGCAACACTTGTCTCGCCACATCACACAAAGCGCAGCAGCAGCAGCAGTAACCAATATGGCTCAGATGATCCATTTAAATGTGCGTACCGAGGTTGTCCTCGTCTAATCACGAGTCTCGCATGACAAGTTCACTGCCAACGCACCTACCTGAAATCCCCCCGCCGACCACTATCACATCGTAGGTGTTGTTGGATGCAGTCATTGTGATGTTTGCTCTCTCCGCAGTGTATGCTCGCAGCGAACGCTTAGCGCGCACCGACGCGCGGGCGCATTAAAAGCGCCCGGCAGGAGCTGTCTGTGCAGGCTCCGCCCACCGAGAGGGGAGCTGCGGCGTGTCACGCCTCTTTCCCCCGAAAGACTCTTCTGCTGCTCTTCAGCCACCAGACGCGATAGTTCAGCACATTAAATACGGTGAAATGGCTCCTTCTGTTCGTCGAATGCAAATATGTCAGTAGATCCATGTCTCTCTCGAAGCAGGCCTCCACAAGAAAGATGATCAGATACATATTTGAGGACACACTCAGCATGTGTGATGGTAAAATATTAAGAACATAACATTTGTCACTTGTTTGGGAGTCCCCCCCCCCAACACACACACACACACACACTCACCTGTACTCCATATTCACAATTCATACTATAACACATGGTGTATAACTCCATTCTGTTCTTAACCACCTGTTAGCATTTATTCTTTCTGCATCCTACCCTTCTCCATATAACAATCTCTATAATCGTTTATATTTCTTAGAATAATTGCAACATAATAATTATATAATATTTTCACATATGTCTACAAACAT
>KV751348.1:2705640-2737157 GCA_001698575.1 Mola mola | reverse complement strand
GCTAAACTGCATTTCACTGCCATAGTACTTGTACTATGGGTAATAACAATAGTTGAATCCATTCTAATCGACCTCAACCCAGATCCTCTACATGGAAATAAAAGCTGACTTTGATTGATCTGTTTCTGTTGTCCAAACAGTGGTGCAATTTTCATTCTGACTGTGCAAACAGCAATTTAAAGGCTCTGCACTTTGTTATTCTGCAGTATGTCCTAATACATGACTGTCTTCATATTTGTTCTCTTAACTTTCTGTTGCCCTCTTGTGGTTGCTTAAAACCAGCCCGTAGAGTGTTGTGCTGCAGTTTCAGCCTGCACCTCTGATTGAACAGATGCTCCGAAGCCAATGCTTTTGCATTCTGATTCATTTGTAACATTATTTAAAGTTTAATAATACTGAGAAACCAGACACTGGGTAACACTCTGTGTGTATATGATTCAGGTTTTTTTTATTAGCCACAACTAGGTTCTGGGTCTCATTAAAAAAACAACCCATCTGTCTGACTTTGATCTTGATCAGCTGAACTTGAATCACATGAGATGTTTTGTTAGATGATATTTGTAAATGTCTTTCCAACACTTTTCATGTGGATTAATCTCAACATGACTATGGTTAGACCTAAACTTTATTTAATATAAAAGTCCCACATCAGCATATCCCTGTCTTTACAGGGGCTAGAGATATGTTGAAACAGATGCTTTATTACCTCTGCCAAAGCGGTTTTGTATTTATCACCATCGGTCAGTCTAGCATCTACAATTTTTAGACAGATAATTCAGAATTTTATTTTCTGAAAGCTCCTGGTGACAGTAATTGCAGACGATTTAATTTTGGGCCTTCTATTGCAAAGATCAAGTTCAGGAAATTATTCCCAAATTCCTGTTCGTTAACATGAGGTGTAATGTTAAATAATCATATCATTGTCAAAATGCATCCAACTTTAATCTGTTTTAATACATTAAATTTCGCATTAAATTTCAAGATCTAGTTCTACAAAGATCTGGTCAAAGGTCAAGGTCACTGTAAATTAATTTCTAAAATTGCCGAAACTTAAGAGAGTCTTCGAGGATTTCTTTCAAATTTGAACATTGGATCATTGTCTTCCAGAGAATAAAAGTGTGAATGAATTTGTATATATTCGAATGATAATGGGTTAGTAGTTTCAAGACAGCGTTGTAATATTCATTGTACACAATTGCACATACTTGAGAAAGTTACACTGAGGTAAATTAATCTGATAATTCCCACAGACATCTTCAGTTAAGTCCATTTAACCTTGAAAGGTAAAAGCTCACAACAGACAATTCTGTGAAAATCATTATCCCAAGATTTTCTTGATGGAACTATTTCAAATTTCAACTGAACTATTTTTGCAATATTGTCGCCTGTCTTTTATGTGACATTAATGGAATAAAAAGCTGGAACACAACTGCAAG
The DNA here is from genome assembly GCA_001698575.1 of Mola mola. Taxonomy (NCBI): domain Eukaryota; kingdom Metazoa; phylum Chordata; class Actinopteri; order Tetraodontiformes; family Molidae; genus Mola; species Mola mola. Next base: position 2,735,721 of record KV751348.1, on the reverse strand, counting down.
GGCAGTGCAGCACCTGGACAGTCTATTGTGCAAAATATGCTACAGTTATTTAATTCATCTAGATAATCAGTCACTACAAGCATGTTTTTAATTAAATGCACGAATGAACTTTACAAAATGAACATTAAGTTTATTGCGAATACTTGTGAATATTGTGAGAATGTTGTTATACAGACACTAATCGGGTGAAAGCAACATTCAGCTGAAAAAAAAGAGGCCTTTTGACCAACAGACAATGCAGTATTTATCAAGTCAAGCCAGATCTGTGCTGAAGAAAACAACCGTGCTGTCTATTGTCTTCACGCTGATCCTTTCAATGCATAAAAAAATTACCTCTAGCAACAAGAATCTGTTTTCATTAGCATGTTCTTTGGTTTATATGTCTACTCAGTTAAACAGTCGAAGTGATGTTGTATTATTGCTATAATACTGAAGGACTGTCCAGGGAACCTGTGGGAATGTTTAACCTTGACACATGAAAACTTAAAGCTAAATAAATAATTCATAGGTCCAGGAACTGTTTTTCCTGCTCCTTTTATTTTAATGCTACAGCCCTGCAGATACAAGAAGCAAACCTTATTCATGTTGTACATCATTTGTTTGCTGTATTTACCTTTCCTGTCTCTACATCTTTCTCTCATTGTACTCTGACTGCTTCGGAGTGATTGTTAGTGTAAGTTTGTCCCTTAAGAATTTGAATTCGCCTTCTTAATGTTTTGTTTTTTTTGTTTGTTTTTTTATCCATTTTTTGTTTGCTCTATTTCTACTCCTACACTTTGTCCCTCTCCTTGAGTGGCGATGCCCTCTCTGTTAATGCACACTCACAAAAAAGAAATTAGATGAACTAAATTCATTTGTTTTTGAGATGCATAAAGGGACCATGTTCTGTTAAGCAGCCCTGGTTGTATATCAATATGTACATTGAATCTTGTAAAAGCATTCATATTTAGTTATGTTCATGTATTCTGGCAAAATGCACTTATATATCCAGCCCAAACTTCAGCAATTGATGACCTAGGAGTAGGAGTCAAAATCTTACAAATTGCTCCCTAAATCACCCTTATTATGGATGGTTAAATTGTAATCTTAGTCAGTTGCTGAGGTTCAGCCATAGAGGCTGGAAGCCAATAGCATTGGTTGATAATGATACGGAGGGCTGATTCGATGAACTGGTGTACAGGTGAGAGAGTATACAAATACTGACGACAGAGGGAGAGAGTGCAAATGTTGCCATGACAACGTGTGGGAGATGAATTTTAGAAATGTAACTACATATAACTACATAGCAGCACAACAACACACTATTCCTGCGAGGTGTTAGTATTAGGTTTTGGCCAAAACTCAATAGAACACACATTGGTATGTGTAAGCAGATAAATGCTGTATGAGTCTTGCATTTTTCATGTGCAGAAATTGTAGTCTCCTCCTTTCATGTTCGTCTTTAATGTTTGATGCTGAGATAATGAGGTCATCCGAAACCCAGCTACAGCTATGTGACCCCTGGGTTATCAGCAGAGGGCAGCAGCATGCTGTGCTTCACAATGACAGATTTCTTTTAAAGAGTCCCCTTCACCAAATACATCCATCCATCCATCTATCCATCCATTTTCTACCGCTTATCCTGTTAGGGATCGCGGAGGGGGCTGGAGCCTATCTCAGCATCTTCGGGCGAAGGCAGGGACACCCTGGACAAGTCGCCAGTTCATCGCAGGGCTGACATATAGAGACAAACAACCATCCACACTCACACCTACGGGCAATTTAGAGTGACCAATTAACCTACTAACCCCCAGTTTGCATGTTTTTGGACTGTGGGAGGAAGCCGGAGTACCCGGAGAGAACCCATGCAGACACAGGGAGAACATGTCTTCACAAATTTATGTGTGAGTGTTGTTTAATTTTTTCTGACAGAATTAATATTTTCTCTCAGTAAACAGAGACATAACAGAAAAAAGAGTTTCCTTTAATTTAGTAAATGAGAGCATAATGAAAATGAAAATGAGTGAGTGATGTAAAAGTGAAGTGGCGTAAAGAATGATATTTCGTTGTCATCAAGAGATCTGTAAAAGCACTTTGACAAAGAATTGTTTGCTAGCTGATCATCAAGCGGTCATTGATTGATACATCTCTCAGTTCTACTTGAATAGTTAGTTTTAAATGACTGCACACTCATATCTGGGTTTATCAGTTGCAAAACGTTGCACGACTTATTAATATTACAAGTTAGAATATAGTAAACTTTAGGCAATTTGATACCAAATATGTTTATGATGGCAATAGCACAACTCTGAAAAAGGACTAATTGAGCCACTTTTCCTCTTTTTGTCAGTCGTCAACAGGTGTTATTACTGTTACCAGACCGATAGCTTGTAATCTCCATTGCTTACATTATACTTATTAAGAAATAAAAGATCAAGATTAGCCAACTTATACAGGTATATCGGATCCTTATTATGCAACAAAATGACTTCCTGTCTGTTGTTCCTGTAAGGTTGTAAGTTACCACCGCGCTGTTGTTTTACTGCTGGCATTTTAATGCTCAACACACAGATGTGAATTCCTTTCTTTTAACAAGAGATGCAGCTATGATTTTTATTAAATGCTTGGATGGTTATGATTATAACCAAGGATGAATAAATATACTAGTATGTAATATAAGGGGATATAAAAACACCAGGTGTTTATGCTGCATGAATAATGGTGAAATAGCGGATTTGACGAATTATGTTTTTGCTCCTTCAATTATAAAGTCGAGAACTTGCCAACCAACGTGCCAGAGAAAGGAATGTTAATATCTGTTTAACAGTCATTCTCTTCAGCTTCTTTCACAGGGGAGTGCATATATTTTATGTGTGTGTGAATACCATAAAAAAAAAATGTTAGTCATAGAGCTCCATAGTGGCTTTGCAGGGCACTCACACTACTTTTACAAACCTTTTGAAATTGATTTTTGATTGAGTCCTTGCTAATCCAATCGAGAGAGACCGAGTCACGCGTCAGAAGCATCTCTGGAACTAATAGGATTCATCATTTTCGTACATAGAAACTTCCCTTCTATCCACTAACTTTATATTTGTCCGTATTGTTTTTATTAGTACATCCAGTAATATTGTCTTGGAGCCTGTCATGTAACAAAGGTTTTCAGTAAGTTGGTTAAGTTTCAGGAAAGTAGCTAATACATTTTTTGCTGTATTATTGTGTATTTACTTCCATATACAGCAGTAGCCGCATTCCACTGATGCAGCCTCACTGCTTACATTCTTTCTTACAGCTATGTCATTACTTTATCAAGTTCCAGCTTTTACAATCTAAACATTTAATACTTTTGCTGCTGAAACTACTGATTTTGCTGAAAATGGAGTCTGAATTTGGGCCAAATGATTTTCTTCATGTTTACTTATTTTGACTAGAAATACTGCCTCATGCGCCAATGGAATTTCCAACCATATCTCTTCAGACTCACTATGGACTCTAATGAACTTGGTCACAAAGAGCAATGAAAAATCACCTGAAGCACAATATATACCTTATCACACAGATTGTGGTGGATAGTAATGTTTCAAGTGTCATGTTGCTGCAAGGACGCAGCAAAATCTAAAACACAAATGCCTCACATAGATGTTCACCTGGCAGCGGAGAAAATCTACGTAATCCAATGCCCCACCGTGGTCCTAAATTATGGTGTTGAATAGTGGCAGGATTGTTGCGTACAGGTTTGGATGAAATATTACAATTTTATTTATTTTTACAAGATTTTTTAACCAATATCACCATTGGTACACTGAGATAGAGTTTAGCATTATTGTGGTCAGGCATCAGAGGTTCACACCCTACTAAGTGTATTTATTTTTTTTAACTTATAGCACTGACTGGTGGTATTTCAGGCTTTTTTCTATCGTGAAATGTGATGCAGGAGGCAGAGATATGCTCTCTTTACTGAGTACTTTATCATTTGTTACCATATTGATTCCTGAGTTATGACTAAAACTCTCTGTAATAGACCACAGTGACCTTGACCTTTAACCTCTGACGATTACAACTTAATCACTGTATCTGAGTGAACTATTTGAGGCATTTAAGAATTTCCATAAAGGTATTAGTGACATATCGTGCTCACAAAAATGGGATGAAAGCACTTTGCATTTTGTTCATAAATAAGAATATAATGCCTCCTGTGATGGTTGTTGCTGCTGCAGAGGCAAAATAAACACCCCAATAACTGAAATTGTCAGTAATTTATCCAATTTATCCCTTTTTTGTTAATAAATCAAGTGATCGAGAAGACAGTCAAATACAGCATTCATCACAAAGGTTCCTCTTTGATTTACTTCTGGATTAATTCTCTTTAAAGCAACCACTTTTTCTTTTCTTAATCTACATTGTCTATTTAAGATAGAACAGATGAATTTGTGAGGTTTTTTTATTCGACATTTGATGAAGATTGATATTTTACACTGGATGTTTGATTTTTTTTTTTTTTTTTTTTTTAATTTATGCACACATTTAAATTCCTTATATAGAAAGTACATATGAAATATACTATTATTGGATTTCACAATAAAATAATACTTAAAACAAAAAGTTAATTATAAAAAAAAATCCTAACATGTTTATGGTCTTTTTTAAATCTAAAAAATGTAAAAAAAAACCCCAAAAACCTGGAGAAATTATAACAGAGGAAAGCACAAGTAGGACTGTATTGTTTATTTATTCATTTCAGAAAACTGACCAAAAACATTGTATTGTTTACTTTTAAGGCCTGGCACACACGGTGAACCACTATGTGTGGGGCTGAAGTCCTGTTCTCATCTTAGCGGAAAATGTGTGCAGGCATCACAGACATATGCAGATCAACCACAGCACTGTTTGACAAGTTTCCTCTGAGTCACAATGTTGGACATTGTCACGAGAAACAATATACGATGGATGGTGAAAAGCAATTTCACAAATTCATATGTAAATGAAAGTGGCTACAATTTCCATAATATTGACAGGAACATCACAAAGATTAAAACATAATAGATTACACTTCAGATGAGGTCTGCTGATAGTTCACACCACCCAAGCTGCTTAACCTCCCAGGTCTTCTTTCAAGCTCATCACTCCTTTGACGTTGCCTGCCACTACTCCTACTGCTCTGCCGATGAGCTCTCCTGACAGCATTGCTTGTGTTACACAGCCACATGAAAGCCTGCTGGAAGGGTGTAAAATATTATTTGGTGAATAAGCATGACGCAGGTGCTTCTGTATGGATCCACCACATGTTTGGGCTCATGTAGACCTGCTTGTTCCCACAAAGCCTTATTGTTTCCCAAGCTGCTTTATTTTCATGAGGCATGCTTGTCTGATGCTTTGTGGGGTATTTTATGGAGCGGACACAAACTTGTTAGAGACATTTGTAATGAGTTCCCATACTGCAGTTTGTAAGAATGTTGGTTATTAATTAGGAAGGCCTGTAATGAGTGTGGCACTGTTCTGCAGTGAGGAGACTCTCCATCTAGCCTGTGGCGAAGGCAGTTTGTGACAGATAACAACTCCTAAGATAAAAACAGCCATCCTGGCCTGCTTTCATCATATTCAATCCAATAATCAACCAAAAGGCCCTGATAGTTTTAGAATTAGACCCAATGACAAGAGGATCTTAAAAGTGTCGCCACTTTGCTCAGCTGCATTCCTCACAGTTGCAGGCGAGGATGTATCTGTAAGTGGCCGTGATGCGACTCCCTCCGGCACAGCGCAGCCTCACTGCCTTCAGCTTGGAGGTGTGCGGGCGGCAACAGGAGCAGGTGCTTTTGAACGGCTGCTTGAGCACCGAGCTGAAGGAAATTAGGGGGTCAGAGCGGGTCGTGTGGCTGCAGTGGCCCTCGCAGCGTGCCAGCAACACCATCTGGAACACAGAATGCAGAAAACACAGATCAGTACATCATACAGGTTTGTCATGAAGGCCTGTCAGGAGAAGGAAACAGGTCTCTGGGCACAACTAGGCAGTGTTTGGCCACAGAGTGAACCTCCGCCGGGGCTCAGAATGCCTCATCCTCGTACCTGCAGCAGCTCAGAGCTCAGGGTCACACACAGATCGTCCAAAGTGAAATCAAACAACTATCTAGTGTCTGTCTGACACACACTACAAATGCAAGTGCATACAAAGCACAGGCTTGATTAGTGTTGTGACCGTCCAATTGGCATTCCTCTGGGTCACTGCATTCCTGTCGCCTCCCTAAACGGACTCCTGTGTCATGTCCTTCTGTCAGCTGCTGTGTGTCACCACCCATGTACCCACTCTGACCAAAGCCTGTCTGGGACAACGGCAGGGTGTCATACGCCAGCACACACACACACATCAGGAGGGTTGTCGCCACTCTCTGACCATTTGTCTTTGTCATAGCCAAAGATCAGTCTGTTAAACAGCAACAATTTCTTCTCATGAAGCCGCAATGCCCTCTCCTCCTCCTCCTCCTCCTCCTCCTCCACACAACTCTTCAGTCATCAGCTTTCCTGCTCGGCATATATGATGAATGATCATTCCCTTCTTCATGCACTTAAATTACCAAGGCAAAGTTAGAGAGGAGCTTACTGGTGATATCATCCAAAGCTGGATGTGACCAGGACACGATAAAGAAGAAGAGGTTTCAGGGTTTCAGTGACAGTTGGAGCACTTCTGGGCCTGTCCTGGCCGAATTTTGATGAACAAAATCATCTACAAAAAGGGAAGTCAACTCTGACTCGGAATAAAATGTTGACCTGTTAATGATCACACAGCAAGCTAAACCAATGTCCTGTCAGACTGCTGGTGACACTTTTGTCTCGACTGCAACAATTCTGACAAGAACGTGATATGATTCGTGATTTGTGGAAACTTGAGGCCTCTGGTGGACATATATGGAGAATTTAGTACAGTGAAAGAGGAGACAAATTGTGTCTAGCAGCTCAACTTTTAACATGAAAAATAATTTTTTAAAGGTTTGAATTAGGTAATTATACTTTTTTCCCCAACAAAAATTTGGTAGACACATCATGTTTGTATGTGTGCTTTAATAACTGTGTGGAGAATATCTTAAATATTGATTGGAAATTATTTTGTTGATCAATTAAATGTTTATCTGTTTCCACTATCTCAACTGGGAATTTTCTGTTTTTCTTTGGGTTTAGTCACCTTAGGCTGTGGAAAAATCATCTTCAATTAACATTTTTTAACAAAAAAGTGCATAAAATGCAGCGATAATACGATCAGTAGAATAGACAGTGGTGGACAGAAATAGGTAGCTCTGGTAACATTGAATAAGTATAAACTGTTTCACTACAGTTGCTAAGCAAAATGTATTTTTATATTAGTTTATAATTGGAATTGTTTAGCATAGTTACGGAGCCATGGTGGTCACTATGTTCCACACGTGTATGTTAAAACACGGTCCAAATTTTGAAGAAGCAATGGCTCAGGGCCTTTCTGCGTGGAGTTTACATGTTCTCCCTGTGTCTGCGTGGGTTCTCTCCAGGTACTCTGGCTTCCTCCCACAGTCCGAAAACATGCAAACTGGGGGTTAGGTTAATTGGTCACTCTAAATTGCCTGTAGGTGTGAATGTGAGTGTGGATGGTTGTTTGTCTCTATATGTCAGCCCTGCGATGAACTGGTGACTTTTCCAGGGTGACCCCGCCTTCGCCCGAAGATGCTGAAATAGGCTCTAGCGCTCATGTTTAGCGCTCTGTTGTATAAATTCTCTCAGTCTCTCAGTGTTTGGGAACTCATGTGACCAATTGATGAGTGGAATGTTTTCCCACTGTTGTTTGCTGTAGGATTTCAGCTGCTCAGGGTCTCCTTAGGTGACTTTACTTAACATAATATGCCCAACATGTTAAATGGCTGACAAGGCAGGACTGCAGGAAGGTCAGTTTAGACCCAGGACTCTTTTACAAAGCCATGCTTTATGCAGAATGTAGTTTGACATTGTCTCTCTGACAAAAAAGATATTAATATATGTATTGTTCAGCATTAATGGCACCTTCATAAATTTCAGATTGGCCATGCCATGTGTACTTATGCACCTAAATCTAAATATAAATGCTGGCTTCTAAATTGCACTCTGATTACCACAGAGCCTCTCCTCTTTAGCTTGGAAGACCAATATTGGCTTTCAGTCATTTGTGTACAGAGATTTATTTTCAGAATTTCTGAACCTTCTTGTACACACACATACAGAGACACTGAGTAAATCATGGTACTGTTGGATTGTGTTATGAATGGTACATAACGAAGAGTACACTGTCAGGTAGCCATCCTACCCTTCAGTTCTCTGTGTACTGCAATAAAAAGTGTGTGTGCTGTGACTGTGTTCATCCATCCCTGAGCTAAGCTGTGGTTTGGTTTGGCCAGCTGCTCTATGGGCTCAGAGTCAGAATATTAAAAAAAAAAGGCTTAAGAACTGATCACACACGCTAGCTGAGCAACTGCACTGCTGCACAACAAAAGGACAGAGTTTGACAGCCACTTTCAACAACAGAATTCACATGTTTTGCGCCATTCAATAGATAATCAATCTCTTTACATAAAGAGGCTTTCTGACAGTGACAGAAACGCCTTGATTTGGTAACCCTTCAGTCAGTGGCAGAGGGAGGAGAGAGCAGGCTGACAAGGAGACATCCACTTCCATGTCCAGCACCACACACACATTGCCAGAGAAATCAAACACGACTAAATAATGGAGAGATGGAAAAAAGACAAACAATAAATGAAAAAGACACTTGACTGGCGATATGAAGGAGGCTTTAGAGGAGCAATGACAGTAGGCTACCTCTGTCAGAAAAAGAAAAAGCTAAACGACTCCTCATTTAATGTTTTCTTTTTGGATGATGTTCTGTTTTTTGTTTTTTTTGCCTTGCTGAGGTTTGGTTTGGAGTAAATTTTTTGGGCTGCCACAGTTACCATAAACGATTTATTAGCAGAAAATCTAGTGAGTGAGAACATAAGCAGGCTGGTTGACAGAGTGTGTGTCGGTCTGTTTCACACTTACCTTGGAGTTACACTTATAAATTGAGTGCGTAATAGTCTCCACAAAATGGTGCCTCATGCATCGCTCAGGGTCAGTGTCTCCCAAATGTGGGTGTCCATTATCGCTGGCAGACTGTATGAGGCCCAGGAGAGGGCAACACATCAGGACCAGCAGCAGGCCCGAAGGGGGGCCTGCATGGATTGAAGGCTTCATGATCCAACCACACTGACCAATTCTTGTGAGATCTCCAGTAAGGAAGGTTGTCTGTGTCTCCTCCTGTTTCTCCTCCTTACAGTTTTTTTTTCCTCCAACAAAAATTATATTTCAGGGTCCCACAATGAAGAAAAGGGGATGTCTTTGCATCTCTGTATCGTTCCTGCTAGTGCAGCAGATGTTCAAGTTCAGCGAGCTGTAGGGATAAAGGTAGTAGAAAGGTTGCTTCATCAGGCTGCTCCATCCCCCACTGTCTGGATCCACTGCAGCCTAAAGGAACACAAACAGGAAGACATGAGCGAACATGAACTGTTAAAAGGAAAGGAAGAAACACTGTGCGTAGTCAGTATGTTTCGTCTATAAGTCATTTGTGCATTTAGAGAAAAGATCACACACTTCCCTTTGTGTGTGTGCACAGTGGATGGAGCTACCTTCATTCAGCTTCCCATAAATAACTTCTGCCTGTTCCATCTCCTTTATTCCACAGTTGCCCCTGTTCACCCACCCACTCCACACACATGTAGACATGTAAGTCCTGGTGCTTTTATTGCAGAGGAGAAATTTAAGCCATGCAAACAGCCCGCAGCCAGGCCTATTCCTTTCCCTCGGAATTACTTTTTCATTAAAACGAATTGCTCTCCCAACAAGCCCTCCCATGACTGCGCACCCCATGCCAGTCCCGCAGCATATTTTCATATGTATTTATGTTTTATTTCTTTCTTTTTTTCCCCTTAACAACATACTTTTATTGTCCTCCTGACAATAAGGTTCGTGTTAAGGGGGAGCTTGTTGCTGGCTAAGCCAGGTTTACTAACAGGCAATGTGTTGTGAATTAGGGAGAGGTGTATGGGCAAGGCTCAACGTTTATTTATTTTTTATTTTTGGTCTTTACAGAAATATTTGTTTAAGGCTTTATATTTTGATCTATCTATAAATGTACATCCAGGAGTTTGTCTTGGGTAGTTTGACCAAAGGATGAATTATTTTGTTCATTCTTCATAAATTCTTGAGAGGCTAAATTACAGAGCTTACATGAGTAGCTCCTGAGGTTACATTATAGCTGATGGGCTTCCTTAAAATTTAAAGAGTGAAACAAGGCTTCAAATATGGATGATGCAGCAAGGATGCTCCAAATTCTGAAACATTTATTCTTCCCACAAAGGGTGAATGCAGCAGCAGAGAAGATCTATACAATCAACAAATTCTCAAGGTAAACAAACAAGATTAGTGTAACCAATTTAGTATGAATGGTGAGTTATGTTTATAAATAATGGACAGAATATGAATTTTAAGTAACATTATACTGCCACAGTACAGTTAAATTTAAAGAAGTTCTCAAAAGGCATTTCTGAGATCTCATGACAATACGATAAATGGATGAATGTATAGATATGCCAGACAACTTGAAGAAAAACAACACCTCCGGTGATGGAGGCATATGTCTAAATGTCTTAAGAAACAGAAATGTCCAATACCCAATGTCCAATTAAAAGAAATGTAATAAAAAATGAAGCCATTCTTGTAATTCAGTCTGATGCCATTGGCTTTTAAACTTAATGTTTTCGTTTGGTTTTTTTTTTCAAAGATTTATGTTACTTCTCCGAAATATAATTTGAAATTTTTCTAGGTAACATAATTAAAAAATAGCCCAAATTAGGTGGCCTATATTGCTCCGCTAAATGGTTTGTATATTACTATGTTGCTATGTCAGTTGGTTCATTTAATTAACACTTAGCACTTACAAATAATAACTTGACAAATAATCTGTGTAAGAGCTAGTTTGTGAGATACAAGGTGTTGGAGTAATCCCCACATGGTAAACCCACACCTATGTTTTATAACTACAGGTCAAGTTGTTGCTTGACTTGGGTTATGTGTCTTGTGTGTTATTGAACATCAGCAGAAGAGTGGATGGAAGTGAAGTTTGAATTTGTAGTGGCAAATGACTACAGTCTTGAGCAGAAGCTCTTGGCTTAGTTCAAACAAAGAAAATGAACAAAATCATTGCTCCACCTTAAGCAGCCATCTTAATTACTGCATGATTTCAAGCTATTTCCGTAATTTAAACCCAATCACAGCGAATGTACCGAGTTGACTTGATATTTCTCCACCACCATGTGTTGTCTTTAACAAGAACCCCCTTCACAACCGTTCCAACCCCAATGTTTTTTTTGTAAGGGGAAACATTTAACGATAACATGACCCTTGAGAGAAATAGGAGTATCATTTGGTTTGTTAGAATAAATATTCCCTGAAATCTTTTGTTGGCTCATTGAGCATGTGCTGCAGGGTTTACAAAGCAGACAGCCGCGTCATCTCAGAGCAGCAGGATGGCGTTTACAGCCAGCGCACATCAGCATCTCTAGTCCTGCAAGCCATACCTAGTCCACCATTACACGTTAAATGCTATCCCCATCTTTGCTGCTACTATCACTATTAACATCATAAATGCACTTGTCTCTGGCATCCCACGCTTATGTCCGCACATGACAGAATGAAAGAGGACAAGCAGAGGCACAACAGAGATTAGACTCCTTGAGGTGTTTTCCTACATGTTCACATCAACCTCTTGGAAACTCCATATGAGCGCAAGGGCAGATTTAGCTGAGATGTACGAGGATGGAAGGTTTAGGGGGCTAATCTTGTGCCCCGAGAAACCCCACAAAGCCCCCACCCACTGATCTCTGTATTCCCATTAAGTTTAGTTCACACAGCACTTGGCAGTTTTATTATGTGCCCAGCGATCAGCCAGTGGTGGAATGACTCTAATGGGTCCCAAAAAACTAAACTGCAGTACATAAGTACTTTTGAAGTACATAATTTGATTTTGGATCCCAACATTAGCTATACCTGCAACATAATTATAATATCAAATATCTTGAAGCTGCTTTGATCAATGTTTTGTAATAACAATAACAATGTTTAATTTGAAAAGGATGGCTCAGTCAGTGCTGTAAATTAAAGCAAAAGTAATCAAGGTCCAGATCAATAGAGATCAGCATTTGTACCCCTCTGCTGTAATATGTAGGTCTGATCAGCAGTGATTATGTCTGGAAAAGAGTGTTGGAGTGTATTGGAAAGTGAATCCAAAATCACTTTGTCATCTTAGCTCTTTTCTGTTTTCATAAAAAAAGAAAAAAAAGAAACAGCTTTGTTGGCAGCTGAGTTTCACAAAATTCAACATGTCATTCACCCTCAATTACCCATGAAATTGCAGCTCAATTAAAGTAAACAACTTCACTTGATGACAATTGTAGAAAATATGCTGCAAGGCCACGGTCCATTCCACAAATGGAAAATGTGACAAGGCGAGAACATTTTTTGGAATGCAGGTTATTGCTCCTAAAATGCATTCACATAATTTGAGTTTAAGGAATAGTATGCAATCTAGAGCAGAAAACTGGATGAGGTTGTGGGTGTTAATTTTGCCATCCTGCTGATGTTCATTCAGAGCTCAGTGCCGTGGAATTATTGTACATGAAGTGAAGCACTACAAAACAGTGACAACACGGTGTTAAAAGATTTTCTTATCCATTTAGAGTGAAGAGAATACCTCAATGTTGTCTTGAACTCTAGAGATCCGGGTTCCCCATGTCTTGTCAATCAAACACAAAGATTGAAAGTGGTGCATTTATTGTCAGAGGGAAAGAATGGATAGAAAAGGATTTTCTGCATTGATTTTTAAGCGCTGTGACCCTAGACAAGATTAAACAAGGGCTGCAACTAAAACCCTTTATAAAAAAACAAAACAAAAAAAACAGTTATCAGCCGTTCATTAACTTGCACAACTCAAAAATAACTGCATCAGTTTCATCAGACATTTGAGCAGATAAACACAGTGTTACAATATTTCTTGTGTTTTTGAATTTGGGAAAGCAAAAAAAACACCCTTAACCACAGACACAAATGTAAATATTTATGGTTGCTAGGCTATGACAGTAGAACTGCAGTTTGGGATAGAGGTTTAGCAAACTTTTCAGCTCTAAATTAACCTTAAACTTATGCTATTTAGTACGTTTACTTAAGATACTTTAATAGTACTTAAATAATATTACTGTTACTCATATGAAATGTCAAATGATATTTCACCACTGACAGGGTGGGGTATTTACAAAACCACCACACTCTAAAATAAATTTAAGCAATTTATCTACAGACATTTACATGGTTAGGCTTTTTAAAATAAGAACCTTTTTTGTTGTTGTTTTGGCCTGTTTGACCCAATCTACTGCCCACAGACAGAGTGTGTAGGACAGGTCTCTTTTCCATTATTGTATCTATGACAATTTACAAAGCAAATGATTGTGAAAAATACTTAAATGAACAATAGTAAAATCAATAGCAGCTGTAATAGCTCATTAGTTATGAAACTGTATTGAAACACCGAAGCAATGCCTAAAAAAACAGAGATACAAAAAAAAAAAAAATCTGTGAATAATTTAGCACAAAAAGTAAAACAATTATCTGAACCTGTTATAAAAAGTGACCCATCATAAAGCCTCCAAATTCCAGCCACATGTTGTGTAGAAGACATTTCCTGGGCCACATTGCTACAATTTGTTTTCAGCAGCAGGGTGCATATTTAAATATTCTCTGTCTCACTTTTTGTGCTCCCACAATGTATTCTCGTCATAGTTGTACTGGGGCTTTGAAAAAGGACTGGACTGAGGAGACAGATATTCAGACGGTTCCTTTCCTTTATCACCCAGGCCAGCTGGCAGTTAAGAACGCAGCTGCCGTCCATGCAGCGACGGCTCTGTGTGCGCCACAAAGCCACCGATACCATACACAGAAAACAGGTGCATCAAAGGACACTAATCCATCGGACGGCGAATTATGAGAAATGCCAGGTAAGGTGGGGGAAGTGTCATTTTTTTAAGCCAGTACAAAGGCCAATCCCACACTCTCTTCTTCTTCTTCTGTTTAACAGCATCATCACCCCCCTCCCCAGTCAACCTCACCTCTCTCCATTGTTTCACCAGCTTTAAATAAACTAAAGGGCAGATTCCTGACTGGAGCAAAGGGGATGGGCAGACCCACAGACCTGTCGTTCACACACACACACAAACACACTCACAAACAGTTTTGCACACACAGTGCCAAGCTCTTTCACTGTCTGCTGACGCCTGCTCCTGAGCTCATGCATGAACATACTCTTTCTCAACTCTCTCTCTCTGTTTCACACCCACACGCACACACAAATGCATACATATACACACAAACATGCACACGCGCCCTCTCTTATCCCCCCACGCGCCAACCTCCTAAAGGCTAAGCTCCTCACTAAATATATCCCCCCGGTAAAGATAAGAAAAACAGTGTGGATTTTAGAGCTATGTACAACAAATGAAAGACACCCCTGTGAGCCGGAGCTAAGCTTGTGTTAGCTTTACAATTTAAGCTTCCAAGATACAATGGAGAGACAGAATAGGAAAGACATAAAGGGCATATAGGTATGAATATTCTATTTTTTTTTTCTGTGTGTTACAGTATGGGACCTAATTGGAGAACAGAACAGAGAGCAGAACCTTTAATTTTGCCGCCTCAAGAAGCACGCACCTCCAAGCCAAACAGCTCTCATTGGAAAAATAAGAAAATACAATTAGAAAAAAAAAAAAAAAAAAAGGAAGAGGTGGTAAGCTTCAGGCTAAAACCAGTGCAAGTGCATGAAACATGATCAATCCTGCATTCATCTCAAAGACCTTAAAGAGCGAGCAAAGGCACCATAATTGTATTTGTTTTATCCCGTCTTCTTGGAGCAGCAGATTTGCCACATGCTTGTCTGGCAGTGGACGTTAAGTATCTTCTTGGTGGCCTGCGGTTTGTGCAGAGCATCCCTTTCTCAGGAGTGCATTCCTGTAGTGGTGAGACATTGTCAACTACCGATCAGAGCTTCAACACTGTCCAATGTCCATAAATACACTCACAGTGTGTGTGTGTGTGTTAGCATGCATGTATGAAAATATAAAACACCTAAGCACAGACACAAAAGCAACCATTGGATGCTCTGCCAGAGCATTGCCTTCTATCTACACCTGGCTGAATATGAATTTCTCAAACACACCTCCTACTCTTTTCCTTGCCTTTCTCCTCTCTTTAACACCTCAGAGGTGGGTTTGAGGTAAGGCTTGAGACTCAATCAGCACAGAGAGAAAACACAAACACTTCTTACTATTCCAACTTGTTCTCAGCTGTCTGCATCTCACAGACATTATTCTCTTCCTGTCTTTCTGCTTCCTCTGTCAGAATCTCTGTCACTCTCACCTCCCCCAGCCTCCTCTTCCTCTCTCCCCCTCACACACATCTTGGTTTCATTCTATATTGCTATTCATTGTGCTTTTCGCAGACTCTGCTTGTCCCTTTGAAAGGTTCTCAGATGTTTCTCCTTCTCCCCTTTCTCATTAGAACCCACACTTTCATGCTCACCTCATTTTTTCTTTAAACACCTTCTCTCTCTCTCCTCTGTACACACAAATTACAATTACATGGAAGCAGTAGCTCGTCTCCTCCTCCCCCCTTCTTCTACCTAACACAGCCTATTATGTCTGTCATCATCATCTCCTAACATAAGTCAGAAGCATCATGGTCAAGCAGAACAGATTAAGTCAGTCATACACACACAGACATAATTCCCTGACCTGTAAAACACAGATTTCTGCAAGTGAACCCTTTAGAATGTTTTTGTATTTCTGCATGAATCTTTGTTGGAATTATCCAACAAACTATTGTTTCTAGGAAAAGGAGCATGCGTTGAAGGTTGTTTTTGTTATATGATAACAATAAGGAAATCCTTCAGATAAAAAAATGAAAGGACACTCAGATGATTTGTATTGTCAGAGGGGGTCTTTAAAGCTGCAGTCAGGTGTGACTATTCTCGGATTATTATAGGCCACTGGTATCAGTGAATGCCATCTTAATTGCTGAATCGATATTGGCTGATAGCATCAATATTGGCCGATATATTGAGCCAATATACTGGTGCATCCGATTTAAAAGCATTGAGAAAAATGAAAAGAGAGGACAGATTTTGATCAGGATCACTTTTGGAGTTTACGATTTCTTCTCATGACCTGCAGAACATTTGAGTGGGATGGAAACATTTATTACATTTTTTGCGACATGGAGTACATGTGCAGGTGTTCATTTTCAGCTTTATACACACTATGGATAATTTTGCTAAACAATGTATTAATAATTGTTAATTATTTGCATTATTTGTTTAATGGGCTCCTCTTTAACTAATTTTTGTACTTGAGGGATGACATTTTAAATCAGGTTTAAGCAGAACTCCCCCAAAATCTTTAGATAGACAAACTTGACTGTACATACATATCCATGGATATTCACACTATTGTTAACCCCATGCTCCAACACACACAAAACCTGACAGTAGCTACGAGTTCCATTCTCTCTCCAGAGTTGCTGTCAGTGCCTAATTACCAAATCCACCAGCGCCAACACAAACATGTTTTCTCCTATTAGACATCATGTCACAATGTATCAATGATAACTATTTGCATTTACTGGACACATGACAAGCAGAGAATACTCGTAATAAAAGGGAAATGCATACCTTGTGTAACAGATGCAAATTCAGCTATCAAAATGCATACGCGTCTAACATACATGCAGTCTGTAGAAGTTCATTTGAATTACACATACAAGAATTGGCAAAAAGTAACTATACTACTACTAAGGTAGGTTTTGCTAGCTTATTTCTTCAGTGTATTGGGTATTACAAAGAGCCGTAGAGGTTCCCCTTGTGGCTGTATGTGTGGTGACCGTGGAGTGCGCACGATCTTACCTTCAGCGTCCAGCAGCAGACAGAGAGCCAAAGTATTGACAGAGAGGCTGAGATCCCGCACACAATACTGGATTTGTTATTCAAACATTGTTTTCCAGTCAGCTCTCCTCTTCCCCTTTTACTGCCTCTCTCACACATCAATTGTCTGAGTGCTATTCTCTAGTCCCTCTGCCTTAGTGTCTCTCTCACCTCCTCTCTCTCGCTCTCTCTCACTTTTCTTTAACAGGGTAATCTCTGGGAGGAGGGGAGCAGACTGGATGCTCTGCCTGTGAGGACGATCATCACAAGTGGATTGTGACACAGCAAACATATATCATATGCCCTTTCTCTCCTTCTCTCTCTCTCTCTCGCTCTCACACTCACACACACACACACACACACACACACACACACACACACACACACACACACACACACACACACACACCCACACACACACCAGCTGACGGAACCACACACTCCATGATGGCAAATGGGAATTCCAGTCACGGACCGCTCTGTTTGCCCCATCATGAGAGAGCTGACCAAAAGCTGCATCCAGTTTTACGAGGTCAGGGTTATAAAACTGCTCACAGATTTAGTTTATTTAAAAACAACTGGTCCCTGTGGCCCCTTCGTCTTCACACGCTTTTTCTTACAATGACATTTGGCATGGAGGTGGTGGGGGAGGGGGTTGTGAGGAGAAGGAGCTAAATGAGAGGTTAAGTAACTCACCTTGGTAATCTTGATGGGAACCTCTGTGATGTAAGTACAAGTTAATAAAGTTTGAACTGGGATACTGACTGGAATACAGACCCCTTGCAGGAACAGTTAAAGTTGTAGGTCATAAAAAGAAAAATATTAAAACTGATATAGTGACGATGACATATGTCATGCTATATGTGGAGTAAAGCTACAGTGTTGATCATCAGGCACTCTAGAAGCACACAGGAACCAATGGGTCAAATGGTAGTAATCTGATGGATATTTAATTTTGGATTGTTGTTCCTTACCTGTAAAGAATTACACAACGAGCCTTATGTGAAACATAAACAATAATAAAGCAGATTCATACATATCAGTCATTCACACTTGGCTCAACATGAAGAGATAAATTCACAGGCTCTGATTAATGGAAATTAATCTGGAATGTTAACAACTGGCCCCGGTGGTTCGATGGTTTGTAAAACAGTGTCAGTTACAAATAATGAGTGGTATGATATAAAGACTAGCACTGATGGCAAAAGTGTCTAATGAAGTGTGGAAAGAATTTTAGGCAAAGAGACAAATAATTCATATCATTCTGAGTAATTCCAACATGTTTCCATCAGAGAAACCCACAGAGGAGACGACACAATTTGACAACCTTAGAATTTTTAAAATCCTGAATAATTATGAAAGACAAAGGTCGAATACAATGAGCTCAACGCCAAAATTAGTGGAATAGAAACAGGTTAGGCTGTAACTATCATGCACATGCACACACATCCTGGTATGCAGAATCAAAGCTCTCAGGGGAGAAAGATGGGGAGCAGGTCTGTACCACACTAAGTAGGGCTTAGGGGGTCAAAAGTTTAAGAAGCACAATTACCTGAAAGACCTCGAATGACCCTCAAATTTCTCGCCTTCTGTTCCCTCATGCATGTTTGAACACGCACACACACACACACACACACACACACACCTCTGAAGGAGGTAGCAGGAGAGGGTGAATACATTTACACACCAACAGGCTCCTAGAGAAGAGGAGAGGGAGAGCTCTACATCAGCACAGTTTGTGTTTTGATTAGACTTTCAGGCATTGCAAAGGATGACCGGTGTGAACAGTGTCTAATTATTTGGTCATAACTCTCCTGGACAGAATCTGACTGCCTCGCCTTGGCTCACTCAGCTTGTGTCCACATTAGAGGTGGTGACAGGGAGTGAATGGCTCCAGATAATGTATCATAATATCACATTAAAAAAACTGTTTAGTCAAGCCAAATGTGAAACTCATATGTGGAGATGGAGAGGAGGGTGGGATACGAGACAGAGAGTGGGGAGGGACGGGGGAGGCTGGACACTGGATGATAGACTGACCAAAAGGAAGAGATACACTAAGACGTCATAACGTGACAAATGCAGCTTTTTGAAATCGTTTTAAAAGCTTTAACTTTGTTCGGCATGTGTGGCTAAATGAGGTGTTATAAAAGGAGAGTGATGGTCCAATGTGAACATTTGTTCCTTTATGTAAGACCAATATACACATTTTTTTTTAAATGAAAATCCATCCAGTAGTTTTTGATTCATATTCATGTTGTAAAATTGATCCAGATCCGAATCATCGCCAAAAGTTAATCATTTTCTCTCTGCTTCACACTGAAGGAATACAGATTTCATTCAAATCCGTTAACAACTTTTTGAGATATGGAGCTAACAGACATATTCTACTTCTGTTCATTTTCAGTGAGTGGCATAATTAGGCAGATCCAGATGCTAGAAAAGTTCAACTGTATATGTATGTGCCAGACAAGCGGTTCTCATTGGATTGAATAGGCACCATCTTTGCATGTCGTATTTTCATACTCATGAACACAGAACGTAGCATTTCAGCTGTGTGTAGACATCCATGATTCTTCAATTTCTTGTGATTTACACAACAACAGATAAATGTAGGCAGCATAGCATAGGCAGAATATGTGAATGTTTGAGTGACGTGAGAGCTGTTCCTGTCTTGATCATATTAAACCTCGACAGGAAGTCTGGCATTTTGTCTGCATGAGTACCGGCAATGAGAGATGTGACTGACCTGACCTGATGAGTAATCTCCTCCTTCACTTCTGCTAATCCCGTTAACAGGGAAGGGTTGAAGTCATACCTGAGACACACATCCACTGGCCTCTGAACATGGTGTCCCCACACCAAACAATATCTTTCTTTGTCAGTTTTTAACCAAAAATGTCTGTTCTTTCCCTCAGTGCAGGGAAGCTTATTTCAAACTGGTTCCTTTCTGTGAAAGGACTGCCAGTGGACAGACATATTCGGTCTTCAGTTGTAAGATTAATTTCCAACTTTATTTTAGTCTACACAAAAAAAAAAAATGGATGGTTTCTATAATTTACAGAGATTTATACGCAATGGTGTGCAGAAAAAAACTGAAAATAATCCCATAGTTTTAATTTACATGTGATGTAGAATAAATTTTCTTGACCAGGTAAAGTAACGCCACAGCAATTGCCAAAGACAACTGACATTTGATGAGTGTACCAGATCTGGTTTTGGAAGTCAGGGGGAAACACAATACAAGAGCTCTGAATAGATGTGTAGTAAAGGAATAAAATGTCAATATCAAAGTGCACTTCTCAAACAGTACTGAATACACAGTACAGACCACCGTGCAGCTAATGAGCTTTACACTTATCTAAACACACAAACACATTGTTATATGTATAATATAACATGTTCAACGAGAACAACAGTGCTGGGTGCGGAGGGGGTTCATGGAGAGTGGTGGGGTAAAGAGGGTTAAGATATGGAATAGTGAGAGAGAAGGTAAACGTTTCCCCATGGCGCCCCTGGGGCAATGGTTGACCATGTTAAGCAGGGTCTAAGCCCTAGTTCTCTCTCCCTCCACCCATAGTCTGTATGCCAATGCCCACAGGCCCTGAGGAATCACTAGAATGAGGAAGAGCATCCAAAAATGTATAGAAATGCCCTAACAGAAGTTCTCCAGAGCTGCCCGTACAGATACTTGAGAGGCTGCTCCATCTTTTTTTTACAGCCCTCCTGGAACAATGATGGGCTCTAACACTCAATGATTTCTTTCTGATAGGAAGCCAATAGAAAGGTTGGCCAACTTTTTCCAAGGCTGTATTCAAGAATTTGTGTCTACACTGACATTATAAAAGCATGTTTTGGCATTGATCAGCTAGAGGAACGATTTGAAATTAAATTGACAGGCAGTCACAGAAGAATGTCATAGCCTACCGTTAAATGTTTGTCTGCAAAGGGAAAGTCCACAGAGACAGGATATTTTCTACTACTGGATGGATCACCATTGGATCACTGGATCATCACAACAAATAAAAATGGCGGGTTCCAAATGGTGAACACTGAACTTTCCATAGAGCATATTATCATCAAGGCAAACTAACATTCAATTCTTTATGACCAAGCACTGGCCAAAATAATGATGTTTTCAACCATCTCAGATGTATTTTGTGTATAGTGCCATCAAATACTACCATGCTAACATGCTAAGCTAAGACAATCTACAAATAAACATTGATTAGTTCAGATCATTTCTGTGCTTCACTCAGCTACGACTGTTAATTTATCAAGTACATCAACACTTTAGCTTTCTGAATGGGGACATGAATTGTAATCAAATAAATTTAAGTTGCACAGTGAAGTGAACATTTGTAGCCTTTTTCTAGTACATAGAGATTATTCATTTTAAACAGATTAGAATTAATCAAAAAGTAATAGACCGACATACAATTATTTATAAACAAATATATCAGGTGAGGCTTAAACTTAGCAAACGCCAAAGAAATTTTTTTTTTGCATTTTATTACATTTGTAAGGAACAACAATAATAAGTTGCACACTGCAAATTACAAAAAGAGTTATCTGTAGCTGGACTAACGCCTTTCCTCTCTGGGTATTCTAATTGGCCATCTTCTACTACTAAATCTGCTGCTGTTAAATCCAAACTTTGCACCTCCTTCTGTCATGGTTCTGCCCTCTGCTTTTAGTTTGGTAGTTGTGTTTTGGTTTTGTTACTTCATTTCAAGACTTAAGGCAGTTCAGGTGTGCAGAGCTGACTACCTGCAGCTGTTGATTCCTCATCAGTGGCTGTATATAAGACACAGATCCTGATCTGCTCGTCGCCAGAACGTCTTGTCCCCAGTAAGGTAAACCTAGACAGCTACCTACATCCTGATACCTTTTGATCTCTCTGTTCCCATGTTTTTCTCGTCCGAGTCTCCTAGTTCTGCTCTCGTGACTTTTTTTGTTGCTACTTTGATCCTGTGGTTCCTAGTGTTCCTAGACATTTTCTGTTCAATACTTTGCTCAGCCTTCCTAGTGATCTTTTGTTGGTACTTTGTCTTCTCGTCTTCCTGGAGTTTCCTGCGCCTTTTGTTAACCATTGTTTTGTTGTTCCAGCCCTGCCGGGACTGGAGAGCTCAGCCACCACAGCCGTGTCCATCCCTGGTGTTCGTTGCTACTCAGTTCGGTTTTGATTCTTGTTTCTGTTAATAAATCTTTATTTTGCACTTTGACCCCTGAGTTTCCTGTGTCCGCTTGTGGGTCCAGACTCTGTACGTCACACCTTCTCTAATGCCAACATGTGTTTCAGCAGTAAATATTAAAATTAACTCATTAAACATTAACCGAAATGTGGTGAGTTTGAAGGAGCTACCCACCACTGGATTAGTATGCAGACCTGTTGCCAAGTAATTCAACAAACACACAACAAATTTCCATTTAGGGCTTTAAATTGTGTAAAAAATTATTGAAGCAAGCAAATTAAAAAATGTATTATACACTGATATCAGCTACGAAAAGCTTATTCAGAATTGAATGTAGGGCCAAAAATCACTGCTCTGAGAGTTGTGAGAAAAAAAACATCTGAAGCAGTTGTTCTGTGATGTGTGCGTGTGTGTTTCCAGGATTAAAATTTGTTGTCATGACAGAAGAAAGGCATGCAGCCAGTAAACAGAACCTTTCCCCCTACTGTTCTTAAATATATGTTTAGACTTCACAGATTACCCATGACACATGCACACTTGCACACACTCCCATCCCTTTAAACCAGAGTCATTTGTGAATTTCCTCTATAGCAGTTTTTACAGAGCAGTAAACAACAGTAAAGGGGGACGAGGAGCAAACTACAGTGACACACAGTAGAGCACATTCCTCAGGCAAGGTCAAACAGTCCCCTTAAAATTCCTGAATCTGCCCCTTTATCCAGATCTGCATCCAAATTTCTTTTTTGGCCCATTCCCCATTCTTTCACCAAGTGTCTTTGAAACCCATCCACCTAACAAACAAAAAAAAAACAGCCAACCAAAAGACAGAGGTGGAAATATAATGTGCTTTGGTGGAGGAAACGAGAGAATCAGCTTCTTTAACGCAAGCCTCTGTGTTCTGTGTCTGCTGAGCAGAGACAACAGAAAGCAACCCCCTACAGTCACATCAACAAAACAACGCATAGACTAGAGGAGACTTTGGGGAGGGTGATTCATGATTGCTTTATTCCTGTGTTACGTGCAAACTTTGATTTACAAGTTAGTAGAAATAAGTTCTTGAGTGCTGTTTCTGCAAGAAGATACCAATGGCATGACACACAGCATGTAGTTTCTACCGTTTCTGTCTCAGAATGTTGCAGGGTCTGAAGTGAACTGGGATGTTGTGCTTAGAGGAAATTCTTCTACATTTCTCTGACACCCCTGCGTCATAAGGAATGACAATGTTGTGGCGTTTGTTCCTCTCTTCTTCTTGTGTTGTTCCTGGGGCCATTAGTAGATTTGACATATGCCCAGTTAGGGGATTCACAGGTTTTTAATGCTGTCTTGATGCGTTTGTGTTCTTAATGATCCTCTGTGCAACAGAGTTCTGTTGTTGTCCAGAAACTATCAGTGATTTGCTCATCTTAATGTCGGGGCTAGGTGCTGAAAGCCACAGATGACAGAAATTACTGAGGTACCAAAAATATTGTTGGGTTTAGTCTTTTCCTGGTATTTTATAACTAGTGATTCTTTTTCCATAAATTAAAGCTCATGCAGTATTTGTGAATCCTGTGTTGCTGATGGATTTCAAAGACCAATGATGAGGAAGCAACTCATTTGATTTTCTGTGTCAAAGAATCTGAAATGTGTGGGTGCAAAGAGAAAGAGGTTGACAGGAGGAAAAGGAGCAATGGATGGAGGGTGTGGTTCCTCGCTCAGTGTCCTCCCCTTTCCTCCATCTGTGCTTACAGATGACAAGAAAGGGTCAAGTTTTTTCACAGGAAGCTGACTGCCAACAACTGCATCAACGTCACCCTTTGTGTTTTGCTGGTGGGTGTTGAAGTTAATATTTTAGTATGTGTGAAAGCAGACAGAGAGGACCTGATAATGCCTAGGGTGATGTAATGCACTGTTTCTGTCCTCTGTGTGAAGGGGGTGAGGTAGGACTTGGTGCGTTTGTGACATAGAGGGGATTGGGTGGTAGATTACCTAATGTTTGACTTATCCCCTTACTAGAATTTGCAGTGCAGGCTCTGATTACAGTGGCACCTCAACCTGAACAACCTTTGCCTTTTTATAGTCTAACACTGCCACACATAGACCGCCAAATACATAATGAGTGTACCATCTCTTAACTCAACATTCTCCTCTGTCTATTGCATGTATTTAAAGGGACAGTTCACACCAAATCCAGACACATAAACATTGTGGGAACGTCTTTGGCCAGCTAAAGCTTTGACGTATTAGTTTAAATGACCATCCATATTTATCTCTCAGTATCTTTATTATGAAACAACCAGAAAATAGGAGATATGTGCCGAAAATTAAAAACCCACAATTTTCAGAACAAAATAGCTTCTCCAACAAAAGTTGTCACTGCAATGTACACTTTTCCATTGATCTTCATTCCAGTCCAGTCCATTATCTTATTTTAGCCTTTTCACCCTGTACTACATACGTACAACATCTTGAGTGTCCAGTTTGTTTTGATTTTCCTTTGAGAGTGGCCTTGCTGGTGCAAAATTATGATTTCACGTCTGTCGGATTCTGTGATCTTTGTAATGATATGACTGAACGTTGGTCTTACGTATGAGCAAGCTCGCAAAGAGGTGAGCACAAACAAGATGTGTATGCACTGTTCCACACACAAAGCAACCAAATGTGGCTCAAATAATCAGTAAGAAGCTTTTAAAATGTCTTGAATAAATCTGTGCGCAATACACATGAGGATTAGTGCAGTTACTATCATCTCATCTCCCTAACAGTTCAACACATGCTGAATATGAAGAGAGGCTACACTAAATACCTGTAGAAGCTTTTTTGTTTGAATTTTTTGTGTTTTTTTAATGCTGCATACATATTTCCTGTATTTTCTCTGTTGTTTATAGCGCTATTTTATGGAATATGGGCTGTAAAAACATTTGCCTTCTCTCCAAGACTACTCTGGAAACATGCTCATACACATTTTAGGTTTGTGACAAGACAGGATGTATACATGGCTTTGCTTGATAGCACAACTAAGAGGGGTTCCCACCTACCCGTTTAACACACAAACACATCAAAGAGCATCTGTCTTCTCATATCTCAATGTTCCAGCTTACTAAATTACGTTTTCTTTACTTCATCAGGTCATTGTGATAAGATATCAAAATACGAGAACACAAACTTCCAAATGACGCACAAACGTCACACCCCATGTGCCTATGTCCATCCTGACACACAATGAAATGTTTTTAATCCAAAAGCCAGTAGTGTGAACATATGCAAAACTGTTAGGGGGAAGAGTAGTTGATGTTTTTCACTTCTAGCCTCGCCAGCAACACACCTCAAATTCACATCAAACTGGAGACAACAAAAATATGCAAGTCACTTCAAAAGTCTCACAGCATAAAAATACTTAAATAAACTGATTATTTTATTCTCCACATCGAGTTTACAATTGGCAGTTGTCCTTTGAATATCTACACATTTTTATAGGGTCTGTGTGATTAATCTCTCCTTCATTTTCTTTTTCGGTCTTACTCTTAAACGTTAACTTTCTATTAACGATGTATGAAGGTAAAGAATGAAGAAAGAAAGAAAGTACAAACAGTAATAGAGATAACAATAAAATTGGCAATGCCAAACAGAATATGGATGGCAGCATAGGCACCTGGGAATTATTATTCTGTCTTTTTTAACAGGGGCAGAGTAGAGAGATGAGCTGTGCCTGAGGCTATATCCACAGTAGCAGATTTTTTTTTATTTTTAAAGTGAAATTTTAAAACAATCACTATAGAGACAAATGTTTAGGCATTTCAAATCAAATCTCTGTCCATACTAACATAGAAACGCATATCACATGAACATTCATGTATACTGGGATGCATGCACTTTCTCCTGGACGACACGAAAAAAAAACATGAATGGCATCAAGCACTCTTCTGCTCCATGTTGAATGGTTTTTAATAAGAGGTAGTGTCTAAAATTCGATGATTTCTGGGTGCATTAACAGAGTGCAAATGGTCACTGCTCATAAAATACAACTGTAGAAAAAACCCCAAATCCAAACAACAATTAGGTAAACCTCTTAGTTTTCTCAGAGTGAAATGGGGTCAGCAGCGCCTCCAATTGCCTGTGTTTTAGAGACTCTGAAACACCAGAGTAGTGCGGATGGTAACGCATTCCTTTGGATGTGGCCTCAGTTACTAGTTAAAACCTGGCAATGCGAAGAGCACTGCGACATATAAATAAGTGAGCACTATATCAGTATATATATTCACACACACCAAGACATACACACACACACACACACACACACACATGAATTCATTCTGTTCTCCTTTTGTCCATGCAAGCCTTTGTTGTCATGCAATGTCTGTTTCTACTTAGAACTACTTAGAATTTGGTTATGGGAAAGCATGCTGAATCAGCAACAAAATAGCCACTCACTGCCTCAATGACCATCACTGAGCACGTGTGTCTTTTCCCTCTCACAATAAATTGTCCATCAGTCTACTTGACCATTCCCTCTCACTCACTTAATTCTGCTTTTGGCTCACTTATCCACTCATCACAGGTAAGGGGGAAATACAGATCAATTTTTTAATTACAACTATTTAAACATCTGTGTACAAATGGTGAAATCACTAATTAACCCTCTTCTTAAAATTTGTCCCAATTCTTTCCAAATGCTTTTGTTTTACATACTGTATATTGCTATGGTTTCTCCGTCATTTACCCTTAAGGCATCATCAGGCATGACTGGGGGAGCGGGGGGTTCTATCCAGTTAATGCCAGCCAGGAAGACATGGTAGTCAATCTCATCACCCTCTGCAAACCTGCAGCAGACAAACATTCAGATTAGAAATGGGTACGTAGTATTTAGAAATCTCCAAGTAAGACTTGGTGAGCCAAAAAACTGCAGAACACTGTACAACACAAAAGATTTATCTGGTAAGCTCAACTTAATCAACAATGTGCAATGCTTCCTCCAATTTATAATATTTTTCTAGTTTTTCTCAGTTAAAATACCGGTTCTAAGATATTCAGCCATGCCAAGAAACCTTCTTGGGGATAGGATTAGACTACTCTATAGGTAAAAATTTCAAAATAATTCATTGGGACCTCAGAACGATGAGAAGGCTCTTACTTGTTGAGGAGACATCCCAGCAGCTTCTCAGGCAGGGGAAGCTGAAAGGCCTTACAAATGGTCCTTGTCTCTTTGCTAAAGAGAGCACTGCTTCTTGAGACACAAGAAAAAAAACCCCAAAAAACTAAAAAAATTAACAACATGATTATTGTGCCAAATGAACTTTTATCATTAATCTATAAAATGGTAATAATAAAACAGTAACTTTAAAAAAATGCCTAACTATTTGTGTGTATTTTCTGTTTTGTATAACTAGTTTATTACAACAGACCTAGTTTAGATTTCATTGGAAGGCTTGTGTATTTGTCATGGGTTATTTGAAAAAAAAGCTCAAAAGAAATAGAAATGCTCTTCAGAGGCTAGAGAGAAGAACCTGCCTAATCCACATTTCATGGTATGTGGTTAACTTAATAAGAAATGTCATTGTCCATTGCTGAAGTTAAACACAAGATCACAGCAGAAAAGTTGGCATTTGTTAATATTTAAAAGTATACCACTCTTGTATATTGACTGTATGTATGTGTGGGAAACAAAGGATACTTGTCCTTTACGTTCTTCTCCACAGACAGTCTTGAGGCCCATTCTTGTCATGCCATCTTCATTACAGGAATGCTGATTAACAATCTGACACTAACTGAGAGTGCCAACACAGCCAAAGTCAGCTTAGCCTTGTAGCAATGTTGATCATCCATTTTGGCAGCTCTTTTCTTGTAGCTAGTTTTATATGCATGCATTCAGCATTTTTTGCACAGGAGAGGAAAGCTGATATGCTGGAAGAAACTCGGAAGCAAACCAAGTCTATGTATGTATCCCAGCCTGCAGAGCTCAGGCAAAACAGGTATTTAGGGTCCATCTGGTTCTAATGAACATCTCTGTAACTATTGGAACTAATAGTTAGTCTCAGATATTGAGCCACCAGCTGCACGATAGATGTCTTGTGGAGCGATATGTGTGTTCATGAGTTTCTGCTGGAGCAGAATTTGGTCTTAAACAAAACAAATATGTATGTGTCACTGCCTACTTGTATTGGTCTTGGTGTTTAAAGGCTCTGGTCATTTGAAGGAGTTTGTCAAAGTGTTTCTCCTTGAGGAAGTCCTGTTTCACAGCCAGCGTCAAGCCCACGTCCACCTCAGGCACCTTGCACTCTGAGATGGATTGGCCCAGTGCCAACACCTCGTGCTCCTACATACCACAGTCCAGGCCCATCAGCAGACCCCTGTTGAGTGCAAACACATGTGAAGAAAATGTAACACATAAACTGGTAGGAGATTTGTTCAAAGCCTGTATGTATAGCTTTTCTTGTTGCATATTTTCCTCTCTTTATATTGCACAGTAATTACTACCATTTGTATCTCAACCATCTTATCTGCCATCTACGGTATTTGATGTCTTCTTCACAGCTCTACACTTAATTGATGATTATCATTATTATAGTAAATTATTACTTTATGGTCAAATGTAACACACGTATCAAGTGAGCTTTTCACTCCAGCTGAGTAACCTAGGATCATGCAGACTGAACAAAACTATTCTGCATTTTCACCATTGTAAAAGGTTTAGTCCTGTTTTCAATCTATATAAACAATATAGCAGCAACTATAACAAAATGCAATGCTCATCTTTATGCTGATGATATAGTTTTGTATTACCAGTCATTGAAATCTTCCAGTAAGCTTTTACCAACTGCAACAATTATTTTTAAATCTGAAATTAGTTCTCAATGCAGACAAGAACAAATACATGATATTCCAACTAAAAAAATGACACAATACTGAACAGGTGTCTGGGCACCTGGTTGGATCATAAACATAGATTTAAATTTCATATTGACACATTTATGAGGAATTCAAAGAAAATACTTACACAGAAACAAAACAAATTCCCCTACGTTGTGTAGGAAACAGATGATTGAGGGCATCATTTTTATTGGGCATCTATCTTTAACCACTCTTCACCATTGGACTTGGTTGATCACTCCGCACTCAGATTCATCACTGGTGAAAGTTGGTCCACTTATCGTTGCATTTTGTATGAAAAGGTAGGATGGGCAACTTAAACTAAAATGTGACAGGTGGTGGTTCCTGTTCATATCTAAGGTCTTGAAAAGAGACGTGCCACTATTGATCACTACGTAATTACAATGGTTACTGTCTTTACTTGATCCCATGGAAAAACTTGATTTGGAAAAACTGTTTTTGTGTTTCTGCCGTATCTACCTGGAAAATTTTACAACATGCATTGAAACTTGACACAAATGTATTATGGTTCAGTTTAGAATATGATTAATAACTGCTGAGCTTTTGACTGTACCTGTAACTGTTTTTAACTGTATTCTGACTGTAAGAGATGGTCCCTCTGTGCTCTCAACATCATTGAAAAAGAATGCATACCCATAACGATTTCTCAAGATTTGGAGGTTGAATAAATTAATGAAATGAATGGCATTTTAGACGGCTTGAACTATACTTATTGTTATAGGAAGATTATACCTGAAAGACTCATAGGGGATGAAGCCAGTGATCCTGGGGTCGCTCAGAGGCAGAAACTCTCTGATCTCACTCTGCTTCTCCTCCAGAAAGGGAACGTACTTTACTGAGTATGTTGCCTACATTGGCTATGGGGAACTTTAGACAATTGCACAAAAACATGCAATCTTTATTAACATCATCATCATCATCAGATCTCCATACAGGGATTTTGAAGCCATGTTTTTGACAAACAAAATGCCAACATTAGCCTGTCAAATGTAGCCCTGA
>KV751348.1:2661427-2705615 GCA_001698575.1 Mola mola | reverse complement strand
AAATCTTGTACCACATCTGCTATTGAATGCTGTTAGACTATGACAAGTGAGGTGTGTAGAGAAATAGTTTTAGGTTAATTCCATCTTCTTTTCCATTTTATTATAAAGCAATTAATTTAAGATCATTTTTAAATGTTCCCTTTTAAAAATGTATATATGTGTTATTTTGCAATGATTGGGACACTCCAAATACTGTTGGTGCAGAACTTAGGTATTACACATATATGTAAAGGAATCACATTTTTACACACTGAGTAAAAATGTGACAGGATTGAATAAAACACCAAGAAACTGCATGAGGAGCTTTTAAGTAACAACAATAATAAGACTAGTGTTTTACTGCAATAGACAGCTAACATTGGATAGGTTGGAGTTGGAACCAAGTCGTGTAACAATGTCAGCTCTAGCCCCTTGCTCCAAAAACCAATGTAAACCCTTGTATAATACCAAAACTTGCAACACAAAACCAGACATGAAACAAATGTTCCTCATTCAGTGTTCTCCCTACGACCGTAGCATGTTGTTACATATATTTGCAGGTATATTCATCAGCATCCCGAAGTTGGAATTGCACATTGTTGATGCAGAGGGTTGCTCCAACGTACATATCCTGAGCTGTAAAGAACTCTGATAGTTTGGTCTTGAACAGCTCCTGGCCTGTTTTCTTAACGCGGCCACGCTTCCCTCCAAGCACACCTGGTGCACCATGTGTGAGAGAGGGAAGGATGAAAAAGCTCTCAATCCTTATTTCACTTAACCCGATGAAGCATTAATTAATTTTCCAATTTCAGTAATTTGGTCTTTGGCCCAGAGTTTAAAAGCAATGACATTCATGTTTATTTCATGGAGACATAATGTTTTCATTTTATTTTTATTAAATTCAAGTCATTACTCATTTTGCTTTGTTTTCAAGCATTTCATTTTGGCCATGCTTAATAGTCCATGAATCCATGACAAACTATCCACTTTGTAATGCTGTCATATATTGATTAATACCTCTGCCTATGCAACTAAACATTATCTATTTCAAGGGCTTTCAAAAAAATCTAGAAAAAGAGAGTGAATCTGATAAACTAGTGCTGATGCATGAGAATGACAGATGTTTCTATTCAGGCGTTGGCTAAAGTTGTGGTGTAGCTATTGTCCAGATGCTTTTACCTGAGTTCCTGTGTTGGCATTCAAACATACTGATGGATTCATCACAGAGATAGAAGAAGATTATGAACAACCTGCCTTTGTAAGTTGCATCAATGGTAACCATCTTGGCAAAGAAGTTCAGCACACTACTCTCTAGGCCACATCTAAGGGGAAAAATACAAAATAAAGTCGGAAGCTTTCACTGAAACACAATTATTTAGTGCAATATATGACTTGTGGATATCTTTCTTTCCTCCACTGAGCCAAAGCTATTGTAGGGGCGCACAGGCCTTGAGCCCATAGGGTCTGGAGAATCTTTGTACTTCACTGGGTTGAAGTCTTCTGAGAGGAGGAAGGAGACGTAAAAAAAAGAGCAATTAAAAGAAGAAAGCCAGGAAGAGAGCTGAAATGATCAGAGGGCAGCAGGTAATCCATCCATGCAGCAGGGGCACAGCAGCTGAGGCCTGACTATACCCAGAGCTGACCTCCTGACCGCGTAGAGTCAAACAGGACCCTCCATCACAGTAACCTGTCACAAGGAGCTACGCCTGCTTTACTACTATGACTAATGCAATGAGCCCCAAAACCAGCCCAGGGTGGCAGACATGTCAAAGACCAGCTTGGGTTTCTATCTCGAGCGTTCTCCGGTGTCTTCAGCTTTGGAGCAATGTAGAAATAGCAGTGCTGGCAGGACAGAGTATCCTTTATCAGTTTAAAAGTGGTGCTGCATCTAATTGTTCCCTGTAGCCATTAGTAGCCAGTACTGAGTCATTTTTTTTTATAAATCATAACTCATTCAGGTGAATGAAGTCTCAGTGATGAGCTCTGTTGGAAAGTGTTTGCACATACTGCCTCTCAATGCCCAGCTTAGTGTACTGCAGGCAAAGTCGATTGCAATCTGAAGATTAAATCCAATTTAATGTTTAACAGGCTTAAATATATTAAATGTGGCATTGCTGTAGGTCAATCTAGAATTAAAAAAAAGGGGGAAAAATGGTTAAATGAAAACATTGGCACTGGCTACCTATGCCATATTTAAAATGGTGGTGAAGTCATCAGTCAGCGAGGATCACTCTTCTGCCCCACATATTCACCTCCCCACCCACCGTCAGATCACTGTCCTTATAAAACTCTTCATGGACTGCTAAAATAAGATAAGATAAGATAAGATGTAACTTTATTGATCCCCCTTGGGAGAAATTCAGGTTGACGCAGCAGTACAGAAGTGAAGGTAGCAGTGCAAAGGGATAAATAAAAACTAAAATACTAGAATTAAAAATATATTAAGTATTATGTACAATCTGGCCATTGTGTATAAAGTGTGCAAAGTGCAATGTTCCTGAGTTTTATAAATAGATAAATGGAGTGTATCATGAAGTTTACATACCGAATAGTGAGGAATTCTATATATATATATAAACAGTCTGACATGTGCAGTATCAGAGTTTATTATCCTAGAGCGGTGTACGAATTGAGTCCTTAATCTGTGGAGTGGGTGATGTTGGGAGGTGCTGGGTGGTGCTGGGAGGGGTGGGAGCTGTACTGTTGTGCAGTCTGATGGCAGATGGAATGAAGGAGCCCCCCAAGCGCTTTGAGGCCCGTGGCTGTATGAATCTGTAGCTAAAGGTGCTCCTGAGTTTCCGCAGCTTGGCGTATAGAGGATGAGAGGGATTGTCCATGATAGCCTTCAGCTTTCCTCTCATCCTCCTCTCAGTCACTACCTCCACACTGTCCAGTTCCATCCCCACCACGGAGCTGGCTTTCCTCACAAGCTTGTTCAGTTTGTTTGTACCACCGCTGCCGATGCCGCCTCCCCGACACGCTACTGTCTGCAACAGAGAGGAAAAGACAGGACAAGAAAATAAGTAAATGACAAAATTAAATATGGAGTTTGTCTTAATCTAGCAAAATGTACATGAATTGGGATTTACATTAAAATGAGATTATATATGGTGGTCTACCCTCTCTCATGCACTATACAGTTAAAAGTATGAGTAGAAATACTGCATACTTCAAAACCATGGTCGTTAATACATTGCCAATCAACCTTTATTGTCAGGAAAAGGATTTTCCCCAAACTGTTAGAGATTCAGTTGGAGGCACATTATTGTGATGACCAAATAGGAAGTGGACATTATACTGAAGTGTGACATAGGCGTCCCTATAGTTCTGGTCTTTCTGATAGAAAATACCTTCTATTAGGTGTTTTGTCAGTACTGCAACCTCACTGCCAAGTCCCTTTGTGGCACCATCACTAAAATTTCAGTATTTATTTTCTACTTTTCTTCTTGTCATGTTTAGCATATCTGTAGTGCGAGCAAGGCTAAGCTAGGGCAGACTTTGAGGAAGTCCAGTATGTAGGTGTTTCGCTGATACAAGGAGGTTACCACATTGAGCAGACTGCTTCATGTGCCCCGAAACACACTAAACAGATAAAAGAAATACCCATGGGCATAAACTGTCACAAGTTTATTCAAATAGAACTGAATGCCTTTCTGCATGCAATTCCTGAGGGACAGGCCTTGAAAGATGAAAGCAGTAAATACAGAGACAACAAACATTAAACTTAGCTGCTATGGACTGAGCTAATGAACCAGAAGTTAGTTAACTTCTGTTACCGTTGGCGTTAGCCTACTAACTTATCTCTCTGGCAGTGCCCCGATTTAATGCCACAACATTTGTGTGGAATACACGAAATTAAGAAATCTTACTTGCATATTCTGAGAATTCCGGGATAAAAAAAAAAATGGCAAAGGTATGACTGAAATATTTAAAATAGGGTGTTTCTTGTCTTCTTATAGCTACACAGTTGGGCTCCGACATTGGTTACCATGGAAGCTTGTTGATGATGAGGGGGTGTCTCATTGTCCCCAGTTATCCAGGGAACTCTAGAATATTCTTCCATCCATCCATCCATCCATCCATTTTCTACCGCTTATCCTGTTAGGGGTCGCGGGGGAGGGGGGTTGGAGCCTATCTCAGCATCTTCGGGCGAAGGCAGGGACACCCTGGACAAGTCGTCAGTTCAGCGCAGGGCTGACATATAGAGACAAACAACCATCCACACTCACATTCACACCTACGCGCAATTTAGAGTGACCAATTAACCTAACCC
The DNA here is from genome assembly GCA_001698575.1 of Mola mola. Taxonomy (NCBI): domain Eukaryota; kingdom Metazoa; phylum Chordata; class Actinopteri; order Tetraodontiformes; family Molidae; genus Mola; species Mola mola. The sequence continues at coordinate 2,701,363 of KV751348.1, read as the reverse complement.
CCAGTTTTGCATGTTTTTGGACTGTGGGAGGAAGCTGGAGTACTTGGAGAGAACCCACGCAGGCACAGGGAGAACCAGCAACCTCCACACAGAAACGCCCTGACCCAGAATTGAACCCAGGCCCTTGTTGCTGTGAGGTGACAGTGCTAACCACTGTGCCACCTAGGATATTCTTATGTTAACAAAATTTATGTTGTCAATGCACAAAACCTTGGTACCATTATGCAATCCACTGTACTGCAAGAATTTACTTCAACCAACATCCTTAAGAAAAAATATTTCAAAATCAGGATGAAGCATATTAGAGCTAATATCATAATTTATGTAATACTACAATTCATTAGTTCTACTAGCAAAAACGAGATAAATATGCACAGAAAAGTACAACATGTAACAAATTTGCATCTCTTTATTCTGCCCCATTTTCCTCCTGCAGAGGTTCTGCTTTTCCCACGTTTGTCTAATCAGTCAGTGGTGTGTATATGGTCATTTGTTTTTCCAGGGTATACTTTATTCAATCAATGACACACGATTCACTGTTGTTATAACCAAGAAGCAATTGTAAATGCAGTTTCAATCCTTTTACCTGTAGTAGAGAAATATCCAGTGTGTTTAACTGCTCTGTGCCAAACCCAAAGATAAACTATGATTTTGTTAACCATTGCCTTGCAGAATTTTTTGAATTTGTCACATTCCCAAGTGCAAAACTAATTTCATTAAAGTTAAGAAACATTGCTGGTGTTTTTTTTGGGGTTGTTTGATGGGGTTATATTCTATCCTTGATGTAGCTTTGAATGTCAGCTGTTAGACTGAGCCTCCTCACACGCTTGGCTACAAATTGAATATCCTCTTCCAAATTTTGATTAAGTAATTTTTGCATATTCAACTTTGCCTCAAAAAAGTAGTAGAAACTAGAATTGCCTGTTACTGTAAAGTTACCCTATAAGTTGAATGAAACGTGTGAAGTTGAGGTTTCCATCCATGTCAGTCCAGACACACGCAGGCTTGCTCACATGGTGCAAACAACAATTATTTGAACTGGACTTATTTTATGCAACTGCTTTGAGGCCTATTGACACCTCAAAAGGGTATTAACTACATGTTTACCCACCCACCTACTCGCACACACATTCTGGCACATGTTGGCAATGCCTTCAAGGGCATTTTGGGGCTTCAGTATCTTGCTCAAGGTAACTTCAACATGCTGACCACAGGAGTCAAGGCTCAAATCCTCCAACCAGGGGATGACCGGCTCTACCTCCTTATCAACCAATGAGGCTCAATAACAACAAAGTCAAAGAGCTTGTGTTAGAATACAATCCTTCAAATATTCTAACAACATTGTAACTTTAAACCTACACCACATTAGATCTATGCAATATTAATTCTATTATTGTTATATCTACAATTGTTAGGTCACAGTGAGCGTTGCACTGATTGATGACACAGTGACCTTGACCTTTGACCACTAAAACCCACAGCTATTGTCAGAGTGGAGGTACAATAAAAACATTTCAGGGTACTTCAAAATGTAAACTACACACATGGACTACACCAAAAATATATCATATTCATTTCAGACTAAATTCTTGACATCTGTGTATTCTTCCTATACCTGTAACTAAGTATATATAACTTTATTTGCTTTAACTATTGCCACAACATTCTATCGCACACTGTAAGTGAAAGTGAAAGTAAAAGCAGCTCCTAACATGCAGTGACTCTTCAAGAACCCTAGCTCTTCGGTTGAAAGTAAAATGACAGTTGTACATAAATAAATCACAATGAACATTTGTGTTTTCTAACTGGATTTTAATTTACTTGTTAGACAGCTTTGGTACCTAAAACACTTCTACAACTGAATAAAATGAATCAGAGAGATGCAGGGGCCTCTGACATCTGTCCATTTAAGAAGCAAAATATCCAAAATGTGATGATCAACAATAAATATAAACAACAGAAATGAGAAGACAAATAGAGCATGCCAATGAGCAGCAATTAAATGCTTATTATGGACATAAGAAAAAAAACAGGTGGATTAAATGCTGCAGATTCAACAATATCATAAGAACAATGCTTCAAATTTCATTGAGGTACAATGTTAGATTGATAGAGAAAAAATGGCAACATTCCAATGGATTGTACATTTTCTTCACTTAATCTTTCATGATTTGCATTTTTATCTGGCCTGACGAGAGGAGTATTTTGTGGAGGTTCCACATCATAGACAGTGCTTGTCATGTATAGTATTTCAGTAGACAAAGGCATGTGAAGTCTTTCTAAAAAAAATAAAAAAAAAACAACAAAAAACAATAGCTACAACTTTATTTTGGTTGCTTATTCTCATTAAACCTGAAAACCATCCAGCAAAAACTACATTTCCCTGTAGATTTTCATGACATCAAAGAACCACGGACTCCTCTCTTTCTGTAGACCCTAAGATGCCAGGCCGAGCAGGAATCCTCCAATGAACCCACTAGTGATGACGATGTTTTGCTTCACAAATTGTGTGGACTGAGAAGACAAAAAATATGTTGTTATAGTCCATTGTAGACCGACTGCACTTTTTATTGTCATGAAACATAGGAGAATCAACAAAGCTTCATGTTATTGATGTTATTCTGACTACATATGAAATTAAGGGTCAGTGTTTCTCACGATCTGAAAACCATGCAATATCATCAGAATCTTGTACGCAAATGTCTTTCCACTGTGACTCCAATGTTGGTACTAATAGCTACGTACAATTATCAAACCTGACTTTCAATTAGCTGAAAAACAGCATGTTTGACTAAGATATTGCAAACGACTCTGCAGCTCAATTTGTTTTAAACGTTAAGACAGATATTTTACTGTCTAATTAGCCATACAGGTCCGATGTTATTCCATTGTTGACACAATATCTGGTGATAGTGCAGTTAGGTTTCAAAATCAAACAGGGTACACATAACATTTTAATCACAAGGCCGACAGGAAGTCTTGCGTGTCTCAACTTCAAGACTGACATCACAACACAATAAAAACTCACCTTCTCAACAAACGTGTTCAGCTCTGGGCCAACTTGATTTGTGCCCTTTTTTAATTGCTTCTTAGCTTTGTTTACATCCTTCTCCACTCTCTTCCAGTCCACTTGGATATAGCCAGTGTTGTTAGCTATCTAGAGAAAGAGTCAGGCAAATGGAAAGATACAGGCTGACTCATTAAATGTTTTCATTCTGCTGAAATGTTTAACTCCCACACGTGCAGACTACACACACAAACATATTACCTGCAACAGTAAAAGACCTCCCCCTACAGATGTGGCAGCAACCTTTCCAACCTTCTGGAAGAGATAACCTACACACCTAAAATTAATCGGGACAGAGCATCGAGGAGGTTATGCATGGACTAAGTGACACAGTTGAGTAGCATCTGAAAGCAGGTCAAGGGTATTTCCATGGAGAATATTTACCATCCACTTAGCCCTCCTATGGCGATCTGCGTGCCTACTGAGTATTTCTCTGCTACCGGGCCACAATTTTTCCCGAAGAGGCGATTCCACCATCGCTGACGTTTAGCATATTCCGTCAGGTCTACAACTTTGTCGTAAATCTCCTCTTCCGGCTCTTCATAAACATGGAAATATAGAAACAGTCAGCAAACAAAGGCAAGTAAATACATTACAGTGCCGACTGGCTAAACACATTATGAATACACTAAAATGACATACTGATACACCTATTAGTTCCAAACAGCAACGTTACAGTAATTTTCGACATAACTAAGAACATACGCCATACGCACACTTCGTAAAGTTCAGAGGTAGACAAGAAGTTAGCATTAGGCAAGTGATAATAAATAGAAATTGACGACAAAGGTAGGGGAAGTTAGCTACCAAAGGTACCAATGCTACATCTTAAGAAATTGCGGCTCAAATGGAGGAGCGAGAGTTTTAAAGGACACCTAAATGTCAGGTATGAGTACATCTTATGTAATTCATGCTGACTATTCAATATCATAGTTCAAATCGAGATGTCGGAGTTTGTTAGCCTGCTTACCCTTGTTGCGGTTCGCCATTTTGGAATTCACTGCTCTGTCCTCGGTTAACTGCACGTTTAGCGTCATTTGCATACTCATAACGTTCATAGAAAATGATAATAATAATAACAATAATATCAAAAAACTTCTCATGGGCAGCCAAAGTTTTAGGAGTTCAAAGTTTTTTTTTTTCATTTAAAGGTTGGCATAATACATACATACAGTGTATGCATAAACTCTTTCAAAAATGAAACTATAGCAAGTATTAAAACTCGGTTGTGAAATATTTTTGAACGTTTATAAGCGTAAAATCAGTAAGGCCCTTAAGTAGTCCTGTCAGTGTGGCGTGAAATAAGCTTTCAAAGCTGTAGAGAAGTAATAAATAAATAAATAATGGGATCAATTAATAATAAGGGGAAAACGTGGTCCTTCACTAATACGTATAAGAAAAGCCAATTTAAAGCACATTCTCGGAGATCTTCACAGAAATACCAACTTTCTCCTTAAACAAATGTACTACTGATATATCAGCGGGCTACATCTATCAATCGATCTACGTTGCAACTTGACTGCCCCCCTTTTTACACACAAATTTGACAGCTATTTTGACCTATGGCTTCCATTTAAATACAATTACGTAATCAAAATATATTGTAAGAAACCAATTACAGTACTTGGGGCGGGTCTTAAAAAGTCAATTTGATGTGTGCGTGAGCGTGTGTTCGTGTGGTCAACTAGAGAGAGTCACGTGGCTACCAATACCGGTCACTGATTGGTCACAGTTGTCAGAGGGCGTGCCCACAGCAGCGGCGTGCGTTTGCCTATGTGACACAATTACAACAACTTTGAGCTGATGGTTGGGGAAGTTTGCGACATTATTAAGCAACAATCACTCTTAAAACCCAACATTATATTAACTTCACATATATATTCATTGGAATACACGCTGTGTTTCGATGTACAATGACGAGTGTGGAAGACTTGAAGGGATCATTTCCTTGAGGATTTGGCAAGAAATTCGCTACGCGCCGTTTCAGCTCTGGATAGGTGTGCAACACTTTGCTCGTTACTGCATTTCGTCGGAGTTGCTCGGTCCCGTCTATCTCCCCATTTCTTTCCATGAAATCGTGTGGAGTGTCGCTTACAGCCGCTGCCTCGGCTGCTGCACGGAGTCTCGGCGTTGCAGGTAATGACGAGGAGAAAATGGCGTCGGTAACGGCGACTGAAATCGAAGAGGACTTTCCGAAGCTAACAGCGCAAGAAAAAGAGAGCTTGGTCGGAACTGACAGGTTAGGCAATATGTGTGTGAAGCGTCTTGGTCGCTTCTTATCTGCAATATATGTTTTGTCTTCGCTCAGTTTGACAAAACAAACGTAATAGCTTCCAAGTAATACGGAACCGCCTGTGTATTGCCTGTCCTCTACTTGCAGTTCACTGTTTGGATTTCATGGGCTTCAAGAAGATGGCGCCAGAACGAAGGCCTTGCTGTTAAAGGTATGCCACAGAATAGGATCACAGTCGCCTCTCTCAGTTACCTCCTCAGATTAGTGCAAATCCCACCTGAAATAAGTGGTACAGACCTCCCAACGGCACGCTAGTTACATAGCTAGCCTAGACATATAGAAGTCTCAATTTCCCCAACTTTGAAGCTCTTGAAGAACTATAGCCAGCTTTCAGGTGTGGATGTAATTAATGTATTTAATACGCAGCATGTGGACTGCCGAGCACAAAGTAAAACTTTTCCTGTGCATGCCAATTCTGTTTATCAATAACATACAATTAACAGATTAGTAGTAGCATTACAGAGTGGTATGAATCTTCTCCCTGTTAAAATCGCTGGTGTCATCGGTCACTGAGAGAATTGGTACAGTGCTACGTGATAGCATTGTATCGCCTTTAGAAAACGTGATTATGACAATCACGCATGGCTGTTATATATTATCAACACGGTGATACTTAACGGGAGGTCGTCATGTGTTGAGACAACACACTGACATTCGAATTGCTATTATTTTACCTGTTATATTTGCTATATGTTCAAGCTAAAACGGGCTTATAAAGTGAGGTTAACAAATGTAACACCTCGCTACCTAGCTAACTGTTGAGACTTGCACAACTATGACAGCGAACCTCAAAAGTGGAGAAATGCACTCTTCTTGGACTTTATCGAGAGAAGAGGGACAAAGTTGACAGATATATTGGTCACCCGTTATACTGTCCATCCCCTCCGTAATAATATCGGCAGCTAGAGTTTGGGGTCGTGGGTCAGCTTACTCTATAGCGGCTAATTGTGCAGCGGTTTCGCTATCATTCGCTCGCACCCACAGCGGATGTTAACACGGCACCACTTAACTGAAATTACTGGAAAAGACACAATTTCATAGCAGTAGTTTTGTGTTGCAAAATAATGGCTGCTTGACCTGGCCCAAGATGGCGGGGACGGGTAGAATATACTTAGCAAACGTTTGCTAGCAAATTAGCAGGGGATAGGCTAATCGCTTTATTCGAAAACTATATCACGACAAAGGCATTCAATGTTAGTAACAGGCATGGTTGATTAGAAAGCAGAAGCCAGGGACACCTACTTAATTACCGTATAGTGGTTGATGCACACCCAACCTTGTTCACACTGTTCGTGTTAGCTGACTGTGCTTGAGCTGTGTGTTAACATGTGGCGTTGGAGGTTCCTTACTGAAGATTTCTGGTTAGGGTGCACTTTCTAATTAGGCTTAGCCATTGCCAGTTTTGCCATTATTCTGTCGCTTCATTCACACTCTGCAGGATACCGTGCCAACTAGGTTGGCCTCTTCCCATCACTTGATACATCTAATTGTGATATCTTTCTTCGTAATAACATATGTTTAAGAATGTGTCAGTGTTAAGTATATAACGTTTTGGTACATTCCAGTATAGTTTTCATTTGATTTGATATTTGATGGTTTTGTTAACCACAAGCATATTGCAATAATTGTGTGAGCTATTGTATATCATAACGGAGTTATAGAAAATGTACACAAAAGGGATGATGCTGGTTAAACTTAGAGAGTAAAGGAATGTGACTTATTTGCTCTTTGCATGGCCATAGAGTTGATCATAATAGCCTTACTTTGGTAGTAAATTTGCAAATGTGTGCTGCTGCTGCATAAAGCGACTATTACAGTGTTTACTGTGTTGTTTTATAGTGTTCCTTGTAGATGGAGATGTACAGGAAGTAAACATAACACTTAATAATATCTACCTCTAAAAACTAGAATTCCATTTCATGCATAAGCTGAGTATTAAAACCATCGAACTGAATGTGCAATGCAGGCTCAAAGTTACTGTTTTTGTAATACTGACTGCCCAAGTGCATTTCCTACCATTTTACAGTCACAAAAGGCTGTTTATTGGATTTTTATTGGCACGTTAGCAATGCACCATAATTACTTTTTTCACTTACCAAGTACTTCTATTTATTTACTTGCCTATACCAAATACTAATATGAGTTCTTTCATTATGTAAACATTAATACCAATCCACTGGTGGGTGAGATTGACAAGGACCTCGTCTTTAGATAAAGATATCCTCTGCTCTGCTTTTGTCATTGTCATATTCTAAATATTCTCCAAACTATAGTCCTAAAGCAGGTTATTTGTACTCCATCACCTACCTGCTCAGCTCAACTGATGAACAATATGAAGTAGTAATTGTCGAGGTTGTATTGGAGTAATTTTGCCATGAAGATTACACACAATGCACAGGAATGGATTGGGTTTTGTGCTTCCTCATTGTCACAGTGCATAAATGACGGATGCAGTAAATTCAGTGTCAGAACTTTTAGTCAGTCATAAATTTTGTCTGTGCAATGGCAAAGTTTGACAGTGCTAGCATGGGTTAAAGATGATACTATATTTGACACAAAAGCTCCATTTTATTATTCTAAAAATTAAAGCAACCAATGCCACTATTTTCAAATCACACAGATGCGAGCACACAGTGGAGTACAGTGAGAGATATCATTTGTAATTTACTGTTCCTCTGTCTTTATTTTTTTCTGTGGTGTGCATAACTTGAGAACTATTCACTTGGTCTACTTCATATGTTGATGAGGATGTAATGAAGTGCAGTGTTAAAGTTGGTATAATTTGGATATGTAACAACAGAATTGATAAATGGTGAATAAATATTGCTGCATTCACTGGAAAGTGGATGCGATTGTTACATTTTTATTTGCTATTTGTAGGAACCAATGTTGTAACGGATGGGATTTGTAAAATATGGACAGGATCTATCATTCATAACAATGTACTCTTACTGCAGCTGCGTAGCACGCCTTTAACTCAACAGCTCAATTGTTTTTCACGTAGGCTGTTAGGTGCTATGATGCTGTCATTCTGAAAGCCGAAGGGAAAGTGGACCCTGATATTTACTGTCAGCTTGGCCACTTCAGTCTCCTGCTTGAGGACTATCCAAAAGGTAAGAATCTCTATTTGTTATTGTCCTGCCTATTTTTTTTTCCAACCAACCTCAGGATCAATTGGTTGTTTTCTATTCTTTATATCTATTTTGTTAATACTAGGGATGGGTATTTCATTAAAAAGAACCTTTCATGCTGTTTTGTAGTGATGCAGTGTTAGTCTGGATGAGCTTGAATTAATGATAGAGTCACAGTCTAATTGGTTCAATTAAAGGCTTTGGCTCTTACACAGGATTTATTGAACTGTGCCATGTCCATCTTAATAAAACTTGTAGATGTGGTTTAAGGTAACATGGCACTGACTATTCAGGCAAGGGTTAAGTATGAGAAACTGAGTACTCTTTGTTGACGTTGTTATTGAGTAACTTTTCATTGTTAGCGTACCTGCACGGCGTGCAAGTTTGTTTTTTTTGGACTGAAATAGTTCAACTCAGTTTGGTTTACACGTACCATGGCAGTTGTAAGCTCAAAAAGTGATGTCAAGAAATGAAATGACAATGATAACGATGTGCAGTGAAGGTTTGAAGTATTAAGCTTACGTAGAAATAATAGTTTGATGTTCAAACGTGTGTTTAAAGCACCAAAAGAAACCAGTGGAGACAGACAGCTGGTGGTATCATTACATCATTTGTTAGCCCTGTTAACACAAGTTATTGTGATAAACCAGTGCAGAGAAGATTAGCTTTTAATAACTAAAATGATGACTAAATATGTGCTTCCATTAAGTTTTTTTGGAAGGATAAGGCTTCTGTTTATCGAGTTGTCAAGTACAAAACACGATCACAGCGAATAACAGCTACAGGAGTAGAAGACATAAACAAGGAAAGCAGGGAAGAATTGAAGGCTGATTAGCAACGTGTTGCCAAGGTGGGTGTTAGTACAGACCCTTGGTCAGCTCTTACCACTGAGTCTTACGTTACCATCACTTGTCATTCACAACTTGGATTTTAACTACTTAATAAATTTTGAAAAATAGTGAACAAAAAGCTTATCACATTTTTCAGAGCCCAAAGTGACGTTGTAAAATTGATCTTTAACGTGATGCAGTAGTTAAAAGCCCAAAGACTCTGAAATGAAGAAGAAAAGCAGCATATCTTGACACTTAAGAAGCTTGAACCAACAAGTGTCATCATTTTGCTCTAAACAGGACTGAAACGATTATTTGATTATGAAAATAGTTGTTGATTAATTTTCTTTTGATTGCTCAATTGATTAATCTACATTCTGGTTTCCTCAGACATAGAATGTCTCCATAAACACTCAGAAACCACCTCAGGGAAGCTCAGCATAGTGCTCGTTGGCATTACCAGGGTCTTGACCTGACTTCAACGTACATAACGAGCTTAGTGGGCAAATGCTCACTTTTGATGATGAGTTGCGCTTTAGAGAAGTATTCTTTTCACAGAGAAATTCTGGTTTACACTTTATCGAGCAGATGGCATGCAGCGAATATGGCATCGGGTTGGCAAGCGGTATGGTAATGTCAGTGCAGTGAGAGGAGTGGCCTGTGGTGGTGGTGGTGGTAGTAGGTTTATGGTATGGGTAGGTTATAGCAGCACTGGTGCATTTTATTGAGGCCAGTTTGAACGTGCAGAGAGACATTGTCTTGAGCTCCTGAGGTTCATTGTCCTGTGATCTCATGTTGCAGCATGATAATGCACAGCCCCATGGTACAAGGATCTGTACACAATATCTGTAAGCTGAAAACATTTCAGTTCTTGCATGGCCTATGCACTCACCAGACATTAAATTCATTGTCAAATTTGGGATGCTTTGGTTCGATGAATACAACTGTAGGCTCCAGTTTTTTCAATGTACAATAACTTTGCATAACCAGTGAGGAGGAGTGGACCAATATTTTTCAGGCCAGAATCAATAACCTGATCAACTCTTATGTAAATGAGATGTGTCTCACTGTTAGGCATATGGTGTTAAAACTAGATTCCTTGTCACCCCTTAAAAATGCCCCATCTTAATTCAATGTCTAGTAAAGATGTTTCTTTAGGATAAACAGCACTTTTTAGAGTGTTTTTTTTTAAATTGTGATTAGTTCAAGACACGCCAGTACAATAATCATCCTCTTTAATCAGTATCTTGTTATGTCTCACCTGCCAGTTGGATGGATTACTTAAGCAAAGGCTCACTAATACTACCACTGCGGTACACAGCAAGTTATATTTTCAGCGCTGTTTTTGTATTTTCGGTCAAAATAAGTAGAGTAATGCAATAAAATGGAAAAAAAATAGTACTCTGTGTATATAGAGTTGTTTAGCTTGACCTTCACATTTGGAAGTGTAAGAGTGCACATGGTGGATTTTCTTGAGCAATTAACATTATCGCTAACCGTATTTCTCCCTCCGTATCTCCCCATGTCTCTGTATCATTCATTTTCCCAGCATTGTCTGCATACCAGAGATACTTCACTTTACAGTCGGACTATTGGAAGGTGAGTTTGCCACACTGCAATTAAATATCCAGTATGACATCCACTTGGATAACAACTTAGCAGTCATTTTCCTCCAATGAAAATATTGGTTCAACCAAAGACTGTTCAGTGCATTAGTTCTTCCACTTGACTTTCCACTGTTGATTTTCTTGTATGCTGATACACTAAGCTAAAGATCTAGTAAGAAGAGTTAGCAGTGCCTGAGAGACAGAGCCATAATTAGCACTTTCACACCGAAATGGTTCTCGCTCTGGCTCTGGTTCAGTTCTTGGGTCTGAGGACCTAGTGCCCTTTCGCGACACAGCCCACGTTCAGACTGGTCTAAGCAAACAAAGTTCCCAAAGTGGATGTCACCATCGTAGGGCATTAGTTAATGCGCAACTCATTTTTAAAATTTGTTATAATTTGGTCTGGTGTTCTTGCGAACTCAGCCTTTGCCAAAACATTTGTCAGTTATGCATACAGCTTTGTTTTGCGTGTGCTGCCTTTGAGTTTTTCCTGAAACTCGGGGATGCCCAAATCGCAACCATACACTATTTCCTCCGCAGACCACTAAACAACTTTCTTCAATGTAGATCCTTCTTCGTTTGTTTCTTTCTTCTAGTTTTTGTTGAATGGTGGGTGGCGACCAAAACTTATTTATATCTCATTCCTGATAAAAAGATATGCCCACTGATGAAATCACTAAAACATCACATGGTTCGCAAGGAAGAACCAGTTATTTTTTAATGCCCTTGCGAACCAACTTTTCAGTTTCTGAGTGTGAGCGCCCTGTCTTGTTCAAAAGTGGATGTGGGAACTGGAACTGGCATGGAGCCATGTCTGTGTGAAAGCGCTAAATCAGGGAAAAGGTACAGTGGGGGAAATTATTATTTAATGCCCTGCTAAATTTGTAAGTTTGCCTACTAACAAAAAACTTAGCGGACTCAAATTTTAATGGTTGTTTACTGATTATGGCAAGAGACAGAATATCAGTTGAAAATGCATAAAAAACACACAATATAAAACTTATAAAATGTTGTGTATTTTATAGAGTGAAATAAGTATTTGATCCCCAAAGACTCACCCAAAATTCCGGCTCCCACAGATTGGCGGGTGCCCATGTGGCACACAGCTGTGCACATCAACCAATTACCAATACTCCTGATCTTAACTTGTCATGTGCATAAAGTTCACCTGCTCCAGGAATCAGTTTCTTCCATTCCAATCTCTATGGCACCATGGGCAAGACCAAAGAGCTGTCAAAAGATGTCAGGGACTAGATTGTAGACCTGCACAAGGCTGGAACGGGTTACGCAAGCATCAGCAAAAGGCTTGGTGAGAAGTTGACAACTATTGGCACCATTATTCGAAAGTGGAAGACACACAAAATGACCATCAGCTGTCCTCTGTCTGGACCTCCATGCTAGATCTTGCTTTGTGGAGTGAAGATGATGATGAGAAAGGTGAAGGAGCAGCCTAAAACTACATGGCAGGAGCTTGTTAATGGCCTGAAGACAACTGGGACCTCAGTCGCCAAGAAAACAGTTGGTAACACACTGCACCGTAATGGACTGAAATCTTGCAGTGCCTGCAACTGTCGCCCTGCCCAAGAAGGCACATGTACAGGCCCGCCTTAAGTTTGCCAGTGAACATCTAAATGACTCAGAACGCGCTTGGGAGAAAGTGCTGCCAAAACATTATGTTTTGGAGCTTTTTTTGTGCAAATGGTACAGGGCGACTTCACCACATTGAGGGGCCAATGAACGGAGCCACGTATGTTAAAATCTTGAATGAAAGATTCAGCAAGAACACTGAAGATGGGTCATGGGTGGGTATTCCAGCATGACTATGACCCAAATCATACTGCCAGAGCAACAAAGGAGTTGCTCAACAAGAAGCATATTAAAGTCATGGAGTGGCCTAGTCAGTGTTCAGACCTCAACCCAATAGAAAACCTGTGGAGGGAGCTAAAGCTTCGAGTTTCCAAGCAGCAGCCAAGAAACTTGAAGGATTTAGAGACTTTCTGTAAAGAGGAATGGGCCAAAATGGGTGCAAACCTGGTGACCAACTACAAGAAACATCTCAGCACTGTGTTTGCCAACAAGGGTTTCTCTACAATGTACTAACTTACGTTTTGCTTGGGGATTGAATACTTATTTCACTCAGTTAAATGCACAACATTTTATAACTTTAATATTGTGTGTTTTTTATGCATTTTCAATTGATTTTCTGTCTGTTGCCATAATCAGACTTGATTAAAGTTGGGCTTGAAATTTCTCTTTTTGCAGTATTTTAACAAAGTATTGCATTTATGAAGGCTGGTTTTGGCAAAAGCTGCTTACCTGTCCTGTTGCTGGTTACACGTTTTTAAATGATTTGTACTAAGTGATCCAAGGATGGGCCACATTAAATAATTTTCCCAGTAATGGCCATATCACATTATCTGTATTTTCACACAGCAGTGAGCAGCAAACTGACATGGTCAGTAAATTCCAGTGTTTCAAATCAGTTGGTTTTATTGCATATCATTTACTCTGCAAAATTACTTGAAATTAAGAGGTAGATTTTTATATCAATTGTAGAATCATGTAGTTCAGTTAGTGTTCATCTAAAATATGTCCTCCCCATAGGGCTGGAACAGTGACAGTATAATTTGTCATTTAAAAAACCTTAACTGAACAGATTCAGAGAGAGAGAGAGGAAAAAAACAACAATGGGGGGGTGTTAAAACAAACATGTGAAATTCCCAAATTAGCCTACATTAAATTGTATTTAGGTATCAATGTAATGTTTGACAATTTGCAATAATTTTCTTCATAGAATGCTGCATTTTTATATGGCCTTGGCATGGTTTACTTCCATTACAACGCATTTCAGTGGTAAGTTCTTTTTGTTGTTGTTGTTTTGTTATTCAAATTGGAAAAGTAAAGTTTCAGGTCTGGAAGCATTTTGACAATGACAGTTTTTTTCATTCTGCCTCTATACACCACAATAATGGATCTGGGAAAAAAAACAATCAAGATGTGCTTGAAGTGCAGAGTTTCAACTTTAATTTAAAAGGTTTCACAAAAATATAGCATTTATTGTTTAGGAATTACGGCCATTTTAGATTGCCTCCATTTTCAGGGGCTCAAAAGTATTTTGACAATTGCCTGACAAGCAGTTTTATGGCTGAGTGTGTCCGTTCCCTTGTTACTTAAAGACAAACGTAGCAGATTAAAAACTCCAGTGGACTTGCATCCCACATTTCTCATCCTGTTGGCTGTTTTATTGGACTTTTTGTGCAAAGGTGCTCTCACCTTTGCGCATGTAGTAAGGCGCTGCAGAAGAATGAAACGGGCCGATGCACTTGTGCACCTTCGTCGATGTGATAACCACACACTGTTGCCTGGAAAATTTCTCTCTAATGTGCGTTCACTCACCAACAAAATGGATAAGCTTGAGCTACTATTGGGGGAAAAGTAAGGATTTCTCATCATCTGCCGTCTTGTGCTTCACGGAGACTCTGCACTGCAGCTGGCAGGTTTCCAACTTTTCAGAGCGGATCATAACATGAACTTTGCGGCAAGACTAAAAGTGTAGGAATCTGTTTTTTCATCAACAGTGGATGGAGCAACGATGTGACAGTGATTGTATATCACTGTTCTCCTGATCTGGAGTCATTTTTCATAAACCGTAAGCCCTTTTACTCCCCCCGTGAGTTCGCTTCATTCATTCTGGCCAGTGGCTACATCCCACTGCGGGCCAAAGCACAGAAGGCTCAGCGCATGACAATATACTGTGTGTGTAGCAGACCAACCCAGACTCGTTAATGTCCTTGGTGACTTTAACAACAGTTATCTTTACCACAAGCTTCCCAAAGGAAAGATTGTGGCTGATCCCGCTTACTATGGACAAACTTTTTCTGACTCTCCCCTTGGCAAGAGGCTTAGGTCCGTCAGGACCAAAACCTTACACCACAAAAACAGTTTCTTCCCCTCCTCTGCTGGCCTCATGAACACCTCCGAAAGCCTCCACAAAACTCTGCCTCCCTCCTGTAGCGTGTGTGTAAATAGTATTTCTGAGTTTTATTTTATGTTAAATGTTTGCACTTTAACAACAAACAAAATTCTGCTTCTATGTGTAAAACATATGTGGTAATAAACATATTTCTGATTCTGATTCTGAAATGGAAAGGGCTCACTGGTGTTTATTGATGATGTGACTGCTTACAGTATCATTGTCCAAATGCTGTAATTCTGGACTTAACTGTAGGTAGTTGTGTTTGATCTCTTGGTCATCAATGGTTAATTTTCAGTCAGTTTTGCATGCTTATCTAACTTGTAAAAAGATACCACATGCAGACTATACTGTGGATAACTAACTGAGAAAGCTAACATGATTATGATTATAGAATATATGAATATATAAATATAGAGCTCTTGTATTCTATTGTGAAGACTAGCTGAATTCTGGTTTACAGTCTGCTAGTTACATCTGAGAGAGTTATTATTTACTTATTCACAAAAATAAAGATGGACTAAGTGTCTACACTTGTGCCCGCTGAACATGAATGAAGTTAAGATATCCTGGATCCAAGCACTGCCATTGTTATTTGGAGTTGGAGTCTGCATAGTTATGGTAGGGCTGTAGAGCTGCGGTGTAGGATTCTACCCTACCCAATTACAAACAGGACTCTGCTGTCAATCATGTTTAACCCCCTTTTAATAGAATCAACTACACTAACTAATTCAATAGAGCACCCAGTCTGCGCAGTAGCAGCAATGCCCTAAAAGCAGCAACCCCAAGATCGAGATCTTAACCACATTAATTCCCCTGCAAAATGGGGTAATAGTATGTGTGATATTTCACGCACGCACGCACGCGCACACCACAGCACACCTGAAGTCATCTAACCTTCAAGGCATCTAGGAGGTCTCAGAAATGTGTAAATCAGAAAAGGGGGGGGGATGCCATTCTGGGCTCTCAAGATGGGATGATGTCATCCTGAGCCCAAGGTCCAAAGGAATGCTTAGCTGTCAAATCATGAATGTTACTTCACAGGACTGAAGTGTTGCTCAAACATAAGGACACAGGACCAACTAATCCAAACTGTCAGTTTGAGCTTTTGATACTATAAAAATGTTCCATGGCCAGTAAAAATGCAAGGAAATAAATGTAGATAAAGCATAAAGTGGAAGGCCATTGCTTAGGAGGTACAGCAGCCCTCTGCCCAAATTGATGACAGGTTCTCTGTGATTTTGCTTAATTTTTATTAAGTTTTCAACTGATCCAGTTGATGTTGTGTTGCAGGAAGTTTTTGTGCACTACTCTGCCAGATTGTTCATTTCTAGCCAATATGAATATTTGTTGTTGTTGTTCATTGGCATCTGGCTGCTATTTGAGTACTGAACTCCAAATAGCTCCCAAAGGCATAGCCATCCATGGGTGAATGGTTACTGGTCCAGATTAGAGCCTCTCCGATATGCAATGTTTGGAGCCAATACCGATATTACGGAGTAAAGAAAAAAAAAAAATTCAATACTAACATATCGGTCTATATGCACAATTTTTTAGTAATGATCCCTCTAACAAAGTTATCAAATATTTGTAACTGAGATATGCAATGGCGACACAGTATTTGTAGATTAACAGTGAACTTTTAGTTAATAGATAGCAGTGCACTGAAACTTTAAATTTCACTCGAGATTTAAATAAATCACCCCATCTGGTTCTGCATTGTGTTTTTCAAAACCAAATTTTTTTGATATCAGCCCAAATTGATAACATGTCAACTGATAGAGATGTGTCTGTGATAGGCCAATATCAGCCAAACCAATACATCAGTCAGGCTTTACTCCTGATTAGCAGGCGGCATATTAATGGTAGTCTCTGCCATCAGTGAATGATATGTGTGTAAATGGGACAAAACACTTTCAGGAGTCTTTAGACTTAAAGGGCAGTAAATAAATGCAACACTCATTGACCCTTTATAGAATGAATCAATGTTGTATTATTTTGTAAAAATTACACGCATTGTGTTGACTGTGTGTTAAGCCTGTTCAGTAGAACTGTGCTCTTCAAGCATTCAGTTTACATTCTACTAGTGAAGTAAGAGAGGGCGAAACACAGACTGAAACGAAGGAGAGAGGGTGGGCCCAGATGAATGAAGAGGGTCAAGTGGGAGAGAGAGTGAAGGGAACGAGGGCAATGAGTTCAGTGTGTGTATATTTGTATGCCTCATCCAGTCAGCCTTGAGCTCAGTGCTCTGCTGTTTGATACAGAAGAATGCTCATATGGACTTGGAATTGTTGTCATGGCCACACAATGAATGGATTTCTGTTGTCTTTTTCTGTTAATAATTTATTGATAATACAAGAGTTTGGTCTAGACATACATGTTGTGTCATGAGATAACTTTTGTTTTGAAATTATGTTTTTGAATAAAATGGACTTTTGGTCTTTTCTCTACTGTCATACCAGTAAATTTCAGTTAGAGAAGTGTAACATGCTCACGGTATTTCAACATTTCAACTTACCTTCCATAAACTATATTTCTGAAGCTAGCCTTGCAGTCACAAACCAGATAAGACCTGTAGACACTGGATCATTCCTTTTTAGGCAAAGAATTACAACTTATTTTGCTAAGAGATCACTGTAAAGATTTGTTCTCTAAAATGTTCAAACTTGTTTTCATGTTGGCAGACATGTGGAGCAAGTTTCCCAGGATGCCATGAGACATTAGCTATGTTTACGTGGACACAAATATTCGGAATAAAGGGCTGATCAGAATAAAAATGCTTCATGTAAACACATCAATTGGAATATTCTGATCTGATTCGGCTCATTCGGAAAGAAATTATATTCCGAACGAATGGGGTGGTTTATGCCGATCCTTATTTGGAACCATGTCCATGTACACACCTATTCCGATCGCAACTTACTATTTGGGGTAATAATACCTTCACTGCGCATGTGTACCTTATGCCAACGTGATGTGACATCAGCACAAAATTTGGAGGGATGCTCATGTTCTCCCACTCTCTCCTCCTGTAACGCAGGAGCATTATGCATTGCAGAGCCTGTAGCTTGATCATGGAGAACAGAAAAAAACAAAAGTAGGGCTTTCAGAACCTGGCGCAGGTCCATTCTTTAAGAGTGCAGAGTTTAAATTGCAGGGAAAAGTGCAAAGTATAGCCACATCAGCGTTTGATTATGGCACAGGCTGAAGTAAAACTTCTTCTGCGGTTATTTTAGGGAAATTAGACAAATCTGCGCATGTCAAAATGCTGCTATTCTGTTTAAAGCTTGGTGCATGTATACGCACGTCATGATCGGATTATTTGATTTAGCGTCCATATAAAATGTGGATTTGGAATATCCAGCCCATCACACTTTTAATGTTAAGAAATTCTGCGCATGTAAACATAACTAATGTGATTGAGGCCATAAGCCAAAGGAAACTAAATTTACATATGTTCTAAATAACCCAAATGTTGGCTCTTATCTAGTAATTAGTGTTAATGTTCTGTACACGTATCCTTTATGGTTACTGTTGTTGTATGACACTTAACACCATGAGGTAATTTGCACCCACAGTTTGTGACACCTTGCCTATGAAAGTGGAAGCAAGTTAAATTTTGATAGGTCTTAACCATGCTGTTTTATCTTTTTTGTTTTTAAGTCCTGTTTATAGTCTCATAAAATGTTATGCTTGCACATGGTTAATTTGGGCATGTAGGCCTATATATTTGCTGTTTCAAGGAGCCAGACTTAATTAGTAACTATCTGTAGAGCTGTTGGGGGTGCAGATCAAAGTCATACTGTTAGCTCTATCCACCTATTTTTCAAATTCAGGACCAATGCAAACAGAATTAAGACAATTTAATTGCCATGTTTGAATTCTATTATCTACCTCCCTTACCCAGAAATGGTCTTCTTATTTTTTTAAAATACATATTTTCATCCCTAAATCAAAAAAAAATCTTTTTTTTTTTTTTTTTTCCTTTTTGTAGTTCTATTTAACCATACTGATGTTGTAAGTTGCTCGGTTTTGGAGCTATCGACTATAGAGATCTCTGCTAATATAATGGAACGAAACGGACGTTGAAATGGTCAGAGCTCCAAAAATAAATTGTAAAAATCCCAAAAGCAATGTGTCTTATCCAATTACTTAAAATAATCCACAGGCCTTGTTGCAGTCAAATAAAATGTATGAAGTATGTTCTCTTCGTATTTCTACCAAACTGCACCAAATCACAAGGGCAGAAGTAAGAATGCATCAATTCATTAACGAGAAGCTAATGCATGTGACAGTGTTAATTATTATTGCCATTGGCCTCCATTTAGGTATAACTTTAACAATCATAATTAGCTTTCCTTTAAATACACGTGTAGATGCTCCCTTCTGCATGATTATACAGAAAAGATAAAGTTAGGTCAATATGTATTGTGTCATTTTAACAGTGAAACATTTTTTGTGTTTTTGCCTCTATACATCACAACAATAGATTTGAAAAAAGCAATAAAGATGTGATTTAAGTGTAGATTTTTGCTTTCAATTCGAGGGTTTTTGCCAGAGTATTGCATTAACCATTTAGAAATGTGAAATTTTTCTCAAAATCCAGAAAATCAAAAGTAATTGGATATAATTACATAATTCTAAACACAAGGTTTATTTTAGATATTTGAAAAAAAAAATTTGTGTTGTCAATGACTGTAGTCTGGAACAGATGGATATTACTAAATGCTAAGTTTCCTCCCTTAAGATGCTTTGCCAGGCCTTTACTGCAATTGCCTATGTTAAAATCAGGTGACTGACATTGCCACTGAGAAATATCCCATTTCTCTGCCTAGAGAAGATCTTGGGTTCCTTTCACTATATGTGTTGGGTCATTACTCATCTGCACTGTTAAATGCCATCCTTTCAGTTTTGCAGAATTTAGCTGAATGTGAGCAGAATGTAATAGCTCTTTACACCTCAGAATTTATCCTTGTACTCCCATTAGCAGTCATGTCATTAATAAACACCAGTAATACATTTCTTCTGGCAGCCATATATGCCTATTCATAACACTGCCTCTACCACTTCACAATTTTTGACTGTTAGTGTGGTACAGGGCAGGGTTTTTTGTATGTTTCTTTTTTTTCTCCAAGCAAATTCCTATCTGGAATTTCCTGTTCTTGAGTATTATCAGTGATTTGCACCTTGCTGTAAAACATCTGTATTTACATTAATGAAGGTGTCTCTTGATTGTAGACTTTGACAGTGATACATCTACCTCTTCAAGAGTGTTCATGAATTGGGTGGATGTTATGAAAAGGTTTTTCTTCACAAAGAAAAGAATATCGTTATCATCCCCTTTCAGGCATTTTGGTGTTGCTCAGCTTGCGAGTGAATTCTTTTTTAATTCTTTTTTTTTTTGGTCACTACTGATGTTTTTCCTGTCTCTTTGGCATGCATTGCACTTTATCTGGAATTCGTATTGAGAGTTCCACTGAAAAGCTACCAAATGCAGAGTTTACACTTAGAATCACTCAGGCCTTTTATCTGCTTACTTTGTCATGGAATAAGAGAATAGAAGTTTGAAATGCAACTGCTCTGTGCTGCTGCTCAGTAAATTATCCAGTGACATTTTAGCCTCTGAAAATGTGGGACTTTGTGTAAAAATGCTTGTAATTTTCAAATGATAAATGCAACTCATGTGACACTCCCCAAATTAAGATTAAAATCTACAATTCAATTTCATCTTGACCCCCCCTCTTCATTGTAGTGATGTGTACAGAGTAGGGATGAGCAGTTTAAGTCATTTCAATATTCAATAATTCTTTCACATTTCTGTAAATAAATAGCCAGATTCAATTTTTAATGTATACACCTTCACCAAATCCAACTCTTCAACAGCTGCTTTAAGGTTGTAAAGTATGTCAACACGCTACTAATCAATCTTCAATTCAGTCCCGCTGTCTTTGTACATCTTTACACTCTCGTGGCTTTTTCTCGGCCAGCTTATGCTCTCATTGAGCATATCATATACAGTTTCACTTTTCCTCTCATTGAGCATATCATATACAGTTTCACTTTTCCTCTCATTGAGCATATCATATACAGTTTCACTTTTCCTGGTCATGGCTGTCATGGTGCGTGTTACACTGAATAATTTCAACTGTCGTTGCCAAAAACATCACTGTGCAAGTATGCGAATAGTAAAAGCAAACTCAAATAATAACGTCACTGGGTACTTGAATAAGGGTACCCATCCCTAGTACAGTGGCAAAATAACAACTGTATAACTGTCCAAATGTATATGGACCTGGATCTGTATATAATATAGATAGACACATCACAACCTAAATAGCCAAATTATAACATACACTCACTGTCCATTTTATTAGGTACAGGTGATCAACTGCTCATTAATCCAAATCTTCGTAGCAAATCATATGGCAGTAAATAAAAGCATTTAGGCTTGTAGATATGGTCAAGTCAAGCAACAGAATGGGGAGGAAAGGTGATTTAAGTGACTTTGAACTTGGGATGGATAATGGTGCCAGGCAAGGTGATCTGAGTATTTCAAACACTGCTGATCAGCTGGGTTTTTACTTTAAAATAATTTCTCTGCTTTACCAAGAACAGTCCTCAATAAGTCATATGATATCTGAATTGATCATTTTCACACATCTCTGGTGGTTTGTGAATATTCCACCCATTTAATTGTCTAAAGCTAAGTTAAACTTGTGGTACAAAAATGAGGCATTAAGACCACGTTTCTGTAACATGATTTTTCAGAATGTATGGACTTTGTTCAGAATGGTCTTGGCCTAAATATTTGCATTTTTGTTTTTCTTACATGCTTTAACATATATGTTTTTTGGGGGTTTTTTTTCAGGTCAATCAAGGCATTCCAGGAGGTGCTTTACATTGACCCCAGTTTCTCAAGAGCTAAAGAGATTCATCTGAGACTGGGACTCATGTTCAAAGTCAACACAGACTATGAGTCAAGCTTAAAGGTAAACCTAAATGATGTTTATTTAGCTCAGAAAAAGCTGGGCTTCATCCCTCCCTTTTAGAACAGCTATCAGACTGGCAACCAGGCCTGAGTTTGCACAAAATAGATTTTACTCTTACATACTGTAGAGTCATCAGTTCCTGGGTCATGCACAGACCATGTTTGTTTTTGATGTTGCAATCAGGAAGCTTTCTTCTCCGTATATTAATTAGAACTTAGTACACAAATTTTGATTTCTTCTTTGTCTTCTTCCAAATTATAGAAGTTTATTTTAGCTTTTTTTCACCTGACTCAAGATGTATGATTTCAATGGCAGGATCTCTGTGATGTTGATGTCTTGAGGAACTTATTGATATAGAAAGTAGCAGTGGAATCTTTTTTCATTAATATCTGTCTGTATTGTACGCCTGTAGCTATAGAAGCTTTTTTCCTGCCTAATAGATGCCTAATTTGGATAGACTGTTAATCGATCCTGGCGTTTGTGGTATTCCAGCCATTAGCCATGTTTACATGGACACAAATATTCGGAATAAAGGGCTGATCAGAATAAAAATACTTAATGTAAACATGTCAATTGGAAGATTCTGATCTGTTTTGGCTCATTCGAAAAGAAATTATATTCCGATCGAGAGGAGTGGTTTATGCCGATCCTTATGCCGATCCTTATTCCGAACCGCGTCCATGTACACACTTATTCCAATCAAGTCTTGCTGGTTGGGGTAAAATTACCCTCACGGCGCATGTGTGCAGCTCACGTCCTCTCGCTCTCTCCTCCTGTAACGCAGGAGCGTTATGCATCGCTGAGCCTGTAGTTTAATCACGAAGAACAGTAGAAGCCAAAGTAGGGCTTTAAGAACCATTCTTTAAGAATGTGGAGTTTAGATTGCAGGGAAAAGCGCGAAAGTGCAAAGTGTAGCCACATCAGCGTTTGTTTACAGCACAAGCGGAAGTATGACTTCTTCTTCTGTGGTAATTTTAGGAAAATTAGACAAATCTGCGCATGTCAAAGTGCTGTTATACTGATTAAAGCTTGGTGCATGTATATGTACTTCATGATCAGATTATTTGATTTAGCGTCCATATAAACAGTGCATTTGGAATTTCCAATCCCTTAAATTTTGAATCCGATTAAGAAATTTTGTGCTCGTAAACATAGCTCTTGAGTCACAGGAGGTTTTGTCAGTAATTTTAGTACTGCAGCTTACTGCTGAGTCATGCAGAGCATTGTTTTACCTTTGAATAAAGATGATTAAGAGAATAATATCTTTAAAACCTCTAATTTTAGTATTTTTTTTAGAGGAAAACGTCATTAATATAATTCAATGTAAATGGTAAATGTCCTGTATTTATATAATGCTTTTCTAGTCATTGTTGACCACTCAAAGCGCTTTTACACTATAGATTTTGCATTCAACCATTCACACAGACATTCATACACTGGTGACAGTGACTACCTCGTAGGGTGCCACCCGCTCATCAGGAGTGTTAACCATTCATACACTGATGGCAGTGTATGAGTGTGGCAGGATCAGAAGCAAGTTGGGGTTCAGTATCTTGCTCAAGGACACTCCGACATGTTAACTGTAGGGTCCAGGTTCGAACCAGGAACCTTCCTATCACTGGACGACCGCTCTACCATCTGAGCCACAGCCGCAATGTTATTGCTTTGACACATTTCCATATTCAAACTTAACAGTCTTAGGTCATGTTCACACTCAATAGTTAGCGTCTTTGGTTGTAGACCAGATGCAGATTGAATACTTGGTTTTCAGCTGGTTCAGTTCGTGGAAAATCTCAATCTGACTGTATAATTGTAGACAGAATTCCGTTCAATTATTGGTCAGATCGTTAGTCAGATTAAAATGAAAAAACTCTCACAATTTCTACTGCAGCATACATCATGCTCATGTTCCTGCTTATCTCTATCTGGAGTGCATATCAACAGATATTAAGGGATTATGCATACGAATTTATGGTTTGACAACACTCGCTGATTAATTTAATGATTGGTGCCTTTCGTGGAAGACCTTCTGCAATAAGGACAATGAACCTCGGGAGGTGGTTAGGAGATCTATGAGTTAAAACTTAACAAAGCTAAATATTGCCTATCTAACATTTTCATGTTTTCCATTCTTCTATCTGGTGTTCAAAATATTGCAGAAGTCCTCATACCATATAAATTTGTCTTGAAGTTCAGAGGAGCTGCCACTTCTCTGCAGGGCATCGCATATTTTTATGTATTGTAGTTTTAACTTTAATGCGACGTTTCCAACACTTTGTTTGGCTAAACCCATTCTGCTTGATTCTTTCGCCTGAGATTTTGAAAACCTCCGTTCTTCTGTTGTTTTTCAAACAGTTTAGAAATATTCTATTCTGCCCATATTTCCAGATGGCATTTTTTTTCTTTGTTGCTCCACGTTTGTTTCCTGTTACTCATTTTGTTAGCCACAACCAACCAAAACAGAAAATGACGGGTAGATAGTACACTTCCAGTGATTTGGTATGGGTGGGTGCTGAACTCATTGCCTGTTCCAGAGGAGGTTATGTTGATATTAATATATTGACATATTTATACATTTTAATTTTTAGTTTTGAATTTTTTTTCTTGATATTTCTGTCAGATAGAGATTCTGGAGGACATCCCTTATAACAAAACTACCAAGCTCTAGCTACATTTAAGTAATCTACAGTATGCACATTACATCATTACATCAAAAGAAATGTTGTCATTATAGTAACGCAAATATGCATTTCGCTATTTTTTTCTTTATTGGCGATACAGAAAACATTTCTCTCTTCTTTGGCGAATATTACCAGTTTATATATTTCCACAGCATATAATCTATAAATAGATAAACCAATGGAATGATCAAGTCCATTTATTCTTCTAATACTTCAGTTAAAAGAACACATATTAAAAAAAAAAACCCAATTATAATCACAGATAATATTCAATTAATAATTAATCAGTTCTTAAAAAGATTTCACTTTGATTTTTTTTTCATGTGTTTTTCAAGGTAAACTCCTTTCTGACACCATTCCCCTGTACTTTACATTCACAAATGTTGCTTTGGTTTTTGCTGTGATGATTTTCTTTTTTTTTATAATCTTCATACTCTCTACTATAACAACCTGTTGCTTATGAGTGAGAAAGGTGGAAAAAGAGACTAGTGATGCAAAATGCAACTTCTTATGGGAACATGCACAGAGCCTGAAGCTGAAAATCTGAGGTAATGAAGAAAATTAATAACCACGCACATGAAACTCAAAAGCCATTTTTACACAGAGACTCAGCCCTTATTGAAGGTTTGCCAATTCTATGCCATTGTTAATTTTTAGACAACTAAGCAGTAGCTACTAAGTAGCTATTAAGATGCCCCAGTCTGGCATTTTATACAGTGAATTGGCATTACAGAGACAAAAGAGGCATGATTTGTAATGTGACCTGGCCAGCCAGATTACCCATTTACACCAACACAAGGTGGATGAGATAAGCCCCGAGTTCCTTAAGGCTTTGGATGTTGTAGGGCTTTCTTGGCTGACAAGCTTCTGTAACATTGCATGAACATAGGGGACAGTGCCTTTGGAGTGGCAAACTGAGGGGGTGGTTCCGCTTTTTTTCAACTACATGAGGATCATGCTTTTCAGCCTCTCTGGGAATGTCTACTCCAGGGTGCTGGAGAGGAGAGTCTGGCTGTTAGTCGAACCTCGGATTCAAGAGAAACAATGCTGCTTTTGTCCTGGCTGTGGAACACTGGACCAGCTCTATACCCTCGCTAGGATACTGGAAGGGGGATGGGAGTTTGTTCAACCAGTCTACATGTGTTTTGTGGATCTGGAGATGGCTTATGACTGTGTCCCTCGTAAGGGGTGCTCTGGGAGTAAGAGGTAGATGCCCCGTAGTTACAGGCCGTTCAATCTTTATTTTGTCGGAGCCAGAGCTTGGTTTGCTTTGCCGGCAGCAAGTCAGAGTGGTACCCAGTTAGAGTTGGTGTCTGGCAGGGCTGCCCTGTTTCACCGATTCTGTTCATAATTTTGATGGACAGAATTTCCAGGTGCAGTCAAGTGGTTGAGGGGCGTCAAGTTCGGTGGCCTCTGGATTCTCTCTTTGCTTTTTGGAGATGACGTGGTCCTGTTGACTTCATCGAACAGTGGGCTGTTCAGGCTCCTGCTTGGATGGTTTGCAGCCAAGTGGGAAGCGGCAGGGATGATGTTGATTGCCCACTCCAGGTCAGGGAAGAGTTGCTGCCACAAGTGGAGGAGTTCAAGTATCTTGTGGGTCTTGTTCACGAATGATGGGAAAAAGGAGCGTGAGATTGACAAATGAATTGGGGCAGCGTCGGCAGTGATGCGGACGCTAAAGCAGTCCGTTGTGGTGAAGGGAGAGCTGAGCCAGAGGGAGAAGCTCTCAATTTATCGGTCAGTCCACAGTCCAACTTTCACTTATGGTCCTGAGCTTTGCGTAGTGACAGAAAGAATGAAAATACAAGTGGTGGAAATGAGTTTCCTTCGCAGGATGACTGGGATCAGCTTTAGAGATAGGATGAGAAGCTCGGACATCTGTGAGAAGCTCGGAGTAGAACTTCTACTTCTTCACATTGAAAGGAGCCAGTTGAGGTGGTTTGGGTATCTGTTCAGGATTCCTCCTGGACGCCTCCCTGAGGAGGGAGATGCACTAGCGGCTGCGAATGGCTGACGGTTCGAGACCCACTCTCCCCAGTCAAACCACTGTCTATTTGAATCTCACTTTTTTACACAGTGTGATTGTAAAATGAAAAAAAAAAAAACACTTACAATTACAATATAGTCGTTAGAATAAGATGTGGACATACATACAGTTGTGTTTGTGAATCTAAATGTTGATTAAGTGATGTCACAGTGAACTTTTTTCAATATTTTATTGAAAACCAAATTTATAAATTTACAAAATTGGTTGTTTGGAAATCAGTCTAGACAAATTGCAGTATTCATGTGTGGGTACCCTAGGTGAGCTGTTACTACTTCTCTGCTTCCCAACTGTCTCTTTCAGTTTGATAAATAGGCCTCCAGGTCCCGCTCAAAAAACAGAGAGGCAGCACAGGGTTTTTTGAGGTCTTCAGCTGCTTAAGTCTTGTAGACCTTAGTGGATCAGTAGAAGTTTTTAACAGTTTGTGACTGGTAGAAGAAATGAATTGATAAGCCATTACTGATATACCGGGACACTGGAATGTGACCACGGGCGAAACAGTTCCTGGTCATCTTCTTTTGTTGTTGCTGTTTGACAAAATAAGTAACTAGCCCTAGTGCCAAAGCCGCCAATGTTATCGTCCTGTGAGGCTACTGGTGGTGCAGGTACTCCCACAGGTCCATAGTTTCCTCCAGAAAACCCTCTGAACGACCACCTTCTTCTCCTGGGTAGAAGCAAAGTTCTTCATTACGTCCTGTGCACAGCGAAATACAACCCAAATTATAGAATCAGCCTAGAACCAAGGATGCTTTATTGATCCACAAGGGGAACCTCCTTCTAGCATGATAATACTATAGGGATTTAACTATATGCAGGAGACAATTAGAATAAGTCAAAATAGATTATACAAGTGACACATATTAAACAACTATAAGCAAATTACACACAAAATATTTATATAACACTACAATAATACAACAGTATAAATAAATGCTATATGAATGCTATTAAAACAACAGTGGGAATATTGGACCTGGTATTGCACAGAAATATTTCAGAAAACTGATCAATTGAAATCCGTTTAACACAAAGAGTCTAGATGGTGTAAGTGTCAGGGTTTTTTTTTTTTTGTTTTTTTTTAAATCACTGTTGTGTGAAAAACATCCACATCAAACAATTTTTTTGAAACATTTTTTGGGGTGGTCACTTGCACACAGCATACATTTCTTTATATTGCCTGATTTAGATGTTGTGTACCAGTCTAAAGAAAATGTTACAAGTCCTGTTTCCAGTGGTTAAACCCCATGCCAATATTTACTCTTCTCTTTACTCTCTTATTTCTTTGTGAATTGCTCAAACAAGGGCTCTTTCCTGGTGTGAATATTTGTGATAATGATGAAGTTCATTTATCTAAATCTTCTGCCATTGTTGAGCCTTTGTAACAAGTGGTTGCTGCAACATCTGTGTGATTGAATAGCCCTCAGGGCAGCTCTTTTTCATCCCCTCATGTTGTACACTGAATGCCAATGTGACTCACGATTACATCTTAAGACGTAAGGCAGGTCACAGCTTGTTGGTAGGCATGATAATACAATTCACCTTCTCTTAAACAGAAGACATAAATGTTTTTGGCATAGCATCACAATGGTTGTTTTTACCCAGTATATTGCTAAGGTTTTTTTTTTTTTAATTCAATGTTTTAAAATCAAATATTGTTTTTACCCAGTATATTGCTGAGTTTTTTTTTTTTAATTCAATGTTTTAAAATCAAATTTTGGCTGAATTTTAAAAATTGCCCCTTTCCAAAGATTGCATTTTCATATTCAAGTGTTCATCTCAGTTTGTTCACCCTTTTTCATCTGAATTCAACATTTGTAGTAACTGATATGCAATATATATATATATCGATATTGATCTTTCAGTGAAAGGTGGTGTGTGCTGCCTGTTCCAACTTTGAGGCATTGTGTGTCATCTCTCTGTACTCTCTACTGCAGCCATCTGCTGAATAGTAATCAGTGACACCAGGATAGAAGAGGGGGCGCAGGGAGGGAGAGAGAGAGAGTGAGAGAGAGAGAGAGAGAGAGAGAGAGGTGAGACATGGGGAGGGAGGTGGAAAGCTGACAGTCTTGCTGCATTATCTGCTGTGAAAGAAAAGGAAGGGCAGAAGTGACCGAGAGATCGACAGAAGGATGTAGTTGGGGTCCAAGAATAGTATGATGTGCCAGCAATCAAGGTAACCTTTTTTTTTTTTTTGTGTTTATATTGAAATACATTCTGGAACATTAAGCTATCTGGCTGTGGTGAGTGTGTCTGTTTGTTTTAAAGTAGATCCTTTTGTTTCTATGTGTGTGCATGTGTTGGTGTGTGAAATACCATTGGCCCTGGTGGAACATGTAACGAAGAGCCAGCTGGACAGCTCTTGATGTTTATCTGTCTGACATTGAGCATCTGTACAGCTGCTGCAAGGCTCTTCGTTTCTTCCGTGTGTGTGCGCGTGCAGGTGTGTGTTTTTGAAATCTGATACTGATATTTGCTTTCATCATTTTCTGTATATATTTTATTTTTTTTATAAATCCACCACAGATGATCGGTGAAGTACAGCAACACCAACAGCACAGTCTGTTTGGTCTGCACTGTGTGCAGTTTCTTTCTTATTAATGGAAGTGGAGACTGTTTGTGGCCACATTTGGGTACTAGACTATGCTGTTAAAGATTAAGATTAGACACCTTTATTGAGTTTAAAGTGTTTCATTCTATCAACTTGGGTACCCCCAAGAGTGTATGAAAGGCACTGCCCTGCACTGCTCTGATACTCTAAAACAATGCAGTAGGCACGATCCTCTGTAAAGCAAAAGGATAAATTGGACCAACCTATCAACATGGGTGAAGTAATTGACTTGTAGCTTGCAGCTTTTCTTTGTCATCTTAGTTCAGATGCATTGTTTTGGCTGCCATTACATCTTTTGAATATCTTTTTTTTTTTTGAAGATTTCCTCTTCTAGTTAGGCAGAAGCAAAGAAGCAAGCTTGGATTAAGAATAGTGATAGTGAGATAAGAATATGAGTTGATATAGTTCAGCCCCTCCAGCCATCAGTGTCCTGTGTTCCAGGCCAGGGTTCATTCGTGGTTTGTTTTAGTTCTCTTGAGTAAAAATGATTGAATCGAGGAAAACAAGAATTTCTTCCTAATTTCTGTATAAATATCGATCGACTGCCTTATTTTGAGACTTATAAATGACAGTAGGAATTATGTGGTATGTGAATATGGAGTTTCTTGATCATGTAAAAATTTCTATAATTCTGTTAATAACTGAAGGTCTCTGTCCTACTTTGCAGCATTTTCAGCTGGCTTCGATTGACTCCAATCTCTGCACTTTGTCTAAAGCTGAAAGTAAGTAGTATTGTTATGATTAACAATTACCACATGAATATTGTAAAATTAGTTTTAATGTACTGCCTTAGTGGTAGAAATCACATACTAAAAAGACAGACATATTTCTACAAAGCATTTTTTCTCTCTGCTGCTGTTTCGCTGCTGACTCTACCCAAGAGTAGGGTTGCCTAGGAGATGGCACAAAGAGGGGGAGAACTGGAAGTGCTTGAAAACACATTACACAGATACACCGTGATTTCAGATTACATGTATACTCTGGGGAAACTGCCACTCCTCCACCCATTTTGTGCTTCATATCACTGTAATATGTGCTGTAATATTAGTTTCTCTTTTATGGTAATACTACATTGAATTAATCCCTTGTTATTCTCCCTCTGCTTTTTTCCACAGTTCAGTTCCACATTGCTCATTTGTATGAGATTCAGGTAAGGTATTCAGCCTCAACTACTTATATAATGTGCTAATAATTGAGCATGTAATTTAACTCAAATTGAAATTAATACATACTAGAGCCTGACCAATATGAAATTTTTGGAGCCGATGCCGATATTAGTGAGTAAAAATGTTCCGATATCCGATATTGGCCTATATACACAAATTGGTCACAATGATCCCCCAAATAAGGTTATCAAATATTTGTAACAAAAGTGTGCAACAGAATCAGAATATTTTTACAGTTTAACATCGAAATTTTACTGCCTTAAATGATAGCAGTTCTCTAAAATTGTAACCTTCATCAGAAATTTAACGTACAGTAAATCCCCCATCTGTTTCTGTAATGTACTCTTTAAAACCACATTTTTGATATTGGCCAATATTGATAACATAGTAGCCGATACTGATATATCTGTGATAGGCTAATATCAGCTGATAATATTGGCCTAACCGATAATATGGGTCCGGATCTAATACATACACAAATTAGGCATGGATATGTTTACTCAAGTATTCTTTGTTGACATTATGATTCGAGTAATTCTGAGCACTGCACCCATGTGCCACGTGCATGTGTTGTTTTGACAACAACAGTTCAGCTTAGTTGGTGTTGCATGCACAGTGGTGGCCGTGACCAGGAAAAGCGACGTCTGGAAATACTTTGACATCAAAGATGATGATAACGACATGCAGTGAAGGCATATGCTGTTAAACTTGCATGGCTGTATCAGTTTGATGCTTAACCTTGTACTTAAAGGACTGGGAGAAGCCAACACCCTTTGCCAGTCCTGATAGCACACTGTACCAGATTGGAAAAGATTAGCATCCATTAAATTCTGTGGAAGGAGAAGGCTGCCATGAGCTGATGGCATATGTTGAGCTGGAGTACAAGCCACCATCATTGCTATTAGAGTGGAAAAGATGTACAATGACCGTAGGGCAGAATTAGAGACCACTGTTGTACAGACATGTTCCCCTGGACAGATGCCATTTCAAGTCTGCTTCACCAGGACAGTGTCCTGTAGACGTCATTGCGAGCAGTGGATGCAATGCTGGGTTCATGGTACAGTGTGGCAAGACGAATACCATCACACCTGGTATTTGAACTACACAATCTAGCATATGTTACTGCTTTTACACTGGGACTGTGGCTCAGTGAGATCTGAAACAGCACACCGATAGTGCTTTCAGACCGACAGGGTTCTCGTTTTGGCTCTGGTTCCGTTCTCGGGACTGAGAACCTTAGTGCTTTCCAGCGAACCAACCCGCGTTCACACTGGTCTAAGTGGAACCAAAGTTCCCAAGGCCAACGTCACCACCAAGGTTGTTACTTAATGTGCAATTCATTTATTAAATTATAATTTGGTGTTGTAAATTGTAATTTGGTGTTCTTGCAGACTCAGCCTTTGCCAACCCTTTTTTCTAGTTGCGCTTCGTTTTGCAGGTGCTGCATTCGAGTTTCTCCTGAAACTTGGGGAATGCCCAAATCACAACCAAACCTTTTTGTTTCCTCCACTGACCAGTCAACAACTTTCGTCAGTGTAGATTTGTTTTCCATCCTTCTTTGTTCGTCTCTCATCTTCTAGGTTTTGTTTAATGGTGGGCGGTGACCAACACTTGTATCTATCTTATCTCTCCTTCCTGATAATGAAAGCACTATGTATATAGCTTTGTCACTAGTGTCAGTTTATTACACTGCTTAAAATGTGATCAGTCATACTTGTTTTTCAAAGCACCTATGTTTCCTGAAGTAGCGCTTTGCTTTGCTGTCAATTGTAATTCTGGGCCCCCCCCAGAAAACCAATTTATTCTAAAAAATTTTGAAATTTTAGCAAACATTTTATTTAAATTGAAAATATTAACTTATTTTTAAACTTTTTTTTAAATTTAAAATAAAAATTTTAATGTACAGTTACTTGAGTTTTTCAATCACAATTTATTTTTTTCAAATAAAAGAAACTTTTGGCCCCGATTTAGCTCTACATGAACCCAAATAAGTGTGCAGTATAAACATTTTATAAGCAACTTACTGGCCAGTCACTCTGTTATGATCATTATTGACGTATTGTCTGTTTGTATACATATCAGTCATGTGTCAGCAAGTCAGGATCATATTGCATGACTTAACCGTATGCATAAGGGGGATTTTCAACCACACTGTACAACCACAAATCTTTACAAATTAAAAGTACTGCAGATTTTGTATCTACAATGCTTTGCACAAGCTGAAGTACAAGGACGTTTGTTGGTGTAGATGTAGTTTGCTTTAAGACCAAAGGTTTCGGCTGAGGTGCTAAAGTGCTGCCAGTTCATTTACTGTATGTGGTGTTGCAATGAGTTGGTTATGTTTTCCAAATATTTTACTTTAGAGCAAAGCTTTCTTGAAATTGTAGTGTACCCACACATAAGTGCTGAAAATGCTTTAAATTTTTCCATTGTGCTCACTTCTGAGGAGCCATGGTTTGATATTGGCTCAATAATGTTTCTGGCCGAGAGGCTGCAACATCTACTGAAGCAGAGGAGAATGTGTTTCGACTTTTGATTTTGAGGGGAGTTTCAATGACGTATTAAATCAGTTTAAAACATGTAAAGAAAATGCAACAAGTAGGGCTCGACTATTGATAACTTGTGAACCTCTTGTGAAGAAATTATGATATTCAGCTTTATAGATGTTATTTCACAGCCCTAATAAAAATGCAAGTACATTAACCGTTTCTATGAGAAGGAGATCAGAGGCAAAAGATTACTGAAGAGCAAGAAATGTTGATGCCCTATAGTTTAATAGTGTCTGCAAGCATGCAAGCACTTCTGTTTTGCATGTATAAATGCAGACCAAAACATAATCTTTGCCAGATTCAGTTGTGAGCAGGGGTCAGTTGTCGCTCATGTTTCACCCCCTTTTTATTACATCGAATAACTTCAATATTGTAAACCAAACTAAACAGGAAAGTGACCATCTGAACATACACCAGCCCATTACTAACTACCTAAAATGAAATCTTTGAGGTGTGGAATCTGAGTTTTTAATTCAGTCATCTGCTAATATTTAAAGATAGGGATCTATGGCCTATCCTGCAGCTCATCATGAGGGGGCAATCATCAGGTTTTGTCTTTATTTTTGATGACGTTTCGTCATCCAGCTTTATATAGTCAATGAGGGAGAGAGGCAAGGGGGCCATTGAAAAATATCAGATTGACTAGGAGGTGGGCAATATGCACAAAATCTTTTATCATAGTATGGACAATTTCGTATCACAAAAACAATGTATTTATATCACAATAAAGTACATTTTCTGTAAATTGTGTTTAAAAAAAAGATGTCATCACAAAATAACGATATGTTTCACTAGTTACCTCTTTATTAATTAGCCTATACCTAATTTAGGTGGCTGTTTCTAGCACAATCTCTGCAACGCTTTCATTTATCTCTTGGTCGGTTCCCTTTTTATAGCACCGTGTATGCAGGCAGCAGCTGATATATTTACTGATAGAGTGAATATGTTTTACTTTTAATTTGATAGAATATATAGTAATCGCTTGTTTAAGGACCAGTAGTCAGGCCACACGTAGACCTTTGAAGAAAAGAAAATGCTTCATTTTTTTAATTAAGCTGTTCTGTCACAGAGATGATGGTATTGCAGAGTCCATATTGTGGCTTATTTCGTACCGGTGATGACTATGACACCAGTTTACCGCCCACTCCTGATATAAACCAGTCAAAATCGTTGGGTATGCATGTCTACGAGAGGCACAGAGTGACTGGATTGTCTTCTTGTTTTGTCAGAAAAATATGATATTTATAGCTGTTGGAATGTTGTGTAATATGTAATGTGAATGTGTAAAATAACTTACCAACTATAGCCTTAAATATAGCAACAAGGCTTTGGTGATCTTTGAGTCCAACAACTATAGCAGCGTAATGACTTTGCCTATATTTTCACCATCATAATTATTAACCCAATTAACAGAACACTAACTGGAAAGTTAACTAACTTAACACTAAGTTACTGTAAATAGCAGGCAGGTTTTTTTGATGAAGACAAACAAGAGACAAAGAGACAAAAAACCAGCAAGTAATTCCTAGCATTCATGCTTTCACAGCTGTCGCTTATTCACAGTAACAAATGCTTTCCTGAACTTTGCTACT
The DNA here is from genome assembly GCA_001698575.1 of Mola mola. Lineage (NCBI taxonomy): Eukaryota > Metazoa > Chordata > Actinopteri > Tetraodontiformes > Molidae > Mola > Mola mola. The sequence goes on along the minus strand of KV751348.1, from coordinate 2,666,833 downwards.
TTTCTACCTTAATGCCTAGCACTCATGCTTTGAATACATAACTTAAATCCAAGGTATCCTTTTAGGCTTCATCTCTTTTCTTTATAGTATTTATGTAATCACTATTCACTTTTTTTTTTTTTAATTCACAGAGTGATGTGAATCTATATTGGACTGTGACAAGCATCAAAACCTATGTGCATAGTAGTACTGTGGATAACCTTACCAGGTGTTTATAGTGATGGAGGCAATTGGCATAGAGGTTTTTGAACTCAAACATGAAAAAAATGTAGTATTTTCACACCCTTTCATTTTCACTGGTATGCATTACAGAGTGCCCTTTCAGTTAGACCGGAAGTTCCTGTTGAGATACAAGATCTCCTCATTTAGGGAGTCCTTATGACGACAGCAACCAGGTTTCATGTAAAGTGCAATTCTAATCCTAATATTAGAAAAAAAAATTCTCGACACAGTGGGCCTTTCCAACCACCTTGTCCATTTTTCATTATATTGAGATAATGTATCACTCATTTTTTATTGTATTTTTTTCATGTAACCAGGCCCATTTAGGCCATGAGGAAAGTTTCTGTCTGCTGCTAAATAGCATTTCACTAAACTATATTGTGAACATGAACGCCAAAGATTTTCTGAATCAAGTCTGATTTTCTGTTCCAGTGGAATTCTGTACTTGAGTCTTTCTTTCAGTGAAGCTTAAGTTGAGTTTAGTGCTCTTCAGATGGTCTGTTATATTAGTGTCTGCCCTCCGACCTGATGACAACCATTTGTCTGAGCAGGAAGGAACCACTCAGGACCTCAATCATTTATATGCCAGAAATTTTAGTGTTTACCCTAAGGCTACTTTATTTTGAGACTGCAAGAATCCAGAATGTATTTGCATGCACAGACACACACACACACACACACACACACAGAGTGAATATATTATTTATTGGGTCTGAAGAGATGGGAATGTTTGTCTTAATAAGATTCTGCTTGAGCCGATAAGAGAACATTCAGCCTCTAGGTGTGAGTTCAAGCCTTAAGGTCAGGGAGGCCGGCAAGTTAAAACAAACAGTGGGCTCACTTCAGACCAGGCAGCTCATGTTTCCTGAAATACTAAGCATGCACTGCAGTGGACACATATACACACACAGGGTCTTGAAGTCACGTCTGGTCTGTCCTCTCCCACCCTGAACCTCCCCTGTGTTCATGTGTCTGGCTGGTCATTACGAGTGTGAGGAGGTCTTAAGACTCTTTGTGTCTGTCTAGATAGAGCCATAAAATACACTTAGCCTCCTGTCTGGTTTAAACAACCCCTCAATCTCTTTCTACATTTCCCTCTCCCTCTCATTTTATCTTCCAGAAGAAATACAGAGCGGCGAAAGAAGCATATGAAAGTCTGCTGCAGACGGAAAATCTTCCTGCAAAGGTGAAGGCGACCACTTTGCAACAACTTGGTGAGTGTCCTTTGATCATATTTTGGTATTTTATACTTTGAGTCTGAGGGATTGTGCATAATACTTCAGTACTGTTGAGGATGGGATTGCACTATGCTTTGTGCTCTTGAAGTGTAAAATGAAATAGATTCCCATTTCACACAAAAAATGTTGGTTTGTATGTGTGCTGCAGCAGAATATTGTTTTACTTTGTTCCCTTCCCCCATGCAGTTATAGAAATGCATGTGTACTAAAATTTTAAATTTGTGGGTGTTAATTAGGATTAGAGTTAAATTAGTCAGTGGGATATTTCAGTTAAACAATCCAGCTAAACAACACTGCAACTTTTACACTGGTTTGCAGAGGGTCAAACCAGGTGGTTTTACTTTGTCTTGTTACATCTTGGTCCACAGTGTCTCCAATGAGCTACAAGAATGCAAGGCTAATTTAGATAGATCACTATGTTTTGATATTCTCCTTTTCTAATAATTTTTTCATATGTGATTCATGTTGGCATTTTTTAATTGTCACAAAAGTCTGATCCTTATAAATCACATTGTGATTTTACATTGAAAGCTCATTTTGAGCTGTACATGAGGAGTTCTGTAAATGTGGGCTATATGAAATGACCCAAGACTATAAAATGCAGTAAAGACACAAGAATTCTGTCTTCTCTCTTCACATACTGTAGGTGACTAAGTAGCCTCAGCAAAGGAAAAATATTTGGTGATTGTTCAGGTATCCTTTTGTCTTATGTCCAGTTTCCTTCATTTTTTCTTCCAGTAAAAGATTCATGGAAGGTACTGGATTGCTTGTATGAGAAGTAATTTTTGTTATGTGTGATTTGAACTAGGGTGAATTACTTGGTTGTTCTTTTTAGAATGTATACAGATTTTTAGAATTTGAAGTTTTTCTCTTGTCACAGTTTAAGCATTAAGGTCACTTCAAATTCACAGCTGTGAAAGTTAAATGTATTTATAATATTCATTTGTACATGTAAATGCAGAGCCATTGCCATTTCCTTCCCCTCTTCTGTGTAAACAGTCATCTCCTACTTACTCACCCAGTTGTAAAAAACACTTACAGTTTACCATGATGAAGTCATCGTGGTGACCACTGTAACTTACCACAGGTGTATAGAAGAATTGGGGAGTACAGTGCTTTGATCTGTATGTCTGTTGTATATTGCCCATCATTGTCTATTGTGTCTGTATGTGTTTAAACCTCCTCACCTCTTTCTCTCCTTTTTACACTTCCTCTTTGATTGCAGGGCTTTGCAGGACAAACCATTTGTTTTGTGCAGGAATCTAATCCATTTACACACCAGGCCGTGGTTTTACTTCTGTAATTGCATGTTACATTTGGGGATTCAAGCATGGATGCCTTGATGTCAAACCCATGAATGCTAAGCTGTGTTAAGATACAATGTGGCAAAAGGAGATGCCTCTGCTTAAATTGTGTGGCCATTGCACCCAGCTTTTTAACTACTCAGTCTGGCATATTTTATTGGTCTTATACTGTGTTTGTGGCTAAGTATGGTCTAAAACAACACAGTAAATATAACATTTTTTGAAGTTCAAAGTAAAAATTTAAATGTACCATTTTAAAATTTTAGTTTTTCAATCACAATTATTTTTTCAAATCAAATTAACAAGACTTTTGCCCCACATTTAGCTCTGCAGTTGAATGGGTTGAATACCTGTTTTAGACTATTCAAGTCCTCACTGCTTGAATTCTGCAGTTGTAGCTGCTGCTCTGTACACTTGCGTTCCCTTAGGACCAAGAACATAGCCAGAGGTGATTGAGTTGAACTAAAAAAAAAAAGAAGGAACTCCTGATCTTTTGCTCTGTTTTTGCAGGCTGGATGCATCACACAGTGGAGCAGCTAGGGGATAAAAGCACGAAGGACAGCTATGCCATTCAATGTCTGCAAAGGTCTTTAGAAGCGGACCCAAACTCTGGCCAGTCCTGGTACTTCCTCGGCAGGTAAAGCAAACAGAAGTCTGTGTTTTGCAGGCCCTCACTAGACTGTCAGATGGATTCTCAGTTTGCTTTGGTAAAGGTCTTGGCCAGATGGGCTTCTTTTGGGAATCTTGTGTGTCTCATGTAAATGCATTTGGTAGGATAATGCTCCGTAGGCCCAATCCATGAATGTGCTTCACAAAAAATTCCCTTTTTCCTGTGGCATTACGTGAAATTTTACCTGGGGTTAATAGGCATGAAGAATGCATTGGTGTTGCAGCCGATGAGCAAGGACCCTTTTGGGGTCGTTGCTGTCACTAAAGGTGTTAACCAGGCTTATCCAATAACTGCACTTCCCTTGTTACAGTAGGCAGTCAGGCTTGACATACATGCATATTTACATTGATGACTTCATGAACTTAGGTGCAATATTACACAATTAAGTGTCAGCTTCTTTTTTATTAAGGGATAGAATGGTTAATTAGCGTGGCCTCAGGTTTTTATGGGGGGTGATTGCTGATCAAATTAATAAATTTAACATTTTAGTATTAAAGTATTTAAAATAAATATTTAATGTTTAAGTCTGAATTTAAAAACACCCAATGAAACTAAAGTGGTCAAATTAAAGTTGTGGAATAAAGTCCAACAATTGTCTCAAACATTTCTCGGAGTGGAGCAATAAAATAACAGAAACTGAAAATACTTTAATTATAAGTTTACCAAAATTGTATTAAATCCTACAATTTTGGACTTTTTTCTCTCTCTTCTCGCAGTAATAGTAAAAGTAGACAATGTTATGACATCACAGGCTCAGAAATACTTGTCATTTTATAGCCTGTAGCTCCTACTCTGTCGCTGTAGCTGTTCCTCCTTTTGCTTTTGCTATTGATGTGTCGTTGCTAAAACACATCAATACATGGGAAAGCCACAAGCAAAAAAAGTTTTAAAATTCAGCTATACTTTAAAATACGGGGATTTATGTGTGCAATAATCAGCTTAATAACCATGGTATGATCTCAAATCAAAACAGTCAATCCTTAGTTAATTTGCTCTGCTTGAACCATTTCATATATGTATTTGTGAGTTTATGTTTGCATCCCCTGTGTCTTATATTTTATTTTATTTTTGCTCATCTTCTCCCCTTCAGGTGCTACTCCAGTATTGGGAAGGTGCAGGATGCCTTCATCTCATATCGTCAGTCCATTGATAAGTCAGAGGCCAGTGCTGATACCTGGTGCTCCATAGGGTAAGAACAGAACTTCAACTGCTATATTAAGAGAAATGATAAAGATTGCAAGCATATGGACACATGGAGAGGCTGAATGACAGAGCAATAGGAGGTTGAGAAAGGATCTATTGATAGAAGAGTGAGCTATGCCCCTTGAGAACTGGGATGACTCAAAGATAACACTTAAGTCAACCAGCCTATGGATGCACTGCAGGCCTACATCTGTGCTGTTCAACTGGACCAGAGCCACGCAGCCGCCTGGATGGATCTTGGCACTCTCTATGAATCCTGTAGCCAGCCGCACGATGCTATCAAGTGTTATATAAATGCTACACAAGGCAAGGCCTGTCTCAACACTGCTGCACTCGCACAACGCATCAAACTGCTGCAGGTATGGCTGACATTTAGACCTGGTGGTACCTATCAGCCCACCCTGTCCATTAGCTGTCATGGAATATTGTGGTGTGTGTGTGTGTACTGAAACGCTAAGCATTCTCAAAGCAAATCACTTCTTATAATGCACTTTTGATCTCATCTTGATTTCGTAGATATGAATGATGATTTGTATTGGTGTGTTAGCACACATTTTTCTCACTTGTAATTCTAAAGCATACCTTCATGACATTTAACATTTCTGTTCAATTCTCTATATGCTTATCTAACAATAACAATAAATAAAGCAGAATTCAATGTAGTGTGTTCTTTGTTCAGCACTGAAGTTTTTGTCTTGCACAATTCCTCTAGGTTCAATTGTGTAAGCTACAGCCAGGTAGTCTGCAGAATAAGAGTAAAATGCTTCCT
>KV751348.1:2618833-2661377 GCA_001698575.1 Mola mola | reverse complement strand
TGAACACTGCACAGGAACAGCAGGTGAGATCCACCTTATGCAAAGGTCAATAGCCTCTTGGAAATGAAATGACTTAAGCAATAATTTCTGAGGACCATTTAAACTGAGACCTTGGTCTGATATTTAAAGATGTTTTATCCACATCAGCCAGTATAATTGCTTTTGAAATTCTGCTTCCCATTGTTGCCAAGTCCTGAGTCTGAAAGAATCAGAGCAAGACCATGTTTAAGAACATTTAAGTGTAGTTGAGCATGTGAAGCAAAGCTACAAAGAGTGCATAATGTCCCATAAATTGTTAATCCAAAATTGCAAATATTTATAAATAATTAAAATGCAGTGTATTTCGTGAATTACGAGGCTGAAATGAATGCTTTTTAAAAAAAAAAAAAAAATACAAATTTAGTAGTGTGAATGCATTTGTTTTTATGTCTTTGCACACTATCTCAGTTTTTATTCTTGTCTTTTACATCATCATTCTTTGAAAATGGGACAAATCTTAATCGCCTAAACTAGGTATGAAAGCTGGCCCCAACCCTTAACACATTCGTTTTATTTAGTTCTTATATTTTGCATGTTTAATGTGTATGTAATGTGTTTCATTTAGCTGTTCAATAATCTCTTTTAACATCCTCTTTTGGCTTTAGATTACATCATTAACATCATTAGAACTTGCTTGATCTGCATTACCACTAAATATTTCTGAATAAATTAGTTCTACTAAAACATTCTGTTAGTCCTTTTGAGAAATGAAAAATGAACGAACAGGGATTTTTTTATAAACTGTGTTGATACGCAGCCCTTCCTTCACAACATAATATTCAGTGTGCATGATATGTTATCTTGATATGCAGTACCTCTTCCATATTCTGTATTCTTTCAACTACTGGAGGAAAAGGTGCTTCAGAACGTATGACTTTCTTAGCTGTTGCAAAATGTCAGTCCCTTTTACTGTTTTTCAGTTTTCATTGACGTCAAGAATGTTGTACCTGAGCAACAACGTTCCAAACATCAAGAATTATGTGCTGGAATGTGATAGATAGATAGATAGATAGATAGATAGATAGATAAACTTTATTGATTACATTAGGGAAATTATTGTGTCACAGCAGCATAGATTACCTATGTGGGTATTAATTAAGGCTCTAAATGTTCAAATTGTAATTACCAGCCATATGCTCCGACTGATGAGTGAGCAGCTAGTTTATTTCATGCTATTTATAGTGGCTGTTACTACACACATACATAGACATTTTGGGCAAAAAGAAGCGAGTTAATGTAACATCGACATTACAGATATACCCAAGATAAGTTAATGCTTTCTTCTATTCTGCTTTCTTATTGAAGTCCAGATAGGCAAAAAAAAATTTGTCTTTTTGGGTCATAACAAATCCCAAAGAACCTTTTCGGACCAAATCTGATGTTATGTTGCCATTTCTCTCCATGGCGGCTGTCTGTTTGCTTGCTTTTGGTTTAATTGCCTGTTTTACCTGGTACTTGGCCAGTTTTTTGGTGGTTCGAGAAACATTTTAATTCAGTATTGACAGTTGCTCATTATTTCATTTCATATGCATTCCAGACCACAGCCTCAGACTGGTTGGTAAGTCAGGAGCACCCCAAGGCATCAAGGACAGTTTATGGACACCTATCAATAGTTAATTTCAACATGGATAAGGGATAAAAATCAGATTGATTTTGCTCTTGCCCGATTGACTAAGTGGGATGTCTAATGTCAAGGAAATTTGATTTTAGTGAAGGGACTCCACATACATTTTAATGAAGTCTTCGTTGTGATTAGATATATGTAAAGGACTGTTTTGATAAAATGTCCGCAACCCGTTTTTGAGTCCATTTTGTCCTCACAAGTTGTGTCTCTTTGCTGCATGACTAGTCCTGTAAGGGGGGAGTTAGCCAGTCTGCTAGCAATCATATAGATCTACCGGACAGTCCCGCTAAGAGGAAGCGGACGGCCAGCCCATCAAAGGTACAGTTGAGACCTTTAATGTTGCTGTTTTGCTGCATAGCTAAGAGGAGGAGCCATGGTACACATTTTTGGTTTTAACTTATAGGGTGCTGCAGATTCCTGGACAAACAACCCCAATCCACAGCCGATCCCCAGCTGGTACCTAACGCCACAGAAGCTACAGGTAGGGAATGTATCCAGGTCATGTTTTTGAATGTGTATTGTTAATAGTGTTTAAAAAGAATCATTATTTTCTGACTAAGGTAGATGTATTTTAAATGAAGCCATCAAAATTGTCTCATCTCCAGCTGGATTTATAGCAGTGTGTCATTGATTATAGTTTAACCGAAGGATCCAGCATCCAACAACTGTAGCTAATGAATCAATTTCTGGTAATTGAATAACGTTGCTTTGAAGTGCAGTATCCTGGCAGATCACTGATCGCTTTATATCCCTCTGTAGCTGTGGCCATAATTCAGTTCAGTTCAGAATACTTTATTTATCCCCGGGGGAAATTGTTAATATTATATGTTAGTATTATGTTTTTGGATTGTCCATGCATCCGTACATACCATTCTTGTGAAACATTTAACAACAATTTACTTTGAATCAAGGATGACCTTGTTAGATGTCTAAGGTCAGTTTCACTTTAACTGTAATTAGCAAACATTTAGTCATAACTAAAAAATTCCTAGGCGAATCATAACAAAGTTATATTTTAATGTCAAACAGGATAAAATAATGAGATGTAGCAGAGATTAACTTCACTGTGAAATCATTACTTTCTGCAGAAACACTTTTATGTCTATTATTTATTAAAATAACTCAGGAACAGAAGTGGAGATTGTGACTATATTTCACAATGGTCAGATGCTTAATTGGTGACACTTATCCTGAGTACTTATTGTACGGACCTTTTGTGCTGCCAGGTTGAACATGTGTGGGTGAAGCACCCACATTTGATTAGTATATAATTTTTTTCCTTGCAGCAACATCCATATTTGAAGCATTGTAGTTCACTGCAAGCTCTTTAATTTAATTGATCATAAAAAATAAAAAAAAAAACTTTGACTGGTGCACAGCAAGGCGCCAGTTTATTTGCAAAATAATATGCATCATTCATTTCACTTTGAATATTACAACTGATTGTAAGCAGCTGAGTTTTAATATCACTGTTGTGAAATGTGCAGCACCTGGAACACTTGCGGACCAACCGAGCAATCCTCAAGCCCCCCCAAGTGCAGATGCTGGAGCAGCTGGAGAACCAGTTGTCTCTCATGCAGCAGCATCAGCAGCAGGTACACACATAGCTAGCTATCAACAGCTCATGTTGTTGCTCTTCTGTGACGTTTGGTTTGCGTCTTGTGTTTCTGTCCCCTTGTGCCAGATGAGGCGGCAGGCAGCAGCGGGTGGCCAGCTGCGGCCCAGCCTTCGCAATGGTCCTTTGGCTGAGCCCTCTCACCACCATGCAGGCCTCTCTTGCGCCTCCCTTCTTAACCACACAGCTATCCGGTTCCCATCTGTCACCCAGCCCACAGCCAATGGGTCCTCTTCTTCAAATCTTTCAACTGGGCAGTTAGGACACTTAGACAAAAATCATGCCTTGGGACTGGGAGGTGGTGGTGCGAGCAACAGAAACGTGCCTTACCCGCAGCAGAACTCTCTACCTCACCACTGCACAGCCACCAGTATCCCCAGCCCCAGCAGCACTACCAGGAGTCCCAGTTATTCAGATGAGACCTGGAGGAGTCAACAACGCAACACTACCACTCAGGTATCCCTTAGCTTCTGCTGCAGTTTGAGTGCTTGTGAGGCTATCTGTAATGTGTCTTTGGTTGTTTTTGTGTGTGTGTGTGTGTGTTTTGCAGTTTAAAGTATTGCTCTCTGTATTTTTCATTGATTTTTCTCTTTTTCCAGGGGCTTCAAAAAGGTCCAGGTTCACATCCGGCAGGTCCTAATGGAGAACCCCCTTTCCTTCCTTCCTCCTCGTCCTCCCCTCAGACCACGTTCTCTTCCTCTGGAATTCTGAATCAGGTTGGACATTCCTCTGGGCCCTGCACTGCCTCCTCCTCAGCTTCTTCTTTATCCCCCACCTCTCCTCAGACCACACCCAACCACTTGTCTTCTCCTCCCCACTGCGCTACTACCTCAGGGGTCCACACCAAAGACACCATGCTGTCAGGAGGCACAAATGACTGCAGGGGTGCAGCCACTTTGCCATCAGGTTTGGAGGCCACAGTCTGCATTTCTTCAGGGACACCCTTAAGTCCCAGCACCACCACCGCACAAGGATTGACTAATCATGTCCAGTTGCGGGTGCCGGACAGCTCTGCAAGCCTGTCTCTGACTGGGTCTCCCTCCCCCAGCATGCTTAGTTCAGACAATCCCAAGCTCTCAGCCTTGCCAAAGGGAAAAGCCAATACTACCAGTAATGATAATAACAATAACTACAGCAACCATGGCGGCTCTCCTTCTGAGAAAATCATCAATGTCCATCTGGGTCTTCACAGTGCTGCCAAGCCAATGTCAGAGGAGTCAGTGGCGTCCTCACCACTTTTAGCCACTGCTACATCCTGTCCACAATCTACAGACCCTCGCATCACCAACAGCCTCTCCTGCCTTAACAGCCCGTCCATCACCAACAGTCAGGGTCTCACAGTCAATGGGAAGGGGTTGGAGGACTTGCAGAGCCCACTGAAGGCAGAGCCTTCTGTGAAACCTCAGAGACATTCAGTCCCTGCTAGTCTGACCCCATGGTCCTCCTTTTCCATCTACCCCAGCTCTAATGAAGTGCTCAAAGCATGCAGGTAAGAGGGTTGCGGGTCACCACTTATGCCCAGTTGATCCATAGATCCCCCGTGAGGGGACGGAGAGAGGACTGTCTAAGATTGGTTATATTATTTCATCTCAAAAAATGTAAATATTAGGATTTTTCCTCAGTTATTTCAAGAATAATATAATTTTCCATTCCATGCTGTTTTTGGACGGTTCACTGGTAAACTTCAGACTTGATCTAAGATGCTCCGGCCATCGGCAGGACATAGCTCTACTAGTGCTTTAGAGTAGTTAGAAGTGGTAGGTTGTACGTTTTTGGGGGTGTGGTAGTTTATTATTTTTTGGGGAAATCTCAGTCTTTTTCGACAGTTTCTTTATTTGACAAATTAGGCCTAAGTTATTAACAAAAAACCTCTCACTTTTATAGTCTGTTAGTTTAAATCTTGTTTTAGTTGTCCACAGAGAAATGTATTTATGAAGTCACTATATTAGTGAGAACCCTTGTTATCTAGTTTGCCTGCATTATTTGTTATCTATTGTTATCATGCAGTTTTGAAGATGTGGCCCGTCACAGTCAAAGTCATCAACTGTCCCTGTTTGAAAGGGCAGCAGCAATAACACAAACATTCAGTCCACTCGCCTCCTTTCTGCGATACATCAATCCTGCAGCTAATGCTAAACAAAGGATGGTCAGCATTTTGGGCATTATATGCACTACTGATTGGTTTATTGAAATTTTAATCAGAACTGAATATCCCAGATGTGTGAATATTTTCGGCATGTTCCCCTTCTCTGAGAGTAAATGGAATACCTCCAAAAACATTTGATGGCACAATTTTTTTCTCTGGAAAACACTGTTAGACATTTCTTAAAATTTTCTCACGTTTTCCCCCCATATTTTCCCAAATGTCAAAAAGTTGTTTTGTAGCTGAAGCTTGATATCCACTATTATGTGAGAGGTACTTTTTACCCTGTATTTTTGGCTTACAGATGCTTAGTTTCGTTTTTTTGGTTTAGTTGCCCATTTTTTTTATTGTGCATTGCTCTTCCGTAAGCTGTTATCCTAACTGACCTCTATAACCTCACCCTGGTTGCAGGAACCTGGGGAAGAATGGCTTGTCAACCAGCAGCATCCTGCTGGACAAATGTCCCCCACCACGACCCCCTCGACCACCCTCTCCTCCACTGCCAAAGGACAAACTAAATCCCCCAACACCTAGTATTTATGTACGTGCTTCCACACCATAGAAGGAGAAGTATTCCTGATATTGTTGTGACCTGTGTGAGAGCAGCAGTGTCTTGGATACAGCACTAAACCCAGGCACTCATAATTAGCTTATCTCTAATGTGTTGATTGTCTTGATAAGACCCTGTGCTTCTTCTCTGATATACAGCTAGAAAACAAGAGGGATGCCTTCTTCCCACCCCTCCATCAGTTCTGCACCAGTCCTGCAAACCCGGTCACTGTCATCAGAGGACTGGCTGGAGCACTCAAACTAGGTACAAAGCTGTGATGCAAGAAGGCCACTCTGCTCTTGAATCTGAATGTGGTTGATTAAATATTTCGTAGAGGCTCCTGAGAGCATGTGTAGCTGCACTGTTTTGTCTTTCAAGTCTCACAGGCTTTGTGGGTGTGTCTCTGTAGTCATAGGATGTGTGGATGGATTTGACAAAACAGCACCCCCTGCAAGTGGGAAATGTTACTGCATGTTTGGCTCTGCCAGTAACTTAAAAACATCTGCTCCTCTGTCACTATGACATGCTTCTTCATTGTGTAATGTGATACTGTGAGAGATTATTACTGGTTAATTTTGTTATATTTCATAGTCAAAGTTATGGTAAGACCAAAAGAGACTGAGAACCATATAGTCTACCTGCACCACTACCCCCCCACACACAATACTTACTTGGCTCCTCCACTTTGGCTTCTCTTGTTTCCATTGCACATGCGCAGACCTAGGCCTGTTTTCTACTAAGACACTAGTGGAGGCCAACCCAGACCATCTGGTAGAGGTGCGAACCCAGTTGGCTCAGCCTGCCGATGAAAACTGGGACCTCAGCGGCATCAAGAAGATGTGGCGCTGTGAAAGCAGCCGCTCCCACACCACCATCATCAAATACGCTCAGTACCAGGCTTCCTCCTTCCAGGAGTCTCTGCGGGTCAGTGGATACACACACATACTGATACTGCAGTGCTCACAAACTGATGTGTACAGTTGAACATATCAGTTTATGCTTAAAATCAGCTTATAAATCATTTATAAATCACATATTTATAAATGATTTATTACATGCCTGATGTGATGCATATACACTACCACAGGTATAAGAACAGTCATCAAGTTTGGCTACGCGGTCTCGATACTTTGTGTTTTGCTAATGCATCAACAGTCTACAATGTTGTGAATGCTTTTGTTGTGATAGGAGGAGAATGAGAAGAAGAAAGAGATGGAAGCAGAAGCAGGTTCCCCAGACAGGTGAAGTGCCCCTCAGATTTCTATTCTACCTGTCTGTGCCCTGCGTTATCTTATCTTATTAACTGCATTATACCTTCATGTGTTAGTTTGATGCAGCGCAAGAAAGGGCCCTTCAAGCACATCAAGTTTGGCACTAATATCGACCTCTCAGATGAGAAGAAGTGAGTGGACTGTTGACCCTATACCATCACACATTGTTTCTTCACGTCATGTTATATTTTATACTTATTTGAAGAAAAGATGAAAAACCTGTTCTTTTGTTGCCACATGGTAACCTGTAAGCTTTGCCCTCTGCAGGTGGAAACAACAACTTCAGGAGTTGTCGAAACTGCCAGCTTTTGCCAGGGTGGTGTCAGCTGGTAACCTGCTCAGTCATGTCGGACACACTATTCTGGGCATGAACACTGTTCAGCTCTACATGAAGGTGCCGGGGAGCAGGACACCAGGTACACAGGGACAATATAGATAGCACTTTAGTGTCCATTGTAATTTTGCTTCAGTAATAATGTCTTCTTTTTCTTTAGGTCACCAAGAGAACAATAATTTCTGTTCTGTCAACATCAACATTGGTCCAGGAGACTGCGAGTGGTTCGCTGTACCTGAATCATACTGGGGCATCATCAACAACTTCTGTGAGAAGTGCGTAGCCAGGAATGATAACTTTAATATGTTTTATAGCCAGTCCCCAGATCTGACTTGGATAACTACGCACCTCCTTTTACAGGAACAACATCAACTTCCTGATGGGATCCTGGTGGCCTAACCTGGAAGATCTGTATGAGAGCAATGTGCCCATTTATCGGTTCATACAGCGTCCCGGGGACTTGGTGTGGCTCAACACAGGCACCATTCACTGGGTCCAGGCTATTGGCTGGTGCAACAATATTGCGTGGAATGTCGGACCCCTCACAGGTGAAAAAAGGGAAGAAATTTAATATTGTGAAATGTTACAGATAAAAATGAAAGGGCGTCTGCCGATTTTTGTTCTCAGCCCTTCAATACAAGCTGGCAGTGGAGCGTTACGAGTGGAACAAACTACAGAGTGTCAAATCCATTGTTCCCATGATCCACCTGTCCTGGAACATGGCACGGAACATCAAAGTGTCAGACCACAAGCTCTTTGAGCTGATCAAGTGAGATCTGCCTGTTCTTCTTATAGAAATCTCTGTTTCAGTCAGTGATCTGACCCGTTTGGTCTTCTTCCTACATTTATGAGTTCTCCTAAATTCACCTCTGCTGTGTTCCTGTACTTTAGGTATTGTTTGTTACGGACTTTGAAGCAGTGTCAGATGCAGCGGGACCTGCTGCTGGCTGCTGGGAAAGAGCTGGTTTGGCATGGGAGGAGCCAGAATGAGCCAGCACATTACTGCAGCATCTGTGAGGCGAGTACACATGTACTGAGCAACACTGCATCCGTGTTAGTTTTTTTTTTTTAAATTCCTTACACCTCTGCCATCCGTCTGTGTAACTTGTGCCTAGGTGGAGGTGTTTGACCTGCTGTTTGTAACCAGTGAGAGCAACAGCAGGAAAACATACGTGGTGCACTGTCAGGACTGTGCTCGCAGGGGGAGCACAAACCTGGACAACTTTGTAGTCCTGGAGCAGTACAAGATACAGGATCTGATGCAGGTGTACGACCAGTTCATACTTGTAAGTATCGTGCACATGCCCAACAGTAGTGGATACATTTAAACATAACGGACAGCCTTAATGTACCACCTCTAGGAGATCTGTGTGCAGAGCTCTCAGTATGTTCTCTATCTGTCGACAGGCGAGTCCCCTGCCTTCCTCCTCTTAATGGCACTGTTCTGTTCTGAGGACATTTAAAACCAATATGGACTTAATTAGGAAAACTCTCCGTAAGCCTTTTTTTTTTTTTTTTTTTTTTCTTCTTAAATTCAGGAAGTAAGCTGGCACTCCTCAAATGGCACTCTGTAGCTATCCCATAAGGCAGCTGTGTGAAAGCTGTGCGTCTATGCAACCTGCCCAGAGTGGTGTCTCACCCAAATGGACAGGAGGAGGGGGTGGCATCTCCTCCATTCATCATGACCAGACTGTTCTACTGCTGGCCCAGCTGGACTTCCCTAGAAAACACACAAAATGCCACATAATAATGGTGAATGGAAAGTTTTGTACATATTATGTTTTAACTGGCAAGATCACCACACGAAGACTACTGACCCTTTTTCCATTTTTGTGTTCTTTTTGTAAGTTACCTCGAGAGCTTTGTTTCATCCCCTTCATGTTATGTCTAATTAGGATAGCTGGTCTTTTGGAAGGTAGATGCCTGTTTGGTCAGGAAAACAAAAAAATGTTTCTGTAATGTGAAAAGTTGAGTGATAAGATTTCCCCACATTTTTAATTTTTAAATCAAGTGAAAATGATGAATTTTGCTTTAAGTCTTTTGGTTACCTTGTGGTGGGGGAGAGGAAATCATTCGTTTGACAGCCAAGTCACTGATAAAAAAAGGTTGCACATAGACAAAAGAGTGAATTTTAATTTGTGTTTTTTTAATGTAAATTTACATTATTTATAAATGCATATTTATTGCTTGA
The DNA here is from genome assembly GCA_001698575.1 of Mola mola. Classification (NCBI taxonomy): domain Eukaryota; kingdom Metazoa; phylum Chordata; class Actinopteri; order Tetraodontiformes; family Molidae; genus Mola; species Mola mola. The sequence continues at coordinate 2,651,610 of KV751348.1, read as the reverse complement.
GAATATTTGTTGATGAAACGCTGTAATTTTTTCAAGAGTATCTGCCATTAAATTTGAAGGAGCCTTGTGATTTTCAGCACAGCCCCTCATACATTTTCTATATAAATACAACTGCTTAGTAAGCATTGTACAGAGACCTTACCTTGAAATGGGTTTATTGTTTGAAGGATGTTTTATGAGTCAATAAACTGTTTTTATTTACAACTGCCTCTTCATTGTGCTCTTACTCAACAGTAATTTTTATATTTTTATTGGTAATTGCCAGCGACAGCTCAATCATTGATTAGTCTGCCATAAGTCTAAGATGGTAATGGAGGCTTTTAGGGACTGTTGTACAGTCTGTATCTGCTGAAGTCTCTCACAGTTCAAACGCAGTCTTGTGGCTTGCAGGTAAAGAAATAAAGAAATGAAAAAAATATATATGAAAAATGAAATGGACCCTGGTGCCTTGTCCAGGCTGTACCCTCCCTCTGTCCGATGATGGTGGGAAAGGCTCCAGCCCCATATCCAACTTTGAGCCTCTGTCACAGATTTTCAATAAGATGGATTCTTGGGCTTGAGAGGACCTTGATTTTTTTTCATTTTTTTTTTTTTTTTTGGTTGCATCAAAAATGCTTTTGATCAACATGGATGTGTGTTTTGGGTCATTGTCTTTCTGGCATGGTGACCAAAAGCCAGATTGTCAGCAATGTTCTTTAAATTATCTTTAAAAATGTCAACATATTCTTTCTTCATGTCTTTCTACAACAGCCCAACAGTCTTTGGCTGGCAGCTCCATCTTTAACTGTTTTTAGGGTTGAAGGCCTTAATCTTACTTTTTTAAACAAAAGCAATATCCATCTGTCCAAACAGATCCACCTTAGTCTTATCGGACAAAAGGACAGGCTTCTGAAGCTTGGCCCCAGGTATCAAACACATAAACTTCATTGTGGCTTTGTTTTGTCATTGTGAGTGATGCCATAGTAATTGTCTAGCTTATGTGCCTAAGCCCCACAATGACAAGAGCCGTCCCGACTGTCTTCCTTAAAACATCAGGTCCTGTTCAACAATAGTCATATTTTTTTGCGTTTTTTGACATCTCTGACAGTGCATCTCACAACATTTGGACATCACATAAAAAGTTGATTTTCTTTTTATTTAATTCAAAGTTAAACTTTCATATGTTTTTTATTCTTTTCACAAAAAGTAAAATGTTTCAAGCCTTTATTTGTTTTAATTTTGATTTTAAAAATGCACTTTATCTGTGGGTCTAGAATATATTAAATATTCACTTTCTTAAATAACTGAAAATTAAAATGTAAAAGACAATAATCTACTTTTTTTGAGATTCATTAGTGTGAAGTGATTAAGTGCCATTTAAGTAAATATTAGATCCATGTTTGCCAATTGCAATATTAACTGATGAACATACAAATGCACCAATAGTATATATTCATATATATTTTTCTGAAATATTTTGCAAAATAGCACTTAAAACATTACACTTTTTTACTTCTAGTATTTTTTGGCGCATATTTTATTTTGAAGCACTTTTATACTTTTACTAAAATGATAAATGTAGGTCTTTCACTTGTGAGAGTATTTTAACACTGTGGTGTACTTATGTAAATTATCTAAATACATTTTCTCTGGATTAAAACATTTGCCTCTATCCAGTTAAAAGAACCAAGTGCCAAGTTTACAGCAGCCATTTGTCAACCTCATTTGGTTTTCTTGTCTACTACAAGTCGCCCGGAAAATCCCAACTTTGCCATACAAATGAGATAGAGGACCATCAACACGGTTTCTCACATGCACAGGCTAAATCTTCATATTCTTTAATTTTTCACATGGCTGTAAATATACAGTACCTTTGCAATCTATTAGTCAGAGAATAAATGCACAGTTTTTGACCAGTAACATTCTGGTGCCAAACAATACACGTTTTATTTTTTATCATGGTTGTAGAACTGTAGAGAATCAAAGTAGTGCTTTGTTGGATCTAGCCCCAGAGCAGTTCTGGGGTACTGAATTGGTGACAACAAAACAGCTCATGGCAGTAAGCAGATGAAAGATATCCAAATAGTTTTGCATGTTTAGAAGTTAAATGAAATGTACTAAATATTTGAGCTCCTGTTGCGTGTTGAAGATTTAATAAGAACTATAGCACAGTGAGGCGGTGTATTGAGCTGGATGTCTATGCATGTGATTAAAACGGCAGATACTGTGCAGTTCAAGGGCAAAAATCTGATTTAATGTTGTTTCATGGGGGCAGTGGTTTTTCAACACAGCTGAAGACTGGCTTGCTGCTCTTTTGCAAAAGCAATTTGGGGAGCCTGTTATCCCTTTAAACTATGCGGTGAGTTTGCACAGTATAGTCCACTGCAAACATGGCCCAATGATATGCCTGCAGCATAACAAAGACATAATGCCTCATTAAATGTCCCCATGGTGTTTTGAGTTGACCTGCTCCGGCAGGGAGTTGTTTTTATCTGAATGAAATGTATGAACTCACAAAAATAATGAATCAGAACAAAGTAGCTTTTTTTTCTGATGTTTCTGTCTGTGATGAATTACCCCCCCCCGTTTTTCCCCACAGCAGGTTACCGTGTGGTAATTAAACAGTTTTTGGATGTGCTGTACAGTTTTTAACGCGCAGCATCTTTGGAAAACTGATGATGCCATGATTTACAAGACACTAGGGAGGGAACTTTGACCAGTGTTGGTTTGTAAAAGGGGAACACAAAGCATTTCTTCTCCATGAGTGAATGGTTAAAAATTAATGAAACAAAACTGATGAATAATTATATGACTTGTTTTACATGCAAATTGTTTTCACATTGGCTGTTGTTGAACAGTCTGTATTGCATTTTACATTGTACAAAGCTGGGAGGCCCTATTAACACAAAGAAGAACAATTATAAAAATGTTTGTTATATATTTGTGTATACTGTATATATATATATATTCCTGCTCCATATATGTCTTGTTCCTGTAGCCCACTTGTCATCAGGCTGCCCTGGGAGTCAATAAGATAAAATCGAGATGTCAACGTGTGTGAGCGTGTGCATGTGAGTGTAAACATACCTACCTTAATTCAGCATGCTGCCATTGTCATATTAAGCATGTTAGCATCATCCAAAAACATGGAGGGATTTTATTGTCCGATCATTCACATTCTAGTGCCCTGTTGGTAGTTGCCTCTCCGGCCTAAGCTTAGGTGTGTCATGTGGCTATATTTAATTTTTATACTGGAAAATAATCCCTTTATTTTACCTCCCAATATTAGTATCAGCAATATTCTGTAGCTTCATCCAAATATTTACTGGTCATCCAGACTTCCATGGTTAACTACTGACTATATAAAGATTGACAACATTTGAGCTCTTCCAAAGTAAAGCCAAAACATCTGGATTGCCCCCTGGTGGTGTACAAAGTATGACAAATAAAACAAGGGTTTTACCCTGGAGCCTGGAGTTTTAATCCTTCAATCATTTCTTAAGCCAACCAAGTAGGTTTTAGTAGGTCTTGTGCTTAAATTTAACTAAAATAATATGTAATCAATCAGAAATCAGCGGATTATTTTTACCAAGTTCTGTAGTACAGTTCAAATTCCTTTCAGGTGATTTGAAAGGAATACTTTTAAAAAGTGGATTTGGTTGCAAACAACAAAATAAAATTGATCCACTTTCTCTAACTGCCATTAACGAGAATAATTTGAATTCTTGGTTTCTAAACCTCAGTACATTGATCTTATTAACTTAATGAACACCGAGAGAAATGTTTGTACTTTAACATAATGTTCTATTTTTATGTCATGATGTGCTGTTTATTAAAGTTATTTTTCCTTTTTAAAGTGATGATATCTAAGGATTTACACCTTCAGTATTACGAGACAGTATTGAGAAATTGACTTGTGCAATGATTATTTAATATTTTGTTTGGGTTTTTCTTTCAGAGTCAAACCGCCATTGCAGTGGCTCCTGTGTGTGGAAAAAATGTGCCCATCTATAAAGTGTTCCAACCTCTGGAGGCAGGAACCACAAGACAGGTGATGGAAAAACAATATGTCAAGTCAAGTTAAAGTTTATTTGCATGTCATATTAAAACAACGTCTGTCAGTCAAATTGCTGTACAAGTTATACAAATAGAAGTATAATCAACAATCCCTTAACATATATTAGCAATAAATTTGAGTTATGATAAATTGGTACGTTGACCTCAGGGTTCTGACCTTTGTGTGAAGGTGCAAAAAACTCAGGCAAATAAGAAGGCGCAAGCCATTGAGATTTTGAAAATGAGTAAGAGAATTTTAAACTGGGTCCTGTCAGTGTAATAGGTAGTACAGGTACAATGTGATCACAACATTGCTTTCCTGTCAAAAGGTGGGCTGCTGCATTTTCTACAACCTGCAGGCGACAAAGCGAAAACTGGTCAAGTCCAACATACAAAGAGTGACAGCAATCTAAATCAGTAGTCTAACAAAGGCATACTGTAAATTACTCTCCAAAAATGGACAATAACATTGCAAATCATCCGTCAAATCCCCAGTCTGAGCCGCATTAACACTGCACATGGCATACATTCAAATGCAATGTGTGCATCTCGGATAGATGCTGAAACATCAAATTTTCAATTGCCTGTAGTCAGGAAAAGCATTTATTTAAAATGAAATTATTATGATCATATTAAAATTGAAGTTTTTTGGTTTTTCTGGTGCCAGAAAGATTTAAGACTAAACCTTACCTCTTTTCCAAACTTTAGAAACTAACCACAGGGGATGCTCTTTGTGAGCTCTGGATGAATTTTATTGTGCTGCTGTAACGTAGATGTGGGTTTTTTCGTCTGTACCAAGCGTTATGCTTGGCAGTTATTTTCGAATATGGATGTATGAGGTTTGGTTTGAAATGTATTAATGTGTTTTTAGATTTTGACGTCAGGATATTATGTTTTTCCACCTATTTTGTTGTTACTTGTAAATAATTGAAACATACTTAGGTGCTCTACCTGCTGAAGCACAGGCAGGCAAACAAAAATGAAATGTTAAGGTAAAGATTACTGTCTCAGGGAAGCTTTAACAAATCAAAATGAAGAGCCCAATTGTTGTAATATTTTGCAAATTGCAGACAACTCTGATAAAGTTTGGTTATTTTGTTCTTTTGTCAAGTTTGCAATGTTTTGAGGAGATTTGATTTAGAAAATGTAACCATTTAAAACATAGCTCCAGTTGGTGCTGAAAGTTTGTGTTTAACAGTACTTTCTTCTGTGTTTGCTGTTTTATGATATCCTTTGGGTACATCACCACCTCCTTCCAGTTTTCATTCTTCCAATATTTTCTTATTTGCTTGCAGTTGAATATTTGATTATTTTGGGGCATGCAAGTTGAGGCCTTCACATTAACTACAATTGATCTATCATAATCCTGCAACATAACTAAGAAAGCACTACTCAATCTCACTCTTTTTTTTTTTTTATCACAAAGAACTGTTATGCAGGAGCTGTTGGGTCAAAAGTGCACTTTTAGTTTCAGAATTCTTTGGAAGGATTTTTAGCTGCTTTTTTTTTATTTTAACGTACCCTATCACCTTACTAGAACCTGATGTTCCCAGGATGCAGGGTTACTGGGGATCCCCAGAACCTCCAAAAGTAGAATGGGAGGCAGAGCTTTCAGCTATCAAGCTCCTCTCCTGTGGAACTGTCTTCCAGTCTTGGTACGGGAGGCAGACACACTCTCTGATTTTAAGAGTAGGCTTAAAACCTTCCTTTTTGATAAAGCTTATAGTTAGGGCTGGCCTATGTAGCTCATAGTTATGGTGCTATAGGCTTAGGTTGCTGGGGGAACACTCCATGATAAACTGAGCTCCTCTCTCCTCTTCCCCCTCTGCCTCTATCTCTGCTCCTCTAAATGTCCATATCCTAACAAAACATTATACTAACTTTACTTCTTTCACTGATTCTTTGATTTTTTTGTCGTCTTGCAGGTTTTTGAGGTTGTGGTGGGAGCCGTTGCTGTGGTCCTGCCTGATGACTACTGCCCACATTAGGACAGGAGATCTTGTGACTTGGATTCTAGTCTGAATTGCCCTGGAATCTGGATACATGGACCACTATGACCCCTGAACCAAAAGACTACACCTGTTTCTGGATCAATAGAGTACATACATTCATACGTCTGGATTTATAGACTCATGAACTCCTACTTTATTATTATTCTGTTATTATCATATTGTTGTGTTCTGTACAAGTGACATTTATTGCACATCTGCCTGTCCCAGGAAGAAGGATCCCTCCTCTCTGGTTTGTCGTCAGGTTTCTTTTTTTCCCCTGTTTAAGGTTTTTTTTTTTTTTTTTTAAGTTTTTCCTCACCCGGTTCAAGGGTCTAAGGGCAGAGGGTGTCACATCTGTACAGTTTGTAAGAGCCCAGTGAGACAATTTGTAATTTGTGATTTTGGGCTATACAAATTAAATATTATTTGTTTTGAATAAATCTGCCAGGGTTGAGATCTGATCCACATTGCCTCCCACTTCTGTCTCCCTTTATTTCATTATTTAACTCTCTCTCCTTTTATTCTTATGTTTATTGTTAGTCATTCATTCAAAATTGGAACTTAAAACTTGAAATGATCACTCCTTCATTCTTGTGGGTCGCAGTGAAGACCAACAGCAGCGCCACCGTTAGGCAGAGTATGTGGCAGAACACTGTATTGATTTAGTAGTTTAACTGCTGTTTTAATCAAATCCAATGTATTCATATGAATCAGCAATCATTCTCTGATTTCTCTGTTCATGTTAATGTGTTATGCTCCTGCCGAGCAGCTGGCACCTGGATGGTCACCTCTGCCTTCAGTGCATAAATGCGTGAAGGTTGCCTTGTGTTGCAAAGTTTATTGATTGGTTGATAAGGCCAGAAAAGAGCTTTACAAATGCAGTTCATTTGCCAATTGAACCGCAAACATCAGGTTTTAAGTACAACTCCAGTATTTTCCAACCTTAGCCCTCTTTCCTGGTCTTTTTTTTTTTAATAAAGTATACTGCTGCCATCTGTTCATCATATACAGCACGAAGACCAGCCTGATGAATTTGTCTTCTCAGACACAACACCCAGTCCAACCTGGAGCCAGCAGATGTCACTGTAGTTATGACAGAGACGGAAACTAACATATGACTGTAACACACAAAAATATTTGTGCATGCATGAACACACCCCCACATGCACACACACACACACACACACCATTAAAGAGGCTCAAGGCCGAATCTGGAGGTGTATTCCAGATGTCTTAGTCACTTGTATGAGTGAGCTTGTGTTTGTTCCGTTCCTCGTTGTTTTTATTCTTAAAGCGAGTGAGTCACACTTTAGTTGACAGAGAAATCATATGCAAGCATTTTAGAAGAGGAAATGGATGTACAGAAGGAGAAAAACGATATTTTCTTGACTGTGCAGCTCAAGTGCTTTCAGCCACCAAGAGGAAACCATATTGTGGAAGTGCTGGGTCTGGTGAGGAATGTAGCCGAAAGGAGCTCGGACTGCTGTTAATGCAGAAAGCCAGATATCTGAAGTGAAAAGTCAGTGACAGACTGCTTAAATGACTAATTTTTTGTAATTTAAAGTAGCATGTATTTATTTATAATTGTTTTTTCTTTTTCTATCGGCTTATTGATGTATTTAAATAAACAAGGAAGCAATGTTCTACCTTGCATCAGCTCATCTTCCCATATTACTATTCAATTTCTGGCATAATGTCCTTGATTATGGCTAGAATAAAATATCAGTCTTGACTTTCATAATTAATAATTCAAAGAGGAACAAAATTGGGAAAATGCTTTAAAAAGTATAAATACAAAAAACATGAGTGAAAATCCAAGGAGAAAAACCTGAGATCGAAAAAAATTGAGCCTGTGACATAAAAAGTACATTTTCACTAATGCTGTGGTAGTGAGTTTTAAACTTGGATGTGACCTGCTGTGACTATGCCTAGTTCTCATTTGACAAAGAGAAATTGCACTTTTTATTAAACTATTTGTAGGCCATTTCAGATACAAGGAGATTCATACAAAAAAATATATGTTAAAAATACAAAATCAGCTCAAACAATGAGATGAATTCAAGTGAATTTAATTTTCCACAATAAATGTAGTACATCAGTTGTGGCACCGTAAAGCCAGATTTACGTAATTCTTCCACAAGGCAGCACAACATTTAATGACTACTGACATTCATATGAGTTCTGATTTAGACCACTTAATATTTAAATCCAATTTTAAATCCATTTTTTTTTCCCTTTAATGAAGTGTATCTTAATTTATTGAACATGAAGCGATTTGTTGCGCATCAACAATCAGATTTTACATTAAGAACTGCTGTGAGATATGCTGTGTACCACTGAGCAGCTGCATCATCCACTCTGTGCAGCCTCTTATATCCAGAGCAGAAATAGGCAGTGGCCGTCGTTGTGTTGAGGTGACTCACGCGCGACTCAGCAGCGTCGCATGTGTGTAGCAGGGCAAGGGGAAGCTGCGAAGTTTATGGACGTGATGAATAACCTACCGCACACGTTTGAACTTGACAAGGTCATGTACTCTGAAACTCCACAGGAAACGTGAATAGTGTTGACAAAAATGTCCCAAATTAAGCGAGGCGTGAGTCTCGAGTGACTACACGCGTATTTGTATTTTAGTGTCCATTCATGAAATTATTGGTGAAAATAAAATCCCTATACGACTACCAACCAAAATAGTGACTCATTTCCTGTGCAAGTCTGGGTTTATTTATGTAGTCTGTGTTATTAGTGGGTGATAGAACAGCTCAGTCTGTCGATCAAAATATAAAAAATGGAAACATGCTGCATTAAGTACAGACATATACCACAAGTCCTATGGTAAAACATGCTTTCCAGGACTTAATCTGAAGAATAAAATTGTGAAGAATGTGTTACCATCTACTTAAATGTGATAAATGGCCGTATAAATACCAAGACATATAACTGTGGTTATATGGACAAACTTAAGGTTTAGATATATCTTGTATTGTCTCTGGTGTCAGATCATCTCACATCCTACCTCCTGTGTTTGCCTCACCCGTCTATCTTCTTGCCCTTGTCTGATTCAACCTTGATTAGCTCACCAGTGTCTTGTTACCCCACCTTCCCTTTGGTTTGTGCCCCTCTCTCCTTTACACCTTTTGTGAGATTTCCATCACCCCTCTTAGTTCCTTTGACCAAGTGTAGTTAGTTGACTCTACTTATGGCACTCTGTTTGGTGTGGAGTCTTTATCTGTTACAGTCACAACTGAATGACCCCCAGCAGAGCGTCTGTCAAGCAAAAAACTTTGATTTCTTAATGGGATCCCATTGATGTACCTTAACTTATTACGCAACAAGGAATGAAAATTATAATGGGCTGTTTTGGCGACTGTTGTGTTTGAGTAAATCTGTTTATTTCTCACCTGTGGACAAAAAGAACTGTTTTCCTCCGTTTTCTGTTACAAGCCACAAATGATCAGTGGTACTGATTGGACTTTTTGAAAGTAAAAATGCCACAATATAAAAATATCTCTTTATAGGTAGATTATCTTACTTATGATACATAAGGCTTTGCCCCTGATTTTTTCCCCCCTGGGATTATTGTTATTATTGAATAAAGGTACAAGTATTGATTTGATATTGGCTGAGATAGACTGAATGTCACAGAGGAGCACGCATGGACTGCAGGCACTGTGGCATCTGTGGCAGTAAGTAGTTGAACTGGATACTTATCACACTCGCCCCGCTGGAGTCGACCAAGGCAATCCAGCACACAGCTCAAGGGTTATGGTTTCAGAAAGCACCAATTTTCTGTGTACCAAGGCATCAACAAGGTCTCCAACTGGCAGAAGCCCTGCGGATTCCTCATGGATGAGTCGAAAGCTTCTGGAGTTGACTCACAGGAAGCTTTGGGTTCTATTTGATTAGCATCATGGGGTTTTGAGTTCATACACAACACACATGCACCCTCTCTGAGCTGTTGTTTTTAACAGTTTTCACATGCAGATGGATTACCTAGACAGATCTTGCATCCCCCAGTATTCATTCTGAATGTGGCCAACAACACCCTGGAAACTTTATTCCGAACTCCATTTGTCTTACATATTAAAAATGAGACATCATATTAATTTCATAAACTTTTGCATAGACTGTCGCCACTGTTATTCCCAATAAATATTTGAAACAAAAAAATGATCGCAGCCTTCACTGTGATCAGTGTCTCCTTGTCCTGGTCCTGGTCCTGGTCCTGGATCCCTCGGACTTGTATCTCTACTACAACACACCTGGTTCAATTGGGTCGTTCTAAGGCTCCTGCAGAGGTTGTTGAGAGAAACATGATTCAGGACAGGCAGGGTCCCTGGATTAGAACCCGCCAGATTACACAATTTAAATATGCATAATTAAGTGTTGGACACCAATTGTAGGGAAGCAGGACCATGTTGTGAATATATTTACTGCCTTTTGATAGCTTTTAAATCGATGAACAGTTAGTGGTTTATTCGTCTCCTGCTGTCTCCACAAAAATCAATTGCTGCATCGCATAATTGTTAAATCTGAGAATATAAGAGTGCTGCATCTGAACAAAAAGATTCCAAATAAGCCACAAAGTCAGTAAAGTTATATTCATGTTCTCTCAACATAATGACATATGTATAGGTAAGTAAGCGTGCTCAGGCACGGTCACACTTAGAGCAGTGTAAGTGTGGGGAAGTGGGCAACGCGGAAAATTTTGTAATTTTTAATTTTTTTTTCATTCTTTAAATCTACAAAACCTGGAACCGTATCATTGAATGTCATTGACATTGACCAATAAATTAGGCCTACCCCCATTTCTTCTTAATGTAAGTTCAGTTGAAACATAAATGAATTGTGTCTATCCTTCTCAAGTTGTGTGATTGCATACAGGCATGAAAGAGGTTTGATCGCTTTGACAACTGTTAACCTGTACTTGTCCCTGTTCTTTTAGAGGCTCATCGTTTCATATATTCTGAAACACCACTGAACCAGTTCTGACCTGACAGGATGGACATGGATCCTCTGTGTCTTGTGGGGTTGGGGAGAGGTCCTGTGTTCTGTCCATGGTTCTGGCAAATCCCAGGAATGCTGAATTGGATTAGGATCTGCGGAGTTTGAAATGCAGGTCAAAACCTTGGGCTCTTCGCCGTGTTCATTGAACCATTCTTGGATGGTATATATGGTCTGGCAGGACACATTTTCCAGTGCCAATGAGAGGTAGTAATGTCTGTAGTCAGGTTTTGGTACGTGGTGTGTGTCAAAGCAACATCCACATGAATGGCAGGACCCACATTTTTACAGTAAAACATTGGTTTGTTATGAGGTCCATCCATCCATCCAGCCATTTTCTACCGCTTATCCCGTTAGGGGTCGCGGGGGGGGGCTGGAGCCTATCTCAGCATCTTGGGGCGAAGGCGGGGTACACGCTGGACAAGTCGCCAGTTCATTGCAGGGCTGACATATAGAGACAAACAACCATCCACACTCACATTCACACCTACGGGCAATTTAGAGTGACCAATTAACCTAACCCCCAGTTTTGCATGTTTTTGGAGTGTGGGAGGTACCCAGAGAGAACCCACGCAGACACAGGGAGAACATGCAAACTCCACACAGAAATGCGCTGACCCGGAATCGAATCCTGGACCTTCTTGCTGTGAGGTGCTTGATTTTATTTTCGAAACTTTTACGTGGTTTTAATGTTCTGGCTGCTCGATTTAAAGAAAAGAATACTGGCCCTGTTTTGCATCCTTCTCCATGAGTTATTTTGTCATTACATTGTCTGTGAAATTATGTTTGTATTATTGCAAGTTGGAAACCAAAGCTGCACTGTATACATTTCACTTATCCTGTTTGAATCAACAGTATTTGTTCATTCTTTGCACTATCCAAACAACATTGTTGCAAAAAACACTTATAGTTGTTGTGTTTTATTATCATGAATGGATCATAGGTATCATAGACAACTCTCATCCTCTGTTGATAGTGAAATGGAGAAACAAAGACCACCTGCTTCAACTCACTGTTGAGTTCAACGATATCAGGATGGAGTGGAGCCACATGGTGGCAGTGTCCACAAATAGTGTCTGATCGTCTTTGACGTCCATAGGAAAACAATCCATTCTTTCAGGTTGTCTTCTCCACTTCCAGAGACAACAGTCCCTAAACTAATATTTCTCTGTCAGTAATGAAATCATTCACATAAATGAAAAGTTTTAAAGGAGGCCTCTGCAGTATGAATATGGCGACTCAACTGGCACTCTGGGCAAGCATCCAAAATCTTTAAATTCTTTCCCATGTCACACTTGAGTCACCATGACTGTTCCAACGGGTATCAATCAGCAAAGAGATCATTCTAACATGTTCACTTTCCCTGTTTAAAATAGTGGTCAAACCCACAGCATTGTTGTCATGGATTGGCGCAATGGACATATAGAACTTCACTTATAAGTAAACTTGGCCAAAGGTCAAAGCCCTGAATTTCAATGATGAAGACAAGTAATGGTGACTTGATTGAGCAACAGGTTCAAAAATAAAAACTAGTGGCAAAACAAATCAGGCATATTAATGGTTCTGTTTGTTTTAAGTCATAAAGCAGCAGTCTTCCTGACAGCTGCTGCACTACCTGGTCAGTGAGGGAAACTCCACTGCCCCGACAGATGTCAACGATCTCAACAAATCATTTCACCTGTCGTAGATCCTGCCCACGCTGCAAGGCAGTAGTTCTGGGTGACATCCATAAAAGGAAACAAATGAGTGCAAAGCATGGTTTCACATTGACTTGACTGGACAGAATTGATCATTTTCGGTGTGTATGTGTGTGTGTGTGTGTGTGTGTGTGAGTGTGTGTGTGTGTGTGTGTGTGTCCTCATACAGGAAAGCCAGCTGAATTTGCCATTGTGTTGCTTCCTTTTACAAACATACTGCAATATTTGGCCATCTGAAGTGCCTTCCATCATCATCACATTATCTGGCTTTGCTGGATAGCTCGGTACTTTCCATCTAGTCAACCAGTATAAGTCACTGGGCTTTGACTAACCAGTCGCGGCTGCCTCTCTGCTGCCTGCAGGCCCCACATGACAGATGTTGTTTAGAGGTTGACCAGCCGGCTCCCATCTTCGACCTGCTGTTGTCCTGGAGCAGAATGACGCAAGTATTGCGCAACATTTTCCTTGGTTATGACTCTGTGACATCACCGATTGCTTTTAGTGCCGTTTCCTAGTTCCTTTGACGCGTGATACACTCTTGAACCATTGCACTGTTATGTGTAAATGCAGCAAAGAACTCAAAGAGTGCATGAACACACACACACACATACCTGCCTGAGCTCCTGCTGTTTCCACAGAGGCACCTGTCTAACGTGACGTCATTTATGAGTCAGGTGAATACATGCATGCATGCGTACCGGTGTGTGTACCGGCTCCTGTTGGCTGTGGGATGTTTGCATAATCAGTACAGCAGCACACCTTGATCACAAGGTAAACTTTCCACTGTGCACAGAGAAAAAAGGTCTTCATTTCACATTCGAGTAATTGGGGAATGGCCTACTTTTACTGACAGGATAGATGGCAGGTAAACCTGAGAAGAGTTCCGGGTCAGGATCTTGTAGGATTCTTCACAGTTTATAGTACAAAATGTACAAAACATCTAAAGATCACTAAATACAATGTTATCGCTGGTTTATTTGATCTACAAATTCCAGTTTTAAGGGAGGGGGATAACAGAGCAGTAATACTAGCAGTAATGCAATGCATATACTGTAGGCCGAAAACACTTTTCAAACTAAAGACACAAGGAATAACACATTTTCCTTATGGAAAATCTTGGTCAGGACAAACTACTGAGAACTATTTTATAAAGACAAATGGAACTTTGAACCTTGAACAGAGGATTAGTTACTATTAGGGTGCACTAAAGTAAGTGTTTTTAAAATCAATGCACTTTGGAAAATCATACTGATGATGATATTTACCTTTTAATACTATAATAATAATTTGTTGGTTTCTGTATTGAATGCTTTTGTTCTTGAGTGGCTAAATGATTGAAGAGTAAAAGAAGGGAAATTAATAGAGAGATGAATAAGAAAGACAAAAACCCTGAAAGGAATAAGCAACACAACATTTGCAAATCAGTTGCAAATAAAAGTGATCTTATAATTGCCAATTTTAATTTCCACAGAAGATTTCTGTTATCCCATTTGTGGGATGTTTGGAGAACCTGCTCCAATTTTAGAATATTTTATAATATTTTGCTTTGCAGTTTTTCTTGTATTAGAAGATGTTTTGAGAAAACTTTACTTTTTACAGAGGACATAATCCCTTTAAAAACTGCAGTTTGTTTCCTGGATTCACCTCTACTGTTTTAGCATACAGGCCCTTTTCCCAAAACATGTTCAAATTTTAAAAAAAAAACCCTGCATGACTTGATATCACTAGAAAACACACCTTATTTAAATAGAATTGCTTAATATTTTTTTTTTTAAATAGGACTTTCACCAGCCCAGAAGACATTGGAGCTGTTGTTGACTTGAGTGATGCAACAGAGACCCATCTGTTCTGCTCCCATGAATGAACATAAGGCAAGACTGAGGTATCTAAATATAGACAGGACAAATTAAATTGAAATGACTCAGATGCTTGATGATTGACTTATCCATCGTTAGTGCCCCGCTTCGGACGATCAGTCTTCTGCCTTTTTAACAAAAATACATGCACATTGAGCCAGGAGGCACTTCTTCCACTCCAGGTCTCCTCTCAAACCTTCAACTGCTAGAGGAAGAAGGTTGGTTAGTGAGGGGTGGGGGTGGTAGTGGTGGTGGGAGGGAAAGGAAGATGTGTGGAGGGAGGGAGGAGAGGGAAGCTAAATCAGTTGGCGGAGGAGAGGAAGCTCTGTCATATCCAGGAGGAAGTTTGAGTCAGTACTCGTACATTCTTGGAGGCTGATTCAGCGCAGCACAGGAAGTGGGAAACGTGTTCTGCTGAGCTTTAACACCAGGAGGGAAACACCTTGTCTATAGTGGTGTAACTGTAAAAAGAGTCCCCCCACAAGTGAAAAAAACAACGACAAACAAGCCAAACAAACCCATGTCATGGGAGTTCATACATATTATGGTACATGAAAATGGCTCACGGGCTGCTTCAGAGCTCAGAGGAGCTCTGCTGATACTGGAGCAAGATAATCACAACTCAGAAACAGACTGTGAAAAGGCTGGGCAACTGGGAAAGAGGCAAGAAGATGTCAGAGAGGAAGAGGGCAAAGGGTAGCGCTCTGGGTCTTCCTCTTTTTCCTTGGTCCCCAGATATCTCTCCGTCCTTCCCCTCTCTGTCGTCACTTCTCAGATTTCACATTTCCAGCTATGGAAGCTTAACCCATTCCTTTCCAGCAATACAGCTTGTAGTTTCTGCTGCGTCCAAGACCAGTACATACCCACCCACGAAGGAGAGAGTGATCACTGCCACCTGCCGCACCTCCCTCATAATTTTGCTTATAATTGTCATTATTACGCCAGTGTACAATTCAAACAAGTCAAGTTGTATTTTTGATATCACGTCAGAATGTTTTCCAGATCATGACCTACATTTTAGATATGCCATAGTTTGTGACATCATGATGGATATGTGGGTGGTGGTGGTGGTGGTATAGTAAATATTCTTTCCCAGTTTAATACCCATGGGCACTGTGTCCCATCTTTGTGGTCACTGCATCTGTCTTATTAAATACCAGCTTATCACCAGTTTCCATTCCATTCAGTTTCTTAACACTTATGTAACGTTAGAGAGGAAGCACTGTCTCCTGGGAATGAAGAAAGTATCTGTGTGCATGTGTAGGTTTTTGTGTTGGTCTGTGTACTGGAGGACAAAAAAGTCACTAAGCCTCAAGTGGAACAGGTTTCCATATGAGAGTTAACCCACCAAACATTTGCGACAGTGGAAAACGCGTGCTCAGCTGATTAATGCATGGGCACAAGCATATACACACACACACAAACATACAAACAGATCGACCCGTTCTCAAAGTCTCTTATACTCCTTACACACACATCACTCTCACACTGTGTCTCTGTCCTACACAAAACCATGTTGCATTGTACGGGGGGTTGCTAGGAGACAAACTAATTCCTAAACTTTTGAAACAGAGGGACTTACTCCTCATTTCTAAGCCGAAGTGTTGGGTGAGAAAAGGGAGAGTGAAGGAGAGGGGAGATGGGGTGAGGATAGGGGCAGCACGAATGAGTCGTAGGCACATCACTCTTTTGGTTCAGTGTTAACTCCCTGCCTGGAAAAGCTTTAGAATGGACAATTACACAGATCAAACAGCAAACTCTTGACATAACAAAATGGCTGGTCAGTGTTGCTTCTTACCTTTGTGAAATGCAAATATATCAAATTATCAATATGAAAGTGACAGCTGTGGCTGAAAACATATTTGGGAAGATATAGGAAATTTATTTGGGATCTATTTTATTTTAGGAGCAAGGCCTTACCGAATCTTGGTATGTGCTTCCAACTCAAAACTAAGTCATTAAATTGAACTAACTCATTGCTAGCAGTGAGGGTGAGCCTGTACATGCACATAGTGCAGTGCATTGGCTGAATGCTAATATTAACATGCTTACATGTCCACAAAGGAAAGTAATCAGCACTACTCATCCATCTGTACGTTATTGGGCAATCCATTCAATACTTTATGAGATAAATCTGTCCAGTAATTCTACCCCAGCTGGCCACATCATTTGTCCATGCCAGTGCTAGAAGGTAGGGATGTACTGATATATCAGCTCAATATCGGTATCAATAATTATAATGTCATTACTGACTGATATTGGTTATCAGCAAATAAAGTGGCACTCCAACCATATATGTGCCTGATAATAATAGCAATGTTTTTTTCTCATTTTTGCACTGGCTAAATCTGCTGTCCTACACCCAACTACAGAGTTAAAGAGCCCCTCTGATGGAAATCATGTTTTTGACTTTGTTAACACGTCCATGGGGTGTTTCTGTGTACTACAAACACAAACGATACACATGATTTCTTCATTTCGTTGACACAAAATGGTATTGTATCGGTAATTGTTATTTTATTATCGGTATCGGCCCCAAATGTACATATTGGTGCATCCCAGCTTCAATGATGGCTACTGTTACACACCTGCAGCAGGAAAAGCTAACATGTAATGAGCTGATCAAACAAATGGAACTTTTCAACCATTATAGAACAAACCCTTCAACCTTCACACCACTCACTGTAATCCACTGCAGTGGAACCTGCCACCTCCTTCTGCCTCCTTACCCACAGAGAGTAAAGCTCACCTGCATCTGTTTCCACGATGCACATGGGTTGTGGTCCAGTGCCTTTTCCTATTCTGGCACGCTCCCCTATTTGTGGCGATCTGTGGGGAAGATGCATGGCACTGAGCAGTAGTATTACCTTGCAGAATTTGGACATGGAATTGACTGTCTCATGTACCTTGACCAATGTAGGTGCTATCTCCCTTTAAACCCCATCAGGGATGAGGAGCCTCTTGCCACCCTGTGCCATTTCTTTTTTGACACTGTTCATAACAGGTAGGATGTATTGAGGCTGGAAACATCCACCTCGAGGGTCTTCACGCATACATTTCTGTCAGTGTTAGTCTCAGAGGATTTTTCTGGAGGCCATTAGAACATAGGTGCAAGGGGAGGAGGAAAGTATCTGGGACATTGTTTATATGAACCTGGCATTGCACACTGGTGCAGACTGGACATCCTAGAGGAAAAGATCTTCCAATTAATGTTAAAAAACTCTTGTACATATTTGACGAGCCAGCTGAGGGACCACTGAAGTCAAGACAGTGGATGCCTTGTTGAGGCTTGGCAAACAGCTGGGAAAGGGGAGAAACAATTAAAGCAGGGGGCAATCTAAAAGCATCTAATAGGTCTAAGATGATAGTGACACCCATCACCTCTCCACACTCATCTCTCACTTCAGAGTGACAAACCTCCTCAGCCTTTTGGTTGATGCTGTCAGGGGTCCCATTGTCTGCATAATTGTCCAAACTTTCTTCTAACAAGGTGAATAAGTTGAAAAATCAACAAAAAAGCAGACTTGCCAGCCTCCCCCATCTGTGCCATCCACCAGTACAAATCCAGCAAAACATGCCGTGCCATATCAGCAGCCATGGATATGGGATTCCTCCTTTGTCAACTCCTAAACCTCTTGCCAGCTGGTTGCACTGGCACTTTTTGTTCAGTAAATGGCAGGACTAAATGACCTACATAAATGAGGACTGTAACAGACTACAAAGGAGGATGACATGGTTTTATAGCCATGGGAGGGGTAACCCTGTATCTTAGTGATACAGGCCAATGGGATGCCAGCATATGATCATGCATCAGCAGGACCATACCATTTCGTATGAAGCTAATGGTAAAATCCTTGTCCGATAGCATTACTTTTCCTGTAGATGTCCAGTTGGGGTTCCACGCCTCAGGGGACAAGGTGGGTTGTCTTCTGATTGGTGGTTTGATTCCCTACCCCTGCAGTCAGCATGTTGCAAGTGTCTTTTGGCAACATACTGAACCCCAAACTGCTCCAGATGCAGTGCCATTGGTGTGAGTGTAGTTTACACTTCCTTAAATTAGATAGTACTACAGCTGTACCACCTGTGTATGAATCGATAAATGTGACAAATTCAAATTGCTTTGAATGTAAATGTAAAGTGGAGTCAGTGATTTGTGAGGTGCTATATAAATGCATGTCCATTTGTGGGACTGGGCTTTCGGAGTCTCATTGAGCTGCAAATGGGTGTTGTACATGTATGTAACCAAACAGCAGAAGAAATATTGTTTCCAACTGTGCACTGCAATGAACTTAGAGAACTGACCGGAAGGGTCAGCTTGGTCTAGTCTACTAGTTAACTATAATATATCCTACATACGGTAATTATTTTTTCACAAATATCTATAAAATGGCTGCTATACTAAAAAATAGTGTTTCAAAGTAAAGGTTAGAAGTAGAGGTTAAAAATATTTATTTTAAATAATCTATTTAACGTGTTACAATTTAGCATTTAAGTTTAGAATGTCTTGTAAATATTTCTCATGTCTTATATGACTAAGTACCTTACATGCTTTACATTTAGTAACGTAAATGTCTATAAGTTGTTTTCACCTTGGTGAACACATAGTTTTGTTATATTTTGTTTAACTGAAGCTGATTTTTTTCTGCTCTATTACTGAGCTTATTTTGAACTTTATGTTCATGTAAAGCTATTGAAGGAGACACATAGGCTACTTAATAACTAAATAAGTGTATCTAAAATTGAATTACAAGGTTAAGTAATACTGAAACTAGATCTAAATCATGTTTCTCATTGAGATTCTGTTAGATAAGATCACACCATACTCGTGATTGTGAAAACCACATCTATAGATGGTTACCAATGCTACACACTAGCCATTTGTGGTATTGCTGGTTGAACATACAAAAAACACTGTTAAAACTTTTATTATTAATAGTATTAAAAATTCTTACAAACCCTTATATTATTGACCCTTTTAAGTATTCTATATGGGAGAACATATAACTGCATACTTATGGAGAATTAGCTAATGTCTCTCATAGCTGGATAATGTACCATCAGATGAAAGGTATAAACAACAAGGTTGTTGTGGGAGACTAGTGAAAGTGAATATGGTGAAATCCTACGTTTTTTTTTTCAACTGGTTTGTCATGTTATATTGGTCTTTTTTTATTCAGTGTATTGTTCCTTATATATTCTTTGTAATTTATTTAGGAAGGTGGTCCTAGAAGCTTCTTTACAATAGTCTGTTGATAAGGGGTCGGTCAGTGGTGCTTGTAATACCATTACCAAGGTACATGGCTGCCTCAACATTCAACAAATGAAGCAGAGAGACACGTCAGGCCTCCCGTCATGTGTTCTTCATTTCTATCATTGTGATTCTCTGCTACACGCCCCCTGCATCCCTTCAGCTGCTTGACCTCTCTCTGCCTCTCACATTTAAACACAGAATCTATGTGGAGAAAGAGAGGTCTCATTCTTACTTTACAAAGCAGCCCCCTTGGTGACTGTCACATGCTTTGGTGGTGTGAGGTCAGTTGCCTGTCCATCCATCTCTCTGACAAGACAGGGAATGTGCTACATTTTTGTGACATCAGGGTTTCCCTCAGATAGGCTTCAGCAGCAGGGAACCTGAGCATTCCAATCTCATGCTTGCCTCGGTGTTTTGTCTTACCAATCTCTGTCCGCCTTCGTGTTTAGCTAAACTTAGAGGCTGACGTGAGCGCAAATAGAATAACTTGGATAACAGAGTGGTGGTAACAGATACTTCACCCTTTGACCTCTTGTCGTGACAGAAATAACCTGGGGTCACCTGGTATGGCTGTATGTCTGCCATTGTGTCACCTGCATGATAAAGGCCAATAAAGAGCCTACTATTTCTAGAGTGGTACTAGAGAACCAAGGTTGACACAGTCATCACCATGCATGACTAATTCCAATCAGGTTGTAGAGGTCGTGGAGACCGTGTGTATGGCACTACATTTAAAACAGTTGCTATACTAACTGATGAGAAATCATTTTTAGATATGAGGCTTTTCTTTATAAACAGTATTGCGAAAGCATTTTGCACAAATGGTTTACATCTTGACTTCACTTTTGTAGTTAAATTGTTACTAAATATATATTGCATTGGGCAACCTTTTACAGAGTGCCTTAGTAACACTCATAGCCATTGGCATAGATTTATATTGACAAGTATTCTGTATTCTAATACTGGCTTAAGTGTGGTGTGCAGATTTTATACCAATGGTTAGACAAGGTTAGTTTTAGACAAAAAATAAAAAAACTGAAAAAACTAAATGACATCTGGAAGGCTCTGGCTCAGGTTATTTTTTCAAAACAAAGAAATCAAAATATGTATAAGTACGTTAAGAGAACATTTTCAAAAGAAGAATGTAGAATAATAGTTGAATATCAGCCATGTGGTGTTATAGTCATGTATAAAATTAACAAAACACAAATGCTAGATTGGGTGTCAGTCAATATGAAAGGACCACGATTGGAATCAAGGGCAAATGACAGCTCTTTAGTCTTGTAAGGCAACTTGATGACTTCAGGGTTCAAATTCCATTATTTGACCTTAATGTCAGCATAGCAGTAGTGCATGTGGTTACTCTTGCTACAAACTCTCAGAAAATAAGCTGTTTACTATATTCTGCGTTAAAACCAAAAAAACCCAAACCACTTTTAGCTCGGAATTTGCTCCCTGAGCTTGCCTGCTCCAGCTCTCTCTACCTGCAGCTTTCACCCCCCCATGAGCAGTAGAGGAAGGAAGCAACCACCATCTGAGCCCCCAGCCTATGGAACAAGTTGAAATTCAATGGTTGAAGACCGATAAACCACAGTCATGAAGGATGCGGTAGTCTCACTGAGCACAGTGTGAATGCTTGCACATAGACAATGACACCCTGCACCTGCTTGGACAAAAGAGCCCCCAGTCCTCTGCTCGATGCATCAGTCTGCAGTACCAAATGGAGAGAGATGTTAGGATTGTCGAGCAGGGGCTCGTCCAGAGGATCTGTTTTATTCTCCCGAATGTCACCATGCTGGACCACATCCAAAGCAATTTTAAACGTCAGAGAAGTGACTGTCAAGAACCACATTACATGGAGCTCTAGCAAAGGTTCAGTCAGGAAGACTATTTGCATGCCAACCACATTAAATTTTGTTGACTTCCTATAGTCTCTCTTCTTTCTCACATCACTCATATCACCTCTGTTTTGGGCTGGGCTGTCACTTCATGATCAGTTGTTCTCATCAGCTGATCTCATCTCTCCAATAGATGAACACCACTCTTGCATCGTTAGCCTATAATCTTGTTGTGGTCCTTTCAGACATCTCACTCTCCCCTGGCTAGTTCCTACACTCAGCTGCTGTGTGCGCCCCTCCAACTCTACATCTCCACCCAGTCCTGGCAGTTCCACCAGCTCCATCATGGCACCTGCCAAATGATTAAATAGTTACATAAATGAGTCAATGAATGTATTAATGTGTCATTAAATGCACAATTTACAATCTTAAACAATAACAATAACCAACATTTCTGTTTTATTTCTGTATCTATTTTTAGCTTTAATTTCCTCATTTACTTTCTTATTTAATTAAAGTTGTGGCCTACTTCACATTGCTGTTTCAGTTGTGAGCCTACCACTGGTGTGAGAGCAAGGATTGTACAGTTGCTCCACATTTTTTGCAATGTCCAAATTCACATAAGGGAACGTTTCCAAAGTCATTTTAACTTGGCTAAAGCAACACTGTCTGGGGAACTTTCAAGCCTATATTTTATGCTTTTGTAAAGGGACTGAAACATCTAATTTTTGTGTCTGAAAATGTAAAAACAACATCCTGACCCATCAGGTTGGGACAGGATGTTGTGACGCCTTAACATGAAACTCTGTGTTAGGTTTGTGCCCCGTGACGAACAGGTTTGGTATGAAATAATGGAATGGTGACCATGCTGTGATTTGCTTTACTCACAAAAAGTTTGGCCGCCTGGTGAAATGTGGTCAAACCCAAGTAGAGACAGACACAATACATGAAGTCTACACTGCACTGCAGTAATTATTTCCCCCTCCTGTCCGCCATGTGAGATTTGATCTCGAAAGATGGGCTTAGTCACCTCTTTTGACTTTTCCACAACTATCGTAATTCAGACTGCGTCACCGAAAATGAAATACGTTGACGTTCAGCCCTTGTAGCGGTTGTCTCGTTGTGGATTTGGTCAACCGTGTTTTGTGTACGTCTAAACCTTTTTGCTGTATCATCAGCTTTGATACTTGATGTCTGAAAGAAATACAGAAATTGAATAAATTGATCAAAAATGTGTCTTAAAACAAAGCGAAAACCAAGCCTGCCATAGTCCTGCATCTCACTCCCTTTTATGAAAATACAAATTTTAGTCCTGACTGTCTCCAAATAGACACCAAATAGGCAGCCCAACCTCTCAGGTGGTTGGGCTGCCTTTAGTGAACTGAATCCACACATGTTCTAGATTTGCAAGTTGCCAAATACTGTAAAAGTCATAGAAAACAAGATTCCATTAGACATAATTGTAGACTATTTAAAGGATGTCTTTATGATTAATGAATATTTAATGAATAAAAAGTCTGTGACATACTGTAACAAAGACAGAAAGCTCACACAGAGATGGGAACTAGAGACCTTATGGTTCATGGTGAACATACATATTAGGCTATAGCGAGGACAGGGATATAATCCATATTTCAGGAGTCTTGTTCTACCTCTTTCGGATTTACCTATCATTTCTAGGAGTCACCACAGCAAATCAGCGTCCTCCATCTTCCCCTGTTCTCTGCATCTTCTGTAACACCAACTATCTGCTTATTTTCTCTTACCCCATCCATGAATCTCCTCTTTGGTCTTCCTCTGTCTCCTGCCTGGTAGCTCCATCTTGAGCATCCAATATATTCACTGTCCCTCCCCTGCACATGTCCAAACCATCTCAATCTGGCCTCTCTAACTTTGTCTCCAAAACGTCCGACCTGTGCTGTCTCTCTGATGTGCTCGTTCCTAATCCTGTCCATCCTCATCATTCCCTAAGACAATCTAAACATCTTTAACTCTACCACCTCCAACTTTGCCTTCTGTCTTTTGGTCAGTGCCACCATCTCCCAACCAAACAACATTGCTGATCTCACTACGCTCTTGTAAACCTTTCCTTTTACTTTTGCTAGTACTTTTTTGTCACAGATCCCTCCTGACACTTTTTTTCCCACCACTCCGCCCAGCCTATACTCGCTTCTTCACCTCTTTACCACACTCCCTGTTGCTCCGAACAGTTGACCCTAAGTAGTTAAACACATGTACCTTTTCTACCTCTACTCCCTGTAACCTCACCGTTCTACTTTTCTCCCTTCCATTCACACACATGCATTCTGTCTTGCTACAACTGATTTTCATTTCTCTTCTTTCCAAGGCATACCGCCACCTTTCAAGGTTTTCTTCCACTTGCTCCCTGCTCTCACTACAGATCGCAAAGTCATCTGCAAACATCATCGTCCATGGAGAGTCCTGCCTGACCTCATCTGGTAGTCTGTCGAGCACAAATAGCAAACAAGAAGGTGCTTAGAGCCGATCCTTGATGCAAACCCACCTCCACCTTGAAGCCATCCGTCACTCCTACAGCGCACCTCATCATTGTCATACTGCTCTCATACATGTCTTGCACCAGTCTTACATACTTCTTTGCCACTCCAGACACCCTCATACACAACCACAGTTCATCCCACGGCACCCTGTCGTAGGCTTTCTCAGACACAATGCAACTCTTTCTGACCTACTCTATACTTCTCCATAAGCATTCACAAGGCAAACATGGCATCTGTAGTGCTCTTTCTTGGGAAGAAACCATACCTGCTGCTCACAAATCATCATTTCCTTTTTTCATTTATTATTTGGGTTAATCTGTTTCCAAATAGAAAACAAGAAAAACAAACAAACAATTAAAGGTCTAATTTGGTTAAATGTGAAGCTTTTTTTATTTCTCATTTGGGACTTGGAGGAGTGTGGCTGTGTCTTTGTCTTGTTAGCTTTTCTGTCTCCTGTTTTATTTTGATAGTGTCTAATTCTTATCCTCATCTTCGTGTTAAGTGTTTCATGTGCCAGATTGTGTTGTTTTCCATTGACAACATTCCAACAATTTCCCTTGTATTTGTTTGTTCCTCTTGTTTGACAAGTTTGTGTATTTTGACCTGGGTTTTGCCTGGCGATGTGGAAACCTTTGCCTATGCTGATTGCCTTCTCGAGTACCAAGCTTGATCTGATTAAACGTAATTGACATTTCCTCATGTTACAGTCTGCTATTTGAGTGTAGTTTGGTTGATAGTTCTGGTCTTGATAGTGGCAGTGTAATAATTTGTCACTATGTTAAAAAAATCACATTACAAAATGTTACAACTTGACTTCTTTACAAACTGCCACATTTGAACGAAATCTGAGACCAACTGTAAACACATTCAACAACAAGACATGAGACATGTATGACAGCTAGCTCAATCTGGTACAAAAATGTTTTGTCGATTGGTGCAGTTTTCAGTATAACTCCCTGTCATCCCTGCTTGCGTGTGTGTCTTTGTGATGACATTCCATTGACAACCATCTGTATGAAATAAGGGTTGTCATCCTGTGTTTAAGTTAATGCTGTTATTAGTCTAGTTTTTATTTAGTTTCATAATCTCTATACATGAAAATGTGGCCTAAGTTAAGTACATACAGCACATACAGCATAAATATAAATGAGGCTGAAGATGAATTAAGTAACATACTATAGGACTTGCCCAATGTATATATTTTACATAAATTGTGTAGGTAATATAGGCTATTATTTTATCATGAATTAGCCTCTGGCATGTGAAAATAGTTTCACCAAATAGTGTTCTAATGACTATAATTGGTGCCCGCATACCAAATTATTGTTCACCATTTCATAACATGACGAAACCTGTCATTGTCCCATTTGATAAATTTGAACTTTCTGCTATTTTGTGTTTAAGAGACATATACTCTAATTTCAAATCACCAGAAAGATAGATTTAACAAATGGGAGGCTGTGATTAGTGCCAGGCTTTAATCAGCCTGTATGTGGAAAAACCTGTATTGGAAAGGTCAGCATGGAAAAGTACTGGACATATTGAAATGTGCTGTCTGTGTAAGAAACTTTCATGAACAAGGTATTTGTTTCTGAACATTGTAAGGGGTTAAGACAGCTTGAATAAAAAAAAAAACAAACAAAAAAAAAACCATCTGCTGCACAAGTACTGACAGATATGTCCTCAGTGTAGAGCCACACAGTCTTACATGCTACATTACAGCCCTTCTCAGTGCAGCTAAACTTTTCTCAGCACTAACTGTTCAAATTATCTAGTCCTGATGCTTTACAATAATTAAAATGTTGCTTAATACTGTAGTTTCGTCCACAGATATTTTAATCAATATCAATTCTGCTTCATTGTCAGACTCCATAACAGTAAGACTTTTTACATTTTCAGAGTAAGTGAAGAAACTAGATGAGAGGAGACAAACCTAAAGAAAAATTGGAGATGTAATGGTGTTGAAAGAAAACAAGTTGAAAATTAAAACAGATTCAAAGCGGAACTACTGGTTTAATATTAAAAAGAAAATGTTTAGGGGCCTAAAAGAAACATGTAGCAGTTCAGGGGTGAGGTGATGGAGACATGTGAACAAGCCCTGAAACTGGTGAGGAGGTTCCATATGTATCTGGATGATTGCTTTTTCCTTTTTTTTTTTTTTTAAAGGCTCAGTCTGATGTTCAAATATAAATGAAAGAGCACCCTCACTAACAAAAGTCAAATCACAGACAAAACACTGTATAAAGCTATGAAACAATATGGAAATTTTTAACATTACATGGCTAGGACTAATCTATTAACATGAAGTTTACTGATGGTAGGACCTCAGTAACTATACCCAATTTTGTGATGTCAACTGTTGAATTCACCATTACTGGATTGACAGATAATCATGTAGTCATGCCAGCAGTACTAGTCTACCTCTTTAACCTTTGGATTGTTACCCACCTACTTTCTTAAGCAGCCCACCATAATATAACAGGTTAAACCTAGCCCTGCTGAAAAGTACCATTTTTGTAAGAACTCAAGCAGACAAAGTTTAATGCAAAATGGCACAAAAGCCAAGAATGTTTGTCAAACAACCATCATGAAGACCTGGACCTGTCTCCCAGACTGTAGGCTTTATGCTGGATAATTTGGCCTGCTTGTGATGGTAACAGCACAGGTCAGTTTGTCTTTTGCAAAGAATTATTCTGCTCCTCCTAAACATTCCTTTGTCCATGTCAGTGTAAAACACACACAAACTCATTTGTGAAATTTTAAATTTAAGAATGTGCTTTTGTTCTTCAGAAGAGCTCTCTGTGTTGTTATGGACTGCTTAATCATAGACTTCAGTATTCATTAAATCACACAGAGAGAAAACGAGGAGAAATTACCATATTTAAGATTATCATATGTTTATTAACATTGTGTCCTATGAGAAACACGTAACTTAATGAGTTATCAGCTTTTGAGCAAACTCTTTTACATGCATGAATTAATTAAAGAATCTGTGTTGCAGTTTAAAGCTGAAAATAGTTTAACTAACCTGTAAGGACCTCTGCTTTTCACTTGAGAAAACAATTTAAATACTGTATTTCAAAATAAAAATAAAACAATATAATTTTATGTAGCCTATAAAATGAGCTTCCACTTATCCATTTACACATTTAGTCGTTATTACTGCTGCAAGGCCCATTACAGTAGTTTTGATGACAGTGCAGAAATTATTTACATATGCGTGATGAGGAAACGTATAGAAAACTGGAGTCTGGTGGCTTGGAAATTCCAATATATTTTATCAGTGAATACAAAAGTTGAGCTCTCTTGCTCTTTTGTCTAAACACACACACACACACACACACACACACACACACACACACACACGCGACAAAAAAAAAAAAATCTGGCACAGTAGGAAATGGACATAGGGTTTAGATTCACAAAGAGGTAGACAATAAGACACAGGTGAAACACATTAGGGAGGAGAGGCAATCACACACACCTGAGGGAGAAGACTTGACAGGACATGGGAATTAAGATACAAACAGAACTTCAAAATAAAACACAGACTGACCCTAACAGACAGACACTTGACACTACTGGACCCTGACAGTATCCCCCCCCTCGACGGCCAACACAGGAGGACCAGAACTTGGTGGATGAGTCTTTAAAATGTCCTCTATAAGTACGGGGTCCATAATGTCCTTCAACGATACCCAGGAATGCTTTTCAGGGTCATAGCCCTCCCAGTCCACCAAGTATTGAGTTCCTCTTCCCGGACGCCTGACAGCTAGCAGACGTCAGACAGCGTAAACTGGTTAACCATCGATGATGCGTGGAGGAGGAGCTGGTTTAGAGGCTGGAACAAGGGCACTCTTTTTAACCGGCTTCGCCTTGCTCCCCTGGAATGAGGGGTGGACTCAGGAGGATCTAGGAAATTTGAGCCTCACAACAGAAGGATTAATAACTTTTGACGCAGGAACAGGATCAATAAATCTCGGGGATAACTTACTTGAATCCGTTCGTAAGGGCAATTTTTGTGTTGAGAACCAACCCCGTCTGACCAGGATGGTAGACAGGTGCAGCTGGTCACCTCCTATTTGCCGCCTTCTTGTAGGCTGCTGACCTGAAGAGAGTCGACTTGGCTCTGGACCATATACGGCCGCATATGAAAAAAAAGTCCAGAGAGATGTCCAACCAGGGGCGCTGCACATCCCCCCCTCGAGGACAGAGTTGGCAACCCAACCACGGCCTGGACGTTCTGTTGGTCCATCCCAACTTGACCTAATAACACACACCGCAGGAAAGAAACTGGGCTTTTATGGAGCTCACACTTCTCTTTCTTGGAAATCCCCTCCTGGGGAGATTTTCTGTCCAAAAACAGTGTTTAACACAGTTCTCTCCCCACCTTAAAACTCTTCCCGTGGACCAATCTATGTGAGGGTTAGGATTTAGCAGCCATGGGAGATCTAAAACGAGTGGGTGGTGGACAGACTTGTAAAGAAGAAAGTTTACTTTCTCCTGATGACCGTCGTCAAAAGTGTCATTGGGGACATTTGATGAGTTACTTAACACATTAATCTTCCATCTAGGGCTGATGTAGGAAGAGGTTGAGGAAGCTTTACCCGGGCCAGCTGAAGTCTCTTAGCAACTTGGAAATCCATCAAATTAGTGTCTGCTCCGGAGTCTACTAATGCTTGGAGAACTAGGTAATCAGAACTCGATTGGAGCATTACTTTAGTTAGAGGTCTCTTATACCCGCCAGGTAGTTTGGTTTAACTCACCAAACATGACGAGGCAGCGTTAGGTGTCCGAGACCTAAGCAGGGAGGAGACAAAGTGTCTCAACTGTGCGCAGTAAATGCATCTCCCCTCCTTCACTCGCCGCTGCCGATCCTTGGAGTGAGGCGGGTCGGGCCGATTTGCATTTGTTTTGGTAATTCACTGGATTGTTCAGGTCGGTCAAATAATTTGTTGGACGGAGCAGGAGAAAACACTTGCCTCTGGGGAACTGAAGGATAAACTCGTTGCTGACCGGAACTGATCCTGCTCAGAACGAAGTCTCTGACGTTCAATAAGTCTCTTATCTATTTTTGAGACCAAATTAATCAATGCCTCAAGATCCGCCAGTAGATCAAGTGGAGCCAAATGGTCCTTTAGAGTCTCTGACAAGCCGTTTGGGAAAGCATCTATTAGCGCAGGTTGATTCCAACCGCTATCAGCGGCTATGGTGCAGAATTCAATGGTGTAATCGATTACTGAGCGCTTGCCTTGCCTCAAAAATATCAATGCTTTGGCTACTTCTCTGCCTGGAGGTGTTGACAGGAATATTTGTGTAAATATCTTAGGAAATTCCGGCAAGGAATAACACACAGCTGATCAGCGACTCCACTCAGCCGTGGCCCAAGATCTGATTCGACCAAACAGATAGATTATAAATGCGATCTTAGCTTGGTCTGGAAAAAAAAGGTGGAAGCGTTAAACTCGAAACGTAGTTCACATTGGAAAATAAAGGGATGGCAATCCCCAGACTTATCAGAAAAACATTCAGGGCTTGAAAGGTGGACAATATGCAAACTGACGGGAGAAACGGCAAACTCAGCCGCAGCTTCCAAAACCTTTGGAGCGATTGGTGAAGCAGATGGTTGCTCTGAGATCTGCAGACAATCAATAATGAAACTTAATTGAGCTGACAATGTCATGCATGCCAATTCATTGCGTTTAGCTGCTTCTAACAACCAACTCCAGTTGCTCTTCTTGCCGGTGAAGGCGTGCTCCTTGAGCTGAGCGAACTGGGTCCGACTCTGCTGAATCCATTCTTGGCTAAATTGTACTATCAGGTACAGGCCTAAGAGGATTCAATAATACAGAGACTTACAGGGAGGTTCTTAATCAAAATCGTTTTAATCCCAAAATGGGTCAACACCGGGAGGTCTACCTAATTAACAAATGTACAGTTTAAGGGACAGGCAAACTCCGTAGTTTGTGGAACAAAACAAGATCAGAACACAAGGAACTCACTAGAGATTAATGCTGGACTGCTCACTAGGAAGACAAGACAATCTGGCACAGGAGGAAAGGAACACAGGGTTGAAATACACAAGGAAGTGGTAGACAATTAGACACAGGTGAGACAGATTAGGGAGGAGAGGCAATCATACACACCTGAGGGAAAAGACTTGACAGGACATAGGAATTAAGATACAAACAGAACTTCAATATAAAACAGGAAGCACAGGCTGACCCTATCAGACAGACACTTAACACCACCGGACCCTGTCACGCAGAATAGCTGAAGCTGTTGTGCAGGAGCATTAATTTGTCTATGTGGCTGCAATACTCAGAGGTGAGGGATGCGTGGTTATCCTGGCCCAGTCCAGGGAGGAACTGGACTGCCTGAAGAGGAAGTTCGGCGAAATCTGCAACCCCCAAAGCAACAAAACAATGAAGAGACACAAGTTTCATTCCAGAAATCAGAAACAAGGTGAGAGCATTGAGTCAGTCATCAGTGATTTGAGAATCAGAGCTAAAAGCTGCCAGTTTGGAGATTTGACTGATGAGCTTATCTGTGACAGGATAATGTGACATTACCAGTGACTCTCTAAGGAAATGTCTGTTAAAAGATAGTGACTTAACGCTTGTTAAAGCCATCTCAATCTATCGCATACATGAGATGACAGAAGAAAATAATAAAACAGTAGCCACACAAGCCACCAATGTTGATGCAGTGAAGCCAGTATCAAACAAAAGGCACTAGCCAAAACCCCAGCTTCTCACCAAGACTATCACTAAGCACAGTAACTGTGGGAGCAGCCATGCTGCTAGACGAGAAAAGTGTCCCAACTTCAAACAACAGTGCCATAATTGCAAAAAACTGAATCACTACGAAAAGTGTTGCAAGTCCAGACCGCACAACCCAAGTCAGCTTAACACAAAAAGACCTTAAGACAGTCTGTGCATGAAGTGGAAATACATCAGCCAATGATGGGTGAAGATGACACATTTTATATGGATGGTATTTATGTTGACAATCATGTTGACTCTGTGGATCCTGGGCAGAATAAAGGATTTGTCACATTACACATTAATGACAAGCCCACCGAAGTGAAAGTCGACACAGGAGCAAAACACAACGTGATGTCACCAGAGACTTCAATTATGCGAACAACAGTGAGCGATTGTCAAACACAAGAAAACCATAAACCTTGTAGCCTACAGAGGCACCAGGATCAAGACCTGTGGGAAAGCTACAATGACATGTTTCTTAAAGGAGCGTGGCCACTCACTGCTCTTCTTCATAGTGGATGTAGATGTGACACCACTACTAGGATTTTTTGCCTGTCTGAGCATGGGAATTGTGAAAAGTGAGTCCTGGTGTACATCAGGTCACCATGGAGAACATACAGAGTTCAGTTCACAAATTTTCACACAGTTCAACCATGTATTTAGTGATAAACTCTGAGAACTCTCCGTCACATCCGCAATGACAGTGGACCCCGACGTATAGCCTGTGGCCAGTCCAGCCCACCGCATCCCTGTTGCGATGCAGGACAGCGCACAAGCTGTACTTGAACGCTTGCAAAATAATGGCATCATAACTTCAGTCTCCGAAACCTACAAACTGGGTTTCATCCATGGTCGCAGGACATAAGAAAGACAAGGCAGAAATCAGACTATGTATCAACTTGAAATACAGAGGTCCCACTACCCCATGCGGAATGTTGAGGAGGGAGCAGCACAAATGTCAGGAGCAACAGTGTTCTCTGTGCTGGACGCAAAGAACTCTTTCTGGCAGATATGCCTTGACAGGAAATCCTCACTCAAGACAGCACCCCTTTTGGGTGCTACAAATTTCTTCGTATGCACTTTGGCATCAACTCAGCATGGGAGGTGTTTCAGCTCACAATGGATCAATGATTAGTCATTGTTGATGAAATCATTGTTGGAGGTCTTGAAATAGCCGAACACCACGGCAAGAGGAAGAAAGTCCTTGAACGATTGAAGGAGATCAACCTCAAGCTGAATCCGCACAAGTGCAAATTCCGTCTGGACCAGGTGAGTTATGTAAGCCACATCTTCACAAGCAGAGGCCTCAAAGCTGAACCCTCTGAGACAGTAGCATTCACTGACAAGCCTGTCCCAACAGACGTCACTTTGCTACAGCGCTTCCTTGGCATGTTGAATTACTTTGGAAAATATATTCCAAATAATAGCAACATCAAAGGGCCACTGAGGAAGCTGACTCACAAAGAGATGGCCTGGTGCTGGTTCCATCAACATCAGGAAGCATTTGACCGCCTCAAAGAATTCAAGTCCACCAGTCTTGGCTGACTACGATGTCAGACAGCCAGTCACACTTGCTTGTGACACATCGTGCTATGGAATTCGAGCTGCCTGCATGCAAAATCTCAAATAGAGAAAGAGCCTTTGACTTTTGTGTTTGACTGCACATAGTTCAGGGACTATGTATATGGAAAGCCCACCATCGTGGAAACAGACCACCAGCCGCTGGTGACGATCCTGAAAAAACCCATTCACGCAGCTCCTGCCTGTCTCCAGAGAATGCTGCTCAGTTTACAGGGCTATGATATAAATTTAGTGTATAAAA
>KV751348.1:2538276-2618801 GCA_001698575.1 Mola mola | reverse complement strand
CCAAAGCCCAGCAAAGAGCAATGCTTTTGAATTAATGTCTGTGAGTTATACCTACTGTATATCTATATATATCTATTTGTAATCTGGATGGTTTGAGATTGATGTTCTCTGTGACATGACAACATCATCTGTAATTTCCAATCTTAAAAGACATTTCTCAGTTCACCGCACACCGCACACTCTAATCTCTGATAATGCAGGGCAATATACTTCTCAGCAATTCAACAATTTTGCCAAACAGTGGGATTTTCTTCACACCACCAGCAGCCCTGAGTTTCCCTGGTCAAACGACCTTGCAAAGAGAGCAGTCTGCAGTGCCAAGCAGCTGCTGAAAAAAAATCCCATAGAACGAAAACAGATATATTCCTGAACCTCTTGAACCTCAGAAACATTCCTCGTAACCCGACATTTGGCTCTCCTACTGAACGCCTGATGTCCCGTCAGACAAGAGCAGCCGTTCCGGTGAGCACCCAGCTATTGGAACCAAAGGACGTCCAATACGTCAATGCTCAGCTTCTCAACAAAAGAGCTGTTACTACAACAAGTTGCCCACTGCAGCCTCTTTTTTCCAACTTAAAACTGTAAAGGAAACAAGCAAAGAGCCACGTTCTTTCATCATCAAATCAAACGAGAGGACATACAGAAGAAATTGTCACCAAATCCTTCCCGTTGCAGAGCGTTTGCCATAGCTCCCCATCGAGGAACCAGACTTTCAGGAATTTCAGGACACTGGCCCATCCATGCCCCAATCCAACCCCATGCACCCGCAAAAGACATCCAAACTCCAGCCCAAGCCCATGTCCCACTCAAAACAACGATGGACAATACATACCTGCAGGACAAACCCAAAATATGTACAGTAAAAATAAATAAATAATTAAATAAATCTGTGTTCCTTGTGGTTGGAGCACCTATCAGTATTTCAAAATCAGAACTTTGAAATGTAATTTGTGCTGAATACTGTGTATAGCACTAAGACATTCATCTATGTAGTTATGGTGGTGGTAATGTATGGAGCTACCACTTAAATTAATATGTTTATGCACATGATTTGCTGGTGAAAAAGTTTTTTTATGCTCAAACAATAAGGTTGTCATTGGAATGTTTATTGAAAATTGTAAGACACTCTGACAATTAAGATATGTACCATTAACGCTGACATACACTCCTTGTTTATTGTTATTTGTTTAGGAGGTATTACCTAAAGGGAAAGGATGTAGATCATTTGGTCAAAATGATTCTCTCTGTCCATCACGAGCCACTGTACCATTGTTTACTGTTAAGCCAATCAGGAGTCTCCTCAAAAAAGAGTGCGGTTATCACTGAATACACTTGTTGAGCTCTCCTGCCCTTTTATCTAATAAAACCATGAGTTATTTTTTAGCCATTGTGATTTTTGACTCACACACATACGGACACAACTCTACAGTGGCAATTTAAATAAATCATTTTGGAAAAACGGTAACCACATATTCTTTGGCCACCAGAACATCTGTGAGATCACAAACACTGTTCTTTGGACAGCACAGTGGCTGAGCAGGAGGGAAGTATGAGTCCATTGAAGGACCAATGAACATATCTCAAGTGGAACATATAAGCACTATGGGGGGACTTCATCAGATGATGGCCTATCTTGTTTAGCTTCTTCACTCAATTTTTGGTCTCCCAGGGGACTGCATCCATTGGATAGTCTTGGAGAAATTATTCGAGGCTTATTATTTTAGGTATGGAGAAGGCATCAGGTTTCTTGTTTTGGAATGAGATGAGATGACAAGGAAAATTGAAGTGAGTAAAAAATAGAGCCCACCTGACTTTGCTTTTTTTCTTCAGATATTCCAGGTTTTTATGGTTTGTTCACACCAAGAAGGGTACTCTTTTCCCTCAACCTAATGTCTCTATTCTTCTAAAGCAACTTTGTATTTCATGGTCATTCAAAGTAGTCATTTAAATACACAGAAACAAATTAATCTAACATGTCTCTAAGCATATCTAACTAGAGCCCGAAACAACACTAGAACATTTGTGAGTCCAGATGGCATCCCCAAGTGCCAAGTACTCACTACGGGTAGAAAATGCTTTCCATTCATCTTCCACCCTTATCTTCATTAGGTGATGGGCATTACACAAATATAACTTAGCAAAAATTCTTGTCCCTTCCCACTGTAATTCCTGAAGAAATTAATTGCAAGGGGGTACCTTTTCTTTATAGCAATGTTATTCAGTCCACTGTAGTCAATGCCCAGCTGGAGGATCTTTCTTTTTCATGAAGAATTCAGCATTGACAGGTGAAGAGGAGGGGTGAATAATATCAGCACAGTATATAATATATGCAGTCAATGGCACAGTCATAAGGCCAGTGTGGAGGAACAGAGGTGACTTTGGCTTTGTTCAGTACTTTTTATAGCTCCAGATACTAGGGGGAAACCTTGGAGAAGTCTGGATATTGAACATCAGGATCTGAACCCTCTTCAAGTGCAAGTTTCATTGCTGGCAACGGGTCAGGAAAAGGAATCTCCCCAGATGTTTACAATCTATACCTTATTAGGTTCCTTATACACCAAACTTAATAATATTAATAAACATAATAATAAATATGAAACTATAGTCAATGACCTTTACCTCTAAACAGTGCAAATGACAAATAATCTGAGCTGTAAAAGGAGGCAGACCTTGCCAAGATTTTAACATTTAGAGAAATTAAGCACATCATAACAAATGTTTGCTCCTGCCTCCATTTCTCTCAGTTCAGTGTGACTCATAGACCTTGAGGGATGTGACCCAAGCTCAGTGCAAGGACTGTGCTTTTATAGTGGTGTGTCAGGGACAACACGTTTGAGCTCACACAGGAACCACCTGAGAATGATATACTTAACAATTTGCTCTCATTCTGCTTCTTTTCCTCCTCATCTTGCCAACATAAACCAGCCTTCTACATCATGACCATTCATTCCCTATTCATACATAGTGGTAAATCTATTTTGAATCCTGCTTCAAAATGAACCAGCAGACTGCCCCAGCTTGTATGAATCACTCAGCATTTTGTCACACATATCACATGTGACTCTGCTTAAGATTTAGTCACGCTTAAATAAAGAATGGATTTGTTATGTGTTCGGGTAAGATCAGTTTTTGGCATAAGCGTCGGAAACAAAAAAAAAATGTGGGTGGATCAATTGATCTGTGCATCCCTGCGTTCAGCATGCTCTCTCTCTCCATATCTCTCATTCTCTCTCTCTCTTTACTTTCCTCACATTTTCCTTCTGTCTGATTAACACTAGCATACCCAGTTCTTTTGAAAACTACTAAAAAAAAAAACAGAAACCAAAAAAAAAAAAATTTAAGAAACCAAACCTTTATTCAGGCTGTCTATTAACCCATCTGCTCTACTAGATTAAAATGACCCCCACCCCAATACCACCCCCACACACACACACACGCACACACACACCCACACACACACACACACACACACACACACCCACACGCACACACACTCACCCCAATGATCTATATTCTTTGCAATATAAATGCCCACTTTCTCAGCTGTAGGATGTATAGATATATATTTATATTTCAGAACAGAAGATAACAGAAATTATTAAACCACAGGTCAGCACAGCTCATGTGACACACACAAAATCAGCACACTTCAGATGATCTGATTTACTGCATTCTCTTTCTCTCTCTCTCTTATTAAAATCATTTTAAAACACATCAAAATAGACAAACGTACGAATGATACACAGTGCAAATGAAGTATTCATGGCGGGCGGCTGAGTTAATGATTAAAACCTTAATGCAGCATATGCACGCATCGTCTGTTTTAACTTTATCTGTGAGGTCACTCTCCATGTGAAACAGGCTCTGTGCAGAAAATTTCTCTTGATGCATAATTTTTTTTCACAAGTTTTATATCTGCTGTACTGAGGAGAATGATCTCTCACATGTTGCAGTGTCAACAGGTAACAAGAGAGCCAGCTGCAAAAATTTCCACTGGTTCAGATAATGTCTAGCCATCAGATCCCTTTGGATATTTTCAGTGGGGGAGCTGGGATTTTTGCCGTCACACCCATCCCAGTCAGTGCAAGTTTGGGGCTGATGTAGCGGAGACTTGCATATTGTGCACAAGCTCTCTGCATGCTGGCTGAGGGTGCCACTGAAAACAGCACGGCAAGTTTTCAGATTATCCGAGTGGTGTCCATTAATGTCTTTGTTCCCCAAACCTGGTTTTCAAATAGGCAGGACAGCCTGAGACGGACCGCCATCTCTTTGCCCAAGTCAGTTTCGGTAAGCCCAGTATGAGTCAGGTACCATGGCTAGCATTGTTCTCTGATGTCGCTCCCTCCCTCCTACCGCCAACTCGTCTCATCTCCACTCCTTATGCAGGTTTAGGCCAGAACGTACTGTTGTTCTAGTGTCATGACTGCTGGACTTTTGGATCGGAAATTATCTTTTGCCATGAAAAGTCCCTATGTCCATTTTGTCAACTGAAAAAAACACTGTCTAGCTCTAACTTTTAAAAGAGTGCTTAATTGACTGTGATTGGTTGGATGTACGTTAATATGACAAGCCTTTTGGGGTGAATGTTGAATGTGAATGTTGAATGTGAATGTTCCTGTGATAAACTGTCCAGGTTGTACGTCAACTCTCATCCAGTGTTGCTCAGATAGGCTATAGGCCCCTGTGACTCTGCACAGGATAAACAAAGATGCATGAAATGATTGATGGATGTTAAAAGAAGTATGCTGTGCATATGCTAAAGTGAACAATGGTGGATACTGAAAAAAGAACAATGGTCTCCCCTCTCAAAGTCCCATATTTTGTTGACCCCTTCATCAATCCAAATGTCCACCTTGCTTATGAGCTTCTACATTCAGTGAGGTGTGTGTGAGAGGACTTACTGTATTTTCTAGTAATGCCGAAACAGTGACAGCAGAAAGAGCAGTAAGCTCAAAATGTTTGAAATCTCTGAGGAGCACAGTGGGACAGAGAGAAGTAAATCGACTCTTTGCAGTAGGACCAAGGCGCTTAATGGATTGGTTATAGTGGGACGGACACACAGAATTGACAGGTTATAGTGGGACAGAGAGGATAAATGGACTAGTTGAGACAGAGAATCAGAATGGACTGGTTATAGTGTGACAGTAGACTGATATTATAGAGATAGAATAGTCATGTAAAGAAGGTGAACCATGAGCAGGTTGTGGGTGGACAAATCTAATAGATTGACATTCAGGTGAGAGAGGACATCTACCGGTATAGCATTTTGTGTGCGTGTTATTCAGTGTGTGAGAGGCTCTTTGCAGCACATCAACAGTTATTATATTTTTATGTATTACTTTTTGAAACTACCACAGTGTCCACAGATGGTATTCATTTGTATTCATGTATTTAATAGTCTGTTCTTTTTACTCTATATCATTTTCTCAGTTGGCATTTTAATCAACTTATTTTTACTTATTTCTAACACACAAGTACATTTTCAGAAAATGGTAAATGGACTTTCATGTATATCGCCCGTTTCAAGTGCTTCACAACATTTGTACACTGATACTAAGCTTTATGTTAGTACATTGTTAGGAGTGTTTTGCATGAATTCACACCCAAAACGAGGCAATTTGGGGTGCAGTGTCTTCAATACAGGTCAGTTTGGCCAAGGACTGGGATGCTTACTACATGGGATTGAACTACCAATCCCCTGATCAGAGAATTAAAAACTACACCAGTTACCACCAGTTTACTTGTAGTTAGTAACAGCAAGTAACAAGTAACAGCAGTAACAAGTAAGTAACAGCACTTTGAGTATAATAATCTAGAACTCTTTGCATGTCTCACAAGAGACAATGTGTAAATTAAAAAATTATGATGAAAGAATTAAAAAAAACATTCATGGCAACAGAGAAACTCTCTTTCAAGCTCAGGGATGAAAGTTGTATCTCTCTCCTTGAGGACCTTGTAAATTTCAGGCTGCCTTGTGCCACCTCAATAGTCTTCTCTTCATGTGTACCTTTCTGATGGATATAGCTCTACTGTAGAGGCCATGACATTGAAGATTTATTACAGCAGTGACGCAAACAAGACAGGCAAAATGTGTAGCAGTGGGGTGAGGTAGGACACTACTGACATCACTGATGCTAATTTCAAATGAAGTACCTTCACCCTTTACTCTGTTGTCCCTGAAAGCGTTTATGTGTTTGATAGTGGAAGG
Organism: Mola mola; assembly: GCA_001698575.1. Classification (NCBI taxonomy): domain Eukaryota; kingdom Metazoa; phylum Chordata; class Actinopteri; order Tetraodontiformes; family Molidae; genus Mola; species Mola mola. Next base: position 2,612,593 of record KV751348.1, on the reverse strand, counting down.
CAGAGGGCTCAAGTGTTTTTTTGTTTTCTTTTACCCCACTTGTCACCAGTCCCATTTTGACTAAGAGAAATTCTGAGTGGATTCTGACTGTGCATAGAGTCCTCACACCATACACGTGATCCACAGCTTATCAAAGCAACAATTAACTGGCCACACTGTCAGGTCATTCGCAAGCACCCACATTGGGAGTGAGCTGGGATTCTCACAGTGGGTCCTGATGGATTTGTTCAGCTCACGTCATATAGCCACAAAACATAGACTGCGTGGCTGAACTCAAAAGCTTGAGTAACTAGACACAAGCAAAACGTGTGTGGGAGAAACAGATCAAATAAATGCAACGTTTTATATCCAGAGGTGTAACATGCATTTTTAATTATATGACTTCTAAAGTCATATCCGCCGTAACGAGGATGCTCATCATTTGGTTCCTTTTTTAGATTACATATAATGACATAAATTCTCTGAATTCTGAGTCTTTTGTTGTTAATATGGAATATAGATTAGACCTTTACACACCAGGAAAGGGCGACTGGTCTATATCTAATATTTTGCATCAAGACTACAACACACTTCAGCACCAAATGGCTTGCAGACAACCACCTTAGCTACCTGACTTGAGGCTCCAGTCGACTTAAAATGCACTAATACATTTGAGTACCTAAATCACCATCAGACTAACCAATCGAGGCAGTTGAAACAGCCTTTCCCATGTTCTTCTGGGTAAAATTATTGTTTTTGTAGTATGGTGGATTTGATTTTTGGGTACAAGTAGAAATATTGGCTTTAGTTAAGGATGTAATATTAAGTGTCCACATGACGACATCTAGATTATATGGTGGAAGCTCTTTAAGGAAAATTATGAATATATTGCTGTCAATACTGAAGGACATTTAAGTCTTAATTTTGATCATTCTGATAGACCACATTGGATATTGGATATTGTATACTCCCCTCATCTCTTTGTCAGTCTTCAATAATGAGAACACTTTGATTAAAGTCCATATTCTGGTTAGGGCAATGTTCTCAATAAGGTTTTTACAGTTCCAGAAACTATTTCTGGTTACGTGTTTACATCAACATATTCTGAGTAAACCAGCAATGTACCCTAGTGTTAGTGTCGTCATATCGTCATGCCTGTTATTTATAATAAAATTTCCCTCACAGTCAAGAAAAATGAAAACTATTTCTCTCTCATTGTATTACTTACTTGAACATTTTTTATTTATTTTTTTTATTCTAATCTATTTAATAACAACAGTCACCCACCATCACTATGGTAGATGAGAATGCGATGAAATGATAAATTGAACCAGGAAACACATGCTGCAATCCACGGCAGGCATCGCAAACTGCTGTCAAGTGCCAAAGAATGTTGTGAAAACCCCCGGGGGAATATTAAGTGCGATTAAGGTGTGTACATAATGAGACGATTAACCGACAAAGATCGCAATACTCCACATGTGCTAGTCCGATAATGGCTTACTCTGAATATGATCTTATTACGATTAAGGTGATTAGAAACTGCTGTTTACATAGCAATTTCAGAATATGATCTTATTCGAGGTAATATCAGAGTATTGCTGTGCCTGTAAACACAGTCAGTGATTGGACTGAATCCACCTGACCACGAAGCCAACTTTTCTTAGCAGATGCCCCACTGGTTCATATATTTGTGGATGTATTTGACTGACAGTGTTTTATAAACTTCTAAAACAACTTTTTCTCTTTAATATATCTATTATATTTGTAATGTGTTTCTTAATGTCCCCAATAAAGGCCATGAGTCGAAATGCTATGTTCTGTATATTAAAAATGTTGCCAGGGGTTTTTCACCTCTTCAAGATCTTTCAGAAAATACAAATAGCTATAAGTCACGTCTTCAGTGCTTTGATATAAAGACATCCAAAACCCAAAGACACTGAGTTTAAAAATATAATTTTTTTTAAATTTGGGGATAGCAATTGCAAAGCCCAATATCTCACTCAGAATGGTAAAAGGAAGAAGGTCAGTTACTGAAAAAGGCCAGTCATTGTCAACGTTATTTACCACAGTTTAGTTTCTTTATTGAGCTGTAAACTTACTGAGTTTTTAACTGCATTTCCAGAATCCTACTAGAGGGCTGTGACGAGACCTGGACAGCACTGCTGAATACGCAGTGATATCCTTCATCCTTTTGTATAGGATAATTTCCCTTTTGTCTGTTTCCTGCATTACTCAGTACTCATTACTAAAAGTATATATAAAATATATAAAAGTATGCTCACCTGCCTTTGCATGGCTGAATCTTTATTCATGTGCTTATCTTTCACTATTTTTCCTGCAGTGTGTGTGTGAGTGGAAAGTTGATTCCACCAATAGGGGCCACCATCAGAAAGACAGAACCACCGAGAGATATTTTTTCACTCCCTTCAAATGTGATATTCAGTCAAACAAACGACAGCACAAGCCAGTCAGTATTATTCATGAAAACTCTTTCCTTTTTATTGAATTGTCAGCATCAGGCATTCAAGGCATATTGACAGAAAAGGTGAATACTTACCTTTTTGAACCCAGGAGGTTTCTTTACGGCTGCTTATATTGCTAGCCAGAAACCCAGCAGACAATGTAGCTGTACAATTGAACCACACAGAAATCTACATTGTATGCCAGGTTCAGGACAAAGCAAGGGTTCGTCTCTTCGTTTCAAAGTCTTTTCAATCTTTTCAATCTTTTTTTAAGAACTCTTACTGAGGTTATTAAAACAAAGACCTTGTAGAGTATTAAGGCAAGAGAGAAGCACAAACAGGGAGATGTTAAAAAACAATTGCGGAGGAGGAAGAAGTAAAAAAAAGAAAAGAAAGAAAAACACAAAAGCCTTGACAAGGGCCCTTTGTGGAGTCATGACACAGAGAGGATGGAGCACCCCCCCAAGTTATAGCAGCCAATCAGAGTATTGAAATGTGCCTACAGCCAATTGGAGTGGAACGAGTACGATTGACTGGGAAATAGGAAGAGCCGTCGGAGACCCAGTAGCCAGATGTAGCTGCTGATTGCTACACAGGATCTACACTGCCTACTGAGCAACTGACAGAAGCCACAGAGCTGTGAAACGGGCAGACGTTTTTCGTCATGACTGGCTAGGAGGAATTCACACTTCTTAGGACACCATCTGAGGAAAAAACGAGAGAGAGAGAACATAGTGTTCCTTTACATATTAAACACAGACAAAGGTCAGATGGCATAAAGAGAATTTAAGTTGTTAGAAGAGAGGCAAACGAAAATGATTAGGCAAAGGAAAGAAGCAAGAGTCGGTGGTGAAAGCAGATCATTGTGAGGAGGAGGGAAAGAAGAAGGGAGAGCATGGTGGTGAAGTAAGAAGATGAAGCAGATGAGGAAGAGGAGCCTAAGGGAGGGGAAGGATATGGGAGATTATATGCTGACGAACATCTCAAAGTGTGACATTATCAGTTGCAGATTCCTGTCATTCTTTCCCATTAACCTCGAGGCAAGACAGGCAGCAGCCACCATCATGCGGGCTCCAACACTTCAGTCTGGCGCATAATGGGAACACTGACCCACTCTTAATAAATTACAACCTCTCTCTCTCTCTCTCTCTCTCTCTCTCTCTCTCTCTCTCTGCTCCTCTTCTCTATGGTTGGAAGTCCAACTCTGCATACCTGAGGCCTCATGACCACATTGATCAAACATACCCTCACCAGCTAATGGTCACTTGACTCCAATTTCTTTTTATTGAAGGAAATGTGCTGGTTACTCTCTCTCCTCCCTTATCTTCCCTCCCCACATTCCCCTTCTTGGTCATTATTACTGCCCAATCTGTGTTTGCTCCCTCTCTTGTTTTGCTTTATTTTACTTTTTCACATCAGTTTTGCATTACTAATGACAAAGAATGAAAGGGGATTTGTAAAATTTAGCCGACATTTCAATTGAAACCATTTTTAAAGAGCTACATTTAGCCTAATGGGAAGCAGCAGTTGTGATGCTATGCCAAAAATATTTATGCATTGTATAGTAGATAGCCCCTGAAATTTGCATGCTAACAGTTAGGGCCCATCTTTTCTTGTAATATTATGTGTGCCTCAAGAGGCGATAGTGACTCTCTGTGGCATTCAGTGTGCAACATGAGGGGATGAAGATGAACTTCCCTGGGGGCTTGACAATCACAGAGAAACTGCAGCCCCTAATTGTCATATAAAAACCACAAGTAAACGGCTTTTATCTCTATCTGGAATGTCCGCTCCAGGCAAGAGACCATGTCTGTCGCCAAAGATAAGGAACAACGAAAAAAACTAAAAGAAGAGTAAATATTGTTGCGGCTTTCCACCATTGGAGACAGCTCTTGGTGAGCAAAAACAAAACAAAAACGAGCAAAAACATTTTTCTTTTACACTATTAACATCTAAATTTGGTTATAATTTTCTTATTGCATTATTTATTCTGTGTGTTGAAATTTTTACAACCTGGAACAATGTCAGTGGGAGGGGGTGAAATACTACCCCCCTGTTGTTCAGAGAATGTGGCTTCTTAGATGTTGCACCTTAAGTACTTTACTTATTCTAAATAACTTTGTGTTGTCTCATTTGGCTTTTTTTTTTTCTTCTAGCACCAACCTCAATCGTAGTTATGTGACTGCTGCTACCTGTGAACTTATGAATACAGGATTTGTTTTTATGACTGCTCTTCCTGCAAATGCTTAGTAATGGGGGATTTGATGTGGTGTGGAGGTATAGATAGCCCCGGGCTGTTCTTCACTGGAGGGAATTGAGATTTTTGAAAGAGAAGGGAGAGATTAGTGACTACAGAGCATTAAGATATGATTCAAAAATCTGTGAACACCTGTTACCTGTCCTTGGAATGGCTTTGGAAACATATGATTGTTCACTGCTGTTTAAAAATCTGTGCAGAATATTCCAACCTGAAAAAAATAAAGCAAAAAAGAAATGCTTATGGTCAGAGATTTCAGTCACTAAAAGAACAATAATAAAAATGATTATAGAGAGTTTTATTTTGCAAAAATAAAAAGGACAGCTGTATGCCAAGGCTGACAATAGCCCTATGGGGGCTATTGACAGTTAAGTGTGATTAACAAGTCCTGGCTGGTAGGACTGAGTAAGTTCACTGGGCTAAAGACACAGTGATAAGGTCTCCTATTTCTTATCTCTTCTCTTATCTCATCTTTTTTCCATGCTTTGTTGATGCTGCCACCACCGCTGGGCAGAAAGGTCAAATGTACCAAAATTAACAGAGAACTTTTCCACTGAAAGTGAACCCTGAGGCAGACGGAAACAAGACACATACCAATACTTTGTCTCAGAACCAAATTTTTCAACAGTTTTTTAAAAAACATTCATACCTGTTGTTAGTGCACATTCTGACGACCATTTGAACATTTGAGCTATCAAAGCGACAGTCTTCACATGTGGGATGCCACATCAAATTCTCATGGTTATGATTGGTTGGTAAGAAAGGGTTAAATGGGAGATGGTACCTATATGTTTTTACCTTAAAGTAAAATTAACTGAAAGTCCTCAATACATATCTCACATAAGAAAAGTCTCATATACAAATTAGAAAAATATGGGAAAAAAAAACAAAAGAATGGATGAATAATCTGTGATGCAAGACAACGTGAGCTTTACGAGGTCTGACTGGGTGAGGCAGTGAGAGGAGGGGTGAGACCAGGCGTGTCATTCCATTCCTGCCTTCACTTGGCAAGTTTATTCCTAGAATGTGGTGAATGGCAGTTGATGTGGGTTTCCTCTTAGCTGCCTGCAAGATGACTGGGCTCGACCACATCCAAATTCACACATAAATGTTCATGCACTCACACATGTATACATACACCTAAGGAAGATGAAGAGGAACTGAATTATTAACCTGCCTTAGTGTCAAACTAGGTGCTGACTACTGTACGTGTATGTGTGTGTGTGTGTGTTACACTTCTGCAGTGAGTGACGTTGGTTGTATGCATGTGACGCTACTTGGTCAAATATATATGGTCATGTGTGTATAGGGGTGTATGTGGTAAGGAGGTCTTATCTGGGTGTGCATAAAATCCATCTCTCACACATCACTCCAGCACCCTGTGGTTGCCTCAGTTGTTTATTATGTCTTTTGAGTCTCCCAAAAGAAATAACAAAAGCTGAGTAGTGAAAACACTTTATTTTGGCTGACAAAATGACTATCCTAGCTGATGTCAATTCTAAGTGTTCACAGTCAACAAATTTAGGCAATGATTTTTTGCAGGAAATACAAATTCTTGACCTACTTGAGTCTTTGTCAAATTAATTTAAACTGATTTACTCTTTAAAATATTTATACCGTTTGTGTAAAGCATCAGTATGCCTTCACTGATTGAAGAGACCATGAGAGTGCACATCAACAGCTTAATTAACCCCTAATTAATCATTCATTCCACAAGGCCAGCAGCCAATAAGATATCGTTTTTTCAGCTGTCCTGGTTTCATTAGACCCCAGTTTAATTGGTTGTGATCAGCTAGTGAAATAACACAGCCATGAAAGGAAGTGACATAGGTGATTCTATGGAGAGATTATGGAACCTTGTCACCTCTGCTTCTATCCAAAGTCATTCCCTGTCCCACAGTATTCTCCTGTTAACCAACCAATGGTCTCTGCCAGCCAGACTGCTGAAGTCACTCTCTCCACCTCCTCTTGGTCTTTCCTGTTTTCTTTCTTTTCCCTTCTTCTATCCTTATTACAAAATGAGGAGACAAAATTGTTTTTTATATGTAAAGTGATCCCAAATGGATCCTGTGGGTGCTGCTGTGAGTGGCTGTCAGGTGAGCTCAAGACTGAATCCAGGCCTATAGAAGGGGGAGCCAAAGAGCTTCCAGAGGGAGCCCCAGCCTTGAAAACAAAGCCTGTACCCCAATCTCAGCCCAAGCCCCAGGCTCAGCCCCAGGCTGAGAAAGAGGGGTGTCTTCAGGCTCTTCCAGGGGGCTGGACTGATGGGAAAGAGCTGGCAGGAACACCAAGGAAAGCTAACCTCCTCCAAAAGTTGCTTTACGAAGGCCTGGCAAGTGAGCAGACAGCAAAGAAAGGAGGGGACAGAACAGAAGAAAGTACAAAAATATAGTAAGAGGAAGGGAAGGAGAAGTGTCCTGTCCTTCAAAGTAAGAGCCACTCTGTCATCCCGTCTCCTCTTGGCCATTATGGGGTCCTAGCATTTAACAGAAATAACATTGCACCCTGGAAAACACAGTAATAATGTGTCTTCTGGTAAGTGGTAAAAACGTACCACCGACACAAAAACTGCCCCCCACCCTAAATAGTAAGAAAGTCACTGAAAATCATCCAGGGAGAAATAAGGAAAGAACCTACTGCAACAAAGTATCAGTATATATTTTGATGTACCAGAATGGCTAAAATCGTTACTGATTAAACTATCTCACTTTAAAATAGAGTCTTTCTTTATTGGTCCAACGGGGATCACGTAGATTCTATGGTTGCTACTGTAATTAGCTTGTAAAATAGTTACATGACAGCAGTTCCTTATTGACATCCTTCTGCTGCGGCCACTTTGAATAATCAGCCAGGTTGAGTCATTGTGTTAACTTATTACCTTTGGAAAACCAAATGAACACCTTAAAAACGCAGCCCTGCGGGCCTTGCTCATTGATCCTTGTTTTCCATGACGTGCATCCGTCTCTACGGTCTGTTTCTTTTGCACACAGGGGCGCACGTACAAATGCAGACGCACACAAACACACATACTGGCACTTATTGAAATTCACTGGGGCCCAGGTAGGGGAAGTTTTACCCATATATGTGCAAAGGAGGAAACAGGCCAGGTGTGTGTGTGGTAAGTACATAAGTGGAAGTAGCATTTTTGCATACATAGTAACACACACACACACATATGCAAACAAACAAATAGGCCTCTTGAGTTGTGCGTGCCCACACACAGATCAAACAGCCTTTAACTCTGTGACGTCTCAGTTATGCTGCTAAGTTGTTAACTACTCAATCTGCCTGTGAATGACTTGTTTGACCGACTTGTTTCTGCATAAACAAAGTCAAGTCATGCGAAAGGAAAGTAGTGAAAACAAAAAAAGGAATGTGTCAAGTGATAGTTAAGACTGTTCCAGTTTTTGTAGCATAGAGCAGAGTTTCTATGCCAGCAAAGAACGTGGCTGAGACTGAACCCTGCTGCTGGTGACATATGATTCAGCTTTTCCCATTTCAATGGCTCATCTGCTTTTGCCACATTTCGTTATGCAGATGTCCATTCTATGACCCAGCACGTAGCATTTGACACTAACATGCTGGTCAGTTAGCATTGCTTGTTGCCCTGAACACACTGCCTCCATTCACTTACTACAGTGTCAACTGTAGCAGATGTGAAACCTAGCTAGAAATATAGCTAAACTTACAGGTGAATTCTTTTTTTTTTCTGTTGTTTCAATCCATCATAATTGAATAATCTTCATATCGTTACTGTATATCAATTAATATAATTGAGTGCTATGAAACACACAAAAATGTTTATATAACTAAAACCCTACAAGGGACAATTGTCCAGTTAACAGTTAACTTAATAAATACAGCATTTGGTGTGTCTTTACTGTCATTTCCATATTATGAAAAAAATATTACTATCACAGCTGTAATGGTAAAGGCAAGATGTCTGTCTTGTCTTGTCAAGTATTTTCTGTATACATTTATATACTGTAAAACCCAACAATTCTCTACAGCTGGCAACTGGCTGGAAACTTTCATTAGACTACAGGCAACGTACTCACTCCATCAAATCGGCAATCTTATATAACATACACTTTATAACCAGTAGTGCATTGACTGTGTGTGTATTGATGTTTCATCTGTAACAGTTTTATAGCTGTCCTGTAGTATTCCATTGTAAAGAGAATACTTTGAAATGGACCAGAACACTTAACCTTTGTACCCCTATTTCCGATTTTTATTTGCTATATTAAGTGTTTAGCAGAATGGGAACAGTTTCACCTGAAGAAGTGCTTCTTGCCAAGTAGGACAGGGCAGGGTTCAGTCTGTAGGCGGAATGATAAGGCAGAGGGCAGATTCCATGCTAATCTTCACCAGTGAATTTAATCTCCCTCATCAAGATACCTGCGATGCATCTCACCGCTGATCTTCCTGCTATCACACGCTCTTGCCGGAAATGCTGGCTTGACTGCACTGAGAGATCCTTGCGCTCCAACGTGACAGTTTACAGCAGGCTTCTTATCAGCATTCCTCACACACATACACCATAAACTACAAAGGGATGGTGGAGTGGCCAAAACTGGGCCAGTTAATATTCTTGAAGAAATGCCATGGCGGTAATTTTTGGTAGAGCTCAAGAAGCAGCTGTCATTGTGTTGTAAAAAAAACCAAGTAGACAAATCTGGGTGAGCATGCATATGTGCGACTCCAGGCAGCATGGTTAGCAGGCACCAACACAGTGATGCTCAGAATAGGCTCACACACACACATATAATCATAGCATCACCTTGGGGGCGCCCTGCCCTGTCTTTATCTTGACATTTTGATGTGAGTCATAGATGACAGTATGACCCCCCCTAATGTACTGCCATTAAATTACTACATTTAAATGAGCTTTGTAGAAATCTATAAATATATATAGCAAAAATTATAATCATTTTCCCAGCTAGATGATCAAACAAGCTGGGAAAGCATTATGATATGTTAATGCTAGAGATCTGCCCTCTTATTACATGACAAGTAAGTGAGAGTAATGATAGCTGGAGAGAGCATGGTCTTAGTCAGACAGAGTGGGAGATCATCTGAAAAACAACAACTGGGCAGCCACAACTTTTACAAAAGCTGCAGCTTTAAAAACACACACACACACACACACACTAGAGCATTGGATTTTATGACTGAGTCCCTTTAGACGAACACATGTAACCCAGAACCACTTACACTGAATCACACAACCGCTCAAACACACTGTCTCTCTGTGTGCTTCAAACACATTTCCTCAATACTGTACATACACAAGCAACAGAGCCTTAAGTGATAGTAACTAGGAGAGATGGCAGTGACAGCGAGGGGAAGAGTGAATGTGAACATGCAATCATCAGTCGTCACTCTCCACACAGCCAATCAGATCAGCCAGCTGCCAGGTCCATTCATAAAGAAGCCGTACTGAACTGTCCGTGCTTCATGAAACTGTATCAGACTCTCCAGTCACCCTTACATGCAAAGTTAACTCATGACCTCTTCTGCTGACCGCTGAAATGTTCTGTGTCATTTTGCAGGGGGAGACAAGAGCGTGACTGAAGCACAGTGAGGAAGTTGTGCCTATGTGTGAGAAGAAGTGCCAGTTAAGCAGAAACTTCTTTTCTTATCACACGACTATATGCCACCTTCAGATGAGACTATGTCAACCATGTTACTACTGATGATAGTACATAGTCTGACCATAGCACTGGGAGCCCAGCAAGATGACCATATAACAGTGAATCAGCTCCTTTGTAACATGATCGCATGGTGAGGTAACGCTTCCTCCACCACAAATGACCATTCAATCTCAGAACAGCGCAAGACCTCATTAACTGAGTGTCACCATACTCTGGCTTCAAACAGGCTCATGTGACTTATAGCTTTCAGTTATTTCCTCTATTTCTCACATTTGTGCAAAAACTTTGTTCTCTGTCAGAGAATTCTGACAGTCCTCCCTTTTCCTCTCAGTTCTTTTGTGCTGCTCAGCCTGCTAAGGATCTGGGAGCAGTTTCTTAACCTTAACTTGTAACATATGATATCCATCAAAAGAAGCAGCTCTACTTTCTGGGAGTATTTCCCCCTTCTCTCCTTTTCTTTCTTTTTTTCACTTACCCGTCTGGGTGAGAGTTGTGTTTCCTCCCAGCGCTGAGTTTGGAATGAGGGAACCCCCACCCGTTCCCCCCATTCCCCACCAAGACTCTCAGTTTCTTTTTCTCTGGTGTCTTTTTTAGGTCTTTCCTCACACACACACACACACACACACACTCACACACACAGACACTCTTCACTTCAAGTTAGTTTCAAGTCCGACAAAGTGAAAGAGAGACAGACAGAGTGTGTGAGAGAGAGAGAGAGAGAGCGAGAGAGTGAGACGCTATTGGGTAACAACTTCTCACCCACGTCACTGTCCAGTCCTGCGAAGGCAAGTCATACAAAACTTGTCTGAGCATAACTCCTCAAAGATTTCATCCTTACATGTCTCCATCTCTGTCCATGTCTTTTTTCCTCCTCCTGCTGCATTCTTCTGAGTGTAATCAGTAACAGGCTTACAGTGACAGTGGCAGCACTACATAGCTGGCTCTCACACAGCCACACACACAGTGTGTGAGGCTCCCTCTGGGCTAAAGGTGCTTTCCCAGAGCTCTGGAGTCACTACAGTCATTGTCCTAGGTTTCTCAGCATAGTCTCCTTCACTTCTCTCTATTTTTTCTCTCATCCTTCACCCTCTTTCCTATCCCTCAGCCACTGACTGCCACTATCAGACATACTCTCTCACATACACTTAGGGACTGATGCTGCACTCTCTTATAGTTGCTGTTAAAGAGGGGGCTGAGCTTATTGCAGCAGAGGGCAGTGTCCTGTTACACAGCTCTCAATTGAGGTTAGAGAGAGGACATCCATTCAGAAAAAAGAGGGGAGGGAAGGAGTGGGAGAGGGAGGAGGAAAAAAGCAAAGGCAGCCTCTGTGTGTGTGTGTGTGTGTGTGTGTGTGTGTGTGTGTGTGTGTGTGTGTGTGTGTGTATGTGTGTGTGTGTGTGTTCAAAAGCAGGAAACTACCCTACTCAAGAGTTGGGATGTCTGCAGAAAAGGGACCTGTATCTAAAAAAAGGGAAAAGAAGCCCCCCAAGACCCCCATCCACCCATAGAGGGTCTTTTGACTTCTACCCTCTCTGGTGGCAGCACCTCTACTTTAATACACATAAAAACAACTACTATATTAGCATGTCATCTCAGCTGCTCTATCAATTTTAGTACAACTTTTCAGAAACGTTCAAAAATTAAATCCAGTGGATTGCAACCCTGCACACCAGCAGCATCATTTAGTTCTGCCATCATTCAGCATCAGGACTGTGGAGTTCCCCAAAATGTAATCAGGTCAAGAGCTTACCTAAAGCATACTATCTGCATAATTACGATTGTATGTAGGCTAAAGAACGTGCATTTAATAATGTATCATTAAAAATCTTCTGGGGAGATTTTATCATATAAAAAGACAGATCGTCAGATGCAGTGACAACAGCTACTTAAAACAAATCACCTGAGTGTATAGAGCAGACACCAGAAATTGACAGTAATGGAAGAGACATTTGTTGTCCTCATTTGTTCCTTAACTCTAATCTTGACCTGCAACTGCCCTTATCCCTGGTCCACCACTTTTGTTCTCCACCGCCCTTCTTGGATCCCGGTTCTCACCTACATCCTGCTTTGCTCCACTGCTATTCTCTGCCACACCACACCTATCAGCAGTCCCGTCCTACCACACCCTAACCCAGCCCCCTTCCACTGGTGTTTGGGGTGAGGGTGGGCCCTGGTTTGTTGAATGGGAGACTCAAACTTTAGGAATTGCATAGTTGGTTACTTACTCACAGGATACCATGTGACTCATCAAAGGCACTGCTGCACCCATGCTACGCTCCTGTTACACATATTGTGTTGCGTGCGTGTACCAACACACACAGACAGAATGTAGTTGCAGGAACGCCCTTTGTCATGCCCCATTCATAACTATTTAAGTAACCTCAGTGAGTCATGTAACAAGTAGGACTGACCTATATATACACACCTCTTTTCTTCATTGTCACCCCTGAAAACGACCTCTTTGAGGTTCCCAACCTTTTTGATTATGTAACTTGAAGTAAGAGAGTGACTGTTTCATGTTAATATTTTCAGTCCTATAAAGGTAAAAGTGTTTTATGTTTCTCAAGTAAAAGCGTTAAGCAAAAACAAAAAAAATCTTACAAATGATCTCAGACATCAAACAGTAGGTAAACCTGCAGGTGTTTATGCCAGAACACTGTCCTCATGTTTGACTAGCTGCACCATCATCTCTTATTTGATGCTCTAAAACAGCAAGGGTTTCTCTGTTTATTTATTTTTCAGGATAATCTGAAAAAACAGATTCTTGTGTGAAGTTATTTCTGCTCATTCACTGCAACCTACCAAAATAAGACATTGAATCACTTGGAAAGAACTGATTATTATTACCTTGGAGGACTTGCGGGGGTGGGGGTTCAGACATATAGTATAAGTTGAAGTTAAAGTCAGAGTGTGAGATGGAGAAGGTATTGATCTACATGAACAGTATGAAAAGAATGATTCAGCTTGTTGAACAGAACATTTCTTTTTGAGCTCTGTGTGATAAACAAATGCTACTAAAAAGTCACAATGATGAGCAATTTTGCAGCCCTACTTGCAGAAATTAGTGCGAAAGTCATAGAGAACATAAGGTGAATTGTGTACTCATGGCAGCCTTAGTTTGTTTATTAGTATTATTCATTAACTTATTTACTTATTGATTTTGAATTTGTTTTAATTGTTCTATCTGGTTTTGTTATTATTTTCTATTTCAGTTTCACAAAGAAATGAGCAGCATCCTTTGCTTTGTTTGAAAGGATTTTAATTTGTAGGTTTGTCTAAGACAGCAGAGGACACAGTGATTGTATGCGTTTCTGAGCTTGTTTTCTAATGTGTTCTAATTTAAGATAAAAGACAAAAAAAATTTCATGCAAAAATTAAGACTATGTTTAATTTTTTAATGTAGAGCAATTTAATCACAAAGTATTTTCGAATTCAAAAATAAGAGTGCTAAAAAGGAAGTGTACCTATTTATTATTTATTTTGTATTGTTGATGTAAAAATGCTTAGCTAGCAAACTGCAGCAGATAAGGTTTTGTAAAGTCGTAATCCAATCACAACTATGAAAAAAAATGTTGCTATAAAATATTACTTACTTAAAAAACTGACAGTAAGTCTGTACTTAAAGCATAAAAATTACACAGTAACAGAGGCTTGCAGTTTTAGAAAGTGATTCAGTCTATTGTGGACACAAACTGAGCACCGCCTGCTCGTTTTCTCTGGGTGGAGATGTGTTTCAATACACACACACACACACACACACACACACACACACACACACACACACACACACACACACACACACACAATGGTGATTGCATTGGAAAAGAGGCTGAAAATTCCTAAGATTCCTGTGGACAAAAAGGTGTGAACTCAGGCAGCCGAGCAACCTGGGAATTCTGGCTGACAAGAGTTGTTAAGAGAGAGACACAGAGCTAAAGTGTCAAAGTCTACATATTTTGAGATGTGTTTTTAAGTAAAATGCCTAAACAAAATGGTTTGATTGTATTGAGACTACAAGATATTGAATGTCCACATTTAAAAATTACTTTCTTTGAAAGTAATTAGGATATAAAAAAAAAATGAAAAATGAGGATATCCTACTTTGTCCATCTGCCTGTGAGCAATTTCATTCACTAAAGTGGCACACACGCACATGCCACCAACCTCGATGAAACACATCCCCGCAACCCACATAATACAAGTGATAAAAATATGGCAAGCAGACCACTGTGCCCTTGGCCCTCGGAGGTGTGTGTGTGTGCCATGGTGTCTGACTATATTAGGCCAATCTGTTTCCAGCACAGGGAGACAGTGAGCACACAGATACAACTGTGACACACGTCACACTGGGGAGGCATGACTGCATCTTATCTCTCTTCACAGTGCTTGTTCTACATTGCTCTCCACTGGCCTATGGTAACACTTGTGTGTGTGCGCTTCTATTTCTCTGTGTGTGTGCTCATTACCCAGCAATAACCCGGTACTTTTAGTGACACACAGGGATGCCTCAGCCCCACTGGTAACAGACATGCCTCTTTGGGTTTGGAAAAAACATCCTGAGCAGTGTAATGTTTAGTGTCACTTGGATTTCTATTACTTAAGAATATTTGTCTTTTTGTAATATGCATAAATGATAGTAGCTACATAAAATAATAGCTGTTGTTACATTAGTACAGTTGTTGGTACTGTATGTGCACTTCTATTTACGTTTGTATCATTTTTATTTGTTATTATTTATTCGTATGTTTTGTTTAAGAATCATCATTCAGTAAGTTACCATGTTGTGCTACCATGACAGTAAAATCATTGTTGGGACTGACAAATTATTAACATTGCTGATGGTGTTAGGAAAAATATATTGCATACACATGTGTGTGCTGTTAGAAATTGCATGACAGCATTGTGACTCCTTTAAAAGCACCCACCGGTTTAGCTCCAGTCATCAATGTCCTGAGTCCCTTTTCTCTGCTCCTCCCTGCCTTTCTGTCCTCCCTTTCTCTTCTCCCAATTTTATTTGTTAAAATAGGTGTCAGGAAAAAAACCAACTACAGTTAGGGACTGTCTCTCTTTCTCTCTCCCTCTCTCTTCTCCACAACCACAAAACGTGGGCTATGTGAAGTGACTCCACTCCTGGCTGGCCCAGAACAGGATATGACCACACACACCCTGCCACGGTGATGAGGGGTCACACTGTGGAGAACGTGTGCAGGCATGTGTTTGTGTAGTATGACAAAATATGTGTGTACGTGTGTGAATGTGTCACATGTAAACTCCCCTGCCGGCCGGTGTCTGTCTGAGCACACCAGAAGCCATCATCCTGACGCTGCAGGCCAACGTAGGCTTCTTGTGAAACTCTCTTCCGCTGCTCTGACCATCGTTTCCTGCTGTCAACCCCCCCTCCAACACACATACACACACGCTTGCCTTCCTTTTTGTCTGTCTCACCTTCGCCCAGCCTCCACCCACCAGTGTTATGCTCCAGCATTTCCCACCACCCCTACTACCGCTGACCCCCCTCCCCCCGGAGTCCTCTGGCTCCAGCCCTCGCGACCCAGACTGGTGGACTCCCTCTGTGTTTCCTGGAGAACCACCTTCCATTATCAGAGTGACTGGCCCAGTCCAGAAACGCCTGCTGCTTAGCTTACTTGGTCATTGTGTCCCAAAAGCTGACCTCCAGCATTTAGGATGGTCTTCATTCTTTTTACAACTCCTGAATTTGACAAACAATAACTATCCATCAAAAGTTTTGGAGATAGTTGGAAAGATGTCTTCCTCCAATATAACAGAGATTCCATTTGTCTTGTGGTGCTCAAAGCATCAGAATGCATCTGAAAACAGAACAATGTCTGTTCAGAACTCATGGCTGAACTTGATGTAGGAATTATTTTCTTTGACAGCATAGAAGGATACGTGCATTTATTCATTGATAAAAGCTTGCTTACTAAGCTAACAAAGATAGCTGAAGAAACCACTAGGCTGAGGATGATGAAATGAGTGTTTACATATTAATTGTCCATCACTCTTCCATCAGAAGATGTGTGTTTCCTTCTACGTTGTGATAGAGTGTAATCTGATAGAAAGAAAGTAGTTCCTGCTCACAACGTCTATTGATTATCTTGAGTAACTGTCATTATATCTGGAATGCACCATTGCCGTTGAGTTTTTCAAATGTATTTTATTTTCGATTTGAATATCACAAGGGAAGTGTCATCTAGTTCCATTATACACACATCGCTGCAGCTGATATCTCCAAAACTCTGCAAATCATACAAAATTTATCTACATGGATCAATAGCACTGCAGTTCTGAGGAAAAATGTGTTTTTTAAATTTTCAGGCCAATTGTCTACAGCTGACAAACTGACAGACAGATATTTAATCTTCAATGATTTTGATATTTCAAGCTACCCTCTTTCAGGAACTCAATTATTAAATTATGCAGTTTTTCTTTTTGTTATGGGAAATTAAAATGAATATTATTTTGAAGTGGAATTATTAAATACAATTTTCAGATTCACACAGGCCAGAAACATATTTATTAGCCTAGCACAATCATATATGACTAATATGCCTATGCATTAGCATGCACTTGTGTGGAATGTGAAAAATGTAATTCTCAGAGGATTAAACAGACATATAGCAGTGCATTCTGAATCCACACCCCTTCTCTAAGCAGAAAGAGTGACAAAAACCAAGTGATTCCAGCAGATGGGACCGGCTCTGAACTGGCCATCTGTCTTTGAAGTAGAAGAAAATGAGAAATGGGGCTAGGAAAATGCTGTAAAAAGCCTCTCTTTTAAACTATAGTGTAAAAAACAAAATGTAACCTAAAGTCAATCTCTAAAAGACAGATGTCATTGTAGAAGGTTGTTTTACTAAATGGGAAAAACACCTAAAGGAATAGAATCTGAGTAAAATTCTTAAAGGAAGAATGTATTTACATTATCTACTTATCTACTAGATGATGTTTCATTGTTGTCAAAATATTTCTACATTCCCCAGTTGTTTGGGAGAATGTTGCCAATGTGTTTTTCTGTGAAGCTCTTTGTGGACTAAGAAAAACTTAATGGTCCAGTGGTCTAGAGGTGAGCAGTAGATAATGACAGAAATAATAATGGTGGGGTGAGCTATTCTTTTAAGGTATCTAAAGTAAAGTATTAGCTAAGAATGACTACATTTACATTCACATGTATTCTGTCTTATAGGGAGCGACTAATTATTGGATCTGTTAATAAAATATAATCCAAAAATTATTTCCAATGGCTCTGAAACAACATGCAATCTGCAAAGTGATCTGTAAACAACGATATGAAGTAAAAGTAGTGGGGTTAAATGTTTACCTCCAATACGTCACAGAGAGGAGGTATAACGTAGCAGGTCATGAAAACACGGATGTCCCCTACAACTGTACATAAGAACAACATTGAATGTACTCTCCATCACTGCTTATACAGTATTTGAAGATTTAAGAGTGAAATACAAGGAGACATTTGGGAAGCTTCATAGCTTCAGAGCAGAGCCGAGACGTAGCGTAAAATAATTCTAAACTGGTATCACTGAAATTCAACACAAAAGAAGGCGCAAACCTCATCCTTATGTCCTCTGCAATCACACCAGCTATAAGCGCATCGCCAAGTATGTTTATCCGCGTGACATTTCCTTCAGAGTATCTCCTATCTGCAATTTCAGCACTTCTCCTCTCACTGATTTCTTTAGGATGAGTTCACTCCTATTAATAAACTTTAATGTTTCTTCAAACTCTGGCAGGGAGAAGATTCGAACAGTTTGCTTCCTCCCTCAATGGCAGCCAGTCTAAGGGCTCTGCAGCAGGCTGACTCACAGCCCCAGCCCACTCTTACCTCCCACTCCTCCCTCCCACTCAGCCCCAGCCGTACCCCAGCGTGGGAGGCAGCGCAGCCCAGGACCAGAGCCTCCGGCTGGGCATACACATGCAGCCAGCATGGGCCCACGGCTCTGGAGCCTTGGCTTTCATTCCCTTCACCCACACAGAAAGAAAAACACACACTTCTCTTCTGCCCACATGATATACCCCAAATGATTTTTAGAACACATCTTTAGTGATGTCATTTGCCTCACATTTGAAGGGAGCAGAAGCGGGGGAAACATGTGAGGGCGTGTGGGCTGTGCATGCTCTATGTGTGTGACTCTTGCTGCCAGATTCTTTTTATTTATTTTTTGTTTTGTTTTTGTTGTTTACATTGAAAACACAAAAATGTTTTATCTATGCAGGCACTTCTAGCTACTGTAAGTAAAGAGCCAATTATTATTATTTTTGGGAGGACTTTGATCCAATGAAAGAATGCTGATGGGTTTGATAAATGTTTTTTTAGATGTAGTACATGCAATGGGAGGTGTAGTATTTTATGAAAAGAGACATTTAAATCTTGCAACCTGTATCACCAAAACAACACTATCCAATACCTTGAATCCACAAAAGCTGGACTCAGCTTTGTGTATAGTATGTAGTAAGTTAGTGTGACTCTTACTTGCAGTACGGAAGTCCTCGATTGCCAACCTTCAGCATCTTGTCACTGATGTGTGTACCATGAAGAGTTCAGGCTGTGAATAACAGGTGGAAGTGGAGCATGTCACTCACATCATACTGAGTCTGACACCTTTATTGAAGCAAATTCTTAAAAACATTTATAAAAAAAAATATAGACTTGCACAATATCACACATTGCAGGATGCCTGATTCGCAGAGAGGAATGATATTCAGGAGGGCCAGATTGCTCATTAGAATATCTCACATTTGTGTGTGGGTGAGCTTTTAGCAGTCTTTCTCCTTCTAGTCCCCATCACTGTTCCAGAAACACGTTCTCTGTCCAATACCATCCCGGATGCTAACCCCAGTCTGTCTGCAAAAACAAGTCACTCCATGCAATAACTTCTGTCCAAATTTTAACCACAGTGTATGTCAGCTCTGTCAACTCTTTAAACATACACAACCACTACACTAAGTTAAATCCTTGATCATGATTCCTATGTCCCCTTGATTAATGTTGTATACTAGTGAGTGATTAATTCACATTCAGATCATGCTATTTATCACACTGGCAGAAATTCACAGACAGATTTACATGGCGATGGATACAGAGTACAAAACGCATGTCTGGTTAGTTTCTTCTCCTGGAAGTAGAAAAAACGAACATCACATGATACAATGCTGACATCCGGTCAACACCATGCGTCTCCAAGTTTTACAACATTTTCAGACAAAAGTATTTAATTGCCCGACTTTTGGAAACAGCTCTCAATAAAACCAATGAGCCAAATTAAATTCCAGTCGTGTTACTGTGAACATTAAACCAATCACCGTCTGTAAAAATGTGTCAAATGAGAACTAGACAATAATGGCACAGTAATAATTACTGAGTACCAACTTCATGTGTCACCAGTGCCCCCTGTTGGCCACAGCAACACTGCATCAAACAATGAGGGAGCGTGCTTTCTTATTATTGCCTTCTGACAGAAAAATAACAATAACACGATCGAAATCAAAATGTTCCTGATTTACTACTTATTGTCTTTCGCTGACTTTGAAATGAGCACGATGCTTACTTTATACAGGACTGCTTTTTCTTAGAGCGCACCGCGATCATTTAAAGTTCTCTCTCTTTCTCTGTTCCCCCGTCTATCCCGAAGTCTCGGGGTCTCCCCTGGGGTAAACGCATTCCAAAACACAAGAATGTCCTCCAGCCCAACTCACATACCACCACCTCTCCTCCCTCTGTTCTCCCTGTGTCTCCCCCCCCCTCTCTCTCTCTCTCTCACACACACACACACACACACACACACACACACACACACACACACACACACACACACACACACACGGGCACATGTAGAGAGTGCATAGAGTAAGGAGAGACCGCACACTGTTGCAATGTCAAGTTCAATAGTCTTCCCTAACTGCTGTACGATCACACACATTTTACAAACTGTACAATATCTATTAAATACCAATAAACTCAAATTCAACTTTTATAGTGAAAAACAGAGAAAATTACACACACAGAACAAAATAAAAAAAACCCAGATCATCATAAATAATACCTGTATTATTTGCTGGAGTTATAAATCAGACAGCTTCCTCGGCTCCATCGGTCCCAGATCTATTCAACACAAGCACATACAGACAGGAACTACTCATCACCGTCGGCTCAGCACGGAGTGTCGGCAAAGAGCGGCAGATATATGCGGGACAAGGGAGGATCGGCTCATCTTCCTGTAGTCAAATTCTTCCCTTTCACTCATCAGATGCCACAGTCCCGTCTGTCTGCCGCCGGCCCGACTGCCTGCGGGGTTTTTCGCCGGAGCGCTCGGAAATGCCGATGGTTGGCTGTGCTGCGCGGAGCGGAGGCCGACTACCCAGACTCGCATTACATCAAGCAGCCTCTGCTCCTTCCTCAATTCAACTGAGAGTCGACCTTAGCCCAGCAAAAATCCCCCTCCTCCCCCGCCGTCCCCAGCAGGCCCCGGGGACCGTCCCCGGGTCACCCGACGACTAATCGATGTGTATGATGTCACTGTCGGTGACAATACCTAAAACTAAAAACCAAGCGGAGGAGGAAAGTGAAATTTTTAGACTAGACTATCTTTAGCACTAAATATACCAAATATTACACATTATAAACTCATGTTATGCGAGAAGGGAGACGAAGATTTATTACATCTATTAATTCATGTATTATTATTCTCTTTTGTTGGGTCTCCAGGAGGGACACTCAAGTATAACAGTTCTCACAAATTCACAATTCAGCTCGAGACAAACTTAGGTATAAATTCCTTTTTTCATTAATAAGAAAGCTCTGTTTTTTAAAGTGGAGTGCGGGAAAAATCACTTGTCCCCATGCAGCAACAGTGCAAAGGCTGAATTTCACGTCAGTTTTATTTAAATACTGAAAGCTGAATGCTGTTTCTCCGCAGACACAATTCCCAGACTATTTGACAAGCTAAATTGGGGATCCACAAACTGCATTTTCGAGAACTTCCTCTGCAACCCCATCAGGTCCACACGGCTCCTAATTTTAAAACAATGCAAGAAATGGCATTTATCATAAAATCTCTCTTTTACATTCCGACCCCCTTTTTTTTTTTAACTTTCAATCATATTTGCTCACAGAAAATACTGAAATTTAAGGCATGGCCATAAAATCAGCTATAAGCCTAAAACAAAAACATCTACCTGACTGAGCACATTTTCTTCCAGCAGAAGTGTTTTCATCAGTTAACCAAACACTAAATGTGAAACATTTTAAAATCATAAGCATTCTGCTTTCTCTTTTGGGAATATACCCGCAGAGGAACTATACTTGCTCAGCTACATTTATGAATCTCTATCAGTACTGATTTGTGTGAAATGTGAAAGATGACCTATCACTGCTCACCCCCAGCTTCCCCATTTTACTCTTGCAGGCTTTCTCATCATTCTCTCTTTGAGAGGGAGATTGATTTGCTGTAGCAATCTGGGAAATTAACTAATGTTTTCACTGGTTGTTTACTCACTCCACTGACATTGGCTGAGGAGCTGCAATGTCTCTAAACCACACTGACAATATTACCAGCAGACTGGGGTTCATAAAATGAAATTCCCTGAATAAATTATACTGTGCCCACTCTTTTACTTTTCTGGTTATGAGTAGAGTTATGACCTCAGGTTCTGGTATTTGGGATGGGTATTTCTTCAATGTAAACTTCCCAGAAATAGTTTGTATTATCAGTTTCTCTGTGAGCTATATGACAAAACAAATATAACATTTTACACATATCTGATTAAACAGCACTACAAGCTTTAATTTGAGATTTCACTTTTGACGGTTAGTTTTTATAACTTAGAAAGGGCTTTTAATGATCTGCTTTTAATTAAATTCACTGTCTTGTTTAGTCATTTGATTAACTGAAATCAACAATGACTTTGAGCTAATCTTCCCTAGTTATTTACTGAATCAAGGAGGCAGATAAAATGGGATTTATCTCGATTAGCTATGTTCTTATTGAAACACTCAAAAAGGGACTGATAATTGTTTTTTTTTTTACATGTCAACACACATGCACATAACCCACCCCCCCAAAAAAAAAAAAAAAAACCTTGCTCAAGCTGTCCCAGAGGGACGCAAAGCCTGAAGCGATTGGGGATTATCCCATACTTTCCCCTTGATTCTCTGTTTTGTTGACTCTGTATGTGTACCGATCTGACTAAGAGTGAGCAATATTTATTCCAGGTCAACACAAAAGCACCCCTCCCCCACGACACATGGTACATACTGGGAGCATGCAGCAGGACATCAGAGCCCCTACGAAAGGTTGACCTGCAGTGTCCATTGAACTCCAGCTCCTTTACTGCTTGGCCAAAAACACATAGGATAAACACCTAATGAAATATCAACCAGGCTCACTTTGAAGCTATAGTTGTAAAGGCAGTGTTGGATGAAGCATAGTGACGTGACAGTGACAGCAGGTGAAACCCCGCTGGTTAACATTAGTGTATCTTAAATCAATTACTATACTATGTTAAAAGAAAATTCAGCCCGTTATCCCTTTATGCATATTTTTGCAAGCCATGCCGCCCTGTCATACTTTGAGTATTTTTCATTTGCAGAATGAACTATCAGTGGTTTTAAACACTCAAGTCAGCGGCAGCGCATTGTACAGGCCAATGGTTTAGAACTGAGTGACGGGCATACCGCATCGGTGATAAGGCTACAACACCTTCACCAGTGTGTTTCACTGCTTGTATGTTGGCTCCCAGGCCCATTGTGTATATGAAGGCAGAGGTGTAGTGTGTGTTTTCACTGTCTCCTCCCTGGGAATTCCCCCCTGTTTCAGGCTCTAACAGCCTGCCAGAGCCTCAGCTGTACATACGTGTGTGTGTGTGTGTGTGTGTGTGTGTGTGTGTGTGTGTGTGTGTTAGTTGGGATGTATACACAGCTCAGTTATTCGCTTTTCAGTACACGTGTAGGCATGCGTCAATTTGTGAGTGAGAGTGTGTGTGTGTGTATGTGTGTTTCCTCCCTGATTCCCATGGTTCTGTTGGGAGTTAAACCCTTTTAAATGTCCCTCTGGCTTTTGTCGTGGCATTTCAGCTGAATTTCCCTGCATTCATCCTACCATTCTGCCTCGATGTGTTGGAACACTGAGGAATGCACTGGGTTTGACAGGCATCCCAAATTTGTGTATACATGCATGTGTGTGCGTGTGTTTGTGTCTGTGCATCTTCATGTATGTAAATGAGCATACAGAAAGAAGGAAAGAGACAGAGAGAGGAGTAGATTTTTTCTTCTCTCTACCTTTATTTGAGGCGCAAGGGTGCTCGGCTGGACTCGGAAACACACAATCACCTTACCTTTGCAAACACATACTTTTCACCTTTTTTACACGCACAATCAACACCCACACACAGTTTGAGTCACATGTGCTCTCACTCAAAGAGAGTTCTGCACCCACTCACCCTGACACCCACACAACCACCCACACACTCACGTGCACTGCCAAATAGCTCTCACTCTTTACCCTCCCACCCTATCCTCTCCCCACCCACCACACACACACACACACACACACACACACACACACACACACACACACTTCACATTAAGTGCTGGGCATGTGCCCGATCTGGTTTCCTCTCTGCTTTGCGAGCAACCCGCAGTGATAAAATAAACACAAATACATGATAATCACATTCCATACATTTCTCTCCTGCTGGTGGGAAGTTTCAACTGGTTTACTGCGAGAGTTGGTTTGACTCTGTGTGTGTGTGTGTGTGTGTGTGTGTGTGTACAAAGTGTGTGCAATCCCAGAGAGAAAAAAGAAGAAAGACAATGAAGGAGAGAGTGAACAAAGAGATCTGGGGCAGAGTCTAACACATTCCTCAGTCGTGCCAATATCCTATCAGTATACTAGATACTATGTTAGACCATTAGAGCTCTCTCTCTTACACACACACACACACACCAACACATGAATGTATGTAGTAACAGATATTGACAGCCAAACCTATTTAACATCTCCTCATTAGTATGTGGAATCAAACATGAACAATTTTACATTTTCTTCAAAGTATATCAGACAATATGAGGAAAAACCAAACAATAATAACAACAACAAAAAACAATTCAACAACACAGCCCAAAAGACAGCGCAGCACTGGAGTTAAAGTGTGGGAAAGGTGAGTGAAAAATAACCCAGAGAGTGAAAACACACATAAAACTGCATCTGTTTGGAATCCGAAAGGCAAAAGTCCTACCTTGTGTTATTACTGATTTGTTTTTTGTAGACAGAGACTTAGGGAGGCGAAAGTTATGAGAAAGAGGCAGTAAATGTGAGAATCTGAGACGTATGTTGTAAGAGTTGTTGTAGAATGGGACCTACCTGAGCACATGGTCTGCATGGCATGCACACTTCCTCAGTTAACACGCTTTGTTTCTCCTCCTCTCTGCTGCTGCATGCCTCTCCTCCATCTGTCTCTCTCTCTGTCTCTCTTGTTGTCCTTCTCCCCCCAGCTCTCTCTCGCTCTCTCTCTCTCTCTTTCTCACTCTGTCTGCCTCTCTCCTCCCCTCTTGCGCTCTACGAGCATTCTTCTCTCCTGCTCCTTGAAAAAAACAAAAAAAACCCACTAAACCAAAGAGTTGTCCTTAATTTGCACCTTGCTCTTCTTGTCAGGCTCTTGTGAATAAAGTTATTTTAAACAGGCAGAAAGACATACATTTGGTTATACTAGTTTCAAAAGGCCTTGTAGAAGAAATGTTAGTACAACAAGACATAAAATAACATATTTAAATGCATCAGGGATTTATACATTTTTAATATTTGGAATACCATGTTTTTTGACAGAGCAGTTGAACAAAAGCAATTACAAATAGTAAAGTATAATACTATAGTATTCACCCTTTATTGTGTTGATATATAATAAATGGCTATGAATTGGAGGAAATATAATAGTCATGTGGCTTTCATACAGGCACTGTTTTCTTTTTTGTTAATACATCTCTTAGTAAGCTCACGATACCCCTTATGATACCTCCCTTGGGTCATTTGGGACAAGCTCACTCAACTTTTAGTTTCCCTGCTCCCTGCCTGCTTAAAATGTTGCAAAACTTCAAACATTACTGTTGCGTACAGCCTCCAATAAATTGTATGCTTTCGTAATCTCTTTAACTATTTATTTGCTCCTTAATTATATTAATTTTAGTTCATTTTCATTATATTTCAAATGGAACAAGAATGTTATTTTAACGACTAATTTCTAATGTATTTTTCCAAGCCTACAAAGCACTTTGGGTTGACTGAGTTGTACTAAGTAAATTAATTATATTTCATTATGGTACAGTGAAATGGGAAGTATTTGTCAGTGTGCAAAGCCCAGAATTCATATCCTGCACCTCATGTCACAATAACATTTTGGTAAGGAAAGACTGTGGTTTTAGTTATGTTGAAAAAATAAATACATCCTGTACATCCCCTAATCTCTTACCCTATCCCCATTTGCTTTTTTGATATCAATGTTCACAGATATCCTGTGACTTCAACCGAGTCATTATTGTTTCAAAAGCTTAACCAATGAGATGTTAGTCATCTTATTGGTTATGTGGCTGTGGGTATTTATTGTATGTTGCCAGTGAACATTTTTTAGGAGTTCACTGGCAAAATAAACAGTGCATTTAGCATTAACTTTCACTGTTCACAGGACTTAAATGGACTGATATAAAGCAAGGAATTTTAATTTCTAAGCTTGCAAATTTGAGCAAATAATTATTTTTTCCTCTCTGTTGTTAATGAAATTTATTCTGTCCAGCATAAAATTTCCGTAGAAGCATATTGCTGCTGCAGATTAGGGTTACATAAACATAATTTGAGATGTGGTTACAATATGGTCTGTTTTTCCATGACAAGATGAGATCACATTATATTAGTCAATTATGATTGTTAAAGCATGTTACCTAACTTAATCACTCTCCTGAGTGTTATCTTCACACACAAACTGTGTACAGCTTTGTTTTTCAAAGATGTTGGGACAATGTCTAAAATTCATATATAAACTATTTGTAAAACATTAAAACCCCAGATTCCGTTGAAAATGAATGTGAGAACAAAAATACTTTTAGAGATGGGACAGTTGTGAAATGCTAAAAAACAAATACCATCTGAGTCACTCTCATGGCAAAATGGGGCATGTGTTCACCGCTCTGAAAGATTATTGACAACTTCAGCATCTTTAAGGGCTGGGTATTACCAACCCAGTGTCAAGGAATAGCCACAATTAAGAGACCCCCATTATGTCACCTTGTGAGGTCAGAGCAAAAATTAAGACAAAAATGTTACCAGACTGACGATTACTATGTATGTTAAGGGCATGGTGGGAAACAACTCTCCAGGCCAGAAGGGTGTGTTAGTCAGTATGTGTCAGTCAACATGCAAATTCAGAATCTGCAGAGAAAAACTGAGGGATGACAATGCCAATGGTAAGGGACACACCAAATAGACTAGGGCAACTGAAGCTCACAGATGTTCACAACATCCCCAACTGCCAAGCATTGCCTTGGTGTGTCCTGGCCCTAACACCATCTGGCCAGAATTACAGGGTGAGAATCAAATAACAACGCATGATGTCCCCTTCATGTCCTGGATTGTTGACTACCTCACTGGCAGACAATAGTATGTAAGCCTGCAACACAAGGGAGTTCAGCAACACTCAGGATTCGACAGCTCTGTCCGACTTCCTCTTCACTTTCTACACACAGAATTCAACGACAGTTTAGAGTCGTGCCATCTCTAAACCACAGCAGAGTCACAGTGATGACTCTTCTTTGGTTGGATGTATCAGTGATGATGAGGAGGGTAACTGTCCAGTACCATGTGCTGCTCAATGTAACAAGGACTAAGGAACTGGTTGTGGAGCTAAGCAATACCAAGGCACAGGTGAACATTGTTTTCAATCAAGGAGTCAATGTAGACACTGTGGAGAACTACAAGTACAATAACTACAAGTATACACTGAAACTAACTTGGTGTGAGAACTTTAATGCTCCCTACAAGAAGGACCAATGTCATCTCTACTCTCTGAGGCGGCACTGGTCCTTGGATATTTGTCGTTCCGTACTGAGGAGCTTTTTTGAGTTACTAGTGGCCACTACCATCTGGTAGGCTTTTGTATGTAGCAAGTGTGGTTGACTTTAACAGCATCAAATGAACTAATCAGGAAGGCCAGATATATTATGGGGGTTGAGCTGAATCTCCTGGAAGTCCAAGCTTTGTCCCGGTATCTTGGACAATGTCTCCCATCCACTCCATGATGTGCTGGTCAAACATTCCAAAGGAGCATATTCAGTGAAAGACTTCTTACTTCAAACTCATCCCTCAGAGTGTCTGACAATCTGAGGTAGGTGTGGCTTATTTCCAATATGTAAACATTTATTTCTACTTCCTTAAACAGCTCAATTTTCTGTACATTTTCTTTCCCAGTATTCTACCTTTGGTATAACCCAGAGAAGAATTTTCATTTTATTTTTATTCTTACTTAACCCTCACCAGTATTGCCTAAAATTTTCAATGAGTATCAGTTGCAATATTCTACTGTGGTAGCATTTGGGTGTGATGATGTAAAGTTCTAACTCATGCATATATTTTGGCTCATACACTTATTTGTACATTTCTAGAATTCTTTCATTTTAGTTTACTCCAATTGTCTTCTAATTACAGAAGGATGGATTTCCCCTCTGGATTCTTCCTTTGTCAATTTACTTTCTAGACAGTGACTTAACTTGGAAATGGGTTTACAGAAAGAATTTAGTCCATCTTACACTGTGTCTAATTCAGACAATTTAATTATGTAGCTCAATTATCCCACTCCTCCCTGGGAATGGTAGACACAAGTTTCCCTGCACTAGATACAGAGAAATTGAGAAAAAACACATATGTGTATTGACATTGTAATCACAAATTCCAAAAGTGGTTTGGCAGAGCAGCAGGGCTGCAAGAAAGAATTAATGTTGTCCATAATCTGCAGTTGTCTTTTCCATTCCCCCTCCAAATATTATCCCATGTTTCCCCCTGCTCCATAATATTATGCAAAGGAAGTGGATAAGGCAACTGGGTGCATTTGCAAGAGAAGAGATAGCAGTCACTCCAGTGTGAATACAGTACATACCATTTATTTATGAAATAATTGGATGAGAAAATTTTTGCATCTTGTCTTGCCTTGTTTTTTTTTTTCCCTATTTTTCATCTTTGACACAAATTATGGACAGTCTGACGTCTCAACAGAGGGAAATTCTACCAAGGTGCTCCACAGTGTCACAAAACACTCCATGCATCATATTTTCACAATCAGCCATATCAAAAGTAGATGTAAAGAAAAGGAACAGATAGCTTGATTCTCTTTACTTAATTTACCCACAAAGCATGCTGCCTACTGTTTGAGCCCACGCGCGCCAGCAATCCAGGCACGATAAGTGAGTTCATCTTGGTTTCTGCTTTTGTGCTGCAGATTAGAAACTCTTCAGTAACAGACCATTTTACTGTATGACCATTCTGCATGCCCACATCCTCTTCCATCTTTCTTCCTCTGGCCAGCCGTGTGTGTATATGCATGAGTGTATACGTGTGTGGGAGTGTGAGGGTGAAGGAGGACCATTCTGCGTGGGCTGAACAGTGCCCGGGCTCTCTCTGCTGTGGTGTTAATAGACCTTTTTCTCCCCTTTGCGGGACACAGAGAGCCGTCATTTACATGGAGGTAATGGAGTGATGTAGAAGTGGATGGAATATGCGTGGGTGAACGATGATGAGGGCCCAGCACCTCTCTCTGCCTCTCGCTTTGTCTCCTGTGCTCATTTTTTCCCTCTTCTTGCTTTTCATTTTTTCTTACATGACTCATCAGAAGGTTACTGTGATTTGCTGGCGAGCAAAATAAAATCCCAAAAGGTAAATATCGCAAGTCCGTGATAATGCAATTTATTTTAGGTGTTTATTTTAGTGTGATCTAGTACATATCAAAGAAAGGTATCTATTGAGAATATGTAAATGAAATTAAATGTTTCTGCATATTAACTGAATATTTTTTCACAGCATACTTACAATTGACTGGCCATCAAATGATTTTTTCATGCTTGGCAGGGGCATTGTGTCAGTGGCTGGTGGCAGCCAAGCTGCTACCATGATTTCATTTGTTCAGTTAAATAACACATATTTGAGTGAAATTCTAATCACAGCTATGCATGTTGTCACAGCAGCCATTCTGAAAAAATACTACACTGTATTTCCTATAGGTGTTTTATGGCCACAAATTACTTTGTAGTTCAGGGACACCTTCTTGAAAATACTTTCTTTTTTTCATTCATTCATTCATTTTCTACCACTTATCCTGTTAGGGGTTGCATTCACACTCACATGCACACCTTCGGGCAATTATTTTAATCCCCAGTTTGCGTGCAAACATGCTACTGCTGGAGCATGGAGCACAAGGAACATGCAAAATTTGCACAAAAAAGGCCTTGAAATTATATCGAACACAACCACTGCACCAATTTGCCGCCTTACTTCCTTTTTTTAACCAAAATAATATGCTATCTTTAGTATGTTTTGTCACTAAAATACACACAAAAAGAGAGGGACATGAACCATGGAAATAGACCAGTCTCAATCTTGTTTTCATTTCCAGAACCCTAAACCTTTATAACACAGGAGTAAACCATTCCGGTTTGGTTGGGCACAAAAATGAATTGGTTAGACTTTGGAAATGATCCGCGGATTCACACTGGAAATGAACAGCAGTCCTCCATGTTAAAACACTAAAGCCTCATTTAAACAGAGAATAATCCTTCAACAAAGATCCCCTACATATATTTTTGTATTTAAACAAAGCAAGACAAAGGCATCATAATGCTGCTTCATAGTATGGTTTTAGCAAGCCAGTCTTTGACAAGGCGTAACAAGTATCACAGCAGCTTCAGAGTGTCTTGTGACATTTTACACACAACAAACATCAATGGAATAACACCAATGTTATAATATAGTATTGATAGAAGGGGGAAAGCCCCTAGGGCTGCGTCAGGCAGACTTGCACCAACACAAGTGTTTTAATAAAAAGGCTTTATTAATCAAGGCATGGCATTATAAAAGTCCAATTATTAAAAAAATACCAACTGGTTTCAACCTCAGAGGGTTTTCTTCAAGCCATAGCTACAGTTAGGACTCAACTGGGATGAATTGGTGTGATACCTTGATAAAAAATAAAGGGTGAATAATACAGTATTATACTTTACTATTTGTATGTGCTTTTGTTTAACTGCTCTGTCAAAAAAAAATATGGTATTCCAAATATTAAAAATGTATAAATCCCTGATGCATTTAAATATGTATTTGCACATATTGTTGTACTAACATTTTTTCTATGATTTGATCCATAATGAGCTCCAAAGAGAAATCAAAAAAAAAATTCAAAAACCAGTCTGGTTAATATTAATGAGCGTGTCAACCAGTGGATGCCCATTTAAAAATATTTTCATTCAAGTGGCACCACATACACCACATACATTTAACTATTCATAATGAGGAGAAAATTAAAAAAAAACAATTCTAAATATTAACAAGAATACTTACATACTGTAGCTATACCCATTAAAGTTCTAACATTGTGGATACCTAGACCTTTTAAATTAACCTATTGAAGTGACCCCACCCATTTTATATGTTGCTTCATAAGTTCTCAGCAGACTGTCATTGCTGTTATGACTGTCCTGAAAATGACTGGCCATAAGGTAATCTGTATATTTGTTTGTATGACATATTTAAGTTCTACCACTCTTGCTCTAAAAGGTCTCTTTGTGCATCCAATGTGAAAGTAGTGACAAGGGTAGATGAGGCGATATGCAACATTTTTGGAGTGGAGTAAGTGAGACAGAGAGTGCGACCATGGTCTGAGGGGCCCCCCCTGGGTGTTCGTGCCACAAATTGACACAAATTGCACCTCCATCCATTATCTTTACTCTCCATGGCAGAAACCATTTCAACATGTTCATTTAAATATAGCCACCTCCAACATGTTTGTATTTGTTGTTAATCTCATAATGGTTCTTTGCTAATCACAAGCAAAACTTAATAAATCATGCACTATCTCAAAATGCACACTCAATTTAGTATGTAAGATCTTAAATCAGGCCCAAAGTGTATTCTTGAGGCGTTTGTCTTTTTGTTTTATGGTTGGAGGAGACGTGATGGTTGGAGGAACTAGTTTAGTATGATTTCGTATGATGAAATCTGAGTCAGAACCACAGCTCCTCCTCAACTTTGAAATTGTCTATATGGTGTGTTGATTTGGTGCTATTAATACTCAATTACTTCTCAACAACTACTATTGGAAAAGTTTTGACCACCAAATTACACCTCTGTGAGGTTTACAAATGGCAAAGCTCAACAGAAATGCAACTGGCCCACACTGAATGGGCTGTCTGAAAGGGACTTATGTTTGACAGCAGGGTCTGTTGGACTGAAGAAGATGGACTGATAAGAAGACTGTCACTCATCACAGGTGACTTCAAAAGAGATGAAATCAGTCAGAAATAATCCCTTGAGTATTTTGAGAAAAACATGGACATTAAGGACAAACTTTTGAATTTATCATGAAGTGAAATTGCTATATATTCCAAGCCCTGGTGCTTGGAGGTTCCAGACATGACTGATCTGTTGACTCCTGCTTTAGAGCTAACTTGGATTAGTCCTGTTACCTTCAAGTCCATCTTCAAGTTAAGTAACCAGTTCCTTCCTGCTTCCAAGCAACCAGCCTTTCTCCCAGCCAGTTTCTTCATCACAGTTGGCTAGCCCAAGGCCTGCCATTCCCTCTTGCCAACCCCTGCTCTGGGGTCATCTATCAGTTGGTATGCTACTTCCATACCATCTCCAGCACCCAAAGAACCCATTGTTATGGCAAATGAACCACAAAGGTCACCTTACTGTGGAACTTGGCTTGCCACGTGGATGCCAGTCTACTAATTCTGTGCCTGAGAATTCAAGCAAACAATTGCCCCAAATGCTTCATTCATTTCATGTGCCTGTGCCACATCTTCAGTCCTTTGTTCATTGGATGCAGAATTTCTTCATCCTACCGGCTTCTTGACCAGGGTAAGGATTCTGTCCTCTCTGCCGGCCTCCTGCCCAGACCCCTTGCTTCCTTCCTTCTTGTGTTTTGTATCTGATTTACACTTCCTCCTTTTATTCTTCCAATTTTGATTGTTCAGCCTCACCCTAATTTGTTCCGCCTGTGTCTTGATGTATATAATTGTCTCTTGGGATAAATATAATGACAGTAAAGGAGACCGCGGGAATGTATCATGATATCAGGTATCATCATAACTAAACCTAATTAAATATCTTTATTTCTACATAATGTTTTAAAAATTAATATTAGATAAGCAAATATTAAACATGTTGGTTTCTTTATTAGGTTGAGGATGCTACACTTATAAACAATCTTTTATAGCTTTACTTTTTTTTTTTTTAAGCAAATATTAGAGATACTGAAACAAAATTGAGTTTGTTTAAAGAATTGTTGGTTGTTCAACATGCAGACCCACAATCTTCTATTGTTTCATAATAAATAAGATACAAGAATAACAAATAAAGTTTGATCTTAATAGCCCTAAGAACAAAAACAGTTGAGTATAATTATTCTAAATTAGCAGTTTGATTTTAGTATCAGGAGACACACTTGAAGGATTGGGGGATAATCCCCTCCTCTTCCGAAAGAAAGGTGGTTCTATCAACTTGTCACTGACAGGAAATACTTGCCACAAACTATCTTCTCCCACCCAGAAGAAACACACACACACACACACACACACATATACAGGCATGGTACCTATATATTGTATGTACCATATGATGGTAACAACCATCAATCATTCATTTGTTTATATGACATAATACCCTAGTTCCCTGTGATAGTGTTGGGGAAATATTAATATGCATGTGACAAATTAAAAGAAAAATAACACATGCATGTATGTGTGTGTATCAAGAGCGTGTGCTTTCCCTTCACTTTGGACAGGGAATTCCCCCGTGTCTTTTCTCTGCAGTGGGGACGCTCAATGTGTGTCCCAGCAGAAAACACTCCTCTCACTCTCTCTCACTCTGAGTGCTGGAAACTTTTCTGATCTTCTGCCCTCCACCCTTCAAACCTCCTTCTCATTCAGATCTTTGGCATATCATCTTATTGAGAGCATGTGAGAGCATGAGAGCTTTGTCACATTTGGCTTCCAAATGACAGCATGTGTACAACAAGCACTTTGTCATTTGCATTAATTTATAAAGAACATTTGTAAATATTTTAATAAAATGCTTCATTCATATCAACTAAAGTGTCAGTAATTTGATATTACATATTACGTCAATTTTTTGTTAATGTTTGTTTATTATTATTTACTTTGTATGATTTTTCTATGAATTTTCTAAATGTATGTTTCTGTTTATCTACTTGAACCAGAGCAACTTATAGCTCAAGTGCTTCTAGTATGTTGCCATCCTTCTGTACCATTAATCTTAATTGCTCTATTTCCCTTACTTAGCATGTCTGCTTTGCTTGCAAGCAATGCAAAATGCTGGAGCTATAGAGTTATTATCTTATGTTCAATTAGTCATTCTTGCATTACAGAAAATTTCCATATATATCCTTTATCCTCAAACTGAATTCATATTATCAATCACATTGATAAAAGCAACAGGCAAATCCATACAAAAACTACTGATTAATTTTAATAAACGTCATCCTGGTAAGGTATGTAGGTTTCAGTTGTTTTTGGTATGTATGTTGCTATGTAGGTTTTTAGATGAGTCTTAACAGATGTTAGTATTCTGCCGTGAAAACTTCATTTAATGAAAAAGCAGCCAATTTCACTTTCGACATGTGTAATGAACAACACTTGAATGATGTACCTTTGAGTTTAGGATTTGCTCCACAGTATTCTGTTGTAAACTGATAAGAACGTGCTATTTTCACAGATTTTTTAGTAACTGCACTGTAAAAACTGAAAAATAAAGAGAAAAAGCTTTATCATTTTTTTCTACTGTTTACATAAATCAGTAGATTTGGCTTGATTCGTCTTCTCAGTTTTTATCATTTTGCCTCTGTACACCACCAACATGGATTTGACAAAAAAAAAAATTATCAAGATTTGATTAAGAAATTTCGCAAAAATATGGCATTTACCATTTAGGGGATTACAGCCATTTGATTAAGAATACCTCCATTTTTAATATTTAGAAAATTGATTGACGAGCAGTTTGATGTCCAGATGTGGTCCGTTCCCTCATTACAAATGAAGCAGATAAAAGGTCTGGAATTGATTTAGGGTGATAAATTGGCATTCACTGTTTGACTGGAGCTTACAATATGAAGTCCAAGTGGATATGCAAGTGAAGGAGGCCATCAATAGCCTGATAAAACAAAATAAATCTCTCAGAGAAATGGCAAAAACTTATAAGTGTTAGAAGAGTTATTGGCCGAAGAAGAGGTAGTCCCGCAAGCAGAAGCCATATCCCCAACGTGACTTTACTTAGCTCTGATTTGTTGGTTGGGAAAACTGCGACTCATAGAAACCATGACTACCCTTATCTATTTGCTGGTGGCACAATAAATAGACAAGGAAGCCTTGAGCTAATACAAGTGTAGCTGTTGCACAATTGAGAACACTTGACTCGTCCAGGTCTCTCTGTTCCCAGATCTCACTGCCAGGGAGGAAAGCAGTGGTGGCTGGCATATGAGTTGTGAGCAAAATTGGAGGCACAGAAAGCCTGGAGCTGCATTAGGGGACTGTTTCATTGAACCCAAGCTGCATTGGCATTTGAGCATTAATTTTTATCCAAATCATTCATTGTCAGTGTTTGCGTATAAGATTTTTAAATGCAGTATCTTGTGGTGGGGTTTTTTTTTTTTTTTTTTTTTACTTTGCTCCTTCTGTTTAAAACAACCTCGGCACATGTGTGTCCTAGCCTCACTATTAAACAGGAGTAAGCACATTTATTTTTTAGTGTACATGCAATACTGAACAAACTTGTAAGAACAGGTCCTCCAGACAATGGAACATGCCCATCCCTATCCTTCACCGACTTTTTTTTTATCCTACACCTGTAAAATATGCATGGAGTCAGGGAATAATGAGACATCAGCTGTGTGTAGCGCCCCCTTGCCGTGGCTATGGGCATGACAATGTAATTAACTAAATTGTTAACTAGGACGCTCCCTAAGTTCTTTTAACTGACCACACAACATATGTGGTAATCTATACGATTTTATGTTAAGTTTGTAATGTAGTGGTTTAGTCCTTATTTTAAACTAATTTAAGTAATCTTCAAAGAACATTAATTATTGTTATAGTAACTGCAATGGAATCACAAATATTCCCTTTTTTATAAAAAGTAGAAAATGTTCACTGTGTAAAGTATGAAATTAAATTACAATCAAATAAAATATTTAAAATGTTTCTTGGTATTACCATTTAAAGATAAATGAATTCCTTGTGTCACTCAATACCAATGAAATCTAATGAAATCGAGTACCAAATGCATAAATCACTTAGCACATTCAATGCAGTTCGAACACAAATAACCATTGAATATGCATTCAATTAAAACACTTCAGATATCAAAATGCAGTGTACAGTAAATGTCCTATGCCAGCATTAAACTCAATTTCCCCCACGTTGCAGGCCTGTTTCGGTGCTTGGGTTCATTGAGACCATAAACTGAACGGCCGTTTCACTCGCGTGAGCTAACAAAAAATGGCAAACCTTTTACCTTCTGGAAGAGAGAGTTCTGTGTGTGTGTGGAAGCAAGCGGGAAAACGTGGTCCTCATGTCAACAGGTTCGCACTGGCGTCTGCCTTTTCAGTGCATCCGCCTTGTCCAGATTGAACGGCTAGATCTTCATCTGTCTTGGCACTTCAGTCCGCAAAGTCCGTGTGCACCAAGGACGATGGTCAACTAACTAGCACGAGGTGTATATTTATATATACACCCAGTCACAATTATACGCGGGAGGTGATAAATATCATTGGATGCGCACAAAGCATTTGACAGGGTTGAATATAATTATCTGTTTGCCACTCTCAGAAAATTCGGTTTTGGACAGAATTTTTGTGGTTGGGTAAATCTTCTCTATTCTAATCCGCAGGCGTCTGTGTACACCAATAATGTTATATCTTATATCTTGTCCCCTGTCACCCCTATTATTCGAACGACGGAAAACGACAACTTAGTGGTCATAGACCGAGGTGGCTGCAACCATAAACTTTTATTATATTGTGAGGATCTCTTCTTATACCTTTAACATCGATACATCCATACATGTTGCATTAAATCTGATCACTAAATTCGTGACAATTTCTGGCTATAAGATACATTTTTCGAAAAATGTAATATTTCCAATGTGACACTGCAAAGCAGATGTCATTTGACATGTTCCCCTTTAAGGCTACACAAGGTTCTTTCACATATCTTGGTGTCTGTGTCACAGAGAAATTTAAATCTATTCAAAAATAATTTAAAAATGGCACTTGAAGGAGCTAAACAGGACTCGACTAAGTGGTCATCCCTTTCATTATCATTAGCAGGAAGAATTAACTTGATTGAAATGGCTATAATATCACGTATTTTTATTCAGACAATTCCCATATTCATCCCTAAAGCATTCTTTACTGAACTGAACAAAAGAATATCAACCTTGATATGGAATAGAATTATGCCACAGATTAGTAGAGGATTTCTGGAGAGGCCGAGCAAGAATGGAAGTCTGGCGCTGCCAAATCTGACACATTACTATTGGGCAGCTAATCTCCTGGCACTTTCATTTTGGATATCTGACATCCCTGAACATGAGGAACCGGTGTGGATACTTATGGAAAAACATCTTAGCTCACCAAATTCACTGGCTGCTTTAACGTGTCCTCCAATTCCAATTCGTAAACACTATCACATGAATGACCCAGTAGTTGTGAGGTCTCACAGAATTTGGTCACAATTTAGAATACATTTTAGACACAAGAAACTGCTTCTGCCAAGTCCTATTCTAGTTAACCGCTTCTTTCCTCCCTCTCTTATAGATCCAGCATTGAAGCTATGGAAGGACAGAGGCGCTCCACATGTGTGAGAAACTTCTTTAGAGATGGTTCTTTCATTTCATTGAACATCAAAAGTGCATCATAATGTTCCAAACAACATTTTTACAGATTCCTATAGATTCAAAATT
Organism: Mola mola; assembly: GCA_001698575.1. Classification (NCBI taxonomy): domain Eukaryota; kingdom Metazoa; phylum Chordata; class Actinopteri; order Tetraodontiformes; family Molidae; genus Mola; species Mola mola. The sequence goes on along the minus strand of KV751348.1, from coordinate 2,574,981 downwards.
TCATTAAGACTTCTTTTCATCTTCTTTGACACAATTAGAGAAAGACTGGGTAGATGATTGTATTAATAGGGATCCACAATCAAAATGTTTTGTTTCATATTTATATGACACAATTCTAACTGTAGCTTCTCCCTCTCTTAACCATATAATGTCCAAATTGGAGGAGGATCTCAACCTACAGATACCAGATGTGACCTGGAAACTAGCAACAAATATATTAAACCCATCCTCTATTTGTGTCAGACATGGTCTGACTCAGTTCAAAACATTTCACAGACTTCATCTTTCCCGAGGCAAACTAGCTAAACTATATCCAAACGTTGATTTAAGATGTGTAAGATGTCATCAGACCAAGGACACGCTTGGTCACATGTTTTGGTCATGGTCGAGATTGAGATTCTTCTGGCTTTCTATCTTTGACACCATCTCTCACGTTTGTAAGAAAAGAATCAGCCCCTACCCAATTACGGCAATATTTGACACCTCACCAGAAGGGATTACACTTTCCGAAAATTAAGCAGTTATGGTTGCTTTCGTTACACTCCATGCAATTGGAGTGTAACTCCAGGAAGTCATGGGTCATTTAACGTAAGAAGGCTGTACTAACAAATTGTATAATGTATGGAAGCCATTCTTGGATTATTTCACCACTTTTGTGTACACTTTTTGCATTTACATTGTTTGTATGCATTTTGATGAAAAATTCAATAAAAAAAATATTTAAAAAAAGATAGTAGCAATTGGTTTCCATGGTCTGTAAACAATCCACTAGGGGTCACAAACCAGTGTATGTCTAGCGTCGGTCCCAAGCCCAGATAGATAGTGAGGGTTGGATCAGGAAGAACATCCGGTGTAAAAACTAAGACAAATCAAACATGCAAATCACAAAAATGAATTTCATACTGGATTGGTTGGGGCCGTGTTAACAACGACCGCCACTGGTGCTTTTGTCAAACAGGGTACCGGAAATTGGGCTACTGTTAGTCAAAAAACAAGAAGAGGGAAACATGTTAGGAGACAGAGATAGGGTAGAGGAAAGCCAACAGTGTAGGATGAACAGTAGGAACTCTAAATGTTGGCACGATGACAGGTGAAGGTAGAGAGCTGGCTGACATGACGCAGAGAAGAAAGGTAGATGTTTTGTGTGTGCAAGAGACCAGGTGGAAGGGCAGCAAGGCTAGAAGTATTTGAGCAGGGTTCAAGCTGTACTATCATGGTGTGGTTAGGAAAAAAAAATGGAGTAGGAGCAATCCTGAAGGAGGAGTAAGCAAAGAATGTTGTGCAGGTGAAAAGAGTGTCAGAAAGGGTCATGAGTGTGAAGCTGGAAATTGAAGGCGTGATGATGAATATTGTCAGTGATTATGCCCCACAAGTTGGCTGTGAGATGGAAGAAAAAGAGAAATTCTGGGGTAAGTTAGATAAAGTGGCAGAGAGTATTCCCAAGGAGGAGAGAGTGGTGATTGGATCAGACTTCAGAGATGATGAGGAGGTGATGGACAGGTTTCATGTCAAGGAAAGAAACCTGGAAGGAAAAATGGTTGTTGATTCTGCAAAATGGAAATGGCTGTGGTTAATACCTACTTTCAAAAGAGGGAAAAACCCAGGTTGACATATAAGAGTGGAGGCAGGAGTGCACAGGTGGACAACATTTTGTGGAGACAATGCCATCTGAAAGAAATTGGAGATTACAAGGAGGTGATGGGAGAGAATGTATCCAGACAGCATCGGATGGTAGTGTGTCGGATAACTCTGGTGGTGAGAAAGAGGAAGAGAGCAAAAGTGGAGCGGATGATCAAATGGAGGAAGCTGAAAAAGGAAGACTGCGGTTAGGACTTCAGGGAGAGGTTGAGATAGGCTCTGGGTGGTTGTGAAGAACTGCCAGATGACTGGGTAACCACAGCAACAGTGATCAGGGAGACAGGTAGGGGGGTGTTTGCTGTGTCATCTGGACAGAGGACAGATGATAAGGAGACTTGATGGTGGAATGAGGAAGTACAAGTGAGTATTCAGAGAAAGAGGTTGACAAAGAAGAAATGTGATAGTGGGAAAACGGTCGAGAGTAGACAGGAACACAAGGAGATGCAGTGTAAGGTGAAGAAGGAGGTGGCAAAGGCTAAATAGAAAGCGTATGATGAGCTGTATGAGAGGTTGGGCACTAAGGAAGGAGAAAAGGATCAGAATCGTTGGCAAGGCAGAGGGATAGAGCTGGGAAGGATGTACAGCAAGTTCGAGCAATTAAGGACAGGGATGGAAGTGTACTAACAAGTGAGGAGAGTGTGCTGAAAAGATGGAAGGAGTACTTTGAGGAGCTGATGAATGAAGAAAATGAGAGGAAAAGAAGGATGGAGGAGTTGAAAACTGTGAAACAGGAAGTTATACAGATTAGTAAAGATAAAGTGAGAAAAGCTTTGAAGAGGATGAAGAATGGAAATGCAGTTGGTCCTGTTGACATACCGGTAGAGGTATGGAAGTGTCTAGGAGGGAGGGCAGGGTTGTTTTTGATGAAGCAGTTCAACATGATCTTGGACAGTAAGAAGATGCCTAAGGAATGGAGGAAAAGTGTACTGGTACCAATGTTTAAGAACAAAGGTGATGTGCAGAGGTGTAGCAACTTGAGAGGGATAAAGCTGATGAGCCACACAATGAAGATGTGGGAAAGAATAGTGGAAACAAGGCCAAGAGAAGAAATGGTGATTTGTGAGCAGTAGTATGTTTTCATGCCAAGAAAGACCACTACAGATGCCATTATTGAGAAGGTCAGAAAGAGCTGCATTGTATATTTGTATATCTAGAGAATGCCTACGACAGGATGCCATGGGAGGATTGGGGGATTTGGAGTGGCAGTGAAGTTTGTTAGACTGGTGCAGGATATGTATGAGAGCAGTATGACAGTGGTGAGGTGCGCTGTAGGTGACAGATGGCTTCAAGGTGGATGTGGGACTGAATCAGGGATCAGCCCTGAGCCCCTTCATGTTTGCTATAGTGATGGACAGACTGACAGGTGAGGTCAGGCAGGAGTCTCTGTGGATGATGATGTTTGCAGATGACATTGTGATCTGTAGTGAGACCAGGGAGCAGGTGGACAGAAATCTGAAGTGGTGGAGTTATGCGATAGAAAGAAGAGGACTGAAAGTCAATCGTACTAAGACAGAATACATGTGTGTGAATGAAAGAGAGGCAAGTGAAATGGTGAGATTACAGGGTGTAGATGTGAAAAAGGACCATGAGTTTAAGTACTTAGGTTCAATTGTTCAGAGCAATGAGGAGTTTGGTAAAGAGATGAAGAAGCGAGTGCAGGCAGGGTGGAGTAGGTGGAGAAAAGTGTCAGGAGTGATCAGTGAAAAAAGTGAAAGGAAAGCTTTTCAAGAGGGTAGTGACAGAGGAAGATGCAGAGGACAGGGAAAGATTGAGGAGGGTGAGTCCCTGTGGCGATTCCTGCAAAAGATAAGTGAAGCTGAAGGAGGAAGAAGAAGGTTTCCATGGTCTGTGAATCCCTCCACCATGCTGGAACTATAAGTAGAGAAGTGAATATATTCACTCTCACCCCTTTTCTCCCTAATGGTATAAAAAACAAAGCTACATGGAATCAGATGAAACTCAAGAATTCATCTCATCTAGGGAAATCCCCATCTATGGTGGACAAACAGTAATATGTGCATCCAACCTATTAATGATCTTTAGCAGCTGCTGCAGAAGACTGCCAGGGGAGTCAGGTGGATGGTAATAATCAGCCATTTCTCAAACTTCATAGTAACACACATACTGGAAAATGTGTTGACTGGCTTATACACATTGGAGCACCTTTATATACTGGTAGGTTTGTCGTGGTTAGGACAACATTATCTACGCAAATTTTCCACAGTGGAGAAAATTTTGCTAGTTTACGGCTGCACAATGCCTGCTCAATTTGCCTTGACTCTACTTAACTATACTCAGTCTGATAGTATAGGTCCCGTTTCAATTCCAAATACTGCCCCCTCAACTTAGCTGGTTGTTATGCCAATGTTGAAGGAAACTACTGCAAAGTCTCTGATGTGAAACACATGTACAACAACGAAGCTATGGACGGGATTGTTGTTTTGATTTTTGGTAAGTGGCTCTTTGCTACAATGAAGAGAGAGTATTTTTTGTGAAGCGGCTCTAGGCACTGACACAACAGGTTGCTGAAGGAGAGTGTGGGAAACATAAATTTTTCAGATGACAAGACTACTGCTCAGCAGCGGTATAACGGTATACTAACAACAGCTATGTATTTAAATATGTGTGTAGCACATTTCAGATCAAGCATTTGCAAGGTTATGACGGTACACCCTGACCAATTCTTGTTCTGCAATCAAATCAAATAAAAAAAATTTGTATAGTCCAAAATCACAAATTACAAATTTTCTCACTTTTACAAACTACAGATGACGACACCCTCTGCCCTTAGACGGGGTGAGGAAATACTTTAAAAACCCTAAATAGGGAAAAATAGAAAACCTCAGTTCTTCCTGAGATTTCTTATTTTTCCCACACAGAGGAGGGATCACTCTTCATAGGATGGACAGATGTGCAATAGATGTAATTGTAGTCTATAAATCCAGATGTAGGAGAAATCTCTTTACCCAGAGGCAGATGTAGTCTTTTGGTTTAGGAGTCATAGTGGTGCATGTACTCAGATTTGTGTGTTGATTATGAAATCTGTAAGTCCAAGAGTATGTGGAATCTATAAATCCAGTTGTATGTGAAGTCTATTGATCCAGAGGCAGGTGTAATTTATTGGTCCAGGAGTTGTTGTTGACCATTTATCCAGGTCTGAGTGTTGCTGATGAAGTCAATGAGTCCAAGAGTATGAGGACTCTATAAATCCAGGGGTATGTGCAGTCTAGCGATCCAGATGCAGGCATAGTCTGTTGGTCCAGAAGTCATCCAGTCAATCCAGCCTAAGATCCAAGTCACAAGATCTCCTCCCCTAATGTGGGTAATAAGCATAAGCAGGACCACAGCAGCAGCTCCCACCAAGACCTTGAAAACCTGCAGGTTGATCAAGTAAAAAGTGAAGAAGTATAGTTAGTATAATGTTTTGTTAGGATATGGACATTTAGAGGAGCAAAGATAGAGTCAGAGGTGAAGGAAAAGAGAGGAGCTCACTGTGTCATAAAGTGTCCCCCCAGCAACCTAAGCCTATAGTCGCAAAACTAAGGGCTAGATAAGCCAGCCCCAAGTATAAGCTTCATCAAAAAAGAAAGTTTTAAGCCTTCCCCTTAAAATCAGAGAGTGTGTCTGCCTCCTGTACCGAGACTGGAAGAATGTTCCACAGGAGAGGAGCTTGATAGCTGAAGGCTCTGCCCCCAATTCTACTCTTAGAAATTCTGGGGATCACCAGTAACTATGCACCCTGGGAGCGTAAGGTTCTGGTTGGGTGATAGGGTATTATAAGCCCTTAAAGTTAGGAAGGCACCTGACCATGAATAGCTATTTCAAAATTCAAATTTATTCTGGATTTGTCAGGGAGCCAGTGCAGAGAAGGTAGTACAAGGGAAGTATGGTTTTTGATGCTGGTTCTTGTCAGTACATGCACTGCTGACTTTTGGACAGCTGAAAAGTCTTTAAAATCGTTTTATGGCAGCCTGAAAATATACAATTAAAGTAATACTATTACACTAAAATAACAAATGCATGAAATAGTTTTTTCTGCATCTTGTTGTTATGGAGGTGAAAGAAGGCCGTCCTTGATATTTGTTTTACATGTGAGTTAAAAGACAGGACCTGGTCAAAGATAACGCCCAGGTTTCTTATGGCCGTGCTCGATGCCATGGTAATGCCATCCAGATTAACTATGTTGCTGGATAATGATTCTCTAACGTGTTTGGGCCCAGCACAATTACTTATTACAGTTTTGTAAGAGTATAACAGAAAAAGGTTATGTCCTTAAGACATGCCTGGAGTTTAGTTAATTGATTTTCATCTGACTTCATTATTGCTTGCTATCAGATTGCTTTCTAATAATATTACGTAAAGGAAGCAAGTATAGGGTGAATAGTAATGGTCCAAGCACAGAACCTTGCACGACTGACGACATGGATGATTCATGGATGAATTTGGTGTTCCAGTCCGTCAGTAGGATGTGATGATCTAATAAAACTAGTACAGAGATAGGTCCCTTATCAGATGCAATAAGGAGGTAATTTGCAATTTTCCCTAATGCTGTTTCTGTACTGTGATGCTTTCTAAAACCTGACTAGAAATCCTCAAATAGATTATTATCCTGAAGAAAGTCATGTAACTGTTTAGCTACTGCTTTCTCAGGAATGTTTTAAAAAAGAGGAGGTTGGATATTGGTCTATAGTTGGCTAGAACTTCTGGATTCAGGGTAGTTTTTTTTTAGGAGCAGTTTAATTACAGCTAAAGACTGGGGTACATAACTTATCTTACAAGAGATAGATTGATTGTATTCAGTAGTGGAGCGCTAACTAAGGGTAAAACATCTTTGAGCAGCGTTGTAGGTATGGGTCTAATAGACAAGTTGATGGTTTAGATGAAGATAATATTGTAATTAGCTCATGGATGTCAATTAGATAAAAGCTCTCCAAACACATATCAGGACCAATAACTGCCTGTATAATACCCGTTGTCGAACTGGAATCTGTGAGTTGTAGGATAGGATCAAAGTCAAATATGATGACAGTGAGAAAGACTATCGCTTTGAGTAAACAAAGTAACCACCTTATATAAGCACTTGTTAATAGATCATTGTCAATTTCGATATTACTGGTTGCCTGTTACTGTATGTCATAGAGGAAGTGACAGTTACACATTTGAGGGGGGCACATTTGATGTTTGGTATCTGGCTCCGGTATATGCTTTGGACCAACTTCTTCTTCTCACAAGATAAAAGATCCTTGGGTCATAAATTAATTCTAACAGAGCAATCATTTTGCATAGCAAGTCATTTTACTTTTCAAACTTTAAGTACAGTTTACCGATAATGGTCAAGCATTAAAGTTATTCTGGTTCTTCTACTAATACTTGCAAACATGCAAACCTGGATGGGGTTGGGAGAAAAAAAAAAGCCTGTAAGAATATGGTAATGTTACTTTGGAGTTTTGACACTTGTTTTGTTTTTATTATAGCCATATTTAGACAGTTTGACTCTAAACAGGAATGTATAATACAGCATATCATGTACCTTTGCATAAAATATGTGTGTGTGTGTAAGGGACAATACCAGATTAAAGTTAGCAGACCATAGTCAAATGATGGCTTTCATTTGTATTTTCATTCTTTTTGCAATCAAAATGTAACGCATGCCACAGACCAAAATAAAAGAACATAATACAGGATATATGGAAAAAGTCTTTTTTAGATATTTTAACATTGAAATGTTGCATAATCTATTAAACTTTTAAGAGCTGTCTGATATTAACAGCCTTTAACCGTTACCACACACATTTAAAACCATCATTGCATCTACCATTCTCACATTTGTCCCAAAGTTTTCCAAGGGCTACATATTACTCAGTATAATGTTGGATTCTTCTCTTCTTCCCCATGTACTTAACTTAGTGTCTCACCTGTGTGTTAACAGCCCGAGAAATCCCCACTTCAGTGGACAGGTATTGAGGGTTCTGTTATTTGGATGTATATGGAGGAGGCAGAGGACTCATGGCAAGAGTTCATACAGGAAATGAAGCATCGTCAACCTTTGTGTGTCAGTTCTGCCTCCTGTCCCTACCTGCATTTACACCTACATCCTCCACCCTTGTCCCCCTCTCGTTGCTCTCCTCTTCCTCCTTCAAATACCTCCTCCCTCCTCTCAGCTTCACATCAATGAAGAAAAAAAAAAAGAAAAAATACAACAGTTGATGTGTCTTTTAGATGTGGTCCAAATTTAACAGAGTGGAGAGAGTGTGTGCTATCGGGAGGTTGTAGATTCAAATACCCTATCGATTTTTAGATTGTGTAACACTAGGCAATCCATCTCTATCCGTAAGAACATTTTGGGAGGTGCTTTGACCTATCATACACCTCAGCAAAACTTTGATTTCAGCTTCCCTGCTAGTTTATTGAGACTGACATTGCAAATGGCAAAAATCCTGAGAGTTTAGAAGAGATTAAAATAGACATGACTACATACTTCTCAAAAGTAAAATACAGGATCACATGTATGTAGGTGAAAGGGGCCGTCAAGCTGAAGAAGGAGACTTACAAGGCATGGCTGGTTTGTGGGACTCCCGAGGCAGCAGACAGCTACCGGCAGGCCAAGCGATCTGCAGCTCGGGTGTTCACTGAGACAAAAACCTGGGTGTGGGAAGAGTTTGGTGAGGCCGTGGAACAAGACTTCCAGTCGGCGCAGAAGTATTTCTGGCAAAATGTTCGGCAGCTCAGGAGGGTAAAGTGGAACCCCGTCCACACGGTCTTCAGTGTGGGAGGGGAGTTCCTAATATCAACTGAGTATATAGTTCGGTGGTGGAAGGAATACTTCAAAGATTTCCTCAATCCCACCAACAAGCATTCCAAGGAGGAGGCAGAGCCGGAGGACTTTGGGGTGGGCTCTCTCATCACTGGGGTCGAGGTCGCTGGGGCTGTCAAACAACTCCACAGCAGCAGTGCCCCGTGGGTGGATGAGATTCATCCCGAGCTCCTCAAGGCTCTGGATGTTCTAGGGCGGTCATGGTTGACACGCATGTGCAACATTGCGTGGACATCAGGGACTGTGCCTTTGGAGTGGCAGACAGGTGTGGTGGTTCCCCTTTTCAAGAAGGGGGACCAGACGGTGTGTTCCAAATACCAGGGGATCACACTCCTCAGCCTCCCTGGGAAGGTCCACTCCAGGGTGCTGGAGAGGAGAGTCCCGCTACTAGTTGAACATCGGATTCAAGAGGAGCAATGTGGTTTTTGTCCTGGCCGTGGAACACTGGACCGGCTCTATACCCTCGCGAGGGTACTGGAGGGGGCATGGGAGTTTGCCCAACCACTCCACATGTGTTTGTGGATCTGGAGAAGGCTTTATACAGTGTCCCTCAATGTGTCCTGTGGGGGGTGCTGCAGGAGTATGGGCTAGATGGCCTTTAGTTACGGGCCATTCGACCTCTGTATTGTCGGAGCCAGAGCTTGGTTTGCATTGCCGGCAGTAAGTCAGACTCCTTCCCAGTCAGGGTTGGTCTCCGCCAAGGCTCCCCTTTGTCACCGGTTCTGTTCATAATTTTTGTGGACAGAATTTCTAGGCGCAGCCAAGCGACGGAGGGAGTCAAGTTCGGTGGCCTCCGGATTCCGTCTCTGCTATTTGCAGATGACGTGGTCCTGTTGGCCTCATCGAACAGTGACCTCCAGCTCGCACTGGGACGGTTTGCAGCCGAGTGTGAATCGGCGGGGATGAGGATCAGCACCTCTAAATCTGAGGCCATGGCTCTCAGCCGGAAAAGGATGAATTGCCCACTCCGGGTCGGGGGAGAGTCGCTTTCCCAAGTGGAGGAGTTCAAGTATCTCGGGGTCTTGTTCACGAATGAGGGGAAAATGGAGCGGGAGATTGACAGATGGATTGGGGCAGCGTGCGCAGTGATGCGGACAAACAAAAACGAAATGATGTATGTATAGCTTCATGAGAATTGAACACTAATGACCGTAGCCGGATAACTATTGACTATTTTGTGTTTCTTTGTGATCCAATCTCATAGTCTCACATTTAATTATATGCCTGTTTTTGCGTTTTTATCATCTTTTTCTCTTTTAAACACTCTCTCTTTTCTTCCATACTGAAATAAGACTTTTGTTTTGTCACCTACACCCCGTATTTGGTCCACTATTTCTGAGAACAACTGTTTGCTACAATCAAAATATATGTCATATATCAGAATATTAGCTGACCAATTGCCCTCAGAGTTTACCACTGCTTCTCTTAACAGGAAATCTGAACTAAAATTGTAGGTTTATGAGTCAGAAAGGAGAGAGGAAAAAGTGAGGAACGCTGTTTGGTTTCTAAGCAACAGTTAACGCTGAGTGGAGTGAGAGCTGCACACACTAAACATACACTACACATATACTGTAGATGACAAACAGGTTGAATTTAACATCTTTTTTCATCAAGTTTTGCATCCAGTTGTTTCTACAGTTATAGGCCTGATCAGAATATTTCATATTTATAGTTAACTTTTATAATATGCAGATGGATTTCAACCTCAAAAACATGGCATAATTGGCACACTCAATGACTTATGGATTGAAAGGCGTAAATGTTTTGCAGCTATATGTTTTTATGTGTTTGTGTGCGTCAGAGAAAGAAGTGTTGGCTTTTGCATGATGGTGGTAGGGTGACTCATGGAGTTATATGGGCGATGATCAGACAGAAGGCCATCTGAGAGCAAGATACACACTCCATCTGGACACATATTCACTGTGAAAAAGAGTGTGAAAGAAGGACACATACAGACACACACACAGAAAGTGAGATTATATTGGTTAATTCTAAAAAAGTAACAGATGAAAATCCCACCTAATATCTCCTGTTAAATTTTATTCATTGTTTGCATAATATCCATTTACATATATTAAAATAATGTATCTATATGTATACAATAATGTCGCTGTATTACAATAATGTATCTACTTTTTTTGTCATTCTGATAAAAACAATAATTTTACACATAAATAGAGATAGTATGTATTTGACAAAATAAATGGAGAAAAAGGGGGAAAAAAAAAGGAGAGGTGGTTGGCTAGTGTTGTCTACACACGTTTGTTTATCTTTCATCGGAAAAGTCCAGAAAACAGGAAACTGACTGTTCATACCTGGGGTGCACTGTCAGCAACAGAAAGTGGAGAGAAGTACTCTCAGAAAATTACACACTGATCACAATCATGTAATACAGTAAAAAAAAGTATACAAAAACACTCACTTTAGGAATCTACTCCATATTACCAGAGACTTGCAATCACATTTTGGGCATAGTTAGTGGTGAAAAATAACAATTTATTTTTGACATTTTGACTTGCCCTGTGCCATTCCATTGTAAAGCATTGTTGAGCTAAATGGTCCTAGTGACTGAATTCCATGCAGGAGTAAATTTCGAAAAACAAACATGCATTTCTCGAAATGTAGAGCATAAAAGGCTGAGAAATAGGACTAAAGTTCCCTTTTGATTACTTGATATTTATACCAAAATATGCTCCATGGCATAATTTATTGGGAAAACAATTTTTTCAATTTTACAATTTTCAGCACCTCCAAAGAGCCTGAATAGAATGAAACTAAATTTTGAAGCCATATATTTTTACTACTGCAATGACTCAGCTGTAAAATTTGCAGTTGAATCAAGCTCCTTATATTGAATCACCAAATATCCAACTATTAAGACTCATCCTGGAATTTTTACCATGTGTTAGCCCGTAGGAGAAAAACTGGGAGTTTGATGTCGCTCTCTGTTAAGCATGAATGTTTTGGTTTAAGACTAAATACCAGGCCAAATTCCCAACACTATTAACACAATTGCACTCTTAGATATAAATTTCTAATTATTCCTCTCTCATTAACAAAAAGGTGATCTTTACCAGTAAACATAGTGCAATATTCATATTTTAGTGTGAAATTGAATGTAGTAAAGTACAATGCTCACCTAGCTTGACAGGCGTTAAAACGTCTTGCAGAAGAGACATACTCCAGGTTCTTATGATCAGTCCCCTCCAGCCAGCATCACCTTTTCTCCAGCACCGAGAGCCAGTAACACCTTGTTCCCACATCATAGTTTCTCTCAGTGGGGCAAACCTTTAGAGAAAGAAAAGCAGATGAATGGAGCTTATGTCGTAGGCATGGACCTCATCCACAAATTAAAATCAGGGTCTGGGAGAAGACCTCCCGCAACTTCTGGAAGGCAAGATCTGCTTGAGGAGATCACTAAAACTTAGCTTGAGGAGACGTTATTAAGAAGTTAGAAGATATGGAGCAGCTACAGAACTCAACATTCTCATAAGTAGTACAGTGCCTGTTCAGGACATGTGCCTGTGCCTAACTAAAATCCATATCAGATGCAATCCCATTTTTGACCACAGTGCGGTTTGAAAGGCATAGTGGTTCTGTCAATGTTTTGGCTCAGGAAGACAAAAGAAGAAGCAGGGCAGAAGAAGATACTCTCAATATAAAATTGGCAAGATATTTATTTTTACTGTTTAACACCTTACGTATCCAAATATCATCCAAAGCACACGTGCACATCTTTGGGTCATGTGTGCAACATATCTCCCAAGTTTGAAATCCTATTGATAATGGTTTTCGCAGTGTGAAGGGAAAAGACAGACATACAGAGATTCCTTGCTTTTAAAGAAGGAAGTGTCAAAAGTGTAGAAATGAGAAAATCTTGTCTTGTCATGGCTTTGACAACCAGGCGATGATCTAGGATATGCTGGTGTTTAAAATTGGACTGGTCTTCCACAGAAAAAGAGGACATCATCCAAGTTGAGAACTCAAAGTGGTTTAAAGGTCTCATGTCTTGGCACGATAAAGAAAATCTTGTCCATGTGTTTATCTATTAATTGACTTGACTGCTGAAATGGTGTGTTTGCAAGTACCTCTAATAAACATCAGTTAGCTAGCTGCAACTGATTTAGAACGTTGCTGCTCAAGTCATCATCAAGATCACTAAGTCTTCCTCTCTGTCAAATGATTTCTTTTTAAATACTGCTGTTGGATTATAGACCCTGAATGGTTTAGACTTGAAATACATTTTTATGCTGCTGCATTATGAACCATTCAGACAACTAAGGTCAGCGAGGAAACGTCTGCTTTCTGTCTGCATAGTCAAAATTGAGTCCAATTATCTCCACCCTCCACCCAAGTCCACATGCTTCTGGTGTCTTGGTGAGATCGTTGTGTGTCCTTTGGTGCCTTTGATTCTGTCCATTCCTTGTGTTTTCATACACTGAACAAAAAACAGGAGTGAAATTTACTTAAAAAAAAAAACTTCTAATTTTCACACAGAAATCCTTAGTAAACATTACATAGGAGATTATAGGATAAGTATATGATAGGACAAGTAAAATCTACTTGCAGTTAAGAATTATTCTTATATATTATACTCAAGTAACTTTTAATGACAATTTTCTGGGTTTGTCAGTAAACTTTACTTATCAATCCATTTAATGATTACTTTAACTAGTTCTATATTTAATTGCTTTTTTTTTTTAACAAAAGAGATTCAAAGTTGGGTTTCTTTGAGTTTATTTGTCAAATATTAAAAAAAAATTACTCACTTTCCATTTCTTCCTTCTTTTGTTTTAACAGTACTGTTTCATTAATTAACTGTCTTTCTATCAGGTTCGGGAAACCGAGGATCCAATAGTACAGAGTCACACAGGGGGCTTTCTAAATCAGTAGTCATTTTAATAAACAAGGTCAAACCGGGAATTCAAACTACGCAAAGGTAGAGATAAGGATAAGGCAAACTCAGTAATCGAAACACAGAATAACGATCGAACAAAAGGAGACTCACAACAAAGATACGCTGGACTGCTCACTAGAAAGACAAGACAATCTGGCACAGGAGGAAGGGAACAGGGGGGTTAAATACACGAGGGAGAGGTAGACAACTGGACACAGGTGGGACACATTAGGGAGAGGGAGTAAACAAACACACCTGGGGGACAAGACCAGACAGGAAGTGGGGAATAGACACATAGGGATTTCAAAACAAGAGGGGAAATACTAACTGACCCTAACAGACAGACGCTTGACACTAGCGGACCCTGACACTTATTAACTTTGTTAGACTATGTTTGTGTTCGGATGCTAACCTGACATGTTAATACATCACAAACTTGCTCGCATGAGTCCATTTATAAGAGCACAGAAAGCAAATTAGATACAAATGATGCAACTAGTGACCTTTAATGAACTTAAATTCCTAGTAAATTATTAAGATGACAAACTGGCAAAGATGGGATTAACACATACACTTTAGTACACAAGGAAGGAGCAGATGAAACTAATGGCGGCAGGGCAGACAATCAGTGGAGGGCAAAAGAATAAAGACAGAATGTATAAAGAAAAAGGAATGAAACTTAGGTAAAATGAAAGTGAATTAGGAACCAAATACAGAAACCCCAAAACCATGACACCTTTGTTTTTATTGTAGAGGATACACATATTTGAAGTGCTACTCAGTGCTAACTAACCTCCATAAAAAAACAACAACAAAAAAACACATATCAAAAACATAGGAACATGGGAATGCTTCGTGATCTTGATTCCAAGGAAGCAACAACTGTTCAACTGCTCTACCACGGATTCACTGATGAAAACAAGGGGCAGAATAAGCAATACTTTATGAAAGCACACAATGTTCACACAGTTGCTCTACCATTTGAGTCATACAGTGACTATAACTCATATAAATGGAATCAAAGTAGGAAGAGAAAGATATTCTAAAACAGAGGAACTTTGCATAGTGCCTCATCTAGCTGTAGCAGAATGTCATTCACATCTGTTCTTAGCTTTATGGTCTTTAAAATCTACATTTGTATGGGGCTATACTCTTTGCCCACATACAGCCAACTCCTACAAAATTGACAGGATGGCACAGATGAATAATGACCGTAAACATACTGAGAGAACAACTCTTTTTTAATCCAAAGAAATTGAATATTCTTCAACGGCAATTTCAGTTACCTGATCTCAATCCAATAGAGCAGATTTTCAGTCACAGAAAACAAAGCTGAAGGCAGAAACAACCAAAAAACCAGCAACAACTGAAAGGGGCTGCAGTGAAGACCTGGCAAAGCATCTCCAGGGAGGAAACTTAAAAGCTGATAATGTCCATTAAAATATAACTATGGTTATACTTTCATTGTTAGTTTGTCCAAATACTTCTGAGCCACTGCAAATGGCGGTACTCTGAATTAAATGTCTGTAATCCCTAAAGGTAAATGTCATATTTTTTTGAAAACTCTTAAGTTAAAGCTGAAAGTCTGCACTTCAATCACATCCTGTTTGTTTTATCTCAAGTCTGTTGTCGTGGTGTATAGAGGCAAAAAGATAAAAATACTGTTTCATTGTTCAAATACTTCTTGACCTAACTGTATAGGGCCCGAGTATAGGAGAATTTGCTGTGTCAGCACAAACAGACTTGATGTACATCTTTTTTTCTCAAAAGATGGTTCACTGTCTCATTTCACATTCTTCAAAAACTCTTTAAAAAGCAACAACCTGTTGATTTATCTTGGTGGTCAGACTGTACTCTCACATCTGTGCCAGGAACACTGGAGACAGGGTTTTGGGCTCAATTGCAATTGCTACAGGCAGAGCAAAATTTAGCTCGATGGCAAACATGGGTTAAAAACCAGTAAACAGTCCAAAAAAAAAAAAAAAAAAAAAACAGATCAAAAAAGTTCAAGGCAAAATCCAAAATCCAACACTAGAAATTGACATAGTAAATTAGGATTAATATATAGAGGGAAGGGCGAAACGCTGATCATGCTGCTTCAAAAGAGCTTGCAGCCTCCTCAAGGACGTATTACACCCTGGTCATCACCCTTTTGAACTGTTGCCCCCTGGAAGGCAATTCAGGACAATACAATCTGGGACAAACAGACTTAAGAACAATTTTTGCAAGTGCCACTACTTCACTAAATACATACACTTAAACACTCACAATAATTTCACAGCAATCTGTGAAATAGTGATGGGGCATTGTAATATGGATGTGTATATATGAATGTTTGTATATGTTTTTAGATGTGTTTTAGCTTGTTTCTTTGTTGTACTTTCTTTATTTTTTTTAACAGTAATCCTTAAGATTCTTTGCACTACTTGCAAAGAATTTTGCAGGTACTGTACATGTGCATTACAATGACAATAAAATGTTTAAAATCTAAACTCTAACAATGAGAAACAGTGAAAAATAATAAATGTGGGGCAGAATGAAAGGACACAGGTGAAACACATCAGGGTAACCATAGTGAAGGGACGCAAAGAAGAAGTGCAAATCAAGAAGCACTTTGGACCATTGAGTACAAAAGCATCGCAGACGTCGTCGCTTTTAGGAAAATAAGAGGGGGAGTTTTCCAAAGTTTTTGATGTGGGCACAATATTTTATCACAAAAATAGCTGATAGATGAATTGATAATGGAAAAATAATTGCATGTATTTTATCACATATAATGAATTTTATCATTAATTGGGATATTTAAACACATTTGAGAAGGGTAGTGCCACAAAAAGTGCATGAACATTGGCAACAATGAAAAACCTGTGATATTTGTGCAGGGAAAATTGAAGTAAACATATTACGTTTTTAATTATTTTAATGTCAGTGCTCTTAGAAGTCAGTTTGTCCTTATGAATTAGCAACACCCACACTAAAATCATAAAATCTTTAATCTTACAAATTCACACACACACACACACACACACACACACACACACACACACACATTATTACAGAGGCGCTGATAGAGATGACCTTCGGCCTGATAACCAGTGCTCAATGTGCTTTAGTGTGTTATATAAGGGAGCAACGAGTTCTAGTCAGATCCTCCTACAGATGCCTGAGCAGTCACGACTAACGTGGATACTCTCCTTCCATCCACTCAGCCCAGCTAACACAGACTTCACCTTTGCTTCTGCTCCTCAGTCCCACACATACACATTGAGTAAAAAAAATCCCCACACATATTAACAGGGTGCACATGTTAATTCATACCAAAAGAAACTGTCCAAATAAGTATTTATGATATGAAAGTTGTCATTTTTTGGTAGACAATACAAAGCAAATTGGTGAATGCAGGAGGAGACAGAAGCACAGAAAAGAGCCAGGTCTAAAATCAGATCAGACACCCATGTCCTCCCAAACACTTGATTGGAAAACTAAAGTGCTAAATGTTTTCTGCTTTGTGATATACATGGTATGATCAATTTCAGCTCATTCTACAAATCCCTCAGGTCCCACATTCTTGTTGATATATTTTTACTGTCTTAAGGTAAAGGGTTATTTCACTATAGACCAGATGCAGCCTGTGGGACCTCAGTACCTCAGGCTCCGAGTAGCCTGTATCTGAGAATAGCAGGCAGATCCTACCCACTGCAGGGAGAGAGATGAACCCTGATGAATAAATATGAAGACAACCTGCACCTCTGCTGCACTTTTTCTCATCCCATTCCCCATATGGTTCTACTGAACAGAAGGATAGCGAAGAAAAATATCTTCTGGGCCATTGTGTTTGCCTATGTGCTAGTGTGCGTGCTCGTTGGTGTGTGCCATGTACGTGGCTGTGTGTGTGTTTGTTTGTGTTTGTGTGTATCTAACTATTGCTCTTTGTGTGCCATCAGCTGAATGCGTGCATACACATTGGTGTACTGTTATGCTGTGTGTGGGTGGCACTGTGTAGGAGTGTTCAGTAGCTTTTTGACAGAGCTTCCAGTAGGATGTATTTGAAAATCTTTTGTTTTATTCTCCAACTCTGCAGTAATCACACCTAGCGCTGTCACTCAAGTGTTGCTGTCCTTGAATGAAGAGAAACTAAAAGGGCTCTTAAAGACTCCTTTTCCCTGATCATCCCGCTTTGGTGTTCAGTGACAGTAATTGTGAGCAGTTAGCATACATTGTTTACTGTGAATGCCTCTTACATTCTGATAATAAACTGGAAAAAGTCTCCTTTATCTACCATAAACCAATGCATCAAAAAACATTAGCTCAAAAACAAATAATGACAAATATGGAAAAAGAATGATGGGATCATGAAATCATCTTGGCTCATCTTCTGGCTGAGTAGGAAAGATGTGTGGTTGGAGAATGGATCCATTCAAAGAAAAGTTGTGCTTCATTTTGACTATCAGCATGTCAACTGTGAATTTGAGAACACAGCCAAACACAATGCTATACACTAGAGATTGAATGAGTCATTGGTTTAATGGATTAATCGGCACCAATATGGCCTTTGGTCAGCTATTGTTTTCGCTGAATCTTGGCTCAAGTAATTATTGATAGCTGCAAGTCCCTGCAAGGGATTTTGCATGGTGATTCCATATTGAAAGTCATGTTTACCTGAGATCATTTCTATTCAAATAAATGGCAACTTTAGGCTATGAGACAGATTGTTGGTTATAATATGACTTTATTAGAAGTAACTGAAGTGGATAATGGCTTCTCTGATAAAAGAATGTTCTCTATTCCCCTGTTGCGTTGTAATGGAGTACACGTGCTCAACTGGAGCTCTGTGTTGTAAACCTCCATTTGGCTGTTTAATTACTGCACATCTTTTGTTTTCCAACACTGCGGATTAACTGAACTGCATATTAATCTGTCGGGCATATCTTTACGCAATGCCGGGAAAGGAAGAAAGGAAAAAAACGGATTCATCAGCAAGCGCTCCCAATGTTAGCAACCAGGCTATATTAGTGGCTATTGCCAAACAGGGAATGGATGTGGCCAAACTTGTGGACGATTTAAAGAAATCAATGGAGGGACGCCTTAACATGATTGATGCATCCCTGTACGCTCTTCAGAAAGAGCACCAGGAAACTAAAAAACACCTGGATGAAACAGATCAAGCACTCTCTGCTGCCGACACTCATATCACAGCCCTGGACGTTATGTGCCAAGGATTTCAAGAGGCTAATTTCGTTCTCAGGGCTAAACTGAACGATCTAGAAGGTCATTCTCAACGACGTAACATCAGGATTGTGAGTATTAAAGAGCGTGAGGAAGCTGGCCGCCCTACAGAATTTGTCTCTCAGCTGATCCCAGAGCTGTTGGGTCGAGACACTTTCACCAAGCCCCTCAAGATAGGCCGAGCCCACTGCAGCCTGAGACCCAAGCCACAGGCTAATGAGCGTCCTCGAGTACTGATTGCCAAAGTCCATAACGAAAGTGACGTGAGAACCATCTTTAAGCTCGGCCACGACAAAGCACCGCTGCGCTACAACGGAGAGGTGTTCATATTTCCTAACTACACGGCGGAGGTGTCGTCCCGGCGGCAAGCCTTCAGTAACGTGAGGAAAAAGCTCACAGTTGGCGCCAATTGTACCTTACTTTTTCTTGCTAAACTCCAGGTCGTCCACAACAGCATGAAGAAAGACTGACTCTCCAACTGATGCTGAACGGTTTGCTAAATCTTTAGTGGGACAATCTGACTGATATAAACATATGATGTGCCATTGTGGCCTTTTCCTTCATACTGTGCAGCTACTAAGTTTAGAAATGATACTTGTCACTTTACGTGTATGATAAATGCACTCTTGCTCAGGTGCAGTTCACCGTTTATCTTTAATTTTGTTTCTACTTGGAGGAGCACAGGGCTGTTGGTATAGGATAGGTTAGTTCTATTCAGTCCTTGTAAGTTCTGTTACCCAGCAGCTTCCTTTACAGCAATAGGGATGTGCCGCTTAGTTCTTCAATTGTGGCTTAGGGTGTGTTCCGGGGTTTGTGTTTTTTTGTCTGTCTGCCAATTCTACATATGTCACATGTCAGCCTTTACTTTCTGTTGATTCATCCTCTTAATGCAGGATAGGAACAAAGTAGGTAGGGAATGATCCCGATCACGTTTGTCTCTTGGAATTGTAGAGGTCTGGGTAAGGCCCTTAAGAGGGGGAATGTATTTGCACAACTCAAGTCTTTGACATGTGATATTATCTTTCTACGGGAAACCCACATTCTGCCAGCAGAGCAGAGATCAGTATGGGTGTCACAGGTGGACCAGTCCACATTCTCTTGCGGGGCGAGGGGTGTTGCCATTATTAGTCACAAAACTGTCCCATTTATATTCAAAGCTATGACTGCAGACCCAGGTGGGAGATATGTTCTTGTCAATGGTTCCATTAACTCAATCCCAGTAGCTCTTTTAAATATCTACGCCCCTAATTTTGACAGCCCGGATTTTTATTGTAAGGTCTTTAACGTTGTTGCTGACCATAATGATATAATGTAGCACTGTCGCCTCACAGCAAGAAGGTCCTGGGTTCGATTCCGGGTCAGGGCGTTTCTGTGTGGAGTTTGCATGTTCTCCCTGTGTCTGTGTGGGTTCTCTCCAGGTACTCCGGCTTCCTCCCACAGTCCAAAAACATGCAAAACTGGGGGTTAGGTTAATTAGTCACTCTAAATTGCCCGTAGGTGTGACCGTGTGTGTGGATGGTTGTTTGTGTCTATATGTCAGCCCTGCGATGAACTGGCAACTTGTCCAGGGTGTCCCTGCCTTCGCTGGAAGATGCTGAGATAGCTAGAATTGATTATTTTTTAGTCGACTCAAAGTCAATTCCGAATACAATTAGTTCATTGTATAATAGTATTTTAATACCATGCTCCACTCTCAATTCAAATGAACTTTAATCTCACTACGTGTCAATACAATTGGACATTTAACCCGTTGTTAAACTCAGAGGAGAGTTTCTGTGACTACATATTGGCGAAGAGCATAGATTTCCTGCTTAATAATGATAATTGTGCAGTTTCAGATTCAGCTCTCTGGGAGTCCTTCAAGACTATTTTGCGGGGCAACATTAACTCTTCTCAATCATTTAGTAAAAAAGACACTTCAGACACTTCCGCATTTTGAAAATATACCAGAGCAACACAACATCTACGAAATTATGACTAGACCTCCTACTTCTAAACATTTAATTTTACAATTTGCTGATCTTTTTTCTACGGTGGCCCCCTTCTTTGCACCTGAACCATCAACACTACACACCAGCTCATCCAATTCAAAGTCATCCATCGATTGCATTTTTCCAGAACAAAATTGAATAAGATCTTCCCCTTGGTCTCTCCTACTTGTGATAGGTGTAAGACAGATGTTGGGACTCTGGCTCATCTCTTCTGGCATTGTTCCAAGCTCAGGAAATTCTGGACTAATATATTTCGTTTGTATAGCGATATATACACAACAGACAGTTGGAACCTGAAGGCCTCCTGGTGATACTGGGCTGTTCTGATTTTTCTTTGACTGTTTCCTCTGCATTGCAACAAGCCCTTATGTTCGGTATGGTTATAGCAAAAAGGGTCATCCTGAGAGAATGGAAAGCAATACTTCCTCCTTGCTTTAAGAAATGGTTGAATGACTTAGTATCATGTATATATCTTGAGGAAGTTCGGCACACCATGTCTAATGCACATGCTGAATTCTTAAAGGTTCGGGGGCCCTTCATTGAGTACATTAAATGGTGGATGCAATTACAAATGCAATTGCAATTTGTCATGACATTGACTGCTTATTTTGGTAATGATGTTTGTCCAAAAAAAAGGTCAAAAACTTAATTTTTATCAGAAAGCATCTTAAAAAATAGCTAAGATGCAACAAAGTGTATTGTGGCACATATATTCTCATAGCTAAGGGAGGCAGCAATAAAATAATTCTCACGGCAATAAAAGGTTCTGTCAAATCCCTTTTTAAATAATGAGGCTTGTACTACAATATTAATGTCGTATGTCATGAATGAAAATAAATGTTTACACTGAAACTACTTCATCTCAACAAATATAAGACTGTGTGTGTGGTGTAATTGTTGCAAAAGCAGTTCATAAATGCTGGCTACATCAGAGAGACACAGAAAGAGTCATGCATTACCTCCTGTAGATAGATGAGAAGTCAATAATGTGTTGTGGAGGCATTTCTGCCTCATTTATGCTAACAAAACTCATATGATCTCCCAGCTTCCACAATTATTACATTTGATCTGCACAACTTGTTACAGACTCCAACTCAACACCAAACACAATGAATGTGCACATCAGCCTTGTGCCTCTGAGGCTTCTTCTATATGTACCACTAGAAAAGAGTGCTAAAGAGGTTAGAGTAATGTGTATCTACTGAAAAAACATCTAAAGGGAAAAGAAAATTGAAGCCACGGATGTGCTGTAAAAACATGTTCTTTTAAAGCCAGCTCGAGGTCTTCAATGGACTGTGACCATATGACTGCGTTGGTGGCTAGGCCGGGCAGAATTGCAGGCAATGGATAGATATATAAACAGCAAGTATGCCATCAAACTTCAACCAGGACTTCTGCACTCACGGCTCCTTCTCTAGTGCTTTGCCAAAGGTCTTCTTAGTTCCTTTTACTTAACGTTCGCCTAGCCATCCACCCCCATACAACTAATAGGGTTAGTTAAGCCTCTATTGGGGGAAATGTCATGTCAGTCATGTCAAATGTTTACCCTAAAGGCATGAATGGCAGCAATAAGGAAGGGGACAGGTATTGAGTGGAAACCTCATTGCGATCAAACCTTTACCCAGGACCATTTTCTGAGGCAGAGGGAGCAGTAAGAGTTCAAAGAGTTAAATGGAGATGAGGGTATGAGCCTGGACATGAGGAAACCGATCCAACGTGTGCTTGTTGTTGTTTGCTATGATGTGACTTTATATGTAGATGATTAGTGCTATGACAGATAAATCTGTAGGTAATTCATTTGGCAAAGGGGTATGTTGAATTCTTGTGTTATGTGTCATGTATGTGAGTGTGTCTGTGAGTTTGCATACTGTGTATTCCTAGCGTGCGAGCTGCATGGGGGAGTACAGAGAAAGCACCTGGCTGAGAGGTGAGTCACAGACATTGGTAATCACTCTGACATTTAATTGAAAAACTTTGGGGAACATAATGGTACCTATTGGCATGAGCAGACATACACATAAAAACGTAGACAAGCACATGCAAAATAATAGTACATTATATACACATGCACGCTAAAAAGCCTTCTGCGGTATTCACCATTGTAAAACCTGTGCTTAATACCTTGACTCGTGCACATTAAGGCAGAGAAGCCAGAGGAGGGAAAAGTGCATTGAGGCCCCAGACAAGATGACAGTCAAAAGGATACAGTCAACTAGTGCTACCAGTGCCAGTGGTAACAGGAGGCAGATAGCAGTCATGAAGAAAGAGTGATTGAGAGGGTAAAGAGGTGACTAATGCAGGAGATGCTGATTAGCTTACTCAAAAATATGGTTAGAGTGAAATGGAAAGGCAGTTTATAGCTTCTGGGGCTGAGTACACTGAAAACTTGCTAATGAAGTGTTTCACTATGGAGAACAAAGGGAATTATTCTCTAGTGAAAGAAAAAGTGAGTACTTTCACGAGACAAATCATTTCCACTTGATCGCTGATTGCTACTGAATTTAGCCACAAAGGTAAAGGATATGGCAGTGGGGTTTTCTCAGTTGATGGTCTGTCTTTTTTGCATGTGCAATAATAATACAGGCTTGCATGAGTGTGTGTGTGCGTGTGTGTGTGTGTGTGTGTGTGTGTGTGTGTGTGTGCGTGCGCGTGCATGTGTTTGCAAAGCTCATCAGCATGTTTTAAGGTCACATTTGATGTCACTGTGCTTCCCCGCAGTGAATGGGCTAACTGCTGATTGTGGTTTGTCTGACTCACTGTGGTTTCTCTCTATCAGATATAGTCAGTTGTGTATATGAGAGTGTGTGTGTGCGTGAGAGAGAGAGAGAGAGAGATAGTGATAGAACGACCAAAGGAGAGATAGACTTCAGTTTGTCGATATGAGTCAGATGTGTTGTGGGGTCCTCAGTCAGAAAAGGCAGGGTAAATGCTAGCACCGGGCCATCTTCAGCAACGCAAAGATCACAGCTCCATCTGTCGTTTTGCATCAGAGTGTTTTTTTCCCCTTGCGCCCACACGCCACATATTGCAAAGTACAAAAGCCCTCATTGATTTACCCTCTCTTAGAGTTTTGATGTTTTTGACACACTGTAAAAACGCCCATGTTTTTTCAGACATTCTGCTTTTGAATTTTTCAATCTTTTGGTTTCTTCCCCCCAATTACCTTCTTTTCAAGAACAGTCACTATTTGCTGATTGTCAGCTTGTATAAAGCAGACAATGACTTTACAGTATGTGCAACTGTGTGTTAGACAGAGAGAGAGAGAGAGAGAGAGAGAGAGAGAGAGAGAGAGAGAGAGAGAGAAAAAAAAATCATTGTTAAAGAAATCAACTGCTGGCTAATATTGCAGCTACCACTGCACGAAAGTCCTTGAAATTTCATTTGTTGCTCTGGTAACAGCAAGGATGGGTTTAGGTGAGTATGAGTATGAAAAAGTGAGTGCACAAGAGCTATGCATGCAGTTTGTGTGTGTCTGTGTGCACACCTATGTGTTGTTGCAGATAGCACAAACTCTGAACGTATCTTTGTCCTGTATCTAATGATCATAATCTTTTCCAATCATTGCATTCTACACACCATTCTACATATTTTGCTGCTAATTACTTTCATTTATGCAGTAATGTGTGTACATTGTTCCAACGCTTATAGGTTTTTACCACCATTTTCTATCGCAGCGTAATATCTGGAAATGGGGGGGCTTTTTACTGTGTATCTGCACTTCCCAAATGCCTAAGTACATCCTTGAATCTCCATTAAACATGTTGCTTTCATTGGGTTCAAAACCGACAGTCCCTTTCACCAGGTTGTCACGCCCTCATCATTGTGCTGCTATTTAACAATCCTGCAGCTGAAAAAAAAATTTGAAAACTGAAAGTCACTTCTCTAGCGCAGACCTTTTTAAACAATGTTTCAATTTTACTTTCAAATGATTATGTTTTGGATTTTTTTGTTCCAAAGTCCATGCGTGAGTGGTGGAGGTGAAACCCATTATAAGATGTGTCAGTATAAAGAGGAGAGAGCGACTGAGTGAGAGGGGGAGAGAGCAGCTCTGTGGTGTTTGATGAGTGGGCTGCCATGCATTCTTTTAGCCTTATTCACTTAGTAGTGTGGGCGTCTAATTCGTGTTTGTATTCAGCGGGTTTACCTAAGGGGGAAATGTCTTATTACATGCAGTCTTTGAAATCGATGACTAATTGTACTCGTACCTCTTTTCCTATCCGTGTTTCTCAACAGTGTCCCCTTCTGGACTCAGACCTGATGGTCTTCAAGGGGAGGATGTGGATCTGTGCTGTTATAGTCTTGCAAGAAGTGCTGTAAAAACTCTGCAAGGTTGCTGAAAATATACAGTATTCAAATACCCCCCAAAAGATGTGTTTTTCCCATCAAACATGGCCGTGGGGAAAGAAAAAAAAAGACTACACTGAGTATTCATATATGTGGCTCGTATGACTACAGGGAAGCTCAAGAAATGGAGGAAGAGTGTGATTGAGAAGCAATAAGACAGCTGGATAAAAGCAGGGAGAGAAAGTAATGCATTCTCCTGACATGAGTCACTTCTGAGTGAAATCTTTCAAATCTAAAATCAAAAATATAAAACATAATTTTTCAAAAAGATGAAAAAGAGAAGCAGATAGATGTAGAATTTATCCATCACAAAATCACCCGCAGTAACCAGTACAAGGGTCCATTTAAGTTGACGGGCGTAGGCAATACCTAGCTAACTGATAATTACACATTAAGGAGCTGACAATAGGTAAAGCTAAAACACATCAGTATCATACTTTATGATGACTGTATGTGGTGCTCCACAATGTCACTTATACTTTCTCTTCTGTTATAAGTTCATTTCTTTGTAGACAGTAGACAGTGTGTGCAGATTCAGAGCAACAAACTATGTGTGAAGAAATGGGCTGTCGGGGCATCTTCAGACACCTGTGCTGATGGTGTTGGTTAAGAAATAACACAACAGATCAAACCCATCAGATATCAACTTTCTTAAGTCACCATCATGAAAAAAAAGGTGGCATTGAAAGATTTTTCTTTAGTAATGTACTTTTGTCATAATTATCAATTCAACAAACAAAAGGCAATCTTGTAAAGATAGAGACAAAATGTCAGGCAGGTGTTAAGCAACCCCATTAAACAAGGACTGCATTTACATAGCACCTTTCAAGTCTACCGACACATTCAGCCACTCATTCACATTACACTAGTGGCCACGACTACCAATTATTGCCCCTTTTAAACTCACTTTGACACTCCTCACATTATAGTTGTCTACTAATTAGGTACCTGGTTTGATTTTCAGTACTATTGTAGTTGAGGTTCCATGCGAGCTGAGGCAATACTAAAATGGTAAACCAATCCAGAGAACTGACTGGTCAAAGAAAATCACAAATGCTTAAACAAGTACTTGACAATGAAAATTTGTCTCATCGTTGTCACAGTCACATACCAAGAATCGAAAAAGCAGTCCCCTCAAAAACCCCCATCGCTGTTGTTGTACATGTGTTTTGCGTTGGTTACTTGACAGCAGTTTAACTGCAACATCACAGCCATCTATGTTTAGGGGGTGCCATATACAGCGAAACATGACACACCTGATACCAAAAGTACACAACACTGTACTATAAATATTATACATAATTACATAACTATCTTTCCAGTCATTTCGATACCCAATGCCTACTACTGCTAGGGAAGAATGTGTACATTCCATACACTGTAGAAAGTCAAAATTGTTAAAAGTGAAGATATGTGTTTTTCATCAGACAGCAATGATTTACATCACTGGGACAAGAATGTCTAAGTTATCTTGCTGTCATCAGAATTAGAGTGTGCATTAGAGCGCAGAACCTGCTCAGCTGTAGTCATATGATGATTGAGTTAAGGATTTTGCAACCAGGAAATGCAGATGTGTGCATCTGTAGAACCCCCTGCAGCTGCTGGAAGATACCTCTGTAGATGTTTAGTATAATATACATTGTCTTTGCAGAGAAAACAAAGTTTTCTTAGTTTCTGTGTTTTGTGTGACTCATTCTACAGGTGTGTTTGTGTTTCTCTTACTTATTTCTTACTTACTTATTTATGTATGAATATCTATGATTACTTCAACAATGGTAATAAAATAGAAAAAAATGACAAGGAAGGAAGACTGCAATTCAACATTTATGTGTGCGTGTCTGTGTGTGTGTGCGCAATATACATGTCTTAGTAAATGTAGTACAACAAATGTTTAACCAAAAATGGTGCAAAACTTTTTCCTTTGTCACAGAATAAAGAGGTACTCAGCTGCCTGCTCAGCGCAAACTTATTTCAATTTGGTCTGAATAGTTACAGTGTCCTCACACATACAAAAATCTACATATGCTCTCCAGAGCAGCTTGTCAGCTGGACAACTGGTGCATTTGTTAAAAGTAGATTTTAAATTAAGTTCTGCATGCCTGTTGTGCTTTCTCTGCATGTTGAGGATGAGAACAGACACATATGGTGATTCACGGCCATGTGTCATGAGGATCCTTGAGAGGACACTTCATGTGCCGACAGATATGTACTCTCACAAACAGGTTGTTGTTATGACGAGTACTGTGCTGGCTCCTGCCAAGAAATAAATGTACAACACGATCTATGCGAGTGATAAACTTCTGTATCAAAACTGCCAACTTACCCGTTCTGATAAATACAGGAATGTGTGATGCCTAAGTGGTCATGATACAATGTTCATTTTAAGATAACCTCAGGTGGCAGGTCTTCATCAGATGAATAAGCATTAGGTCTTGGGAAAACCTCATGTCTCAGGCAAAAAGACCCTAGATAAATAGTTAAAATTGTGAACATCACTCTGCCAAGGCTTTTCAATTTCTCAATTTAACATTTTTATGCATAAAATGACACCAGTGTCATGATTCCAGTAGTCACTGCAACATTCGTCTACATAATTTACTATTTATTCTTTTTTTTTCATGCCAAACAGGAGAACACACAATCAAATTATTAATTTTAACTTCATTTCAAACAAGGTTAATTGCACACAAAAGCTTTTAACAAATGGAAATGAATAATGGCATTCTGTAAACCCATATACTTATTCAAATCCATACCACTGACAGATTATATTCAGAGTCCTGCATGGGTCCAGCTTTAAAAACCATGAATTGACCCTTTATCTTCAATTATCTGTCAAACCCACACCTTTCTAGACCCATTAATTAAAGTCCTGTGACTCGCCCGTGGGCCAGGATTGAACACACAGGCTGTAAGAGTTGTGTTAAGGGTTGTTGCAGCAGCTGCTGCACCTCTGCAGTTTTCCTTGGGGACAACTTGCCTACCTTGCAGTTATCAGATACTATTTTATGACACTGTTTACAAACATCGAAGCCACTGACAACCTTATTCTCGCAGTGTGTTATCAAACATAACTTCTCCCAAGTTCCACTTGACCACGGATTGCTAACCTAGTAGAGGACTTGTGTCTGAATTCGGTCTCTCAGGCCTTCTTTCCTCCGCGTCTCCTGATACAAAAACACAAATGTGCCCAGGAGAGCTTTTTGGATGGGCAGGGGAGTGAGTTGTTTGCTGTGAGTGTGCATTGGGAGAGAGAGAGGTCCTGTCCCATTTCCAGTACTGCATCCTAAAGGCTTCCTAGGCACATGTTGAAAGTGCACTTTAGGGTGTAAATGTGTAAAGGGAATGAAGTTGTTAAGAGCAGAATTTGGAGAGTTGGAGAGTTTGGAGAGTTTGGAGAGTGTACATGCCACTTATTATGTCACTTCTGTTTGTGTTCAGGAGAAGAAACAGTGTGCTAGCCAAAAAAAAGATAGAAACATGCTGCTGGCCGTAGTCATGTTGTTTACTGTACTGCTGCTAAAAAATATTTTTTAAAAAATCCTCACCAGCGTATTAACAGGAGTATTCAGAACTGCAGGAAATGTAGGCTTAATCTCCTGATCGAAAAATGAATGCTGATGCCCGACCAACAGGTAAATGAACTTTGTTTTGTATTTCAATCAATCTTTTAGGATGGCTAATGTGTGTCTCTAATAATAGCTGTGATATGACATCTTTTATACTCTTTGCTACCAATTATACTGTTTATTTATTTATTCTTTATCACTTTCTAATTGGTTAGGCACTCAAAACGTCACGCTAGAGGGATTCCAAGTAATGCCCTTAAGTGTAGTGAGGTAATTTGTGCATTTAGAGTACACAAGGAAGGGGACAGAGAACAACACTAGAGAACTAGGAAGCAAAATTGTTTTGAACCCCTTAGCGAGAACATACACTTGAGGGGAACAGGAGTGCAAGTGTTGATGTTGGGATAGGGCCTGAGAGAAGCAAATTGAATTTTATGCCAACAGCTCGAAGCTTTCATATCACAATTTAGACTTGATGGCCGTGTTATAGTAATTTACTGTATCTCACATGGAAAAACGCTACAGGTATATTGATTATATTTGATATATTGCACACTGCCAAGTCTTGCACGAAGCACACAGTGACACTGCGGTTAAGATGGAAAATGCTCAGATGTTATTCCCAGGAAGCAAGTGTGCAGGTGGAATACTCTACCTGAATTGTGATGGAATCTATCATTGAATTCCTGGAAAAGTTTTTAAGTTCTGTTTGAGGGGGTTCCCACAGTATTAAACAATGCAGCCCTTATAGAATTAGAAAAAAATAAGGTTAAATTTCTAACAACAATCTCCAACAAACAATCAGCCCAGCTGCATCTGGTAGAGCTCACCTGACAGAGGAAAGACCCTGACCCTGTTTGAAAACAGATGAGGGAAATCCCTGATATGGAAACCTTGGCCTGGTGAATAAAACAATTTTCATGATTTTGGGGGCTCCTAGTGCTCTGCCCTGGGCTCCTCCCCTCTGTGTCTTTCTCTCTCCCTCTTAGGGGCGGGTTCATTGAGTTGGCAGCTGCAGCAGGTGGCACTCCTGAGGATCACCGGTCATTCATGTGGTACTCGTTGTTCTGGTCCACTTTTCAAGAATTACACTTTGTGTTACTTTTGTGACTCTGGGTTTTTACCAGTTACTTACCTCAATCTCCTCTGCTTTTAGGAGCACCTGCTCACCTGCACTGCAAGCTGCCTCTCGACAACTCAACTCCTCACTTTCTTACAATAAAACCCTCTGCACCATAGTCTGTGTCTTGCGTTTGGATCTATATGCTCGCTAACACTACGAAAGTAATCTTCCAAAAGGGTGGCCGACACATTCTGCACCTGCAGGTTGCCCTGTTCATGCCTGGCTTACAGTCATCGTTACCCAACCCTCACAGAGCAGATGTGCGAGTGCCTGGCTGAAGTCCACGGCACTACCGGTCTGCTACAGTAGCACGAAAGTGCCTGGAGTCGTCAGCAGGCTTCGATCTACCACCAATGAAACTATATCAGAGGACACATGGGTGATAATGTAGAGCACCAATGTTCCTCCCCCTCTTTCCATTAATTTCGCCTTCCTCTAATCAATGTGGTCTACATCACACAGCTTTCAGGTCATGCACTGTATGAACAAGCTCACGCATGGTGCTTTAAAATACTGCACACATGTAAGGAAAATGTGTGATCAAATGCAGAGCAGCAATTTAATGCGCCCAGTCCTTGAATATGATGTTTGCTTATTAAAGAAATAGCAGCTTATTCACCGTGAAAAATATGCGATCATATAACACCTGCCGTTCATTATACCAATGTAAACGCGATACAGTAATACTCTCTGCAGACCAGAAGAAACTGTCTAAACCTTTTCCATCCTCAATTGAAATTAGATTTATACAGAGCCCCTAAAATCCTGTTAAGTGTTGTTTTTTTGGTTTTTGGTTTTTTTTTTTAAATCTTGTGCGCACAAAGTTATGAAGGTTCATAAAATGAAGTTTTATGAAGTTGATGACACGGCCTTCGTCTGAGTAATACTTCCTTCAGGTGAGCCTTTTGTCCTTCTGTATGCAAAGCAAAAGATTTCTGATGATGACAATCCCTTATCTTAGGACTAAGCTGCAAGAATGTCTTTGTTAGTCACTCTGAAGAGACAACACTTTGCATATTTATATGTAGTGCATTGTTGAAGGATTGAGGAAGTAAAACAAGAATAAAAATAGTATTAAAATAGTAAATTAATAGTAGTAAAATATTATCAAAAACATTAGAAAAATATACACTATTTAACGTTTAACAGAAATAACTATTGTACAGGAGTAAGTAGTTATTAATATGAATGATATATGACAGGCTCTTTCTTGATATGCAAGCAGATTTCCTTTTCTGTATAGATTCCTATCACTGATAGACTATAGATATCGAGACATCAAATGTTTTTCCTGCGGTAATCCAGCAACCGATGAGCAAGTGCGCTTGAGGTCTGAGTTGATTTAAGTTTGATGGTCTAATTTTTGACATCAAAGTGGACTTTTGTAAGTCATGTGACATCCCCCTGTGGCATCCTGGTCGCACATAGGTTGTATTGACCGAAGCTACACAACCTTGAAGTACTTGGGGCCAAAATAACAGAGGAACCTGCACCAATGGGGTAAGGCTAAGTTTAACACAGCAGTCTGGTGTGAAGCATGCATTAAATTTACCTTAACTGAATAACAATGACTGTATATCTTAAAAAATAGACACAAAAATGAAGAAATAAACACGAAAAGAAGATTTACAATATTTCTCAGATTAAAATGAAATAAAAAAATTTAATTCTAACTGGATGGTGATTTTAATGTCTATGTTGTTCATGGCAGGACCTTGAAAGCACAAGTGTCTTGAAAGGCCTTTTTCAGAAGTACAAGGTCTCTCTCTGCCATGTTTTTATGTTGTGAAGAAAAGCAGGGATGGGAAACGGAATGCTTCAGCTTTTTCCTCTAACAGAAAGTCACATATTTCTAAATGAAAGGCCTTTCGCAACGAGGCTGCAATCATGTTTCTCTCAAAAGGCTGTCTGTCCTTTGGCCTCAGACATCTCTTATAGATAAGTGAAAGGAAAGAAAGCAGGGGGAACAAATGAGAAAAAGTGCATAGACAACCTCTTCCTCACTTCCTTTTCTACACCTCACCTTTTCTTCTCAACATGGAACCTCTATCTCTCATTGTGCCTCCATTCTAGGCTGTGTAAATGTTATCAGTGTATCCATCCATTTACCATCCAGCCATTCATCCATCTTAGATATTTGAGCAGGAATTAGCAGTTAAAGCCATAGCATTGTTTCCCACGCTGAACATTGATGGGTTAACAGAATTGCGTAGGAGTAGTTTCGATACTTCAGGTAGGTCAGGTTTTTTTTAACATGACTGCATACCTGTGTGAAACTGTTTGTGTTTGCGTGTGTGCGCATGTGTGTGCATGTGTTTGCAAGTTTGTATTGAGAGACATGAAAAAAGAGGAAAGGAATCCAATCATTCTTGATGCAGTCGGCCCAGACAACAAGCATAACTAGACAGCCAACCAGATTTCTGGGTATTCTCCATCATCAAGTTCAAAAATTCACCCTATTTCAATTCTTTACTGGTAGAAACAAAACCAAGGCTAACATCTAAAATCAGTAGAATTATCAATACCTTTTGGATTTTTTTTTTCTATTTTTCATTTTCATTGTTCATTGTTGATGTTGAGGATAGCTTTGATTTACTCCTGATGTTCTCTCAACTGCATCATGAAGTCTGCATTGAAGAGGTTGACCAGTTCATCAGTTTTGCCAAATAAACAGAACCAAAAGGTCATTTGTTTGCTGTTGTACTTGAGGGGACTTGGTATCACTGGTTTCCGATTGCTGCCAAGCTTCTATAAGGCACAGCAGAGATGTACTTCATATATTGAGCGTGTTCAGCCAGCACATGACTGACATCCAACATTGAAATATGGTTGAAATAATGTCAGTTGATTTCCCTGTTTAGGGTTTTTTAAGTTTTTCCTCACCCGGTTTGAGGGTCTAAGGGCAGAGGATGTCACATCTGTACAGTTTGTCAAAGCCCAGTGAGATAATGTGTAAATTGTGATTTCGGGCTATTAAAATAAAATTTGATTTGATTTGATTTGATTTGATTCCCATGTGTGTGCCAAATGACATGCATAATCCAATGGTTTAGCCATACAAACTCTTTAAAAGTGAAAATTTTGTGGGAAGCACTATGTCTGAGACGTATGTCAGATCTAAATTTTCTTCATGAATGACTTTATTCTACATTAAATCCTTGCGTCTCTGTGATGCCAAAAGGTGTACCTTCTGCATCTGATGTGTTGCGAAATGTCATTGACGAGCTTGGCATAAGCATGGGCTGGGTTGACAGCTCTAGCAAAAGTTAGTAATAAGACACTGAGTATCAATTTACATATCCACAAAACAAAGGGGGGAAATCATGCTGTAAACTTGTTTAAATCAATGACTTTATGGTATACTATGACATGTCAAAAATATATGAATACACATATTTCTGAGGTAAATGGCTTTGCAATCAACTATTTAGATCCAACATCTTAATCCTGCAGCACCACACACTGATATGGCTTATTTCTTATATTTGTAGAGAAACTTTGCTTCTTTCAAAATGACAATAAAGGAAGCTCAGTAAAGAACTTGATACTTGATTACCTTGTGGATGATTATAAATAAATCCCTGCAGCAAGGTCTCGAAATGTTCCGATTTTTTCAGGAAAGTGGATGCTGTTATGCTAGCATACTAATGAACATTTGAGCATGATACTCTTTTTCCACATACATGAACTTCAGCCACTTGTAGTTAAAAGCATCCCATTTAGTTCAGATTTATCTGTGAGACATGGCTGGAGGAGGAATGGAGAACTAGCCAACGTTTGATGATCATATAAGGTATGTGTAGGCTAGAGTGAGAGAAAGAATGATACTTCAAGTATTATGTTATTCAAAATTAAACACACACGAACAGTGATGTAACAAGTGCTCATTAACGAGTAATCTTTTGTGCATGTTTTCATGAGGAATGTTACTGACGGATGACGGATCGCTGCACTGTTACCATGTTGTGTGGATGGACAGTTAGGGTACCTGCAATTAGCTAGACACACTGTGCTGTGTGCTCTCACTATCTTTGCTCTTTCTCTCTCTCTCTCTCACACACACACACACACACACACACCACTGAAAAACTTGTGAACATTTCTTGTGACCAAGTCTTGCACTTGGTCTTATAATCTGAATTTCCAACAAAAAAAATGATTCAGAGGACCTCTTTTTGGTAAGTTTCTTTTTTTCTTTTTGTTTATTTTTGAGGTTACTTATATATTGAAATAAGAAAAAAAAACAAAGTCAAATTAAATAATGTACACTCAAGTTTTTTTTTTTTATTGTTATGATTCAATACAGGATTTAAGGAGTCATTAACATTTACATTTTTGCATTGTACTTATGTGTATAAGGACGCACATACACACGCACACCTTGTCTAATCCCTTTCATGGTGGGTGGCTGTGCAGGCGGATGCTGTTTAAACAGCGCGGGCCCTTGATGTAGGCCCTCTAGGGGCCAGGGTTTGTGTGTGTGTGTGTGTCTTTCACCCTGGATGTGTATGTGTGCCTCTCTGAGTTTTCTGGCCATGGGAACAATGGTCCTTTAGAATGTGAGGTTACTGGTGCACTGACCCCTGGCAAATAAGAGCCATGTTCTGGCATTCCAAGCCTGATTGGCACTTTGAGCCTGCAGAGAGCTCAAAGGAGACACAGGAAATGTGACCAGTGTAATTGGTTATATATTAGCGGAGCATTCTCCCCCCCGTTAAATGATGGAACATTCTTAAATGACACTTAGGTGGATGAGGCTGGGATTCCACCAGCTATGGGGAGAGAGGGGAAAGGACAATCAAGGGGCTGAAGAAAAGAAAGGCAAGATGAGTGGTGGTAAAAAAAAAAAATTTAAAAAAAGAGCAAAAAAACATGTTCCAACCTTATTCAGAGAAGTGACCATAGACAAAATATTGGGGTGGCGTCATCACTTAAGCACCTTATATATTTACCACGAGTGGGAGTGAGCTGGAATGTCAGGTCATGATGTGTTCTCCCTCTTGGAAAGCCACACAGATACAAAAACATACATTATCACAGTTGTAAAATACTATATACATATACATATACATATACATATACGTATACATATATGTAATAATCTAATAAATAAAAGAAATAAAAGAAAATAAAAGAATGTTACTTTTTTTTTTTGCTTATTCCATTTGTTAATCATTCAGTATCAACAGGAGGTAAAACTAAAGTCAGTTCGCTTTAGTCTTATAAGAGAACAACATACAATGCTGCTTTTTGCAAAGAGGATCATTCCACCTAGGTTCAACGGTGGGTGAGAAATGTATGACCTCTGATGTATCACACACATAATGTGAAAGGAGAAGCATGACATCAGTATATGCAATATTACCACAATCCAGTACAGACAAAATCTTAGAGTCTGCAACATATTGCATATTGCTGTGTGTTTTGAATCGAAGCATCTCATTGTACAGAAGAAACTAATTTGCAAAGCAGCTCCCATACTGGCTTGTGAAAGGCAGTTTGAACATCAATGCATTGATCTGTGGTCCACTGTCTTAGGAATGAGTTATTATCCCCTGAGGCTCACCTAGAGGAAGCTTCAGAGACAGTAGACTCTGCATTGCTCACATTCCTTCCTCATACAAATATAAGGGTTGAAAGAGTACCGATGGTGCTAATGTATTCAATGATAATTCTTATCTCAATCTTGCTCATTCAACATTTAATAAAATGTTTCCCGGGGTAGTTAAGATAACACCGGCGAGGCACAAAAACCCCCATTAGTCTACACACACACACACACACACACACACACACACACACACATATTGGTATGCGGCCTCAGAACACACAGATCCTCTTGTAAACTAACTCGAAGCTGTCAGTTTCTGTCTGTTGGGCCATCAAATTGTATGGAGACCATAAAAATCTCATCAAAAAGTTTTACCCACTTGCATCAGCACAAGACAATTGAGACACTGACACACACACACACACACACACACACACACACACATATTGGTATGCGGCCTCAGAACACACAGATCCTCTTGTAAACTAACTCGAAGCTGTCAGTTACACACACACACACACACACACACACACACACATATTGGTATGCGGCCTCAGAACACACAGATCCTCTTGTAAACTAACTCGAAGCTGTCAGTTTCTGTCTGTTTGTTGTTATTTGTTTTAATTTAGTGACTTTGAACACAAAAAGCAGTTGACCAAAAAAGAAATTTAAAAAAGCTGGAACCAGCTCACTATGTCAATAAAACAAAAGCTTTAGTACCATATTCAGTTAACAACAATTCGCTTGCAACCATTAATTGGGACAATAGAGTTTGTAAAACAACAACATCATGTGCTCATGTCATCATGTTTTAAAGGCTATGTCCATTTGTTTGAAACTTTTAAATCTTAACAATTTTAGGAAGAAAGGCGTACATCTACCTGCGGTTACAATTGGAACATCATCAATAACCTCACTTGATCTGCAGCAGCACCTCAAAGTCACAAACAGGCTTACTTTAACAGTTTCCAAGCACATTATTTTTTCCTACAGTATAAACACTGTCCTTATTCAAATTATGACTCTTACCGCAACAATTTTCAACAATCTGTTCATACTGTCATACCGTAAATGCATACTCTTCCTCCATCTTTATATTTGTGTAAATGGAAGGACGGCAGGTTGATTCATATCCTGGGTTATTATCCATGAGGACTGAGGAGCATTACTCTGCATTCCATGCTAAGATGAACACGAGGCTTGAGAGAAAGAAACAGGCATGTCTATGAATGTCAGTGACTCACTGTCAAACCACACTGGATCATCTGTCTTCATTCAAAGAAGCTGCCACAGTTGGCACCACCAGAAGCTTTGGACTGGGTATAGAATTTTCTTTCTTTTTTTTTTTTTTTATCTTACTGTAAAGCCTTGAGGTGCTCTAAAATGGGAAAAAGAAAACTTTGAATGGCAAGATTTGCTGAGATTATTAATCTGGTTGAAGGAAACTTTCCTCCGCTACAGGAAAGAGTTGTTGGTGAGTTAAAGCTGTAAAATTGTGAATCCTACAACTTTAACTCACTCGTCACTCACTTGGCCCATCAGATCAATC
>KV751348.1:2506197-2537891 GCA_001698575.1 Mola mola | reverse complement strand
AAATCAGGTTGATCTGATGGGCCAAGACAAGATCTCAAAAGTTACTTACCTGAGGAACTCTCTCCGACACACACGAATGGCACTCATAAGAAAAAAAACTGTGAATAAAAACACGCTCACAAACACAGACACAGGGATTACACAGGCATTTAACAAGCTCTTTGTACAGGTCAAAGTTGACTACAGGCCCCTCAGGAAAAAGGAGGAGTGGGGAAACAAAGGGGAGAGCTGGGGAATGCAAGAGTACAAGGGGGGAACAGAGACACAAATTGAACTACATAATGCTTAAACAGACATGATAGATGATTTTTTTACCTTTTTCACTTTCTCAGTTGCTTGGATATGTAGATATCTGTGAGGGATCAGGTACAAATGCAGTATAATCTATACTCTTTTATTCTTCAAGCTTAAACGTGGTATAGATAAGGCAAAATCCAGCTTCTGAATTGTATTAGATTGTCAAAGGGCAGCAGATCACAGTCCAGGGATGGGGACCACCAAAGTCTTGAGGTTTTTGTAGATTGGAAGAAAGATTTATTGCAAATTTAAAAAAAAAAAACAAATCTATATTAGAAAGTTAATGGCAGATGTTTTGCTTTATTCTACTGGTTAGCAATTGAAATGATCAGTTATCAGACTGATTCTCATTAAACGACTGACTCTCATTAAATGTAGGAAACTGAAAAGCAAATCTTATTGTCATTGCTTAAGAATCAAAAGCACAATCTTGACGATATCCTTCATTGTTGTTGTGTGAGTATTTTGCATTGGTGATACAACTTTACCATAATTTTATTCGTCAGAAAATTGGAATGGACTACCATCACAAAAAATTGTGTAGAATTTTACAAGTGAAATCTATCTTTCTCCTTCCTGAAGTGCTCTCTAAAGGACATGTGGGATAATAAAACATAACCCACCCAGTTTCTGTACAAGTGAATAAGTAGATTTAAGCACAGTAAAATGCAACTGGAGAGACAATCTAGAGGATATCTAGAGGATATCTTTAAGGATATCTTTAAGGATATCTTTAAAAGATATCCTCTGCATTATTTGACTCTGTTATAATTGAGGGAGTTCTTCCTACCTCGGTGCCAATTGGGACAAGCTAGGTTAAGAAGTATTTGCTGGACTAATAGCTCCCTCTTGTGACTTCGTGTAAAAGAAAATGCCTTACAAATTACTTGAGTGTAATTCCTAATATGACCAAAAGGTGGCAGGCTACTCACAGGAAATCAAATCTGGGCTGGATAGGGACAGTCTGAAACCGAGGGAAGGCAGTGAATGAGTCACACCTTGACAGGAGCCACGTTGTTTTGTCTAATCGTGTAAGTCTTGCATACTTTATCATTCAACACACTAACATAGATTTATTTGTGTAAAAAAAAAAAAAAAAGTGTTTCAAATGTCCAGCTGTATTTCCACCACAAACTGACCAGTCCAAATTTAGGTTGAAATTAAATTGATGAATTGGACAGTAAAAACAGGTTTGTTATGTGTGCAGTGTTATGGAAACCAGTGCTTCTTGACCTTTAGCATATTCTGATTGTCAAAACATTTCCAAAGACCACCTTTCCAAAAAAAATGTGGCTGTTTCTGGTTGAATTATTGTTTTGAAGATATTCTAACTTCGGTGTCTCAGCACTGCATTCCTGTGGTGATTGTGTCTCTGACAATCTCCAAAAACCTGTTACTCCTTGTCTTTTGCTGAGCTGAAATACTTCAGCAGAATTTTAGGTGTCTGGGAGGTATTATGCTTGCTCAACTATTTCAAGAACACAAACAGCTGAGCAGATGTTTTGGTAAGAAAACGAGAAAGTTATCCGCTGTGTCTCTTGTGTCATACAAAAATGGTTAAATGGGAACTTTCAACTTCGACTAAAACTTGATTTTTTTGTTTTTTATTAAGAGCTTTGTGAGAGTTGTGTGACATTTAACTTAGCATAAACGGTAAAAGGAAGCTTGCTTAAAAAGACCCCAAAAAAAACCCAACACACACACACACACATAAACAGACATTATAACTCTCTAACATGTATGAATTATGTGTCCAGTAGGAACACATACCAAGACAACCAAGACTAATTCAGATCTATGGAAGAGTAAAGACAATGATTATAAAATGAATACCTCCACTGCCTACTTGTTTCTTCATACACATTATCAAGGTCTTCATGGCCAATATGAAATCTACAGCTTGTAAATAAAACAACTGAAGTGAATATTTATCAAAGATAAGGTTAGTATTACTATTTTAGTTTCCTTTGCTTTTCCATGAGCTCTCATTCTACAATAATACACAGACCACACATGGGCATATCGAAAACACACACTATTTTAATGTAAGCATTTAAACTTCTGGCTCAGTGACTAGGCACATGCATACTCACACAATGAAATTATCATTAACATATTAATAGAAGCAATGACAAAGTATGCCAGTCAACAAACAGGTGTCGTTGTACACAACAGACAACACTATAGTAAAAAAGGGCAGGTAAAGCATGGTTTACACTTTAAAGTCACTCATGAGAATATTGATGTCCAAACTGTTCAAAATGTGTGTGTGCATATTCATCAGGGACAGGTGCACAGGTCTCTTCAGCGTCACTTGTGGAAAGTACGTTTTTAACCACTGTAAACTGAGGAAAGATTGCTTTGATGATGCCACAGACACGCGTGTATGAGTTTTTCTGCCTCTTTATATAAATCAAATCAAATCAAATTTTATTTGTATAGCCCGAAATCACAATTTACACATTATCTCACTGGGCTTTGACAAACTGTACAGATGTGACATCCTCTGCCCTTAGACCCTTGAACCGGGTGAGGAAAAACTTATATAGGGCTCTCATTTGAGGATGGAGCTTTGATGGACATGATGCCACTTCTTTCAGTGTGTCCTGGCACTGACAGATATATTAAACCAAAGCAGCATGTCTTTGAATCCAATAGATGTGCAGCTTTGATCTTTCATGTGCCTAGAATTTTATAATGGCTTTATGCCAGCTTTCAAAGTCATTCACCACCAACTGTTGCTAGGTTTCTTTTTAGTGCTTCCAGTCAAGCAGAACACAAAACTCTTATCACTTACATAATTTAGCTACACTTCCACTTACTGGTGTGAATGCACAATTGAAGACGCATGCACATGTTAAATCCTCTACCCCTCACAACAGCATTGCATGGCGGTATAGTGACGGCAGCCTCTTGCTGTTACTGCTACTGAAGGTGATATGAGGAAAAACTAGCCAGTGATGAAGTGCTGGTCAATGCTGGGTCCTGGATCCAGTGCTCGTCAGCGGTTCCCTTTTTAGAGTTGGTTTACGACAGAAAACCTAAACTCTTTTTCTGTGCCATTGTGGTAGCTAAATATCTTGAACTTTTTAGAGTTGGTTTACGACAGAAATCTGAAACTCTTTTTATGTGCCATTGTGGTAGCTAAATATCTTGAATTACACAATTAACTCGACTTACAGTAATTAGTCAGTATTAATTATTTTTCAACACTTGCTCAAGCCTTCTCCCAGTCAGTGTTGCAAATGTAACTGTCAAGACACGAGAAATGAGGGCACACCCATCAACTGAAAAGAAAAGGCTTTTATTTATTTTTTTTCTTACCACATGCTCGATTGGTAAAATCAAAAGTTCGGACGCAAGTACGGCACAAATCACAACCAGTTAAGTTCAGGGCTTTATTGGTACCGAGTCCACACAAACAATGATATATGGTGGCGAGCACGCACCAAGTGCTGAACTAAACAGGACCCTCCAAAGAGGGAGTCCAGGCAGGCAGCAGGCAGCGAGCAGAAGTAAAGTCCAGAGGCAGAAGGCAGGACAGGTTACCTGGGCAGAGACGGGGAGAACAGGTCTCTGACAGGTAGAGTCTAAGCCTGGATCAGTCCGGGGAAAAAGGCTAGAAAGGTTTGCATGCTGCAAAAGACAATCGCGCAGGGAGCGAGTGTGGAGGAGCTGGTTAAAAGGAGGCTGGGTGATTGATTCCAGCTGGGAGCAACAGGTGAGTTTGATGAGCTAAATGAAGGCAGGTAGTTAAGCAGGTAGTGTGGGGTTGGTTGAGGGGAAAACCAGGAGCGGATTGTGACACTAATAAAATTTAGGTAAATTAATTTGCAATCCTTATTGTTTAGTCCTATAACTAACACTGTCAGAAATAATGATAAGAAACAAGACCCGCTCAAATTCAGTCAACATATACAGTTAGGTCCAGAACTATTTGGACAGTTTTGTGTTCATTTGACTCCTTTTTGGAGGACTTGTGATAAACTAAGACACCTTGTGA
Organism: Mola mola; assembly: GCA_001698575.1. Classification (NCBI taxonomy): domain Eukaryota; kingdom Metazoa; phylum Chordata; class Actinopteri; order Tetraodontiformes; family Molidae; genus Mola; species Mola mola. Next base: position 2,533,591 of record KV751348.1, on the reverse strand, counting down.
ATATGGCCCAAGGTTTTCCATTATGTTTCCTCTTCGAATGTTTGTAAAAAGTCCAGGATTGTAGATGACAGAGGTACCCCAATGTAGGATAATGTATCCACACATTATCTGAAACAAAAAGATCCATACATTGATTATTCCTTACTAAATTAGCTATGATTAGTTAATAATAAGTAACAATTCGGAAAATTTGTATCAAACTAATAATATTATTTTATTTCTCAAAATGTGTGTCATGTGAATGTGTAGAGGCACTTGGATGAAGCTGTGCTTAGTGAAAATTAAATAACAAATTGTGTGACTATTTCGGTGCTACAGTAATTCATTTAATGATGGAGCGGTAGAAAGCCATTCCATTTTTTATTCTTGTTCCACTTCATCTTGTGTCACTACTACTCATCTTGACACATTTTCTTTTTTCTTTTCTTTTTTTCCAGAGAGGTTTTTTGGAAAACTTGTTTATTCAGTTTCTGTGAAAACTGGGGGCTGTAATTGTTCTGGGATTGAAAATCCTTTGTGCAGCCCTTCATGCACTTATGGTATTACAACAAAAAACAGGCTGCAGCTGATTGGTCTCCACAAAACAATACATTGACATTTTGGGCATAGCATTACACAATTACTTCTTGATATGTTTGTTCATTCTTTGAATGTTTTAAATTAAAATATTGCCAGAATCCTACAGATTGCCTCTTTTAACAGAGATGATTTTGGTGGAAGGGAGTAAGATGCATATATATATATATGCAAATAAAGCAATTTAGAGGAATGCAGATTCTTTTAACAGAAATGGGATGTATTCAATGTCTGCTGGGATCCATTTTGACATATAAGAACATTTTTTGTTTTATATTCTCATCAAAATAGACTCATATGATATGCAAATATTGGAAACTATACAAACAAATTTTAGGTTGTATTATGACTGATTCTCAGTCCTTAAAGTACAGTACATTGCCTCCCATCTTAGAAAGGAAATTATATTCACAGTTGTAATTGCAAATTCAGGTCTGTGACTTGTGATACATGAATACACTACAGGGTTCCTGGATAACAAATGACAGCTATCATGGATGCTCGATTGGGGGGTGGAAGCTTTGTCTCATGGGATTGATCCCTCAGGTTCCAGGATGTCTGCTGTAACAGAGGAAAAAGGAAACCTGTTATTCACACTTACTGTAAGTGTTCATGTTTGTGTCACTTTTGTGGGAAAACCTCCACAGAATGTGGAAAGACTGTTGATGTTTCAGAAGAGTGGAAGCTTAACACATCTTTGTGTACACTGTAAGGCAACAGAAGTTTTAGTCTTGTTTAGCTTGATTTCTTGAATGTGGCTGTGATTTTTAGATATGTGTCTGACAACAAAGTGACAACATTAGTGTTGCTGCTTGATCGCAAATGACTATGAGGCAATTTTTCATTAGTGTTTGTAAACATGGCATCCATGATGACCCCCCCTCCTTTCCATTTCATTCTTGGTTTTTCCACAACCAATTTTGTGACAGTCAGAAAGCATCAGAGAGAGAATCAAAAGATTGAGACAAACGTTGATGGCAAGAACAAAACACTTGATTCATTCGTCATTTAACTGTGGTTACTTCACATTTTAAAGTACAAATAAGCAGTTAGTTGTCACATTTTCCAGGGAGTTGTCTTTGATCAGGGTCTGTCCTTTGACTCCCACATAAAAAAAAATCTCTAAATCTGCCTTTTTCATATACTTAATATTGAAAAAATTTGATATTTTCTATCTCAAAATGATGCTCAAAAATTGGTCCATGCCTTTGTCACTTCCTGGCTTGACTACTTTAACTCCTTATTATCAGACTGTACTACCAAATCACTAAAGCTGATCACTCCAACTGATTCAAAACGCTGCTGCTTGTATGCTTGTATGCTTGTATGCTTGTATGCTGCTCACTGGAGCCAGAAAAAGAGATCAGAGGTTTCTCCTGTTCTAGCTTCTTTGCATTGGCTTCCAGTGAAATCCAGAATAGAGTCTAAAGTTCTCCCCCTCACCTACAAAGTTCTAAATGATCAGGCACCTTTGTATCTTAACTTATCTTAACGTATCTGAACTTATAGTGCCTTATCACCAAATTGTAACGCTGTGCTCCCAAAATGCAGGCTTACTGGTAGTTCCTAGGATCTGTGAAAGTAATCTAGGAGGCAGAGCCTTCAGCTATCAGGCCCCTATTCTCCGGAACCAGCCCCCAGTTCAGGTCCGTGGGGCAGACACCCTCTCTGTGTTTAAGATTAGGCTTAAAACATTCCTTTTTGATAAAGCTTATGGTTAGGGCTGGCACAGGCCAGCCCATAGTTATGCTGCTATAACTCTAGATTGCTGGGGGATTTCCCATGATACACTTAGCCCCTCTATTTCTCTACCTCATTCTTTTCCTACTTCTTTTACTCTCTATTCTGTCATGTCCCAGTATTTGTGTTGCTAACTTCACCCTGTCCTTTGACTCCGCATAAACATAAAACAGAGGATTCTCCCTGCCTTATCGTCTCTCAGCCACCTTGTGACATACGCGTGGCTGTTCTGCTAGCAACCTGCTATCCGGTGGAGATGTGACATTGTGTCTGGGATCATGATCAACATCACCTATTCTACCCAGCAAAAGACAGAGTGGCCTGGAATCCTGACCTGGATCACTGCCTGGTTCCTGGACTCTGCTTTTTAATAACATGCTTCTGGACTCAGTTCTTATGTTTTGGTATCAATAGACTGACCATAGACATGACTGTCATATTGTTGTGCTCTGTACTTCTGACATCTATTGCATATCTAACTGTCCTAGAGAGAGGAATTCCTCCTCTGTGGTTCTCCCTGAGTTTTTTTCTTTTTCCCTGTGTAGGGTTTTTGGAGTTTTTCCTCAGCCGGTTTGAGGGTTCTAATGGTAGAAGGAGTTATGTACAGATTTGAAAACCCTCAGAGGCAAATTGGTTTTTGTGATTTGGGGCTTTACAAATTAAACTTGATTGATTAATTTAAACTTAACATTATACTGTTTTTCTACTCTTTATCTATGGTCCTATCTCCATTATGCATACTCTCAGGAATGGAAAAAGGTGACTTTTTTTAAACAATGGATGTACACTGTTCCAATTATTAGTCAACATCTGGGTATGCTATTTCCTACCATGCACTTGTGTTATCTGGGCACCTTATTCATATAGACCAATGTAACATTATTAATAGAATATCAACATGGGTGTTTTTTTTTTCTTTAGCTATTGAAAATTATTTTAATTAATAGGAGAAAAGTGTTGATCTGTGATTGAAAGTGTGATCTGTGACAAAAGAGCAGCAGAAAAAGGAAAAGGAAAAGGAAAGGTTAGCGAAGAGGGTATTGAGACCAGCAATACTGTATGACTTAGAGACAGTGGCAGTGACCAAAAGACAGGAGGCAGAGCTGGAGATGGCATGTTCCGTAACACCATTGCTGATGCAGCTGTTTGGAGCTGCGGTTGCAATGTTGATGTGCTAGTTGTGGTGGTAACTCCCAAACCCAATGGTGGCTGCCAATTTCAAGTATGAGTCTAACAAAGCATGGCTGGCTTGTGGGAGTCCAGAGGCTGACAGCTACCGGATAACCAAATGATGTGTGGCCCTGGCTGACATGGAGGCAAAAAATGTGGGGGGAATTTTGCCATGGAGCAAGACTTCCAGTCAGCCCCAAACCAAAAATTCTGGTAGTGGTTCCTCTTTTCAAGAACAGGGACCAAATGGTGTGTTACAATCCAAAGGCCTGACGAGCCCGAAACCCATGTGCACCCCACCCCAGGCTCTCAATGTCTAATGTGTGGTTAAAATCGGGGGACACGCAGCTGAGCAGGAGCGATGGAGAGTGAGGCCATCCGGGCAGCCCGATCCACCGAATACCCCATGGCATGACTATCCCCCAGGGCTCTAGTTATGTTTGCAGTGAGGCATGGGGGTGTGGGGAATCCTAGGGGACAGAAACAGTCTCCCTATTAGAGCCAGCTTCCTGACTGGTGCCAGTATTTACCCCAGTCTCCCATGCCCCGGCCCCAGGCAGGAAAGCTACAAGCCTACTCAGCCCAGGGCCTGTGCCACCAACGCCCTAGGATCCTGAAGTCAGTAGCCACTCAGCCAAGCCCAGGTGCCGGTCAACAGGGTTAGATATCCTCTGAATCTAGGGGCTACCTAGCCCTGACCTCTGGAGCGACCAAAATTCACAGACACATGCACACGGGTCTGGGCTCTGCATTCAGCGGGTGGTTCCCCCCCCGCCCCCATTCCAAGTCTCCCAACTCCCACCGGCCATATCCCCATATAACTATCAGAAATGTTACCTGTGCAATGAGAGCTGATGTCTTAGTGCATGAGACCCATTCTGAACGTCTTTTGTCCTGTGTAGTGTGTTCTATGAAGAATTTTATATTGTATGAGTTGTAAATTGGGGCTTTTAGTCATTTTGTAAGTATTTAGACATATCTGAGTCCAGGAGAATTGATTTGGATGAGCGGATAAATATGTCTCCAATTTTGGAGGTTGGAAGAGAGATTAATTTATCTGTTCTATATTGTAACCTGTATATTTTAGACAGAAGTTTTGGGGTTGAGAGGTTTAGGAAGTCAATTATCATCAAGGAAGCTCTAAGTCCCATTGATTACAGTTGAATTTTGTTTGGATTATGGATTTAAGTTGTTGATACTCAAGAAAGTTGTTATTACTGATTCCATATTGTGCAATCAATTCCTTGAATGGGATAAGGTTTCTGCCTCAGATAATATTTTCTACGTGTCTTATCCCTTTATCAGTCCACAATGGGAAATCTAGAATTTTTCTATTTTGCAGGATGTCAGGATTGTTCCAGATTGGTGTGAGTCTGCATGGGATAGGTGAAGACCTAGTTATTTTGAGAAAATCTCACCAGACTGTCAAGGAGGGAACTTATGGCGATGCTTTTAAAGCAGCTGTGATGTTTGATATTGGAACTAATGAAGGACAAGTATAAATTTCAATTTTCCTACAAAGAGTTTATCCCAATATCCAACCAGGAATTGTCTAGTGGTCTAGATTTGATCCATTTTGAAACATATAGCAGTCTGCTTGCCAGAAAATAGTAGTAAAAATTTGGTCATTCTAAACCACCACAGTCTTTTATCTTTTGCAGAGGTTTTAGACTGATTTGTGGTGGTTTATTCTTCCATAATGTTGGAGTCCAGTGACTTAAACGAAACAGGATGGGGTTGATGAGGGATCATTGAGAAAGGATAGTTGATTTTGGGCAGTACCATCTTTTCTTTCTTTTTTTTTCGAAAGATAACAATCTAACCATCAGATGAAAAGATAAGGGTTTCATTAAAAGCATATTTATCTGATGATAGTTGATAGAGCTTGACAGCTGGGAGACATCTGGGTGATAAGCTCAGAACTGTCCTTTCTTTTGCTGAATTTGGCCATAATTACTCTTCTTCCAAATGATGCCAGGTCTGGCGTTGCTGAACTGTGGTCGGCACAGGACTAAAATCAGCAGCCCTGCATTAACAATACTACATCTTAGCTGGCATTTCTCCACTGATATACAAGGATATAGTTCATTATAGAACACTTACCATGCACCACATCTACAGGGCTAAGCTGTCAGTGAGATGGCTATAGGAGAAACACAAAGGCACAGGGTCACACCCAGATACCGCTTAACCTCCTACTGCAGTGGTGAGTTTGAAAAGAGATACTGCAGTTTCTCCCTCAGATTGGTGATGGCTGCCACAAAAGATATATTACAGGTTCCTGTTTGTGCAAACCTTAGTACAGAAGCTGGCTTCTAACTACAGTACTTTTAAAATCTTTGATTCAAACATCACTAGCCACAGGTTTCATGTTGCTGTAATTACAGTGAGGAAAAAAAGCAGTAGGTTAAAAAAGTCTTGATTAGTGGGGACATGCAGCCAGCACAAGTGTATACTCTTCAAAGACAACAGGAGATGAGATGTTATGAGGTAAAAATTGGCATTAGTCTTTTCCTATGCCCACAGTAATTAGCTCGACTAAGTCGAAGTATATATTAAACTGCTCATTGACATGCTTGTTATTTCATTTTTGTAGTTTATGGTGATTGTTGGCTGTTCGAATTTCACATCTTTTACTAGTGAAATATTGCAAATACCAAATGTCACTGGTGATTTCATTTTATGGTCAAACCGGCAAGATATTAGATTTTTAATATTTGGCTATTATGCACACACATTGCATGAGTCTTCATTGAATCTTGTTCATGTACTATTTTGAAGAGGAACCAAGGCAATTATCATGTGCACCTCTTGGATTATGTGCAGAATAACTTTAGTTTGGAGCGATGCATCTATCTTCTGCAGCTGTGTTGGAAAACAATGCTAATGCTAGCATCACAAAAGTGCAAAAAAAAAAAATGAACCACAATGCCTTTCACCTGACTCCAGTCATGTGATCTCTAATTTTGAAAATAAAATTAACCCAAAGTGTAGCAAAGGCTTTAAATGCAACATTAATTTTAAAGTTGTACATTTCAGAATATTTTTAAGGAGCTTCTTAACACCCTGTTTAATACATTTTAAACCACATTTCAATCACTTATTTCAGACAAATAACCATTAATTTATGACAAACCTGGATTATACACATCTAAACCTTAACTGTCTCTAAGACAGTTACAAGTATTGCACATTACTATTTTTCAAGATGAATCTGTCACTGGAAAAAAAAAAAAAAAAAAAAAAGCACAAAAATGATTATGTCATTATAGGTTAAAGTTAATGCAAATATCCAAATCTGATGTACACGATGTTGAATTAAATAAATACATAAATTCAACTGTGACTGGACTTAGAACATCAAAATTGCTAAGGTCAAGCCAATGTGTTTAAATGGTACCCTCAAATGTGATGAAATGTATCTACCAGTGTTGGGCCACAATGCGAATAGGCCAAAAAAATAAATTAAATCAGAGAGATAGCAAAAACTCTAGGAATGGCCAAATCAACAATTTAGTATAAAAAAGAAGAGAAAGAATGCTCTGGTGACCTCACTAACATTAAAAAGGCCTGGAAAACCCCTTCTCAACCACGAGACAAGTCATGAATACTCAGGAGAATGTGGGTGTATCATTGTCAAGGTCTAGAATCAAGAGACACCTTCATGAATGTAAATAGAGGATTTACAACAAGGTGCAAAATACAAGTAAGATTCAAAAAAAGGAAGGCCAGATTATACTTTTTGCCAGAAAACTTTAAAAAAAAGCTACCAAGATCTGGAATCAGATTCTTTGGACAGATGAAAACAAGGTAAACTTGTATTAGAATGATGGGGAGGTAAAAGTCAGGAAAGAGAAAGGAACATCACATGATCCAAACCATACCACATCATGTGTCAAACATGGTGGAGGCAGTCTTATGGCATGGGTATGTATGGCTGCCAATGGAAGGGGCTCACTGGTGTTTATTGATGATGTGACTGCTGACAGAAGTAACAAGATGATTTCTGACAGATATAGGGCTATAGTATCTATTCACATTCAGACAAATGCTACAAAACTGATAGGATGGCGCTTCACAGGGCAGATGGAAAATGAAACCAAACATACTGTGAAAGTACATCTTTTGAAGGCAAAGCAATAGAATTTTCTTCAATCAGTCACCTGATCTCAAGCCCATAGAGCAGCTTTTAAGTAATTGAAGACCAAAATGAACACAAAAAGACCCACAGACAACCAACAACTGAAGGGGGCTACAATGAAGGCTTGGCAAAGCATCTCCAGGGAGGAAAATTTGGTGATGTCCATGGTCTCCAGACTTCAGGCAGTAATTGACTGTAAAGGATTTTCATCCAAGAATTAAAAACTACGGTTTCATTTACTTATGTCAGTTTGTCCAAATACTTTTGAGGCGCTGAAAATGGAGGTACTCTGTATAAAATGGCTTTAATACCTGAACAGTAAATTCCAGATTTATGTGAAAACTCTTAAATTGAAGCAGAAAGATTGTTTTTTTTTTCTGTTTATTTTTTGTTGATTTTTTGTTTTTGTTTTTTTTTTAACAAATCTAGTGTGGTAGTGTACAAAGGCAAAATGATAAAAAATGTCATTGTCAAAATACTTTATACTGTATATAATGTAAGCATGATTGTCTCAGTGAATATAACGAACTCATGCATACTGCAGACTATATCTAACTACACAGGTACAGTGAATGCATGTGAACCTATAAGCTTGACTCATTGGCTGTGCCAGTAGCTGTGCCAGTAGCTGTGCATGAAGGGAATGTTATTCTAAAGCCTGACTGTGGAATGCACTATTCAAACACCGTAGACCTACCCACAAACTCTACTATGTTTCTTTCACATGCTCATTGAAAACATCAGTGCAGTATTTAAAATGATTTGCATTTGCTCCAATATGTTACATGCACTTCTCTCTATGCATGAAAAAAACATGCTTGTGCATGAATAGTCATGCACTCATGATATGCTAATAGGTGTTAGAGGCAGGTCTGCACAGTGTGGTGCATGCTTCTAACCATCAATCTCGGAATGTTCCACAGTCTTCTGTGGAGTTTTTAAATGACTCTTATGAAAAGTTTTGTACCCCAATGGAGGGGTCACTTCAAAGTTAATGACAGGATGAGCAAGAACTTTCAGGAACCTGTGTATAACAGGAGATATTCACCCAGCCAAAGAGGTCAAATTTCAAGGATGGATGTCTCACATTTTTCTAAAGAGAAGCTCTTAAAGAGACAGCGTAAGCACCACCAAACGTACTGTGAGAGTAAAAGAACTCAAAAAGAGAACTTGAGTGTTTGTTCTGATTTTTCTGATTTTGTATTTTTTCTTAATTATTTCTCCCTTTATTTATTAAATCATGAACAAAGTTAATCCAGTAAAGGTTTAATGAAGTTCCATGTGCAGCATTTTTATACATTCTTTTATTTTGTCTTGTATTCTTGTTATCATGCATATTTGTGGATTTATTAGCTGCCGGGCCTTTAGCAGACCATGTCCCATCAACACTTCAGACAATGTGTGTGGTTTTTACACAGTGTGAAGGAACACAATGTTACGTCCTGTGTCCAGTAGTGGCATCAGAGAATGGCCACAAATTGTTTTATTTCAGTACATGAAGTGTACCCTAGACCATAAAAATTTCACATAAATCAAATGAAGACCTGTTTTCAATAGGTAATGCAATGAGCAAGACTGAAAAATGGCACTAAGATGTGTCCAACACAGGGCTTTTACTATATTTGTAAAATTTTACAGCAAAGTTACAGCAACTTCCTATTTCACGCTGAATCAATGAATGAAGCCATGGACATGGCTGTGGCAAACATTAATTTAACAACGAACGGTGATAGATAAGTTGCATTCAAATTTAATTGTTGACATATAGTGACCTGTCTTTGAAAGTAGTTAGTTTCTTTACATTAAAACTGTCTGTGCAAATTAATGTGTTACACACCGTTTTAGTTACTTTCACCAAAATACCTGCTGAAGTACAACTACAGGTAAAACATTAAAGAGGGTTTTAGAAAATCTCGCTGGGTAGGGATTACACATCTACAATGCTGCAATGCGGGAGGCAGGTTAACAGTGACCCCGGTGGTCAAACACAACAACATTTCAGAAACCATGGGGGTTTTCATCAAACGCATAGATCTGCATTTTATCAGCCTCTTCATAGCACAAACATACATTTTCTGTCACAAACATGTTAACAGAGTGGTTTCACACCAGGGGTGCACAAGGAGTAGAACTGTTGCAAATAAAGAAAATAATTTGATGTTAACATAGTTACAGTCCTGGTGCTTACTGTAGGTCTCACATGTCAACAGTTCAAGGGCATATACAGGTATGTAGACAAGAATGAAATGGATGAAATATACTCTTTGAATCTCTTTTTATGGTACTTCAGAGGGGCATCTGAAAAAATGTACACAGCATACAGTGTTAAGCAGTCTCTTGAACTACAGAAAAACCAGGTAGCTTGATTTGATAAGATAAAAAAAAAACATGTAAGATTGCCCCACCCCGTTTACCCAACATAATCAAAGTTAACAGAAGCTCAGAGATGTTTTTGAATAGATGTTATTTACACCTTTTTTAAAGGATGAAATCATCACTTTATCCCATAAACTCTCAATAAATTTGGGATCTATTGGCTTTTGGAGACTTGGAATAAAACATTGAGGTGAATAAAGCCTCTAAATGTTTTCTTTCTTTTGTTCTTTATAACATAAAACAGTCTTTGGTTTCTTCAGTAATGTCTGCAACACTGTTTTGCTGTGAAAACGTGAAGACATTTTTAGACAAAGACATTTCACTCTTTCAATTTTTCAGCGACATGTGGTTTAATAGAGAATGACTAAACTTTTTTGGCTGAATTAATACATACTGATATACCATTGATGGTCCAGATTTTTTAAGTGGTTTGTGAATGCTCAATTTTAATTAATATTCATTCTGATGCTTTGAATATTTTAATGTTGCATTATTGCCTGTTTTTCTATATCTATATTTGAGTTGCAATCTTCATTCCAGATTTGCAGATACTAACATTTAGTCATTCACTTCTCGTGTCTTATCCAGACATGCACGGTACCCTACATGCAAGTTTTATCCAGTGTCTGTGGCTGGCTCTTTAACAGGAGAACTAGTGAACTAAATTCACTTTATTTCAAAAATAACTTTCCCAACACTGGCCTTGATATGTTGAAAGCATATTGAGAATTTTAGGATAATATCCTTACATATGGAAAATTTATAACAATGTTTTTAGTTCCTTTACATAAACAATCAAATAATTTAGAGTAATTTACACCAACAAAGAGAAGTTATTAAATCAAATTAAAGCAGAGGGACATTTCCTCTTAAGAATTATCCAAAGACTTATCAAGCGTAGAGGTCTAACATAATGCACAGGCTTATTAGAGATGCCTATCAAGTCCAAGAAAAACATTCATTGTTTAGCCAGGATCTGATTTCCATCTCTGGATCTCTTTACTCTGTGAGTTAGCCACATTTCAATATCATCTTCATCTGTGCTATTTTTGTACAAGCAATGACCTTTCATGTGGTATGTTTTTTTGTTTTTTGTTGTTTTTTTTTAATATGCATTTTGATTTACAATTGTTTGTGTGTGAGGCTTGTATTCAAGGTTAATAGTCTCAGTGATGTCCAACCATGGAGGTCCGTAGTCATTATCTAATATGTGCTACAGTAACAACTAGACTCTTGAATACAGGACAAAAATAATTATTTGTGTTTTTGCTTTCAAGCTGATGCTATCTCGGCTGCAGTCTGAATGCAAGTGGTATGATGCGAATTCGCAATGATCGGCGTTAAGGGGTTAATATTGTGGCATATTTTGTTATGTCTCCATTTCCTGTATCTTATTAGATACCTTAAGTTACTGAATGTATTGGTAATTGTATTTAATGTTATGTGAAGATTTCTGTCTTGTTTTCTTAATTTCTATGTTTTGAATCGAAATGATTTACTTTCTACATACAAACAAGACGATATTGTTGAACAACAGGAGGAATTTTCATTTTGTTACACAAGGGAACCAAATAAAACATTAACATCAATACACTGCAGAAATACCTGTCTTTAAACATCCCATTGTTATCATTCAGCTATTTCTTTTGCACAATTCCAGGCTTTCACTTTCAGTTGACATCATTTACCCCATTAGCATACAAGAAATATCAGTGCACATGGAACGAATTTTGGATACCGTGTGCTCATAGTACGTCACTCCTATGCCTAAGATAAATCAAGTAACATTCTTAACCTGTTCTTGTTCAAAACTAATGCTAATGCTAATGCTAATGCTAATGCTGATTTTGATTGGAGCTGCTCTGCACCACTGCGGGAAGCGTATTGCGTTACTTCCTGGTGTCCGTGTCTGGTCGTCTTGCAAGCGCCTTGCTAACTATCTGAAGGGTTTTTAACTGTACTAATTGTATAACTGCTGTGTACTAAATCCATGCACCCTTGTACTTAAGCACCATTCAGCCCTCTCTCATTTTAGTGAATTTTCTCACTAGTCTTACAACCGTTCTGTGTCGCGCTAACCAACTCAGGTAGTAAACTTAGCGCACAACGATGGCTTCTCCCTCTCGCTCAGTCAAAGTCAAAGAGTGTCCCCCTAGTCAGCCAAATTGACAATTCAGTGTTGAGGCCAGGAAGCAGAGTTGCAGTCTTTCACGATTCTCCACGCTTCCTTTGGAGTCATCCACCTACAACCCCATAGAGTCTGTCCCCCGTCCACATAAATTCCCTAAATCAAATAACAAAGGTTCACATAGGAACCTAATAAAAATCCACACCACTAATGAGGCAGTTTACAAAGTAAAGAGACTTAAATGTGGATGTCAGATCCCTATCATCTAAAGGTGTACTAATAAATGAGCTTATATCAGATAATAATATTGATTTATTGTGCTTTACTGAAACTTGGCTGTGCCAAGATGAATATGTAAGTCTTAATGAATCCACTCCTCCCAGTCACATTAACACACACATTCCCAGAGACTCTGGCAGAAATGGTGGAGTTGCAGCCATTTTCAGTTCTGCCCTATTAATAAACCCTAAGCCCAAACAAAATTTTAGTTCATTCAAAAATCTCATTCTTAGCATTTCTGATACAACCATGAAAACTCTGCAACTAACAATATTTGTTATGGTGTATCGAGCACCTGGACCCTACGCTGAATTTTCATCTGAATTTTCAGAGTTTCTCTCAGCTTTGGTCCTCAAAACAGAAGTTATTATTGTAGGTGACTTTAATATCCATGTAGACATTGAAAACGACAGCCTTGGTACGGCATTTCTCTCACTATTAGATTCATTCGGCTTCTGTCAGTGTGTACAAGAATCAACACACACTTTTAATCACACCCTTGATCTTGTTCTGACATATGGCATTGAAATTGAGCATTTAAATGTCTCTGCACAAAATCTGCTTTTATCAGATCATTATCTTCTAACATTTGAATTTCTGCTCATCAACTATAAACCAAGAGTCACTAGTTATTATAGCAGATGCATATCTGAGGACACTGCTGAAAATTTTAAAGAAATTATTCCCTCTGCATTAATTTCAGTGCCATATCCCAAAACAACAGAGGAGTCATATCTTAAATTTAGCCCCTCCCAGCTCGATCACCTTGCCGATTTCACTGCCGGCTCTCTACGTGCTTCACTCGATTCCATTGCCCCAGTTAAAAAGAAAACAAAACCAGTAAAGAGACTAGCTCCGTGGTATAATCTTAACACTCGCAAGTTAAAACAGAAAACTCATAAACTTGAAAAGAAATGGCGTTCCACTAAACTGGAAGAGCCACACATGGCCTGGCAGGATAGCCTTAAAGTATACAGGAAGGCCCTTCGCCGAGCAAGAAAAGACTACTATTCAGCGTTGATAGAAGAAAACAAGAATAAGCCCAGGATCCTTTTCAGCACTGTAGCCAGGCTGACTGAGAGCCATCATTCTATTGAACCATGCATTCCTAGAGCCCTCACCTGTAATGATTTTATGAACTTCTTCAATAATAAAATTAGACTTATCAGAGAAAATATCCTACACTCCACAGATTCCAGTTCAGCAACAGGAATTATAGAGGCTGTTATTAGTCCTGATGTGTGTTTGGAAAGCTTCCATCCATTTGACCTTAAGGAACTAACGACAACATTATCTTCATCTAAATCATCAACCTGTATACTAGACCCCATACCTACTAGGCTGCTCAAAGACCCTTAATTAGAAATCCACTACTAAACATTACTTATCTATCACTTGTAACAGGTTATGTTTCCCAGTCTTTTAAAGTAGCTGTAATTAAACTGCTCCTAAAAAAAACCTACCCTGGACCCAGATGTTCTAACCAACTATAGACCAATATCCAACCTCCCCTTTCTTTCAAAGATTCTAGAGAAAGCAGTAGCTAAACAATTATGTGGCTGTCTTCAGGATAATAGTCTATTTGAAGACTTTCAGTCAGGTTTTAGAAAGCATCTCAACACAGAAACGGCATTGGTAAAAGTTACAAATGACCTCTCTTCATTGCATTTAATGAGGGACTTATCTCTATACTAGTCTTATTTTTTCCAGTCAGATTTGGCGATCCATTTGTGGTAACGTTGGCGAGCGTACTCCAAGGTAGCTTGTGCCTCTTGATGACCCCCGACATGCGGTCATACAAGTCTTCTCTCCTTTAGGGATTCCATGGCCAAAAACTCCTCCGTTATCTGAAAATTGTCATTAATCCCTCTGATAAAAATTAAATGCTGAGCGGTGTCCTTTATGTCATTACTTTCGTCCAGTGCTAAGGAATATAATGTAAATGACCCCGGCTTTTTTGTTTAGCTTGCTAGCTAAGTCTTTGTCAATTGGCTCAATATGGCGAGTCGCTGTTCTGCGTGATAAGCTATATTTTTCTAATTTGTTCTTGCTCTAAGGACATTAGATACCTGATGTCTCTACCACGCACTCTTTTAGAAACTCCCCTTCGGAGAAAGGCTTGCTGGTCTTTGCTAATTTGAATGCCAGCAAATAACTTGCCTTCATCCTCTGAGCGGTAGCCGTCCGTTCTTGCGTTGACTGGTCGTTAGCGTAATTAGCATGCGTGGTGGAAAAGTGGCGGCTGATTTTGTATTCCTTTAAAACCGCAACGGTTTCTTGGCAAATAAGACATACAGCCTTTGACCGGACTTCAGTGAGAAAGTATTTAGTTGTCCATTCCTTATTAGACACTCGCCATTCACTGTCAACTTTTCTTTTCTTTGGCCCACTCATTGTTGCAGATGGGTTCAGAGCAGTAGCAGAGTAATAACAGAGAGTGGCCCGGGCTCCGCAAAATCAAGTCAAAGTATCACGGCGCCTAATGCGCCACCTGGTGGAATGCCAGGTATTACAGGACAAAGTCAAATGAATGCAGTCATAATTATATGATTTGATTTGGGCAATTCTTTACCAATATTCGGCGGGCTGGATTAAAAAGACCCATTGGCCGGATGTGGCCCTCAGGCTGTAGTTTGCCCACCCCTCTAAACCTTCACAAAATACATCTTTTTAAAAAAAATTCTTCAGTGTGGAGTTTGGTAGCTACTACCGATTTGCTCGACAAGGTTATACTATGCAACAGCATGTGGCATAACAGAATCTTGGAAATAAATGCATTTCTATTTGTCACTATAGACACTTACAATCTTTTTGCAAGTCTGGTAAAATGGAGAAGATACCTACAGTGAAAGTGTGTTTTTGACTTATTTATCATAAAAATACTGTATAAAAAGAATGTTTCGGCTTGCAGTCTCTGATGGAGCTCCCTAGACATGATCAGTCAATTGCCAAAGGGGTACTGTTTTCCACTGCTTTTTGATCTTTACGTAAGACAAACAAATAAGATTTTGAATAAATCTATTTTACCTGTATCTGTCCCTGCCATACTTAATATTCTGGAGTCTTTGGTTTTATTTTACGTTGTATATTAGTCTTGATAAAAGTTAGAGTTAGTAGTTTAGAGTTATTTCCTCTGAATGAAATCTTACACAAATTACCCTTACAGAGTTTGCTATTTTAAATATCTCAAATTATTTCCCTTATCTTGACATTCAAGATTTAAATAAATTGAAAACTCTTTAGAATGCATGCAACAAGATTTTGAACACTGGTTACTACTCCCATTAAATATAACTATGCAGATTAATTATATTATATGAACACCTCAAATTTTTCCAATTTTTTCTTCAAGTGTTTAACTTGGAGGAATTGCCTTGGCTAATTTAGGTTCAATTAGTGGTTCAATTACTAGTTACATTTTAGAAGGAACTGTGCAACACGGACTCAGATTTGATATTTTCCACCACCCTCTTTCTTGGCCGACTATGGAGTCCCTTTCTTCTAAACCTGTGTCACTGATATCTCTTGTACGATCCCCAATCAGCTGGGCCCTTTCCCTTTTGTTAAAAATATTATTAAATTTTCTTTATGGATTAGGAACCAGTTTAAATGTCATTTTGGTTTGTAAACTTTCTCCATCTTTGCTTCAGCAAAGCACCTTTGAAACAGCAAATCATACTTTTCTTCCTTCCATATCTGATAGCACTTTTTCAGTATGGTTTAATTCAAAGATTTATAGATAATACATTTGCATCTTTTCAACTTTCACTTCTTACACATCATTTTTCAGATGCCTACAAGCTCATACATTTGTTCAAAACACATACGCCCAGTTTCCTAACTTGCCCACTGACACATCCCTTGATAATTTTCATATGAAAATTCAAGTCATATAAGTGAAATTTCATATATTTACATTCAAATTTAAACCTTATCTTCAACCCCACCAAAGGCTCTTTTAAAGGAGTGCCCTTGGGATGAGGTCTGGTGGAACATTCTTAGATGTGTACCTTATCTATCTGGGGCATACATGGGTTAATCCAATGCAAGGTTGTTCATATTTACCATAAAATTGGTCCATCTTGTGAAAAATGTCATCAGATGCCTGGAAATAGTGTCCAAATGTGTCACTCCTGTGCATCTTTGGGTAATTAAAGGTCTGCAATTTCTAAAACTTTATCCCTGGTAATTGGAAGACTTAATGAACCTAAGCAATAAATGCTTTGTTTGGCATCTCTCAGGTACCCCTCCTTAGATCATAAGCAGATCTCATAGCCATTGTAATTTTGTTGCTGAGACAGGTAATTTTAATGAAATGGAAATCATCAAGGCCACCTTCCTACTCTCACTGGATAAAATACATTTTTCTTAACTTGCAGTTGAAAAATTTGAATAAACATTAAATAGATCTTTGAAGAAAATTGATTAGACACCAGTACAGATCTACACCGGCACGGTTCAGAACTTTATTATAAATGTTCACAAGTCCAAATGGACGGCAATCAGGAAGCCTGACGGCGAGCACAGTCTACGTTCAGAATGGGGCCGGAGTCCGGGCAGACTGCAGGCAGACAGGGAGCTGGCAGATACAAAGTCCAAAGACAGAAAGCAAGTCAGGTTACTGGGGCGAGACGAGGAGACGTGGTCAGGGGCAGAAGACAGGTCAGGTACCAGGAGATCCGTCTGGAAAAGAGTGCTGGAGAGTAGTGCATGACGCGACAACGATCTGGCAGAGAGTGGGTGTGGAAGAGCTGGTTAAAAGCTGGCTGGGGGGAACAGGTGAGTCTAATGATGTTGATTAAGGCAGGTAGGGTGGGTTGGTAGAGGGGAAAACCAGGAGTGGACTCTGACAGAACCCTCTCCCCCTTTCAAGGGACGGCTCCTGACGTCCCAAAAACAAAGGTCCAAGAAAACCCAGGGTGGGTGGAAGGGGAAACTGGAAGGGGGGCTAGAATTCATCCGAGGCAGATGAGGAGGATGAACTGGACGGGGTGTCCACATCAGAGTCACTCTCCTCCGGCGGAGCAGCATGCTCACCTGCAGGAGGTCTCCCCCGAACAGAGGATGGAGCAGGCTGGTCGGGATGCATGTGGTGGAAGTCCCTGATTAAATCAGGGCTTAAAATGGGACCCATGAACGTTCTTCCGGGCCATAACCCTCCCAGTCCACCAAGTACTGAAAACCTCGTCCACGGCGCCGAGAGCGCAGAAGACGTTTAACCGCAAACACCGGGCCTCCATCGATGAGCTGGGGAAGCGGAGGGGGAGGTGTGGGGGGAACCTGAGGACTTTCTCGGACAGGCTTGATTCTGGAGACATGAAACGTCGGATGGATCCTCATAGTGCGGGGAAGCTGCAGACTGACTGCCTCTGGGTTGATGATCTTTGTGATGGTGAAGGGCCCGATGAACCTGGAGGCTAGCTTACGACTCTCCACCCTAAGGGGCAGATCACAGGTGGAGAGCCAGACACTTTGGCTGACCTGGTAGGCGGGAGAGGGCTTGCGATGTTTGTTGGCACTGGCAACATAGCGGTCGGCAGACTTGAGGAGGGCAGAACGGGCCTGGTCCTAGGTGCGCTGGCAGTGGCGGATGAAGGTCTGAACAGAAGGGCAGATTGCCTCCTTCTCCTGGTGGGCAAAGAGTGGGGGCTGATACCCATAGGTGCACTGGAAGGGGGAAAGTCCAGTAAAGGAGGAGGTGAGGGTTTTATGAGTATATTCTGTCCAAAGGATCTGTTCAGACCAGGAAGCAGGGTTGTGTGCTGTCAGACAGCGAAGCGTAGTTTCCAGGTCCTGGTTCTTTCTCTCCGACTGCCCATTGGATTGGGGATGAAAACCAGAGGACAGGCTGACTGAGACAGGCTTTACCGGGTCGCCGTCATAAACCTCCGGTGAGCCCACGTTAAGATCCCGAACTTGGGATACAAGAGGCGAAGCCACAGCGCCGACTGAGGAGGAGACAGCTGCCCCTGGCGAATATCCCACGCCGGCCAGTGAAGCAGCAGTGTCCGCCGATGAAGCTGCAGAAACCCGCACTGGGGGAGCCCCCACCTCCAAGGCTTGGAACCTGGCTTGCATGTGCGCCATGTCGCGCTGGACCTCCACCATGACTTGTTGGCTCTCAGCCGTGACCGCAACAGAGTTGGCAACCAGCTGACTCCTCCATTCTAGAGATCCGGTCGTTGATCTGAGCTGGGTCCATTTCTGGTCAGATTGTACTGTAACGGGTGTGAGAGTGGACCCAAGATCTAGAACAGTACAACTGTACAGATCTAGACCGGCACAGTTCGGAACTTTATTAAAAATGTTCACGAGTCCAAATGAACAGCAATCAGGAAGCCTGGTAGAGTGGGTGGAGTGTGTTGGTAGAGGGGAAAACCAGGAGACAATTTTTTTCATTTATGCCAGAATAAATTCTTGTTTTGCCTAGCTCCTAGTTCCTTATTATTGTTATTGTTATTATTATTATTATTATCACTATTATTATTGTTGTTGTTGTTATTATTTTGTTTCTTCTGTTTTTGCTGTTGCTGTTATGTTTGTTTATTTATGTTACTGCTTACCTCACAATTCTGCCATTTACAATGCATTAAACCTGTTGTCTTTTTATGTTCAAATTATGAATGAACAAAGCTCAAAACAAGATTCTAATTATGTTTTTCACATATCTAATTTCACCTAAGTTATATATCCACTGTATTCTAAACATTCAACCAAGCTGTGTTATTTTACTTTGTAGCCTACATTATTCCATAAGCAGTTCCTAATTTGAAAAGATATAAAGCAACTAAAATCTTAAATCTCTGTCTCACTATCACATTCCCATCCCCAGAGCAGATATGAGAGCGATGGACTGTATCGATTAAATATATTATTATCAGTCTGTGTAGTAATCCTAGACAACATCAAATAGCACTGTTTAGTTTTCCAATTTCATAACATTCATGAGATTTAAGAGTTAATGTATGAATGTAGAGTGATGGATATGTCGCTGATCCAATAAGCCCGATATATCATCAACTCAAATAATATTTCCATTTTAGATATAACAAACTGGATAAACTTAGATATAACAAGCTATAAAAAAAATCAAATTGGAATATGGTGGGCTGAGGTTTCACAACTACAAATTTTTACGAGTTGTCACATTTTTCCAAGTAGCAGGGGACTATTCAACTAATCCTTATGTAAGAAAGAGAGAGGGATTCTACTGAACAAAGGAAATTGTATTTTGTATTGCAGAGAGCTCAAGCATTCTACAATGACCTATCTAATTATGTAGGATAACAATTCGTAATCATGACAAGAGAACAAATAACATTGCACTTCTGAACAAATTAGGAAAAAAATCTATTATTTTGTCCACGACTAGCTGATGATTACTACAGTACTGACTAGTGGTAAAGATAGCCAACCAGTTGGTGAAACTCCTAATTATAAGAACAAGTCTTAAATTCTTGGAAACAAGTCAAAGTCAAATCATACCTTTGAATGGACATACTTTTGACACCAAAGTATATTTGCTAATAACACTTCCATTCTTCTTTTTTTGTAAATGCAGTTTGTAAATTGGGTACTTTACATTGTTACATGACTACTTTTAAGGATTTGAAAACTTCTTCTATCATTGAAAATTGAGATATGTCTTGTCAAGTCAAATAAAGCCTATTTTATTTCTACGGCTATATATTCCAAATTCCTCAAGAATAAAAAACTCAACAATGTGAGCACTGCATCATCCTGTAATCATTCCATCCATGTAGATAGACCTCATCTTTTAGTATAACTTGTAACAAGATCTTTAACACATCTGTTATGCTCTGCAGTGCAAATAGTTTTAGATCTGAAAGCCCCACATGTGCAGCTGGGAGCCATGGCCTGGGCAGTCCCATGTGGGGATTGACTCATAGTCTGAACTCCTACACCACAGGCCCTCAGTGAGGTTCTCCCCTACGAAAGGCTTTATGTTGACATGATACATTGGCTGAGCATTTTGGCGCAGTTCTCGGAAATCGAGTCACAGCCAGAGGGTCATCGGTCTGGCATGATTTATACATGAACTAAATCATCCTCCTAAACATCCACAGGCATGAGTGGGCAAACACATTTAGAGAAGATTAGCAAGCTGTACAGAACTACTCAAAAGTTTCAAGTGGTTCAAAGTTTAAAGGTTTTTCAGAATGGTGAAGATCCTGTACCTCAGAACTAATACTGAGTGGGACTGGTAATTAATTCAACACATTTAATAATCTTTTCAGTGAAAATGCACATGAAAAATTCATGAAAACACTAAACACTAAAAATATTCAGAATTTTATGGCAGTGTTTTTTGTGAATACTTTATTTATCTGCAGCTATCCTATAATATATAATTAAGAACCTGAATATTGTGTGACCATTGACTCTGCATCCAATTTTTCCCTAAAGTAATTTCTCCATATACCAACAAAATAAAACAGAGGTCTGTAAAACTGTTGAAAAGACACCTCAAACTGCAAAGAAGGTCAAATATGACCTTTTCTAATGTGAATTTTTGTTCCAGGGAAGTTTTATGTTTGTAAAACTTTCCTGTGCCTATGCATTAACTTGTGCCAAGATAAGCTATGTACAGATATCTGATAAGAAAAGTGTAGGGGCTGTGCAGACTTGCAGTTAAGCCAGCGAGGGAAACATTTCTATACATATTTAGTGGGCTGCAAATAACCAGGAAGATAACAAAGAAGCTAAAAAATTTCTTGTCCTATGTGCCTGGCAAGCAATTATCATTAGAATGATTAGTTGCTGCAGTATGTTTGCATCTGAAGTCTAATGCTTCTTTATGCATAAATGGATGTACTACAGAAAGTAATAAATCACAAAAGGAAAAAAAGGATTCCTCAATAATCAACAGTGGGTTTTCATTTTCTGCTGTTTGCACAAGGTGTGCACTGAGGACGTGGAGGGGGTCACTGGCCTCAGCAAAACACTTGTGGTTGGATTAAATGCCACACCCAGGAGCCACCAACACGCATGCGTGCGCGCACACACACACACACACACACACACACACACACACACACACATACAGTTTCATGGTCTCACATGGCCACACACATGTGAAGTCACGGTCTACGGAAATGGAAAAAAATGCTAGTACACAGTAAAAAAGAACACGCAACCCTGAAAGGAAGAATAGACAGAGTGAGATTCGAAAAGGGGATCCAAGGATAGGAGTTTGAAAGAACACTAGACTCTGAATAAACTCTGATTGTCTGATTTAAAACATCATCCTCTGAATAGGTCTTAGTCAAATAGTTTGTACTGGCTTCCACTAAATACTGACATATGAGGATCATTAGTTTATTTCAGTCATCTGTTAGTACTCCCCTTTTATTTCTAAAGCATGGCCTCTCTTTCATGAGGTTCCAAGCTAAATATTTGTGGGTGGATATGGTCAAGGGGTCTGCTTCTGTAATACGCAGGGAGAAATACAGCAGATGCCAATTAAAGTAGGCATCTCCTGATCCCTGTAATCAACTTTTGAAATATTTTGTGAATAATATTTCTGTCTGCACAATTATGGTTACATGTTCTTCCTAAACATCTTATAAGGAGAATTCTTGTCAATACAGCCTGTTTGGTATGTCTGCTTCCAGCATCTTTCAATAAAATATTCTACGTAACGTATTCTATTGAGGTTGCAGTTGTTTTGATTAATGTGTTGACCTGATGTGGGAGTCAAGAAAGACAGTATCCATGCCATTGTTTCCATGGTTACTGGTTTCACAAAGACCAGACCACTGTGCTGCCACTCTTCATTTTTAATCATAAGAGATTTTGTCTTCTAAAAATTAAGATTTGTAAGTGTGCACTCATGTGTTAGGTAAATATGCAAGTGTGCAACACATGACAGATTACTCTCTCCCTGACCTGTCAGCAGACTGATTAAAACATAAGGAGAGGTCAAAGGTTAAGGGGCAATGTCAAAGGCCATCACATTCATATGAGTGTACCCCTAGATTGGAAGTCCGGTATCAACAAATCTTCATTAGGGTCAGGATGAGACTGTCGAGCTTCCAAACATGGGCCTTCCACCAGCTTGGTATGTAGCAGAGTAATTGAAGATACTGTATAACCAAACGTCAGGGTTCCCCTGAAGCCTGAAGTGATCATAGGTGACATCCTGAAGTAAAACCTCAAAAATGCAAAACCACGTCTGCAATATACTTGAGTCAAAAAAGGATGGGTTACGATGTGACTATATCAGACCCAGACCATCTAAACATTATGGATGTAGCAGGTCGCTACATCCACACAACGCAGACTGTTTTATGGGACATATGAGAATTATCAGGACCTTTAGAGCTCTAAATCTCAGAACAACATCAGGACGTATTTTCAGACATACGTATTACACCCAACAAGAAAGCCTTTGAACAGAACATGTGAGACACAGATGGCTGGGGGATGTCAGAGTTTAAACAGGGTTTACTGAAGAAGGGTGGTGGAGAGTAAAAAGTTCTGTGACCAGATTCACACAACATACTAATACCATACACATTATACTGTATACACACAGCACAGTTTTTAAATAAGTAGGTAAATTACCATGTAAACCATGCAAATATGGGGATGGACCTGTTATAATGAAGAAAGAAATAAACTATTTCCCAAACAGTTAACTTCACGGTGTTGCCTTGCCACCATTTGCAGTTTCTTTTATTTTTTTTTCCAGCTGCAAGTAGCTCACGCAAATCCTTTGTGCTTTGAGAGCCACTTGCATTTACCATATACTCAAAACCAAGTCTGAACATGTTGATTTCAGGTGCATTACAAACAAATACAGTGAATCCAAAATGCAGGATAATATGAAGACGCAGATACAGTATGAGCCACAACTGTGATGCAGTGTGGTCTGCATTATGGGAAAAAGAAATCATGTTTTGAACTTCAAATCTTTAAAATGATGACATCTGATAGACGCTGGCTGATTGTCAGGGGGAATAGGTCAGTGTCAGTTAGACATGTAAACAGCACATGCAGCATACCGTATGTTTTAAGTTCACTTTAAATCCCTCTGGTTTAAACATCTTCTCCCCTTATGGGTGTGATGTACAGTATGTGTGCTTGCATATGAATGCGGACCACCGCTTATGTGACTTTACTAGTTTGTCTAAATGTAACACAGATCGCAGATCGGATGGAAATAAAGCAAGTGGTTCAGCTTGGCACTGTAGGGAATGACATGAACTCCTCATTCTGAGTGAATGGTCTGTGTAGAAGGCAGAGGACTGCAGTCATTCTGCATGCAGAGAATGTAATTACAGACACATGTGGCCAACAGTCTTCTGTGAGGCTGAGAGCACAATGCTTTAAAGACAGATTCAAGCACATCCAAGTCCATCTTGGCAAGTTCAGTAGGAGCTCTGTTTTCTTGTTGAATTTAACCCAAATATGCTGAAATCACTGAGCAAAAATGCCCTGCCCTGCAGCTGTTAATATTTACTAGTGTCAAGTGAAGCACAGGATACTTGAGGCCATTTAACAGATCCTATCATCAAAAAATATATCTTCAGCGGCAGGCTCATTGTTATGGGAAATGGAATTAACTCTGATATACCGTAAATCAAATAGTTTTCATTGTTTTTGACAATGACAAATTGACATAATGCCTGTAAACTGTGGCAGTGGTTTAAATAAACAGCAGTCATCCTCTTGTAAGACAGAATGCAGTCAGCAGTGATTGTTTTGAATAGGTTGAGCTGGTTTAAGCTGGTTCACAATTCACAGCTTTTTGGGAGACTTTTAATTGTTTTAGCAAGATCGTTGCCATCAGTTCACCAGAAGCTGATCAAGGAGTGCTTTTTTCAGATTCATCAAGTCAATCCGTCCACTTCATTACTGACAAATGTCAGCTCTAGCACTAAAACAGAGAGAAAAATTAAGACAGGAGAAAATCAGCTGATCAAAAATATGAAATAGAGTTTTTGCATGAAAATGTTTTGCATTAGCAGAGACCGGTGGAAAAGTTCCATTTTAAAGAAGCCAGTAGCTGTATGCTGTGCCATTGGTACAAAGATTACAGTGTTTGCCTTTTTCGTTAAAGTGGATGTGGCGCAGACCTTGTGGTTTAGTTTTCATTGCATAGCTCTTCCCTTATACGGCTAACTGGGAAACCTTCTTGGGGGAAATGGAAAGAATCAGATTTGGGCTAAATGATCAAGTATAGGAGCAAATATGCTACTTGTAACATGTTTATTTTTGATTTCACTCACAAATAAAAGACAGCGGGACAACAAATGTAGAGTCAGCCAGCAAGTTTAAATACACTGAGCACAGAAGTTGCATTTAACTCCAAAGTCATCTGTCTTCTGGTAGTAGAGGAGGTTGTATAGAAAGCCAAAAAGGGCACTTTCACACGTTTTTGACCGAGTGGCCCTTTTGAACACATGAATGTCTTGAGTTCCCATTGGCTGCTGAACACCAACCATTTTTTTGTAGGGTAAGGGGTTTCCTACCATTACCCAGTATACTTAGTATTCTCTCATTTTCTTTTTCTTCATTTTTGTGTAGACAGTGCATTAAAACAAGACTGTGATTTCAGTTTTATGACAAAATCTATTTTAATCAAGATAAAATTCCCCCCTTTTGCTCTATAACTGCCTCTTTGCACAACCCAAATACATTAGTGAGCATTCTAGTTTTAACACCATGCAATAAGCTATTTATGTCTTTCAAAATGTCAGCAACTCTCTCAATTGCGTTGGGAAGAATTTTTACAGCAGTGGTTTGCTCAATGCTGTTTATGATACAAACCATCATAATTAATATCTGTCTGTGGATATCTACACTAAATATCCACACTTAAAATGCTGACAAGTGTCAGTATTTTAAATTAATTTGGGGCTTTGGCCAGCAGCAAGCATATTTTACTGGTCCTGGTCCTGATGAAATGGTGAGATATGTCCAGGTTGAATTTAGGAGCCTGAGGCAGGGAATCTGTTAACATAGTTTACAATGAAATACAATTGTTAAACACAAATTTTATTGTGTTTTACTTTGATCTCCTGTAGTGTCACTATGGTTAAACCATTTGTGTAAGTCTGGAGGTTGCCTACCATTCTTCTTTTTCTTAATTTGTTTACTTTATTATTAAAATTAAAATGTGTATGGCAGGATTGACTGAATTGACCTATTTTTGTATTGTTTTGCTACCCGTGGCTTATATTCAACTGGAAGAGGAATTTCTTATTTCTTTTTTTCTATTGCTTCTAACACCATACCCAGCTGCATTGCTCAGGGACATTGCACTACAAACACAGGTGAATCAGGCGAATCACTCAATATCACAAAGATTAAGGAGTTGGAGATTATGAAGCAAAGGGCCTGTTTGAAACCAACAGGCCAGTCTTAGAAATAGGACTCTACTTCTAATGTTGGGAGTGTATTGCTGGTGATTTTATATTGATGAAAATATTTTTTTGCCATAAAACTGAATTCACATTCTCTTTATAATGCACCGTCTACACAAAAAAGGAAGAAAAAGACAGAGGCAATAGAAGAAAATAAGAGAATACTAAGTATCCTGGGTAATGGTAAGAAACTCTTTAGCCTACAAAAAATGGTTTAACCCTGGTGTTCAGCAGCCAATGGGAACTCAAGACGTTCACGCGTTCAAAAGGGGTCAAAAACGTGTGATTTCCAACGCGTAAACAAACGTGTACATTTGGCTTTCCATAGAAGGGAACCGGGCCACTCGGAGAAAATCATGGTGGATATGAGGATGGGTTTTCGGGGCGTGTCTCGGTTGTTTTTAACGAGGAACTTGACACTCAATCCGATTGTGGTTATTTCTCTTCCCGGTACTCTGTCCAACCGGGAGAGGGCAACGTGTCCAAGTTATCTGACACATTTTGTCAGCTGCTTAATATGGTCTGCTTCTCTGAAAGACAAAATCATCGAAGTGCGAGACGGATACGTTTGTATGACTGTGTTTCTGGCGACATGGGCGTTGCAGACTGAACTGGCAGCGGAGAGTCCCGGGGCAGGTCCTGTTGTTGCGTCGCCAAGAGTCCGGAGGCTGAGGTTTGTGTGGACAAAGCTCAGTTTTGCCAAAGAGAGCCTGGAAAGAAGTACAGCCGCGTTTTACAGACTCGGCGCATGTTTGTTGCAGTTTTGCTTCCTGCACCCACAGGATTGTCTCTATTTGTTGGAAATTCACACTACCCAGGGATTATATTGATAAATCAAATTATTGGGATGTAAAACAGAAGAGGAAGTTTACTTTGGAGATCTGACGTGGTCCAAAAGCTTTTGTCAAAAATACTAATCTTGATTTATTCTGGGGGTTGAGGAATTATACCAAAGTTCTGGATGTTCTTTTCTCTTGACCTCCTGGGATTATACTTTAAAACGCAAGTGTTGGTGGGATGAAGTTGTGGATAGACTTTCTTACGAACTGAGCGTCATCTTTCCTGTTCGCCTTTTTGTTAATATAAAGAGCAGCCAGTGAAGTGGATTTCCCTTACAGAAGGCATGATCTGTTATAGATTACTGTGTCAAACCTGCACACTGTATGTCCTCTTCTGGAATTAATAGATTTACAACCTCCAATGCGCTAAATGACCAGGACCAGGCTCCAACACTAAATCTCCATCTTTCCTTAGTGAACGCTTACTTTATCTTGCTAAAATGAGGGTATCTTTTTTGCTTGGTTTAGCTCTGATAAATCTGCTAACCTGGAACTGTGAAGCTGATAAACAAAGTCACCTCAAGCGGGCGCGATTTCACAGACGCGTAAGACTCGGACGCGTTCAGCCGAGCTCAACGGACAAAGAGCGCATCGTCGGACGTGCTCGAGCCGGGGTTGGTTCGGCAATTTCAGTGCACAGCTCCAGGAGGGGGAACGTGCCGGCTGTCGAAGGTGTTCCCGTTAACGCAGCGACTGAGGTTGTGCAAGGCAAGAGAGATGAAGGTCGGAGTCTAGTGCCAGGAAGACTGATGGC
>KV751348.1:2489963-2506131 GCA_001698575.1 Mola mola | reverse complement strand
CAAGAGCCAGAGCTAGGGTCCCCCGGATGCCCAGCGGTGGCGGCTCACCAAATTTGCTTGCAAGTTTTGCAGGGAAGAACCGAGTCCTGGTGATCACGGCGCCCCATGATTCAGATGGCTATTACCGGCTGATGATGTCTCTCCTGAAACCAGAAGTGTACTGTGAGCTGGCCGAGCGACATGTCCATCAGATTGTCATGTTTCATCAGGAGGGAGAGCTGGGTGGCAAGGTGAGAAGGATCACTACGGAGGGGAAGGTAATGGAGGAGCCGCTGGACACAGCACTCATCCCAAGACTCATGAGCTTCCTAAAACTGGAGAAAGGTAAGGGATATGTTTTGGTACAAAGTAGGTGGTGGTGCTAGAGGTGCTTGTGAAGGGATCTCAGCTGACTGATATTTGCATATGTCGGATATTCTGTCATGGTGACCAAGATGTGCTTATATGGTAACACCTTCCCACCCATTAAATCCTGGTAGGGGATGAAAACATGACAGAACACCTGACTCTGTTTGTATCCAGATCTAATCAGTGATGTGGTGACCTGCAGGTAAGTTTGGGATGGTTCTGCTGAGGAAGACACTGCAGGTGGAAGAGAGGTACCCCTATCCTGTAAGGCTGGAGGCCATGTATGAGGTGATAGACCAGTCACCCATGAGGAAGCTGGAGAAGCTCAGACAGAAAGGTTTCGTCCAGAAGTGTAAAGGAGCAGGTGTCGAGGGCCAGGTGGAGGAGGGCACACTCACAGGTTTGTATGCTTTATTCTAATTAATATGCAGAATTGGATTTCTCTCTGTGTGGTAACAAGGCATGCACATTTTGGTTACATTTGACCAGATATTTAGAAAATTATATATAATTATAAAAGATGAAACAAAAATTTTGTTAGTGGTCATTGTAATAAAACCCATACTGATCAAAGGAGAACTCTAGTATTTTTCGACTTATTTCTCAATCTTTTAGGCTTTAAATACAAATTTTAAAAACTGCTAGGCTAGGACTGTTTGGTGTGACAAGGCTATAAAATGTCAGGCAGAAGGCCAGTCAAAACATGAGCAATAAATGGCTTTTTTTTTTTTGCCACCAACTATTTACGAAATGTTATTGCAAGTGTTTGTTAACATGGAGTAAATAGCTGTAATGAGCCACCAGTGTGTTTTTGACTCAATAAGTGTAAAGATACTGTATAAAGTAAATGTTCCATGACTGTATTTCTTTCCTTTTGGTTAATTGATTGCCGGCTAATAAGTCAACTCCCGAAAGGGCAGGCTTTTGAAATTTTTTTATGAAATTTGTGTTGATTTCTTCCAAACAACTGCTAAATAATCAGACCTGCAACAGACATGTCATGTCTTGGGTGCACGGTCAGCAACAGAAAGTAAAGGCAGGAAAAACACAGTCTGTACAAACATTTGTTTAATACAGTATCTTTACAGTTATTGAGTCAAAACACACAGGTGTTTCACTGGAGGTATCTACTCCATGTTGCCAGACGCTTGCAATAACATTTTAATGTTTATTTACTGGTAAATAAAGAGCTAATTATTTCTGATATTTTCACTTAGCCTGTGCCTTTGTATTGTACAGCCTTTTCAAGGTAATCGGTCATAGCGCCACAGAACTCCATACTAGAGTAATTTTCTAAATAAAAACTTAGCACAAGTAAGGAAATTTGTGTTTGGTTGATTATTTCTTTGTTGTAACAATACTTCTTGACAATAAATCTTATACCGTTGGAAAGCCTGTTTATTTCCCTTTTGAATGGTAAATGTAAATGTCCTGTATTTATGTAGCTCTTTTCATGGTGCCAAATTTGTGAGGAAAATGTATTTGTGGGATGAGCAACAGAGTTGAGTATGTGGGTTGCACCCCTGAAAAACTTTCCAAATCTTCTCTGCCAATGCCAAACGGCTTAGATCACATCCATGGTGTTGGATGTGGCAGGACTTGTGCGTCACTATGTAAGCTTTGATACAACCATAGAGCGAAAACCATGGAAGAAGATTGTAAGAAAACCCACAGCTGCCACAACCACCACCACATCTACACGACCAACCACAACAACCACTACCACCACAACCAGAGCAACAACAACTACAACTAAGTCAATAACAACGACTAAACCGACTACAACCAGCACAAGAAGAACCACCACAGTTACGACTACACAGAAACCAACCAGAGCACAGACCACAGCCCACTGGCTCCCAGCCCCCAGAACCACTGCTGATCCTTATTACGACAGAGAGAGGGAGAAGCACCTCACTAACCCTACCCTGGCTGGGGATAATCTCACCGACAAGAACAACAGAGAACCACACAGCCGTAGGCTGGTACCTGCCACACATAAACCATCCAGGACCAAACCCATCAGAAGGAAGAATGGAGGGGAGAAGGTAATTCATTCAGTAGATATGGCTTTTTTGAATTTTCACTGAATTCAAATGTATTTGTTCTGCTAACAGTGCTTTGAGTTAACTCATATCGGTCAGTAAAGTTGTGGAAAACATTGGCATTAAAACACATCTGGTTTAAGTATAATCAATTAATTATGTTGTCTAGTTACATAACAACAAAGCATTTCTGCTTGTGTCTCTGTTCATGCCACTGTGGAAAAGACAAATGGGACAGTTTGCCTTTACACGGTGGAGTCAACATTTGCCTCCAATGATACATTGCTAATCTTTTGCCATTTCAAATATGTAAATGATCATCCTGTTGACTCATTTATAATCAGTGACATGTTTTTATACTAACCTTCTTAGGGATGTTCTTTTGTGTATTGATAAAATGTCTTTATAAGATCAGACTTTTAAAATCTATTTAGTCTTGATATACACAGAAATATAAACTCAAGGAGGACATTGAACTTGCAGATGAGCTTGTCAGAGACATGTTGCTTCAGTGATCTGGGTGGCTGCTATCAGATGATCATGTAGGTGAAGAAGCTAGATGTGGAGGTCCTGAGCTGGTGTGGTTGCATGTGGTCTGCTGTTGTGAGGCCAGTGGGATGTAGCCTGTTGCCAAATTCTCTGAAACAACATTTTGTAGTGAAATCAGCATCAGAATCAGAATTATTTTATTAATCCCTGGAGGGAAATTCTCAAATGGACCTTTAGTTCATAAGCAGCAGCTCTTGCGGAAATTCCTGCATCCAATATTACAACTACAGACTCAGAACGTATGTGGCATTGTATTGTGCGATAAAACTGCACATAATCATGTTGCTGATTCAGCATTTTGCCACATCTGTCCAGTATTAAATCTCAGAGAAATTTGTCTTTTGTGTGCACAGAAAGACCTTTTTTACTTTAATGAAGTAAGTGTTGCATTTATATTTTTGTTGAGTGCGGAAAATGTTATGTATTAATAGAGCTTACATTGGCCTGGAATGGACTTTTTTGTGTGTATGCGCTATTTAGCCAGAAAAATTCACGACACCCTATTCCTGATGCATGAAAATAGTAAACAATGTACATGGATTGTAACATGAACATGTTATCAACAATTACTATTCATCCATATATTCATCTGTGCAGGTATTGACTAATGAGTACGAGGACAAGTATGAACCCAACAAGCCAACAGTCAGTGATCCTGAGGAGACAGACTCCTTTACTGACATCAGTCCTACCAAGAAGGTGAAGGGCAAGCATGATAAGCTTGACAAAAAGAAGAGGAAGAATGACAAGGCCATCAAAAAAGCAGAAAGGAGAAGAGGAAAGACAGGGATTGTTTAAGTATCCTGAGATAGAAGACTACCCCAAGCCCACTAAGAAGCCAGTCCCACCTCCCAAGGGCTCACTGGCCTCCTTCCTGGACTACTTTGAGAACAGGAGGCGGCTGCTGGTGAGAGCATGACATAACTCATAAGAGACTCACTGTATCTCTTGTCTAGCATATTTCCTGTTTCAGCATTGAGCCAGAGAGAAACATGAGTACGTAGAGTTTTAAGGGAATAGTTTGATTACGTTTTAGATGGAAAGCCAGTTAGCACTTTCATATATGTTTCTTAGATTTAAAGCTGAAGCTTATTGTGGTGTAATCAATTAGCCTGGTTTTGCTCTATCAAAATCTGCCCCAAGCACCCCGGAAGCTCAAAAATTAACACACTGCATCTATTCAGGCACAGTCACTTCGGAGAAGACTACGCAAAGTCACATAGTTGATCCGAGCCAGGTTAGCTGTTGCTTCCTTCACCCACAGTGCACTGGCTCTGCTACTTTAACTTCCACTTTAACTGATTCAAGAGTTTTCGACTAAAATGACCTATGCATGTTGAAGTAGCACTAAGAGTTGCAAATATGGAGGGGAGGAGGTGATCCTCAGTATGTCGTCCAATGAGAAAGTATTTGTCTTCAAATGCAACAAAACAGTAAACACGTCTGTGGTTTAGCTAAAAAGAAAATTCACTTGTTCCCCTTCTTTGTATAATTGCATAAAGTGGTATGAAACATGGACAGGCACAAACTGTGTGGAAGAGCTGCCCTCTTGCTACTCTGTCCAACAGGCTACACAGCTGTGTGCTAACAGACTGAGCGTCTCTGTTTTGCAGCCAGTATAGATTCTTATCACAGCAGTACTGTGGGCAGGCTGGGAAAATATGCCACATCCTCTGCAGATATATACATGATATTCGAACCTCCCTACAGATCATTACATCCCCCAGGGAAGACAACAAGATGTATGTTCAGCAGAGGGATGAGTACCTGGAGTCTGTGTGTGAAATGGCCATCAGGAAGGTCTCCATCATTTCTATCTTTGGCTCCCTGACCAACTCCACCATAAAAATTGACCATTACCAGCTGGGTAAGTAAGTCCCAAATGCATAACTAGCACATAGTTTTACTTCTTTAAATACAAATAGCCAATTTTAAGTACCCTCAGGTGTCACTGTTAGCCCATTGGACCCTTCCATCTGGCTGGTCCCAGGCTGTCATTGATCTCTGCAGTTGAATGATTTCACAATTTTGTAAAAGTCATACACATTCTGAACTGAAGTTCCCTGAAAATAATGATGTAATAAGTGATTTATCATGAATGGCAGGTTTCTTTTTGCTGATTAATCAGTGTTTTTAGGATGGTCCAACACACAGCTGGTCATCATGTCTATGGATGATTGATTGTTTACGTCCTGGTGTGTTTCGGAATTTATAATAAGCTGCACATTTTCAATTCTTAAGCATTATCCACTCCAATGTGTAGGTGGCCCTAAATTTAGTAAAGACATGCTATTTTCCATTGTCTCTCCTGCAATGAACAATATCTGCCAGCAAAGTTAGACAAGGATTTGGTTTGCTGCATTCTGAGTCCAATTCAATTTTCAAACTTGGATGTAACACAAAACAAATTGACAAAGTTCTATTAAATTTATTGAGTAAATAGAAATTTGCCTAAACAAATTTTACAATTTTTGTAGCAATCTAGATCTAATCTTTATCCTGGATCAGTTTCAAACATGGCCAAATCTAACTCAAAATCAAGATCTAATGTGCAGATTTTTATGAATTTTGGTGTCGATATGCACTCTACTGAGTGCTTTCTTACTTGTTTTTAACTTATAGTTGTATTAAAATCAACTGTGTTAAATATTCTGTCACCTTCTTATATTTGAAATAACTTCCTATACATAATTTCTTTAAAACGAACCCAAGCACTGTATGTTTACTTGTATTCTCAACAAATAGATAGGACCAGGTAGCAGTCAGTTACTTACTCTCCCATGCTAAGACAAAGGTCAAGAGAGATGTCACTTACCACTTCTGCTGCTAGTTTATTTTCTTTAAATATAATAGACGATTCCAGACAGATATGTATTTCAAAAGACAACGTTTAAAACGTAAACAGATTTTTGCCAAAGCCACACTGTTGTGTACTTCTCCTGGATGCTTTGATGTGCAGCCCTGTTGTGTGCACAAGTAAGTGGTGAATGTCCTGTATTTATATAGCAATTTTCTAGTCATTTAAACCCCTCACTCACTCGCTCACCTGCTCATTAGGAGCATTAAGCATTCACACACATTCATAGACTGATGGCACAGCATCAGGAGCAATTTGGGGTTCAGTGTCTTGCTCAAGGACATTTCAACATGTTAACTGCAGGGTCTGGGTTCAAACACTGATGCCCTTCCAATTTTGGATGACCGCCCTACCATCTGAGCCACAGCCACCAGCTGCTCAGTACTCAGGAGCTGTTGAAGTACATGGGCCAGTATCACAGTATCAGGCAGGGGAACCAGAATTCTTACCTGCCAGGGGTTAGGTCTGCATCATGGTAAGGTGGAGACAGTTAAGTAATCCCCCTCCCACCTTTTATTAAACTGCTCACTACTTGTTCAAAATAATAGAATAATAGATTAGATAAGCTGTGTCGTTCATGGTTTGCAGCCATTTATATTTTGAGACATTTTACAGCTGTCTCACACCCGATGCTTAGAGTACTGTGTTTTAACTTCCAGACATGCAAAACTTTATGAGTCTGTGACTCCACATGACAACAAGGTTTTATCCATGCTGGAAAAAATTGTAAAGGTGACATCATGCTCAGCCCCAGCCACGGCATGACTTGGTTACATTTTGTTCCATAGCCTGAGAGCTGGTGTGTGTCTGTGTTTGTATGTGTCTGAGAATGTTGTGTATACAAATAACTGGTTGCTTTCAGTGATGCCCCTCCCTTCAATTCAGGGTGACATCATCTTGTTTGATTCTGAAGTTGGCTGGTTGGTTTATATAAGTGCTTATCTTTAAGTATGTTCACTGTTTTTTCCCCAGAAAATGACAAGCCAATGAAGGGACTTCGTCAAGAGGACATGGTGAATCAGGATCTGATCACAGAGCTGAGGAAAGAGTTTAGCATGACGCATGACGACTTCTACATGGTCCTCACTGACACCGACAAGAGAGTCAAGGTGGGGACTGCTGCAGTCTGACCATATATATTTTATTTTTTTATGTAATATTTTTTCTACTAGCTGAGTCCATTTGTAAAGTTGGGAAATACTCTATTATATCGTGTGACAATCTTCTTTGCCTGCAGGTCTGTGCGGGGGTGTTGATGGGTCTTAAAGTACAGGGAGCAATACTAATGCAGAGCAGTAGCGGCACTGACAGGCAGAAAGACTGAAGGGAATTTTTTGCGGTTTAGACGGACCGCCAAATTGACAGGGTGTGTTTGTAGATGAAAATGAAGCATTGTTATTGTGCATATGTAGCGGTGCAGCTCAAATTGACAGCCCGAACAAGCTCACGGGTGTCACTCTATTTCTTAAATCAGATGTCTCGTGGGCTAATTAGGGGATGATGCTCAAAGTTGTATTTGAAATATCCAGATAGAAGTAGCCTTTTCAGTAGACTACTCCAAAGAACAAAATACAGCTGAATAAAAACCGCCTGGCACACACACACACACACACACACACACACACACACACAGTGTCAGGCCACCTCTTTGCATTACAACAGATGGAGGACCAGTTTTAAACCATATTATAACCAGGGCTTAGAGAACTTAATGCACTGCAAAGAATGCATGCACATAGACAAAACACTAACAAGTTAAAACATCTTGCTACCAGCTGCAAATATTGCAACACACGAGTGTTTGGTAGGCAAGTTTTTGAAGTTTACTGCTCTTTGGGATATAAACTAAAATACTAAAAATCATACTTTTCTTTCTTTAAATATAGTAATGGCTATGTTTTTACATTGTATTTCATTATATCTTTCATCTTGTCCTTCAGCCAAACACGCTGCCTTCACTAAGACACTGTTGTGTGTGTGTGTGTGTGTGTGTGTGTGCATGCCAAGGTAAATCAACAGGCTGTTTTTGGACAGACTCATCAAAGCGGCCAGTGTTCACCTCTCTGCTGACAGAGACAGAGAAGCCTGTGAACATACAGGGATGTGGGGGTGGGTACAGAGAGGAGAGAGGTGTAAAAGATTCAGCATTCCCAGAGGAAGGTCTGACAGCACGTGGCTGCGTTCCATTTTCTTGCACGCACTAAATAATCATGATTGTCCGTGCTTGACATTTCTGTAATTAAATTGAATTCAGTTTTGTTTCTTCCCAGAAGTTTTGAGGAATGCTTTGGATGTTGTAAATGCCTCATCTGCTAACAAATTCCATAACTTTTACATCACAAATGTATCGGAAACAGTTTCTGCACTGTTTTGAGCAATGCAGTTCTATGTCCAATCTTTTTGTCTTCCACAGGCATATTGCTTTATTTATGTTATGACCACATTCACCATCTTTACGAGTCGACTTTTGAGTTTGAGTACAGCTGGTGTTTGTTCTCTTGTCAGCAATCCTATGAAGTTCCCATTGTCATGAAGGCTGTGTTTGACTACATTGACACATTCTCCTCACGCATTCGAGAGATGGAGCAGCAGAAGAGAGACGGTGTTGTCTGTAAGAAAGAGGATAAGCCCAGATCGTTGGAGAACTTCCTCTCCAGGTAAAGATTTAGAGGTTACCAGTGAGTATAAACATGACACCCATTGGTATTAAAATGCTTCTATAACAAGCCTGCTTCTCTGGAAAGGCTTGGCACAACACATTGGAACTCTTGTTCCATCACAACACCATTTCTTGTAACATTTATAGCAACTAGCAACCATCTCAAAGGGTATATTATATATGAATGTCTCTGTTTCATCGCAAACCAAAGTTTCACTTAATTTGAGGATAATATCTTTTGTGATCGTAGGTTTCGTTGGAGACGTCGCTTATTCATCATCTCCTCCCCCAGCGATGAAGAGTGGGCATATCAGCAGCAGCTCTACTCCCTGACCAGCCAGGCCTGCAACCTTGGTTAGTCATTGGTCATTGAACTAACTATTACATTCACAGTATAGTCATGCCAAAAATATTGTTCACACAGGAATTAAGCTCACTGGTATAACATGACTGTAGAAACATTTAACTGATTCATTAAGCATCTGTAGTTGTATCTGGCGTGGGAGCATTGTTTAAGTAACAAATTTGGCAAATATTGACTATTTAACCATAACTCCTGAGCCACGTAATCGAATCACGTAACTGTCTGGCATAGCTAAAACCAAGAACATGATGACCATAACAATAACATTGCAGTGTCAACGCAGTAATTAAATTAAAGGTTGTTGTATGTTATGTATCCATCACAATGGGAACTATACTGAGTGAATCACGCAACGGGTCAAAGGAATAAGAAAGGAAAGCAGCAGATGAAGTCTCTCTCTACACTGCAGTATTATGCACGAGAACAAAAGATTGCATAACGTAATATTTGACACAATACACTTTTCTGGATACTGCTAGAGTTGTTTTTTGTGTCATGCAGGGGTACTGTTCAGTCAGTGTGATTAATTCTGTGAGGACATTCTTTGGATTTTATGTTACTGTTGTTCTCTGTTCTTTCTTTGTGTGCACAGAAAGAGAGGCTCTGCTCACACGGAGTGCTCTCTCTATGCAGCACACAGTTTTCTGTTCCTTCAGTTTGAAACAAACAAAAAGAACAGAATACTCAACTTAGACCTACCTGGAAGAGAAGATATATAATCTGTCAGGAATAAGTTAATTCGTTCTTGTTTTTATTCAGATGGGCCGACTGAACGTTAAGCTTGCTGAAAGTCTGAAACTTATTTTATTTGCAATACACATATTCATAAACACAGGAACACTTTTGAAAGTCTTCAACTGACCCAAATTACCCTTCCACTCCTCATGCTTAGGCTCAAACAATGGCAACTGCACTGGTGGTTAACTCCACTTGTACTTATAGAACAATTACTAACTGTTCACGATGAGATCTTACCTGGAAGCATTTCAGCTTTTATAAGATTTCACATAACAAGCAACCATCTAACCGTGATGGTAAGCTACTGAAGTTATATTAATGATTTAACTGCAGTAATACAGCATACTTGTAGTATTAGGCCAACTTAAATCACCACAGGGGTAATTCCCTTATTTGAAGTTGAAATAGCCAAAGGATTTGTATTCATTTAACACCAACGTTGCTCTTTTTCAAGTTTTTTTCATAGTTAAACAACAATTTTAAAATTAGTTTCTGTCCCACCTCCCCATATATCCTGCTCAGTGGTTTCATCCGTTGCGTGCGTTGCACAATAAAGTTGACGTTCATTAAAATCTGATGTTTTAACTGACTGTCGGATATTTCAACCTGCCATCGGTTTATTGAGTGCAGACCGGAGGGCATGAACTTTATGAAGTTTAACTCGAGTCTCTGCTGAGTGTTAGTTAAAGTAATGACTAAACTATACATATTAACCAGTCCTCATAAACAGCCATTCCTAAGAGTTGCTTATATCAACACTATAATAAGTAAAGTTGATTCTTTTCATAATCAACCTGCATCGTGAGTGTATGCGAAACAGTTCAGGGGTTACACTGATGGACTGGCATAGAAACTGGAAAGGGACATCAGATCTTCTTTTTGAGGGCATAAAACAGTGTATGCCCATGTAATATTGAAATATTAGTTGCTCATAGAAAATGAATGAAGGGCTAATGCATTTATTCTTTTTAGACAACCAGAGTAGAAATTTCAATGGAGAGAAGCAGCATAAAGACACTGATGGACAGAGAAAATGTATCTCAGTTTTCATAGTTAAAACACTTTAGAAGGGTTTTTATTAAAACATTGCAGAAAAAAATGTTAGCTTTATAAATTGTTTTGTGTACCTAAAGGAAAAGAGTAAAATATGCACATTATTTAGGTATTTATAATCACATGAAACACCAATAATATAAAACAACTCATTTCCTGTCAGTAGTCTCTAAAAGCAACCTGTGTTTTTCTTCCTTTAGGCTTACCTGAGAGGCTGCACAGGGTTCTAAAGTCTCACCTCAAATTCAGATTTTATGTTTTCTCTTCATGTGCCGCACATATCATGAAAGTGCTGCATTTGTGAATGTATGACTCTGTAAAATAGGTAAATATGTATTGCAATGGTCTTAAAATGACTCATTACTATATATGTTAAAACTACATTTAATAGTTAATACACTTAATACACCTTGATATTTTTGATGCCCCTCCAGAAAATAGTCTGAAGAAAAAACTTTTCTTAGACTAAAAAGTCTGAAGAGAGTAACTGGGCCCTTGCTGACACATGATGGTGTTATGGTGACTGGGACTGCCAAGTAGTTTTGACATCATTAAGCTAAACAGGGTTACGGGGCAACACTGTAGAGGCATGCAATGGCAGATTTAATTATATAGCAAATTTCAACAACAAGGCAATTCAAAGTGCTTTACAAAATATAAGAAGCATTTGAAACAACATAAAAAAACATTTAAAGATTAGTGCCATCATGCAATAAACTCCCATATTGACAAAGCTTTCAACCAGATAATATGCAACAGAAAGATCATATTAATTTTAGCTCTTGCATTTGTGACTTATCATTTGATAATTGGATGGGAAACCCATTTTGTCCCCATTTTTATCTTTCTCGTGTCTTTGAAACCTGTAAAGAAAGAAAGAAAGAAAGAAACCATTCAATCTGTACTTATATAGTATAGCTGATAAATGAAAAGCTGTCTAACACTGCCCTGTAAAGACTGTTTCACCTCTGTGCTCAGCGGTGCTCTGTAATATAACCACATACAATTTGGCCCAGTCACTTCTAAATGCTATTAATAGCTAAACGTGCCTACCCGCAAAAGACCTAATAAAGTCTGTATTGTACGTTCTTGGTCTATGATGATGATTTAGATGCTCCATGGCTCTTTTCTCACAGGGGAAACAGTCAGTTGTCCTGATACATTAAACCGTAGTTTCAAGATAAAGCAGTAGTAAAAGCACCAGCTAAAGCTATTTTTACATCCTGGAAACCATTAAGTGTGTTTTAAATGGTTTGTTTAATGCTCTATAAAGCCTGTTAAAGTGATTTATTTTTTTTATTTCATACAGTAAAACTGTCATAAAAATATGCTTTATTCATAAGAAATTCCCATTTAAGACATCAATATATGTACAGTATGTGTGTAAACTTTATTTTTTAATGGTTCAGATGACTGAAAAAAAAAAAAGCCTGTCTTGCCTGTCAGTAGGCCCATACCAATCTGTGAAGTCTGTTTTCATCTCATGCGTTGCTCTTGATTGGGTCGCCACCCGTGGCTGTTTCCTCCCTCCCTGCCCCAGACAAAGGCTTGTACCGCTTACTGGGCATTGGGCCTGAGAGCTCTGACCCTGGTTTTCGGCACTTGGCTCTCACTGAGTACAGCCAGCGTTCTCTGGTCTTTTAATGTGGCCTTTCTCACTTCAGAGAAAACTGTTTTGGAAGGACTCCCAGGGCCAGCTCCCCTTACAGAGAAACCAGTGATTAGGAAGGTTCCAATAAAAAAACAACCCTGGAGAAATCAGTTTGAAGGAGCAGAAAGGACTTAAAGTTTTCTCAGCATTTATAATGTTGTTTAATATTTGACTTTTACTATATATGCCAGAGATATTTGCATCTCTCAGATTTACCCTTGTGGTTGTCATTGTCATGGTGAAACAGGTCTGAGGCATATCGCCATTCTAAAGTTGGCCGGCACAGAGGCACTGGATATGGGTGGAGTCTTGGAACTTTATCCTATCAATGGTAAGAACTTTCACTCAAAAAATAATAAATCGTACTGTAGGTCAGGCAAGTCTGTAGCTACCACACAATCACACAGAGTACATGTAGTACCTCTATGTATGCACATAATAACTCATTTACTAAAAGCTAAGACCATGGCCACAAACTCACATTTAGCTCACTTGCTTCATTACAAAAAAGCTGTCTTTCCTCATATTCCTAGACCGATTTCTTGCGCCACATCTATCCACCGTATGAGTCCCAGTCTTTCAACCAATGCCCCCGTCTTTCTGTGGTCTATTTTTCATTATCTACACAATCCACCATACTAAAGAGAATCTAATCTTTAAAGTCAACTTACTATCCCACACTTTTCCCAGAGGAATCTTACTTAGGTCTGTTATGTAACAAAACCACCCACACAGCCATATAGCTGGATAACTAAGTGTGCTCCTGCTACAATGCGGTAGTTGACTAAAACTGTTGAGGTCCTGCTTTTGGCTTTGGAGCTCAGCACGTAGACACACAGTAGATTATTCATCCATAAAAAAATAAATCTGTCTTAAATGAATTCCTACCCCGAATCTCTGCTCCATGTAGGGAGTGCCACTGTGGAGCGTGAAGGTCTGTCAGCCACCCTGGTGAAGGACATGAGAAACTACTTCCAGATCAGCCCAGAGTACTTTTCCATGCTGCTGGTTGGGAAGGATGGCAATGTGAAGTCCTGGTACCCTTCGCCCATGTGGTCCATGGCTATTATCTATGACTTGGTAGACTCTATGCAGCTACGCAGACAGGAGATGGCAATCCAGCAGTCACTGGGTATGCGCTGCCCTGAGGATGAGTATGGTGGCTATGGCTACCATCAGCATGGATATGAACACGGTTACCAGGACGGCTACCACCAGGGGTATGGTTACTAACTTCTCCCTCAGCCGTGTAAATGATACTGGGCTCAGTTGGCCCTCTTCCTTTAAACCATACCATTTTTTAACCTTTTCCTACCCATCCTCCCCCAGGCAGTCGGCTCAAATGGAGAGCGGTCCTTTAATGTTTTGTAGCACTTAGTGGAAGCCTCGTAACTGTTGAGTTCACCCATCCAGTTCTTGGATATATTTAGCACAACAATCTGCAAGTGACGATAATTTGCAAAGGGTCTTAATCAGAGCCAATTAGTTGAGCCTGAAGTATCAGGGTCAAGGATTTGTCATGTACTTTATGAATTTTCATATACTCTGTCCCCCTCATTTGCCTCGCTGGTCAAATTTACATACTCATGTTACAAGCACAGAACTTTATTTTGTAGACAATGGGCTAAAGTATGACATATATGTTTTTAAGTGGACTCCATTGCATTCAAGGTGCAGTTATCATTTCTCCTCTGAAAAGCTGTCACATTTTTTGTCTTTTGTAAAGTTTCTGTTGCTACACAGTGTTCTTATTTATACTCTATTGTGCAAATAAATAGTTGTTTACTACCAGTATTGGTCTTTCAATTGGGTGCTGTGCACAGTATATAAACGTTCACTTGCAGTTTTATGCTGAACTTATTTTTAAACTACAAATGTAGTGGCTTGAGATGAAGAAGGAAAATTGCTTGACAGAATATTTTATAAGCCATTCAATAAGAAGATTGATCCAGGTACAGTAAAAATGGTGCTGTACTTCAGAAAGGAATAAAAAATAAGCAATGGTTTTAAATCTTTACAATGATGTAGGGACAGACTGATGTTGAATTCAATAATTGTTAAAATCATTAAACTTGGTTTTCTTCTCCAGGTTTCCAAACATAAAAAGTGGTAAATTCTGCTTTAATGTAAATTAGGCACACAACAACTGGCCAACTCGAGGAGTGGGACGAAGTGCCCTTCGGAGCAGCCATTCTTATACACTTGATTTTAGCCCACTAATGGGCCCTACACCGCCATCTAGTGGGCCATGGAGACAGTACTACCAAATGCATTACAAAACTTGTATTTGAATATCACCAAGACACTTGAACGGGTAGGGATAAACATGTTTTGCCACAATTGTCTATCTAACATTCCTTTTTATAATGAAATATAGACTTGTCTTTGAAAATAAAAAGTAATGTTGGAGACATCCATGCAACCAGTAAAAGCAGGCAGTGATGCTGAGCCAAAAGCATAACTTGTAGAATGTGGAGAAATCTGTTGAAGCCCGGTAAAATAAATAATTTATTTTATTTTCTTGGTCATATTTTTAGTTCTCGTTTATGTGGGACTCAACCACGCCTTCCCTTTCAGTGGAGAAAAGAATCATTAAGTTAACACAGCCTTCACACAGTTTAGATTAGTTTAACAAAAACACATATGTCTTAAAAGTTCATGACACAAACCAGAATCTTAAATGTGACAGTCTTTCACAGTTGCATAACATTCACAATGTGCTAAAAAAAGGGCACTAAAAGTTAATTTCTTATGCTGTCATAAATCCAAGCACACAGACTGGTCTATTCTGCTACATCTCATGGTTCTAGCACATATTTAAGACAAAATACTGGATGCTGTACTAAACACTGTAAAGTCCAAGCTTGTGAATTTGTATTGGATCATATTGTAGAAGTTGTTGCCACACTGTAGAAAAACATGTAAAAACAAATCAAAAATATATTGAATGAATAATTCTTTAACACTCACAGTTACAAAGAGTGTGAAGCGGTCTGTGCCTCTGAACTGTATGCATTGCAGCTTCTGGTAACCGAGCATATCCCTCAACTTTAAGCAGTCAAATAGTGGCAAACATAACAGAAATAAATTACACAGGATAGAAACCCTAAATAGACCCCAAATTAACTATTTTCTACCTTGTACATTCACATATTACTGGGGCTTCATCCACACTGCATAAATCAACAGCACTTGTATACAGTCAGGCACATTTCAAAATACACGCAAAAGCTTCAGTTATAATAAGCCACCAAAAGAGTTCATCAATGCTGTCTTTCACTGCTCACAGTCATTCAATTGTTCTAATCCTGCACCACAGATGTAGTTCGCAGGTGAATATTGGCCGCAGTAAAAAATAACTTGTGTCCTGGTGGTGAGTCAGCATTACAAAGACTCCTCAGATTCACTGTCTGTGTCAGGCTTCGTCAGGAGCTCCAGCTCTTCACCATCCTACAACAGAAAATACAAAAATCAAATCTTAGTGCATGTTGTAGAAGTGGTTGGAATCCAGTGGGCTTCTAAATTTACAGCCCCCCCAGTCAGAAATGTTTTTCGTAGAATGATTGATGAACCAAATCTGACATCTTCATTGCTCAAAGTATAAAAATTCTCTGTGCTAATTGAAAACTGAAAGAAGTGGAGCATATGGATTTGTGACATCACAAATAGTTTGGAAGCCAATCCGACTTTAATACGCAGCAAACACAAGAGTGGTGTGGAAACTGTAGCTTCTGTTGCACATACAACAGGAATGGACTTTGCAACATTTGAGGGAAATTCTGGAAGGGAGGATGAGAATAGGTACCATTTAAGAATTTTGATGTGGTAATTATACTCCTGCGAAAATTAAGTCGGATACTTATTTGAAAATGTTTATCTATGTCTTAGTGTGGAGGGGCTCTTT
>KV751348.1:2449001-2489864 GCA_001698575.1 Mola mola | reverse complement strand
GATCTGAAGGTGATGCGGAGGGAAATCTGGTTCATTGACGGACTCTACTTTAGACTTATAGTGACCTAGTATTATTTCAAAATAAAAATTCATGTTACGGGGTATGCTGGTTATATATATTTTTAAATTATTATTCTTAGTCATTATCATTACTCTGTTGGTCTGTCTGCTTTACTGTTAGTTTTTATCGTGTGTGACTGGTTCGCTTTCCTTGAATATTAGTTTGGGGTTTTTTTTGTATTAAGTATTTCATTTTCCTAAAGCTTAAGCAGGGACAAGAACTGCAAATTAGCCAAGGCTAGAAATCCTGTATACACTGCATTGATTACATTTCAGCTAGCTGTAACAATGCCTACATGTATAATATGAGTAATCTGGTTATTTGAAATATAGTCTTCAAATAACCGGATAAAAAAACAAATTTAAT
Organism: Mola mola; assembly: GCA_001698575.1. Lineage (NCBI taxonomy): Eukaryota > Metazoa > Chordata > Actinopteri > Tetraodontiformes > Molidae > Mola > Mola mola. The sequence continues at coordinate 2,489,437 of KV751348.1, read as the reverse complement.
AAAACAAAGTGCTGTTTTCATAGTGAGGAAATGGCATTCTTTCTGTATTGAACAAATCACTCCATACAGAAATGAGGGGTTCCTATAGGAACTTGGTGTATCTGTGTGTGTGGGAAGATAGAAAGGCTGAGGTGTGTAATACTGTGTGGAAAAAGCTGTGTGCAGTGTCCTAGTGTGCATGAATGATGAAGACTTGTGGAAGTTGTGGCGAGCTTCTTACCCCGCTGGACCTTTCGAGCACCTCCCTCTTGTTGACCCGCAATTTTTCCTGCTGCCGGCTGTAGTGCAGATCTTTGGGCTGGCTGGCGTTGTAGATAAAGATGGCCAGCAGAACCACAGGAGCCTGGAGGAAGTAATCCAATGAAGGGCGGAAGTCGAAGAGGAAGAGGGAGAGAGCAGTAACCAGAACTGTGGTGATCTGGCCTGTCAGCACATGAAACATGTTGTCTCTGAATTTCAAGATGAAAGCCACAGACAGACCTAGAGCCGCTGGAGAGACGACAGACAAACAGACACACTTTTCATTCTTCTCATATGTTCCTAGACAACTTTACAAGCCTTCACTTCCATAGATGTTAGTTGTTGTTATTCACGTTAACTCTGCAGTTTTTATCTAGAGATAGTTATCCACTCACTGTCCTTACAATGCAGTATAAACACCAGCAAGAATTGTCTAAACGGACCCAAAAAGTTACAGCAGTGGTTGTTTTTTTATTTCTTTTAAGTGGTCAAAGTCAGTCATGTTGCTACTTGTTGGAAAATGTCATGTAGATCAGTGTATGTGTCCTGACTTCGATCAAAGTTGATTTTCTGTTAGAGTGAACATAGTCATTTTTTTTAACCCAAATAATGAACATCATCTTTTTATAACTGTCAATTAAACATTTGGCAACATATGCATATATTCTCTTGTTCAAGTAAGATGACAAGATTGTTATCACTCTCATACAGATTTGATGGATACCAGTATATTAAATACTAAATAGAATTTTTAAATAAAAATACAGTGAAGATTTGCAAATCATTGAACCCATTTGCATTTGACAATTATGTCTTCATTTGGAAATTGATGTCAGCAACATATTTCAAAAAAAATTGTGACACTGCAAATTGTTTACCGCATTTTATACCTGTTGCATCACTTCTTCTTTAGTAACAACTCTGTAAGTGTTTGGGAACTGAGAAAGCCAGGTGGTGTAATTTTGAACGTCGAAAGTTTTCCTATTTGTGCTTGCTGCAGGATTTCAGCTGCTCAACAGATCAGGGTTTTCTTTGTCTTCCGAAATATGTGGAGAATGTTAGTTTGGCATTATGCTGTTGTAATAAAGGCCTTCCCTGAAAAAGATGCTATCTACTTGGCCACATATGTTGCTCTAAAACATGAATATATCATTAAAGTCCTGATCCACACATTGATTAAATCCTTAAAAACTAATTTCTGTCTCTTAAAACTATGGATTTAGATTTGTGTTTCTATCAAAAAAATCCCCTCATGGCTTTCAATGTCTAGAATGGCTTGGGTGTAATTCTACACCTTTGCCTCATCTAGGTTGTGGGGATGAGTGATCAATCTATGAATGGACTACTTTAACTCTGCCCTTTCCTGCAGACAGAGAGATTCAGAGCTTACCCGTTCATTTTCCAACTGTATAAATAGTCTACTATACACTGCACGGTGCAAGTTCTAACATTCGAGTATTTCGGCCATACATGTTTGAACCAGACATGGATTCCCAGGAAGAGGAAGAAAAGATAGTTGTGCAAGGTTGGCTACAAGTTGAAGATCAGTCATGAAGTGAATTGTAGTAGGTAAAAAAAAAAAAAAACCCACCATATGGACATGTTCATTTCATCTTAACAGTGTCCTTAACAGTGCCTTCACAAATGTGCAGTCTACCAGGCTAACTATCACAGATGCTGACTTTTGAACTGTGCTCTGAGAACAAGCCAAAAAATTAAATACTTGATGGCAGTGCTGCTACTTTAATACGTCACACCTCCTTTGTTTATGCAGCACTACCTAAAAATCTAAAAATAGTTCACTGTTAAACAAAAAACAACAAACTCATAATGTGCAATCTCTGTGAACAAATGGGTTTGCTTGTGTACGTGTTGTTGTTTTGGAAAACACAGGCAAATGTAGGTATGTGAAGACTTTGTTAACTCACCAGTGACCAGTACCAGACCAAGGGAGTAGATGTTATGTCCATGGAGGAGGCCACAGTGCATAGTAAGGCCCCGAGCCTCACTGCTAAGACCAAGGGTAAGACCATTAAACACCAAACCAAAGACATACCTACAAAGTTATGAAACAAAAGGAACAACATTAGACTGGTGGAATTAAATTTCACTACACGTCTTCTGCCTTTTTATTGTTTCCATAAGTCCTTCCTACAATTTACTGTTCTGGATGAAGATGCTCTCAGTGAGTTGGTCTCCTTCCTTGAGGATCTTCTCATTGTAGATGTTGGCCATGGCTGAGATGAAGCACTGGAGGAGGAGCAGGATGTGACCCACACCCAGAGATCGTAGCTTCCCCAATATCCTGGCCTTCCAGACCTGCTCGGGCAGGGTCGCTTGCCAAGATTCATTGGCACTGTGGTGGGGAAAAGACAAGAACAAGAAAATAACAACAGAGAGTAAGTTCGAGTCACTGTTGTCTGGGGCCTGTTTCTGAAAGGAGGTTTATTGAAAATAGGGTTTGTTAACCTTGAAATTAGAGAAAAATGCTGGGTTTTCTGTTTCAGAAAGAGAGGTAACTTAATATGAACCAAACCAGGTCAGGAGCAGGTTGGTTTTTTTTTTTCAATTAACCTTGACCTTCTCTCATTCTCCTCCCTCTTACAAGCAAAAACGATCTCCTCAATCTTTAATTCTGTCCATCCCATGGGCATTTTAGTGGAGTTAGACCATCTGTCTGTATTAAAATCCTCTTAAGCATACTATATAAATATTGTTGACAAGGATCTGAAAAAAAATTGAAAAGGAGGTTGCAAAATTATACAAATATGCGACGACAAATGTATTTGTGATGAACACCGAAGTATTTCTTGTTTTAAATATATGCAATGGAAATCCATAAATATGTGAATTTCAAATATTTTGTAATTTTCATCAAAAGCGTGTATGTTGTGATTTTCATGCACATGCTATTGAATCTGAATTTACAAACTGCTTGTGGTTTGTGAACGTCACCTAATTTTATGTTTTTGGAGACTCACCTGATTTGAGTCCATCCACAAATGCATTTTTAAACAGGAAATTATCTGTAGCCAATCAGATGTCTCCTTCCTTTCAGCCCCATTTCACCCACACATGGATGTTTTACTTTTCAGAACCAGTTCACACAGTGCAATTTCTGTGATGGTAAGAGGTCAAAGTGGACATAGACATATAAATGTAGACCCTGCATTGACTACCTGAATCATATATTAACATGGCCTCCGTATTTTTAGTGGCATACTGAAATATGCCTCACTTGTGTGCTGCTTGGGGCTGTACACACCACTGCACAATCAATACCAGATCCCAATGAATAACCTTGTAACCTTGTTGATGTATCTTCGCTTTTGACGATTTTGACTTTCTACAGTGTGCAGCGTGTTCTTATTCTTCCCTAGCAGCTGTTAAGTGCTGGATGTCTGAATGACCGATGGAAAGGTGTTTACTATGAAATATTACTAGAATATTTATAGTGAGTGTTGTGCAGAAACAGATAAATGATGCTGGGAGTTCAGAAGGACAGCTTTGGATAGTCTAAATAATTTCAGATTTTAAGTCGAAGAATGTTATAATACACATATAAACCCCAAAATACATTTGTGAATCCTTCTGCGTGCATTCCTGACTTTTGAGACTTATCTAATTCCAAGCATGTGAGGCAGCATCAATTTCTTATGAAGATTACGGGATTGATGACAAAAAGTCGAGTCTAGTAATAAATCAGTTTTAGATATTTCACTTATCACCTATGAAAGGATTGCTGCATTCGTCATCTTACCTGCTGTTCTTCATCTGTTCCAGGAGCTGTGTGTAGAGTAGGCAAGAGTTGGAGGGGGTAGAGAGAGGGTTTGATTTGAGACCTGGCATAGATATGGCATTTTGGCTGCTCCCTGACCCTGTCGTCAAGGAAACAATGGATAGGAAGAGGACAACTAACGCTGCCCACTGAACCCAGGATAGGCGCCTCCTGATGGAAAAGATTAGAATAATTATTTTATCTCATTTTATTTTTGGTTATTAATATGGAGAATAAACAGTAATTTGCATTAAATGACGTACCAATACTAACTTTTTTACTCATCTTAACATTTCTATACTGTACATGACATTCAGTGGAAACAGAAGTTTCAACAGACCACCAGCATCTCAGACCAAAAGAAATGGGAGAGTGTGTGTAACGAGACACAGCCAGTATGTTGCTCTCATAAGGAGCAAGCTGCGAGGTGATGTCGATTGCTCAGGAGACTATCAAATAAGGTTCTGTTTGTTTGGGGTCTAATGAAAACAAATCATTCTGCCATCAAACCAGCTGCGTGGCCAGTAATGGGCCTGGGCAGCCAAGTTTTATCATAACATACATTCTTCACGAAAAATATAAACATTTATTTAAGAAAGACAATAATACAAATGTTATTTATTTGAGACTTGTGTGTACCTAATTTCTCTTCTAATTAAAAAAAAAAAACTTCTGAAAAAATTTTTAGGAAGCCTTTGGACTGGAATTGGTTGCTGTGGTACTTACAGGCAGCATACTGTGGGCAGCCTTCACCCAGTTAGCTGGCCTTTCAGCAATTAAATGGTTAATTCACAGTGCTTCTTACTATATAGGTGATGCACTGAATACCCGGTATGTAACCTTCATGATACACTCTATTAATCTATTTATAACTCTCAGGAACATTACACTTTCCATACTTTATACACAGAGTCCAGATTGTACATAATACTTAGTATATTTTTAATTTCTAGTATTTTAGTTTTTATTCATCCTTTCTTATACTGTGTATTGACTTATTTTGGTACTTTTTACCCTGCGCTACTACTCACTTCTGTACTGCTGTGTCAACCTGAACTTCTCCCAAGGGGGATCAATAAAGTTACATCTTATCTTATCTTACAACCGTTTCAGAGCAACTGGCGGCATCTCTGGTTGCAAGTAAATAAATGTTTTGACTAGACTGAGGAAGTGGCCAAAAATGCTCATGTTTGCAGTGCCATTTCGAATCAGGTACGTTGTCTATCTAATAATTGACTTCATTGGAAAGCCTGACTTTTTTTTGCCAAACTGCGTGTGAAGCTTATTTACCTCATAACTGTTTGCAAACCGTTTGCAAGCATCTACAATACACTGCTGTGTCACTACTGCACTATAATGCTACAACTGCCACCTTGCGGTGATACAGTAGTTGCACTATGAAATAGGCCATCAGCTCTGTCAAAAAGGATCAAGACGATGATGCGGGGATAGGCTCCAGGTTATACCATCCACCCCTATTTACTAGTATATGAGTGTTCAAAATCACATATAGTGTTTATGTGCTTTACATAGTTAAAAGAGTAGTGCATTTAGTCATATTGTTCTAAGGCATAGTAGAGTTAAATCTCACTTTGTAGCCACTGAAAGCAAGAACAACAATCTTATAATCAAGTTAAAAAGGAAGACTCACTTTTAAACAAGTGACACAAAAAGTAGCAAAAGGGATCAAAGGGCTACAGCAGAAAAGAGGGTCAAATTGCATCATCTCCTTTCATTTACAGACATATGCAAACAACCACACTATCTTGTTGCGGGAAAGAACATTACAGATTACACTATTTGTTGACTGAGCCACTTACTTCAGAACAATTCTGAAAAGTACAGCTGTGGTCAGGATGACAAAGTTGGAGAACAGCACTGCCACGGCCTAGAACAAGAGAACGAACGGATGCTTTAGAGATAAAGGAGCAGACTGATAGCAAAGGTCTGAGGACAAGACATTTTGTAAAAGCTGGCTTGGTACGATAAGGTGATATTTACATTTAGATATCATTTTTTTGCATAAATTGTGAATAGGAAGTTTGCATGTTAATGGAGATGAATCATTGGCATTTGTTCCCTCCTGAAGCCATAATGGAAAGCTAGCGAGCAAAGTAGTCCCGTCATGGTGTGGTGATGACTAAATATTTCAATGTAAATGTTAACTCACAGGCTGCAGGTAGGTCATTACATAGAAGATGATGAGGTTGTCGAGAAAGTAGAGGAAGGCAGGGACAGCCCACTTCAGAGAACTGAGGAAGGAAGCACTGGAGGAAAAGCCCAGCTCTCTGCATGACTGTCCCTCTGATGAAAGAAACAAATGCTGCAAATCAGAATATGTTCCCATCACACAAAAACAAGGTGAGAGAGGTGTCTGTCTTCAATGATTACCTCGGACGATAACGCTGACGGACATAAACAGACAGAAGAGCAGTTTGAGCACCTCAGCAAACAGATTGACAGACGCAGGGAGGAAGTCATACTTGTTCTCTGCAAAGTGACCATAAATAAAGACATGCAGTCAACAAGATGCCATCACTTCAGTGGAATACACAAAAAAACATTAGGTTGGGATCGGGGACGCATTGCCATGACGAGGTGCACTTGGTCTGCAATAATATTTAGGTGGGTAGTAACATCCAATTGAATACCAAGACCCATAGTTTCAAAGCACAATGTTGAATTAAAATGAGGTGATCATAATTATTTTTTAATTGTTATTTTTTTTTCCCTTACCAGAATTAGCAGAAAATTTGAGCAACAGGATACGACTGGTCCCCAAGGTTACGAAGCCCAATCCAAGAGCAAGAGTGTAAAATGATGAGCGGGAGAAAAGCCTGGAGCGGGAAGGGCAACATGCCATGACTAGAACTGGGATTATGTGTGGTCAAACCTGCTGGAGTTTATGGAAAAAAACAAAAAAAACAAACAAAACAACAACAACAAAAACAGATGACAAAAACTACGATTAATTATCATTTTCATTATAAATTAATCTATTGTTTTTGCAATTAACCAATTAAAATATGAAAAATATTCATCAAAATTGCCTGAGACCAAGGTGATCTCCTCAACCTAATGTTTTGGCTCTTTGTGTATTACCTCAACTATTAAAACAGCTCATCATTAAGAACTCAAAAAAAACATAAAAATAGTGAAATAATCAACAGATTATCCAAACCATAGTAATCAAAATTGAAATTAATTTAATTTGAAGAATTGACTAATGGAATAACCTTTGCAGCTCTATACCCACAATGTCAGTATCTGTTTAGTGCTCTGTATGTTGGGCTCCCAAAGATTTCTTTTTAGAATCCATACTGAATGGTATGCAGATTAAAAGTAACTGCCAGTCAGAGGAATATATTACAAAATTAAGCTATAAGCAAAGTGCAAAATGTTGCACTTTTTTTCTTTTGTTTCTCCAGAATCATACACATATACACATAAATAATTAGAGTATTTGTAAAAAATGTGGCGCAACAATAATCAACTGAAGCTTAATATGAACAGAACCAAGGGGCTTGTAGTGGACTTGTGGTGATGCGTCAAACATGGATGATGCTACAAAGTAGAGAGACTCAAAAAAGTTTATTCCTGACATGCATGTTCAACCCAGCAGCACAAAAAATTGTCAAACAATATAGAAAATGGTGGTGTCAAAGACCACCACCAAGTTTTTTGTTGAAATATAATTATTTTAGCCTATTACACATGTGTGTGATATGCTGCTGTGATTATTTTATGAATCCTGTTACGCCCGAAATGTTTTTGAGGCCACAATGACCGTTGACCAGCCATTATAATCAGTTCATCTTCGAGTAGAAGTTGATCTTTCACTTTCGGCAGATTAGAAGAAATAGATATTGCAGAGGTGCAGGAGATAAAACAACACTGCAAAAGATGTACATTAAACATTTCTTGGACTATGATGTGTGATGGACAGACATTTTAGGACTGACTTTTGAATATGAAAGCCGATCAGGAAGTGAGGGAAGTATCTGACTCAGTCACTGGTTTTAAATGTTTAGGTTATGTGGAGAATCTTCACATCTGATTAATGATTAATTATTTGTGGTTGGACATGAAAATTCATTAACTACATCAATATGCCAACAAAGATCCCAAATAACCAAATCAATACCATGTTTATACTCCTCTGGCACTAACAGATCTTCTATATCAATCAAAGAAGAGCCACAGATTACACTCAGTCACGTTATCGTGATGGTTCTTATGGTCAGTCTTCGTTTAAACTTTTTTTCGAGAAGGGTTGATTCCACTGAAAAAACTATTCTAGAGGCTGCAGTTTACGTTGGTGAATGAACTGTATCAGTCACTAAATTGTGTCCATCAGCGGAGGTAGGCTAAATAAATGAAACGCCTCTGTATGGTGCTATCATGTTAGCGGACCTGTGGGCCATAAACAGGCCCTTGGCAAGGTATAAACTAATGTTTGGATGTTTACAAGACAAAATAAAGCTCCAGTGCCTTGATAAAACAATGCCATAATGACTATGATGATGGATGATCAAACCAATATCTTTGGTCCGTTCTTCTCAAATGTGAACAATAGTTTGATCTGTTAGTCAAACAAAATAAACGAGTGGGCATTTTCCAACATTTCAGAGACTACATGAAAGCAAGACTAGAAATATAAGACACGCTGTATGAAGATAATTTACCATTAACCGATAGTCACTGGTAGCGTTGGGAATGTTTCTATTTCTTTAGATCCCAGATCGTTCAATGCACCAGCTACTCTGGATCGTAATCTCTCACAAGGTTGTGATGATCTTACAAGAGTCGTTAGAAAATTTCCGGGCACGTAAATGAGACTGCTCCGACACAGGGGCTCAGAATTGGAACTGACAGAATGAATAGACTTTGTCATTTTCACTATTCTTACACGTTTGTTATGATATTGTCAATAAGATGTTTAACAAACAGACTTACTTCTTTTATTATTCTGAGACGTAAAGAATACGTTATTGCGCCCTTCCAAGACAGTTTCGCTACAGATGCTGGGTTCAACAAACGTATGGCACACAAGCTACGCTAATGGATGAATAGGTCTGCACTTCCGATTTCCGAAGTGGGCGTGTTTGTCTAGAGACCTTAGGAACGCAGAGCCTTCTGGGAAATGTGTCCTATTGGCGGTTAGCACGTCGCTTTGACTGCAGCACGTTTTCAAAGTTATTTTACTGATCAAATGAAAATGTACTTAAATCATATCGTGGGTGAGCTTCTTCCATTGTCACTGTAATGACTCATACACAATTTCAGGAATATATGTTTATTTTTTGAAAATTCCCAAGAAAATTGAATCCAATTGTTTATACTAAATGCCACCAGATTCTTGTTCTGTAAGTCGTAGAGTATCCGTATGATTATTTTTTTTACCAGATTATACTGTAGCATTTTCTAATTATTACATGTTTAATTAGTATAGATATTAAGCATATATTAGCAGATTTGGCAGATTTAAAAAAAAATTTCTTTTCACTTAACTCCACCAGATTCTTGTTAGTGTATCTTCAAGTATCAGTGTGATGATTATCACTGGATTTTACTGTAGCATTTTTTAATTGTTCCATCTTTAATTCATATAGATACAGTATATGTTAGCAGATTTGGAAGGTTTTTGAAAATTCATTAAAAATACAAATCAAATTGTTTTCAATAAACTGCAGAACAGTCTTGTTCAACATGTCCTCAAGCATCGGTGTGCAAAAAGCAAGCAAATAGTTTTTACCCAGCAGATTCTGGTTGAGCATTTCCTGAAGTATGTGTACGATAGATTTTTTTCGTGTTTGTTAGTTTCTTTAGATCCCATATACCTGCTGATATTTCATGCAACCGCAGAAAATATGTGATTTCTTTTCAACATATCTCCTCCATCGATTCACGTTCCACCAATCTAATCATTTGCCTGCCTGCTTACATGCACCAGGCTCACTATCAAGTTTGGTAATTAATATACTACCAAGTAATGTAATTCTGCATCGAATGTGACATATAAAACACATATAGTTCAAAATATTTACCTGCATACCCCTGTAATTACTTTCTTACTTGTTTAGTGCTGCATTTTCCAAAATACTCTTAGGGCATATTTTTATTTTAAACTAATCCTTAATTATTGATATATTTTTTTTATCAGAAAGTATTTAATATGCATCTAAATATTTAAATTTATATTGGAACATCTCATTCTTCTTTTATATGGTCCCAAGGAATTTTGTTGTTGCTATTGTGTTGTTGTATTGCTGAAATTGTCCATGAAACATCTAAATCAATCAAAAAAAATACTTGCTCCTGTTGCTTAAGAGCACTATGATCATCATTTTAAAGGCGAAATTTAAAATACTTCTTTTAATTTTTGCAACCAAATCTTTTATTTGATAAGAGTTTGAAATTTGAGATTAATTTTACCTGATAAGCATAAAAACAATGTATTGTCCTAAAACAGAAAATAATCATTCATATAAACATTGTGTTTGTATGGGGACAATAGTGTTATTATACTGTATAACATAATAATGCCACCATTGTGTGACAAAGTATACACCTATATTGACAAATTTGGTCATGTTACAGTCATAGTACGTTGTTTTTCTTGCACCAATGCTGGCAGGTGTCATTTGACTGTTCAGCATGAACAGCAGAAAGCATTATGACTGGTTTGTTGATTTTGCTAACTAATAACAATGGTATTTGCTAAAAAGTGATGTTGCGGGATTTGACCTTTGACCTGATCTGTGTCTCCCATCCACAGATTTATTCCAAATGTGATAGGATTCTTCCCTGTCCCATCAGCTATACACATAGGAAGTATGAAGAGGATTGGTGGAGAATTCTAAGTTTTAGAGCACTGACTTGAAATATCTATGGCTGCGGCAGCATGAAATCTTCAGTACCCCTGATGCATTGTGGTGGTATAATTAAAATCAGTGAAGACTAATTTTTACCTCTGTTTCACTCTCTGGATTCTTGCAAACTGTTTCTCTCTGTTTATCTCCCCAAGTTATGTTTCTTTTTTTTACTTTTACATCTTTTACTGTGAACAATAATAAGGTCCCTTCCTACATCCTATTTGGTGGTGTTTCAGTTTGTTACATATCCCAATATAATCATACAAATACGTTCAGTTTAACTGCCCTGTAGCTTGTCTCTAGTGTTATGATCTTTAAAATGTGTTTGTCACATCAAATTACAAACACCAATAAGCATAAGTAATCAAGTTTCAAAAATTTTGAGTTTTATTACCAGGTTGATTTCAATGCTGAGTCCTGTTCTAAAACCTATTGGTTAGTATCATCAACATATTGAATGTACAAAACTTATCGAAATTTGCTTTTGCAGCTACAAGATGATGCGTATATTCTTTTTATTTTCTTCTGAATATTCCAATAACATTCTTACTGTTGTTGTAATTTAACATTAAACTTTACATTAAAATGAAAATTCAAACTACACTTGCGAGAACTAATAAATAGTTGAGAAACTAAAGTGAGGTGATAGAGGAGTGGGATTTGTGAAAGAGAAACTGAACATCTTTGATCAGTTTCCACCCATGTGTACTGTTTTACCTTGTTACAAGAGGTGCCTAGCAGGAGTTCTAGCAATTAGCTTAGGAATTGATGTTGCTTCAAATTTTTCAAGTTTTTTGCTATCTTTCTTTTTTATTGTAGTTTTCTTAAGAGCATTTTGCCTTCTGCCTTAGATTTACAAAGCTTCATTTTAAAATTTACATGCTCTTGAAATATATATGCCAAATTAGACCAACAAGGTTAACTGTTGTGTAATTAGCAAGATGCTGTAGGAATGACAAAACCTAAAGGAAAACATAGGTGAGGTCATTTAATTTCTTGCGCCTGCCTTGCCCATATTTCATTTCATTTCATGGAAATAGGACTCAATTTATAGCACTTTTTGATTTTACTGTTTTTCACCTGTAGAATTTTCCTCGAAGCATTTTGAAAGGTAAGAAAATGTTTAATTCGTTTCTATAATTGTAATTTTTATTAGCTTTAAGAAGGTAAACACCTGCAAATTATTCTCTGCAGCTCACCAGCCTATACTAAAGAAATAACCACTTGCAAAATATGTGCTTTTGTCCCTATAGCCCAGAAGAAAATGTATTGTCAGGGTCCGTTAGTGTAGTGTCTGTCTGTTAGGGTCAGTCAGTGTTTCCCCTCTTGTTTTGAAATCCCTACGTGTCTATTCCCCACTTCCTGTCTAGTCTTGTCCCCCAGGTGTGTCTGATTATTCCCTCTCCCTAATGTGTCCCACCTGCGTCCAATTGTCTACCTCTCCCTCGTGTATTTAACCCCCGTGTTCCCTTCCTCCTGTGCCAGATTGTCTTTCTAGTGAACAGTCCAGCGTCTATTCCGTGTAAGTCTCCTTGTGTCCGATCCGTGTTCCGATTATCGAGTCTGCCTTATCCTTGTCTGCACCTTCGCATAATTTGAATTCCTGGTTTTGACCTCTATTATTAAAACGACTACCAATTTAGAAAGCTCCCTGTGTGTTTTTCTTGTTATTGGATCCCTCAGACCTGGTACCTGATATATATATCTTATGAGGATGTTTCAAAACACATACAAAATCTTCACGATTCTGAAAAAAAACAAAAAACGGGAACGTCTATTACAAGACCTTTCATCTTAAACAGCAAGGTATGACAGATTTATCTGCATGTCTATCTCTCTGTTTTTATGTCCGTCCAAACAGCTGTTGAACAGCTGTTGTTATTGTTGGGTAGTGATAAGTAATCCCTATAATTTGTTGAGCGTAGATGCACAAAGCATATAGTCCAAAAGCTGTACTGCATCTTCCAAATATTAGGCTTCAAGTGGAGATACAGCACAGTATGACACTGCTTTGAAAAACAACAATGTGCTAGAAATTGAACCACAGGAGAAATATGAAATGGATATTATCCCTGCTCATAATAGTAATAATAAACTGGTCAGTTTGCACAAGACATGAGCTTATTACATGAGAGTGGAGATGTGCAGGACAGTGTTCGGAATGACAACTTCAAAAATGACAACACTGGAAAAGAGGGCAAAGCACAAGAAAATGATTCCAGGCAAGACAACAAAATTAAAGGTAAAAAAGTCCTGAAAACAACTGTGCAACAACTGAAAGATGCAAAGGGAGATGCAACAGTAATGGTAATCATTCAAAAGGGAGAATGCAATCATGATGTGAACGATCTTCCAAAGGTGGAAGGTGGAAACCAACAGGGAAAAAAAAGAGGATACAAAAGGAAGAAAATATACAAGATGGTGAGGATGTAAGTGATGAACAAAAAAATTCTAATATGTTGATATAATATTGCAGACTTTTATCATCACAGTTATCACAAGTTGGATATTACTAAAAAAACATACATTTTCAAAATTTATTAGAGAGAGAGAGAGAGAGAGAGAGAGAGAGAGGTTTATAATAATTAATGCGGGTGAAAAAAATATTCACCACTATCTGAATAAAGGATCTTGAAGTCCTTTTTCTGTTAACTTCAACCAATGTTTGTTATTCTTGCAAGAAGGAGCAACGATCATTATTCTATGACTTCTCAGCTCTAATGCTCAAAGCACAACATTTTCGCTTACCCCTTTACAGTCAGACAGAAACATCATAAAACATTCTGGTCCCAGTTCCTCATTAGCTGTCTGGTACTAAAATGCCTCATACTCCCATATATCAATGGGACTATGTGCTGTCTTCAGTTGTTCTCCTAGTTCTAAAAACATTGTATATTGTAAAGGTCGCCACGGTCTCACACAACATAGTTCCTTTATCTTACACGGCAAACTGCTACTGAGAGTACATGCTTATTTTTCTATCAATTAATCAATTGTTAATTATAACAATTTATTGTCTTGCATGACCAGGTTAAAAACATAATGATTAAGGACTGTGACAGTGTCATTGATAATGATGATGATGATGATGTCACCAGTGTCAAGGAAGATGAATCTAGGTATAATCTCCCTGCACCATCTTCTTTCTTTTTTATTCCTCACACTTCCGGGGGAAAAGCAAGGTAAAAACAAAAGAGGGGTTGCAATGGACAAATGTTATTTCATCATGTATACATAAAATAAAACCACACTGTAGCTTTGCATTTTTAGGGCACAGACTTCAAGGCGCATCTGGGCGATCCCCTCTTTTCAAGTGCTCGGAATAATGTTTGTTCAGTGACTGCCCAGTAGAAGTGGTTGTCTCTATGAACAGTGAGTAAACTCTCAAAGCACATGTGTGCTTTAGAGGGAACATGGTAGTGCACAAAACTACTGCAAACTAAATTGCAAAGACGACCCGTCAGAGAAGACAAACAAAAAGAAATAAACCAACAACTTCAAACCACACATCCAAGGGCACTTTATCTATACAGTATAGAAAAACTGGACAAATCAGTTGTTGAGTCAGGCTGCAGGATGAAGCCCTACCACCAAGTATTCTCAAAACCATTTCCTGGAGACAAAGACAAAAAGATGTAAGGCAAAGAAATGAAACTATCAGTTTCCAGAAGATAGTACAGGAGAAAACCGAAGAACCCGATGAAGTCCCTCACGAAAGTGTTTTGTCACCCAAAGTGTGATCGTTTTTCTAAGCACTGACATATTCCACCAGTGATCTAAAGATGAAACAGTATATCTAGATGCAACAGGAAGTATATTAAAGAGGGCAAAAGACAGCATAGGTTCTTTTTATGTTAATGAACTGGTTGTCAAAAAACCCAAATAAGGGTTCCTCTCCTTTTAAAGTAGCTATATAGGTCATTTGTGACCACACAACTGCTTAGTGCTTTTCAGACTGATCATGTCAAACAATATCAACCCTGTCATGGTTATATGTGATGGCTCTATAATGCTCATGCAGGCCATGTCACTGGTTTTCCACCATACAAAGCTTATCGCCTTACTTCAAAGCTATTACAACATATTAACAGGTAAAGGCACAGCAAACAACTTCAATCATCCTATCCTCCACCGTTGTCTAAGCCATATCATGAAAAATGCCGAAACTCTGTTCAAAAAGCAGTTAGTGAAACGCTTTTTTCCCCCTGGCTTTGAATATTCCTACATTCAAAGTGTTAATGATACTCTAACTATACTAAACTGTACTTCTCTCAGTGCACCTTGCTGGCCATGCACATTTTTTGACTGTTGACTTCAGCATATTCAATTGCTGAGTTTGATGAAATGCTCCTCAGTTGCACAGTCATCTTCTAAAGCCCATGCACCTCTGACAATGTAGAGAAGCATTTTCAAAACATTCAAACTATGCTCACTACCACTGGGCAGGTAACCATTGATAAGACCAGTATTATTCCTGAGGACCTTGCGGTACACAATAAATACAAAAAATAATGACCTATTGTTAACTGGCATTGAAAATGCCATTTCTTTTTTCAATGAAAAGTTGAGTTCAACACCTTTTGAAAAACACTTCATGGATGTCATCAACACTGCACCCCTTGATGCAAAAGGGAAGTAATGTTTACTACTCTGAGGGATTCATCTCCTCTTTGACTACAAACTTCTTGCCTCAAACCTGTCTTTGGACAAGTACGATGCTAGGTTACCTAAACTTTAATTTACCTTTTAAGTACCTTGAGTATCTCAAAGAAATTGTTCTTTTAAAATGTGTCTATATACGTATGTTCTATGTCTATTAAACATAATTGTATCCTTGCTTTGTACTCAGTCAGGTATATTTAATATTTTTGCCCTGCAGCAAAGAAGGGACTAACAGTGGCCAATTCTGAACTTGAGGTCACAGTTAATTAGGCCAAAATGTCAGCGTTTAAACAGGAAAATATAATTTGTGGGTAGTTATGGTGAATCATATTTCTAACCCTAACAATTATTTATTTTGTCACCAACGTGAGGATAAAATCTACGTGTCAAAATGTTGTTTGTATTTATTAGGATTCATTCTGGACATTCTTCATCCCCAAAATATTAACTTAGTTAGAAGAAAAAAAAAATACAACTGCTATTGTCCCAACTGTACTAATAGCTTTCCCATAAAATTCATTATAAAGTAAGTGTTTCTTCTGCAATGGAAGACGAACTGTAGTAGAATATGTGCTGTTTTAAGCTGTTTAACAAGACAGCACACAATATGATAAATGTGGGGATGTCCAAACAGGATGTCGTTATCATGTGTTGTCTTTAATTGACTTCGGCAGGCATAACATATGACTACCCTATCAGGAATTCTCCCAAAGATTTTCAAGAAAAAAAAAACTGGTGTAGCATATTTTTTAGGAAAATTAGAAATGTAGCTCAGAAAAGATTTTTACCAGCAAATTAATCAAGTGACGTTATAACATATGATGACCTTTGTTATGTTTTAATTAGAACTTCCCACAGGACAATAAAACACAGGGAATGACAAGACTTGATGAGTTTGTAAGGATCAACCAAAGAACACTCACTGCTCTATTAACAGAATTTCAAGAAACACTAAAAGAAAGGTAAAACAACATCAACATAATACCATAAAGACAAAATAATATTTCTTTTTTCTTGTCCTTGAAAATATCGAAAAACAGCAGACAATTTACTGAATGAAATAGAGTATTCTAAATTGTTAAATGCTTAAATGTCACTAAATAAAGCTTAGCTGGCAAGTGACGCCTAATAATGCCAATAATAATCCCTTGAGTCTGTTTTTCCGCCACCTTGCTACAAGGCTTGCTGAAACCTTACAGTTATTGCTTTGGTAGCATAAGTAGAATCAACAGCTGGCCAGCTGTGCATTGTACAGCAAAAAATAAACAAGTGAAAATAATCAATATTATTTGTGGTTGTGGTATAAATTAGAATTCTTAGTGAATATTTGAAACACACATGTTCTTTATTTTAAATATATCTGTCAGCTTTAAAAGATATAGAAACGTTTCACTTTCATTACAAAATTCATTGTCATTTATGCTTAATTGACAATATTTTGTTTCAAAGGAGCACCGTATCCAAACGGAAAAGTGGACACAGCGAAATGCTTTACTTTGCCAATACAGCTGTTTTCAAACACATTTCTACTTTTTTTATATTTTACTGAAAGGATTAGATGACCACAGTCCTTGCACAGACTGACCAGTTCTTAGCTGTCGAACAAACAGCGGCAGAGGTGTCCAAGGGAGATGGAGACAAGAAGTCACTCAGCAAGGAGATACACCACGTACATTCGAAGAGCAAAATGTGTATTGACGTCAAATCATATGATTTATAACAGATCTTATTAAACAATATTTACAAAATAATCCTTCAACTACGGATTATATAACATGTAGAGAATATTTCTATTTCTCTCCTTGATTACAAGGTAAATTTGCATTTTGAAAATATACCTGACACACCTGCAAAAATACAACCTGACACCTGTACTTCACAGTGTAAATATGCTTCTTCTGTTAAAATGTTAAATTTTCTCCGCAATAATATAATTTATGTTACTTGTATGGAACCAATTAAAAAGCAAAATAATAAAAATTGACAATACACTTATTGTTTGTGCTGTTTTTTCTTATAGAAAAAGAAAAAAACACAAAAACTCAGGAGGAATCAGTCTCCAAAGGATCTAATCAAAAACCACACGATAACAGGGGTAAGTAATCATTCAAAGAGAACCTGCAGTTGAGCAGCGATGAAGTGGATGCAGCTCCTTTCTATCTTGCACAAAAATTCCCTAATGTAGATGGTTTCCAGTCATGCCTGTATTTTCAGACTCTTCATCAGGGTGTTGTGGTCGCAGAAGCAGTTTATTCAATGTTCAATTCTGAACATAATGACAACCATTGGTTCACAGCCAGTAATATGGACAGAATGTGGACAGAATGAACTTTATATCTACGACAGTCTCAACATAACAATCATTAAGGACACACAACAAAAACTTTGTCCACAAACACCATAGTTCCTGATAAGAAGGCCTTCTGTGCAGATGCAGAAGTCAACAAACAACTGTGGACTCTTTGCAATGGCCTTTGCATCACTCTTATGTGATCAAGTCAGGCCAGAGGAGTGCCAACTTGATAAAAAAAAATCCTCAGACAAATACTGTACAAAAGTTTGAAGAACAAAATGGCTCCAGTATTTCTGTACAAAAAACAAAAACAAAACAACCACAGCTTGAAAGGCCTGCAGTTGCCGTGGAGTCTCACTGTATCTACAGAACGCCGTGCCAGTCCCTCACAACGCTTTGGACACCACTGCAGAAGAATGGAAATGGGAGAATTGCATGTCATTTTGGTTATGTGAGTAGCTTTTTCATTATTATTTTTTCAGTAATTAGAAAGCTGTGCTCTTGAGTGTGAGAGTGTGATTAAGGAGATTTTTTTTTTAATGAAATGTTGCTATATCATTCGTTTAATTTTTAGTTTAACTATTTTAAAAAACTAAATTTAAAAAAAATAGAAAAGAAAATAACAGAAAAAATAAAATCAGGTGAAAATCACCACACTGATACTTGAGGGCACGTTGAACAATAACCTGGTGCCATTTAGTCAAAACAATTTGATTTGTATTTTGTAATGATTTTTTAAAATTCTGACAACTCTACTAACATAAACTGTGTTGATATGAATTAAACATGGAATATTTAAAAAACGCTAGAATCAAATCGAGTGAAAATCATCACACTGATACTTGAGGACACTCTGAACAAGAATCTGGTGGAGTTCAGGGAAAACAACTTGTATTTCTAATGATTTTTTTTTTTAAATCTGCCAAATCTTCCAAATCTGCTTATATATTCTATAGCTATTAAACATGGAATAATTGAAAAATGCTGCTGTAAAATCCAATGAAAATTGAGGACATACTAAACAAGAATATGGTGGCATTTGGTGAAAACAATTTGATTCAATTTTCTTGGGAAGTTTTAAAAAAATAATAATATATATACACATGTATGTTTTTGACATTGTGCAGGAGTCATTACAGTCACACTGGAAGAAGCTGACCCACAATATGATATTAGTGTTTTTCTATTTTATCAATAAAATTTTAGTGGTTTACTAACAAAGACACCTTACTTATACATTTTATTTATATCCTTATACCGTTTATAATTATTATTCATTTTATCCATGAAGTTTTTGGCCATGAACAAACTGCACTGAGAGAGCAGGACATGGTGTAAAAACATGGTGTGGATGCGCAGTCAATTTTCATCTGTTGATAGCGCGACCATGTTTGTCCAAAGTTTTAATTCCTTTTTTACTTAATTTGTTCTCTATGAGATCGTCCAAACAATTTTTGTGCTTCATTTTGTCGCTCACATATACTGTATGTGTTGGGTTAGGCTTGAGCCACCTTTCCTTTTACGTGAAGTGGCAGGCATCACTGATCACAGCTTAATTAACTGTCAGTCAGTTTTAACCTTTGAATCAAAGTATATGGTTGTTAAATATACAAAAGGAAAAAAAATACTCTATTTGTGGTATATTAACAGATAAAGAATTCTGATGGAGTTTGTCTCTGACACTTTCTCATCTCAGGTCGATGTACTCCTCTAAAGATTAATGTTCAATAAAGACAGTTCACAGTGCACATCAGTGGTGTTTTTTCTATAACAAACATCTGCAGCCTGTATTTAGACTGTGATCTGCCCCAATCCATTGGAATTTACATTATGTAGATATATATATATGTTATTTACATTCATATTTATTGATTTACTAATAGTGGATTTGTTATTATATAACCAAGAATACAGGCAACACAAGACAATTATTCAAAAATGGCAAGACAAAAATATACATTTTAATATGGATGACATGGCCAATATTTACAGTTCAATAATTTTAAGGTACGATGTATGTATGTACATTGTACCAATGTTTGAAGCAGTACCACCGTCCCTGCAAATTAAGATTCTAAATATTCTCCCACTTAACTATTTACATTGTTCTCCTTGAATTACAAATTGTCCAAATGTTTATACTATACTAAGTGCATCAAAAATGAGAATGTTCTGATTTTTGAGTGTTATTTACTAGGGATGTGGGGATACACTCAGCTTACTAGACGAGAGGATACATAATATTGGGTTCACGAGAACGAGACAAGGCGAGATTTAATAATTATTTTAAGAAAACTTCAATGAGGAAGTATATGACTGGAAAAATAGCCTTTTATGTGACTGAGTCACAAAACAATGTAGGTGCATTTTGAAATATGTCATAACTCTCCCAGACAGCACATGACCAACCTTCACTGTTGAAATAATAAAGTTTACTTATATAGCCCTTTAACACTTAGTTGAAATAATGTAATAAAAAAAGTTGAAATTTTAACCAATCCCAATCCCAAACCATGTAACATCCTCAGCTTTTGAAATAATTCTACATAATTTTATCAGCATTTTATCATATTTTGCCAATAAATCTACTTAAAAAATAAACTAGATTTCTTTAGTAAGATGCTAAAAATAATGTTGCAATAAAATTCGCTTTATATTTTTATATTTAATATTTGATTTGCTTTGCAAACGTAAAATCAAATTAATCAACCTTCATCATTGACTTTGATATACCCGTGAATAAACATTGAAATGATGTCTGGCGTGCGTGCATGAACTATGCATGGAGGAGTCGCAGAAATGCCTGATTTTCTACCACAGCTAACAATTCACAAGGTCCACCACAATATACAAACATGGGCGGCTGGTGACAGCAGTGGGATGGAGTAGTAGAGCATGTTCTTGGTGTGAAGACTTGCTTGGGGTACAGACAGCACAGGAGGACAAAAAAAGCACAAGTATCACAGTAGGTTGTGGGCCACCAAAATCGCTCCTTCATAAAGGCCAAGGTTTGGTTGATACTGGAGGGACAGGCGAGGTTGGAGTTTGAGGAGGGCCTCAAAAACTGTTTGGAGGCCCATTGTGCCACTGCTACCATACATAAGGAAGAATAATTGTCTCAGATTGAGTCCTTCCTCAAATGCAAAATGGCAAAAAGAGGGCATCAAGCTGCATATTCCTGGATCTGTGGCAATAGGTGAGGGAGAACTTTAAAACCCTAATTGGACCAACATGGCTGGATCCTTGACAGGATTTCAGCTTGTTGAACATAGAATAGATATGACAGTTTTTTTTTTTTCTTATTGGTCTAGAGCAGGGGTGCCCACACTTTTTCGGCTTGTGAACTACTTTTAAAATGACCAAGTTATAATGATCAACCTGCATTAAAATTGCTCAACATATATTTATTCATATATAAACTGATGTACCTTGCATAACTGCACAACTGCACAAACCCATATGGAACAATACACTTGTACATTTTTGGTCTTACCTTATTCTGATGACTTGCACTGAATGGAATCAGGCGGGGATGCAAAGTCCGGAGAGTAGCCGCTGGTGGCCAGTCTCAAGCAGGCTTCCAGATGATCATCAGTCATAGTGAAATGGTATTTGGGAAAAGGCTGACTCACATAAGTAAGTTTAGCCGAATAGTGCAATAAAGGAGGTAGCACATTTCTTCATGTTTGGGTGCTTTTCCTTTGTGAATAAGTTCCAGAACTGCCTGTGAGCCCTGGACCTCAGCTGAATGTCAGCTTGTAGTGTCAAAATCTCATCCTCCACTCCACACGAGTTCAGGTGAAACAGCGTTGCTTTTTTTAGATGTGAGTGAATCAACATCAACATCTTTCTGAAATGGGTAGCACATAAATGTAGCGACTGGCTCCAGTAAGGCAAAGTCTTGAAAGAGTTTATGAAACTCTGTCAGATAGTTGTCAGTCTGCTCTGTGAAGCACACACTGTCAATTTGTGCGCAATTCTTCTAGAATAGAACAGGCGATATTTGTTGCCACATCCATGAACTCTTTCATGTTAAGCATTTCAGTGTATAATGCTTGTTGGTGCATTATGCAGTGGTAATAAAGGAAGTCGGGAAGAGTAAAGTATCGTCCTCCCTGCACACTAATGGCAACAAATCCATTAGAGTGGCCAACCATAGCTTTTTGGAGGGAAGTCGGTGTTGTACTTTTTATGAACAGTCCGAAAGTGCCGCTCCACATCTCTCTTCTTCAGAATAGAGATGGTAGATTGGCATATCGGACAAACGCACTTTGAATGAAAAAAAAAAAAAAAAAAAAAATCCTCCTTCCATTCCATATGGAAGTGGTAAGTTTTTGGTTTCTTGCTTGGTCCAGCTCCACCACTCATTTTTATACCCTTTGTTAAGTAGAAATCAATTGGAAAGCTAACTAGCTCGCTGGAGATTTGAAGTAGTAAACCATGCGTGGTGTCCCCTTGTGTTAGACAAGATGCTGTACGTCAATCAAGTGACACACGTCATAATGAGGATGAATGATTGGCTAACATTTTTTTTTTTTCTTATTCCATGTGATCTACCCACACTACCTTTGAGATCAACCGGTAGAACGTGATAGACGTATTAGGCACCCCTGGTAGACAATAGAAGGCATCTTTGCCCCTTCTAGTCAGTTTCTCCATTTCTGTAGGATAGAATTAAAGCTATCAACTATCTAAGGCATCCACTTTTACAGTGAATTTGAGAGAGAGATTATTGAATATGTAAGAATAAGTGCTAAAGAGAACAAGTGCATGCATTTTATATGAGAGAAGAGGGATAAGGTCACTGGCATTGTATATATTTAGTGCACTTTAAAACATGAGATTCTGATTCTCTAAATTTCAATGAAGTTTTTAATATTTTATCACATAAATTACAGGACTGTGCTTTTATTTTTAAGACCATGAGAAAATGAATGCATTCATAAGTGACTCATATACCTATCATAACTTTGGGTTTTCTTGGACATGCAATGTTCGCCAAATTTTAAGACCTCATCTTATTATTTTTGTCTTCTGGGTTGCAAACACAAATAGTATTGATCATCTTGCAACATTCCTCACAGACCTAATCTTGTCATAGGTTATACAGACGGCTTGTGAAGGAGATCAACAACCCTGTCACAAGGACGGTGAGGAGGTAGAGACAGAGCTTGGTATTTATTAAATACTTTACCTATATCATAATATTCATGGTAGGTACAGAGTTTCTGTTGGAGGAACATTTAGATATGGTGCCTAATATTAGGTTGTGATACTTAACTCTAAGCTGTCATTCCTAGCCAATAAATCATCCTCAAAGTAATCATTCAGAAAAGCTTTGCCAGACAACCACAAAATAAATGCTTTATGGAACAAATGGGTAGCATGCTGGGCCAGTAGGTGGCAATAAAGTCCACAACACTGATATGTCAAATGCCACAAAAGAGCATTCTGCTCAGGTTCAGTGAACAGTTTCCCCTTGAATTGAATTGGCTTAAAGGGTCAGTGTGTGAAATTTGAAAATATCTATCTGCAAGCACATAATATAATATTCGTAACTGTGTTAACATTAGTGTGTACCAAAATGTTATACGGTAGCCATGAGCAGCCAAAAAGCCTTCACATTTGTATCCTTGCATTAAAGTGGCATTGAAATACAAGCAACTAGGAAGACTCACCCCAATTTTTGTTAGCAGTCATCTGGAAGTTTGTTCCAATTTTGCTAACTTATGTTACTCTAAAAGGAGGATCTACCCAGGTGGTCCCCTATGTGCTTCCAGTGTGGGCATGCATTCTACTACTTCACCTACTTCACCACTAAATGCCACTAATGTTCACACATGTTCACACACTGGACCTTTTAAGCCAACTAAAAACTCCTTCTGTATTCCCATTGACTGTAGGTCAATGGGATGTATGCCGTTAAAATCATCAGCAATGTCATTTCCTGCGCTCCTGTGCTTATTACAGAAAACAGTTGGCATGTGTGAATTGAGGAGAGGCTTAATCGTCCCAAGTGCTCCGTACAACATGTTTTAACATATACTCAGTAAATAGATTTTTTCTTATTATTTTTTAACTTTGTTACAAAAGGAATCCTGGAAAATGTCCATTGGTAGTTACCTAACTCACTGTTTGTGTGTGGACAAATACACAAACAGAATACAAATGTAGAGGAAAACCTTTGTTTTACAAAATATCTGCAATAGTGTGGACAGGAACAGGAGAAAACATAGGCAGCAGCGTCAGAAGTGGAAGCTGAGGGGTACCTGAGTTAGCTGCAAGCTGAGCTGAATTACGTGTGGGTGGAGAAGCCCTGGGTAGTTTTTATGATTTCCTGGAGCATTTGTTCATCTGTCCTATTAAATGTCTTAAATGTTTAGATCTTGGTGGAGTGAGTCAGGTCTGTGAGGTCCATGATGACCAGATTATTTGGCTATGGTTTTTATTCGAGTACCTAAAAGTAGACCCAAAATTTCTGAATCAAAGTTCAAGAGCTGAACTCTGATGGAGACCAGGACACAAATAAGACAAATTTTAAGAATCACATTGCTGGACAGTTGGAATATCTCAAACAATTGAACAATTGGATTGAGTGGCTGATTGTAATACCAATAAGTACACAGAATAATCTAGTGATGAGTGACGGAGGAGAGGGGTCAAATACTGAGGCAGACAAGATGATAAAAGGCAGGTGTGTAGTGCCCCCTGACATCAGGTGACAGAAAGCACACCCCTTGAGACTAACACACACACATACGCAGAGACAGACACCAGAAGAGAACATGTGGGAAACATATGAAACACAAGATAAAATGGGGGGAGGCTCTAAGGTCACAGACAATAAAAGATATTATACATTGTTTTTTGTTTTATATCTTCACTTTAATTTTCAATAAACATCCACTGGGCTTTTCCAGAGATGTTGGGAATAAGCACACGGCCAGTGACTCACA
Source organism: Mola mola (assembly GCA_001698575.1). Classification (NCBI taxonomy): domain Eukaryota; kingdom Metazoa; phylum Chordata; class Actinopteri; order Tetraodontiformes; family Molidae; genus Mola; species Mola mola. The sequence continues at coordinate 2,464,633 of KV751348.1, read as the reverse complement.
GCAAAACATTTTGTTTTAATTACAAGAGTGAAAAGGGAGATGTACGCAAAGAAACAGTTCATTGCCCTGTGACGTAATGTTTAAACGTGTGCGTGTGTGTGTGTGTGTGTGTGTGTGTGTGTGTGTGTGTGTGTGTGTGTGTGTGTGGGTTTTGTGTATCAGTGACAGATAAAGCATAGCACAGTCCTGCCTGTCAGATTGCAGTTTCTTCAGTTGCTGAAAAGGCCAGAGTCACCTCGAAGACTAATCCCAAATATGAGTCTCTGTTCTTGGGCATGGGCTTGCTGTCTCCTGGTTATTCTGAGTGTCCTTCATGTCAAAGCAGACCAACATCAACCCAAGGAGAGACATTATTACATTGCTGCTGTTGAGATAGACTGGGACTACTCTAGGGATGACACACACAGGTAGGATTCTGTTTAGACTTTCTGTAATATTAAGTGACAAACAAGATATGCAGCAGGGTTGATGCTATTTTGTTTCCTTGTGGGATTCCTGCAACATATTTTTTTATTTCCTCAAACTGTGTTTTTGTCTCATTGTTATTATCTATTTGTGTTGCTAAATTGTTGTCTAAGTTGATCAGAGAAATCTTGACTCACATTCTGTGATAGATGTTTATGGTACTGAAATCCAATCTGTCTCTGTTTAATTTAAATGATAAAATGATAGTAAAACCTTTCTCTTTGTCTCTCTCTCTCACAAACACACCTATAGTATGGTCTTTGGGATGTGGGTTGATTCATGCTTTGTCTTTTTTTTCACGCTTCTTAAGGTCTGGTCCAACATATAAAAAAGTGGTCTTTCGCGAGTATGAGAAAGGATTCCAGAGGGCTAAGACCCATCCTTCCTGGTTAGGTAAACTTTGCAAAGAGTTTACATTAACACCGATGATCTGGCTACTGTTACTGAGAAACAATCTGTCTCCACATTCACTTTCCACCCAAACAGAAACATCAATGTCTGAATAATGCAGTGATATGGGCATAACTGGACATTCTGCACCATTCCCAAAAAGAACTATGTAATATGATACTAATTAAAGTGGGAATAGTCATGTGTTTAACTGGTGACACCCATTGAGTGATTTGTTTCATTTTGTAAAGTAATAAAATCATTAGCCATTTTATACAGAGGAAGAAACAAAACAAATACACAGAGTGTGGGGATTCATCCAATACTGTGCTGAGTCTGGTGATGAGAGTCATACTGTCACAATTTATCAGCCCGCCTGAATACATAATGCAGATTATGGAGAGACCTGTTGGGCAGTTCTTTCCACGCCAAATGAGGAAATTTTTTTTTTAAGCTGTTTTCTGTTCTTTTGACACTAGAAGCCTTAAAATAGTGGGTAAAGCGTTGCACCACTGACAATTTTTGATTAATTTCCTCAAAAGAAGTATAGCTTTGAAATAAATACTTCTGTTTCACTTCCATTTAAGTGATAATAGATCAGCAGGTACATTACATGATGATTATTGCATTGGTAGGTTATAAAAATGGGCCAATATAAATGATTTTTGTTGCTCAATAAGTCAGTGACTCACCAGAAACGACCCAGAGCAAAGAAGATGAGATTGCTTTACATTGCTTTAGTTGCCAAGTTTGGGGGCACCTCTTAATAAACTTAAACATGTCCTTTCTTGCAGGGCTCCTTGGACCCACTCTGAGGGCAGAGGAGGGGGAGACAATTGTCGTCACTTTCAGAAACATGGCAACTGGACCTTATAGCATCCACCCACATGGAGTTGCTTACGGGAAACAGTCAGAGGGTGGGTGCCCCTTAACCCAGCTGTACATGAATCCAACAGCTGTGGTAAACCTGATGCCACCAGTAACCCACTATGCCGTTGACTGTCTGTTAGTGTCATTATGAATGCTCATGATGATTCTCATTCTAGTAGTTGCGCAACATAGGTCAACACAACAAACAACCTTGTTTGTCTTTTTCTGAAAAATATTAACCAGGGTGGGCAGATTATCAGAGTAGACAGTACTAAAGTCCGCCTGGAAGCTTTGCTAAACCTTAGGAAATCCTTATATTCATTTATCAAGAAAAATAGGATTTAGAGCTAATTCAAAAGTCAAAATGCAGAGGAAGTCAAAATAAAAGACCTGCTCAAAGGGAAGTCTTCATTAAGTCTTAATTTATTTGGGACCTGAGTAGAATATCATTTCACAAATTCTCTCAATAAAGTCAATAATGTCCTCAGACCCCTGCTTGGAAATGGTATGTGATCATTCTGCTGGTATTCCATTTCATAATCAGTGGCTTTGTTGTTTTGTAGGAGCTCACTATTTTGACAACACATCTCAAAAAGAGAAAGAGGATGATGTGGTGCAGCCAAACAGTGAAAATATTTACTACTGGGGGGTGACACCAGATGTTTCTCCACAACCAAACGACCCTACCTGCCTCACCTACACCTACATCTCCCACAAAAATGTTGTTGAGGACTATAACACAGGTCTCATTGGTACTTTACTCGTCTGTAAGCCTGGTAAGTATAAAAATATGTGTTTTCACTTATGCCTGATGGGAGCTGCCCCACCTGTTATTTTGCCTTGTCATTATTTTGGCACCTTGTCTTTGCAGGCAGTCTGGATGAATCAGGAAAACAGGTTGGTGTCCACCAGGAGTATGTGTTCCTCTTTGGGGTTTTTGATGAAAAAGAGAGTAAATTCAAACCAAACAGCCATGCTTCAGACAACCATGTCAAGTACACAATCAATGGATTCACAAAGGGATCGTTACCCGGTGAGTCATTTTGACACTCAAGACAAAGTACTTACTAGTACTTACCAGAAAGTAATCATTAAGTTTTTTCCCACACTTATATGGATATTATTTTCGAAGCAGATAGTTTTATCACCTTTGTTTAGAAAAAATATGTCCACATGTGCTTCCTATTACAAGATGTATCCACTCGGGTATTCAGGCCAGTAAATGTCGATACATTCCTCATCACTGATATGTCAAATACCAACTGAAGGCATTCTCATAAGCCACTATTTACCCTATAGTGGAATTGACTTAAATGTAAATAAGTAGCCAAATATTCATTTATTTGCAGTTATTTGATGCATATTTAGTTACCTTGATTAAAAAAACCTTCCTGTTTGGGAGAAACTGAAAGCGTAAGATATTTATTTGTGTCAGATGATGTTAAGATGATGCACAGTGTTGCAATTTGAATGTGGATCACAAATTAAAGCAAATTAAAGCATGTGCTTAATGAGGAGTGACAGAGCATAACAAATTTCAGCAATAGTCACAGGACCGTTTACTGCCCAGAGGACATTGTCAGAAGTTATCACTAACATTGTGAAGCTTTATCAAGCTGCGTTTCCACGGTTGTGCATTATTCATCACAAAACAGCAAGTTGTTACAACTGCTGGATATGGTTGAATCTGACACAGATTTTACATGTTGAACGGCTTGGCCTTGAACACATCTGTATTACGATATTCACTGTAAGTCATAGTGCCACCTACTGGCAACAGGAAATAACGTGTTTTGAGCTTTGAAATTGTCCTCCCAGTAGGTTGACCAGATCTACCTAAAATGTGATCAGAGTAGTCCTCATATCTTTATGATGCTTTGTTATGAACATTGTATATTTTTTTGTTGTGTTGTTCCCCACGAGACAGGAAAATATATCTTCAGCGTACTTTGTCAGATCTACGTGAAATTTCATTTGTATGCTAAATGTTCAAATTTAAAACAAAATTTTAGAAAGCCCATTAGTAATGCTGAAATAGGCAAGCATTCCACCCCTCAACAGCAGGAAGTGCTACAGCACCCTCAGCACCCGCTTTCTTAAATCAATGTTACCACACAATCCGCTTTTTTTTTTTTCAAGGTGTACTTATTACTACTTTTTAGTCCGGTTCATATCCAATCTGATAACACTGAGATAGTTTATGTCCTACAGACTATTGCAGTCCACTACCAATAGGTGATTGAGCTGTTTTGGCTTCACTTTTGATGTTGTTCATGTTTATTTTATGGTCAGTTGTTTGCTGGTATAGATGTTGACTAACAGTTTTATTTTTGTTTGTTTATTTTCATTTCAGATGTTACTTTGTGTGCCCATGCCTCTGTGAGCCTGCATCTGGTGGGTATGAGCTCAAACCCTGAGGTATTCTCAGTGCATATTAATGGTCAGGTGCTGCAGCAGACTGGACATAAAATGTCCTCGGTTGGCCTAATTAGTGGCTCCGCTGCCACAGCCAGCATGGTTGCTTTCCACACAGGTCGTTGGTTGCTCTCCTCACACACCATCAAGCACATGGAGGGTAAGTGTTTACCTTCACATGTTAAAGCCACCACCAACAATGGAAGAATCATTTATCCTAACATTACTACATTTAGGGCAGCACAGTGGTGCAGTGGTTAGTACTGTCGCCTCACAGCAAGAAGGTCCTGGGTTCTATTCCCGGCTCAGGGGGTTTCTGTGTGGAGTTTGCATATTCTCCCTGTGTCTGCGTGGGTTCTCTCCGGTACTCCGGCTTCCTCCCACAGTCCAAAAACATGTAAATGGGGGTTAGGTTAATTGGTCATTCTAAATTGCCCGTAGGTGTGAGTGTGGATGGTTGTTTGCCTCTATATGTCAGCCCTGTGATGAACTGGATAAGTGGTAGAAAATGAATGAATAACCACATTTATGAAAAAAATATATTTTTGCTCTTGCAGTTGGAATGCACGGTTTTGTGAATGTAAAAAAATGTGATGGCTTCGAATTCCCTCAAAGAAGAATGACCATTGCGCAAAAACAACAGATGAGAAAGTGGACATACTACATAGCTGCAGAGGAAATTATCTGGGACTATGCACCAAACATGCCTAAACACATTGATGAGTAAGCAACAAATACAGTATATACCAATCAGCCACAGCATTGAAATTCCATGCCTATTGTGAAAGTCCCCCTCATCCCTCCAGAACAGTTCTGAGGGAATTGATTCCAAAAGTCCTTTGAAGGTGTCCTGTGGTATCTGGTACCTAGACATTGGCAGTAGATCCAACACCTTGAACCACCTAAACCATTCCTGAGCAGTTTTCCTTAGTGTGGCAGGGCACATTATGCCATTGAAAGAAGTGCTTGCATAGCATCAGGGAATACAATTGGTTGACAAAAGATGATTATTGTTTTTCACTCATCTGTCAGTGGCTTTAATGTTGTGGCTGAGGGATATTTTTTTATACCTTAGGTGGCATTTCACACTTCCCTCAACAATTTACGCAGTATCCTTTAGGGTTTTGATTGATGTATGGTGCTTCTGTTTTATTTTCATTTATCACAGAGCATTTCAAGTAATATTGTCTGAGAAGGCTACGCATATTATTAATTTCCTATCTTTCAAATTTTGCTGTGTCTACTGTATAAAGAAAATCTTTCTAGTTCTAGTAGAAGAAGTGTTTCATCATGCAAAGACTCATAATACCTGTGCCACACAGCCTATTAGAGTTTTTAATGCTCTTGTTTTTGTATGTGAAAATTATTGCCCATATTATATTGTCTCAAAGTTAAATCAAACCTCTGATTTTTGTGTGTAGGGACTTCAAGAACCAGTACCTGAGACAGTCGCCAACACGCATAGGTGGGAAGTACAAGAAGGCAGTGTATGTTCTGTACAAAAATGAGTCATTCACTGAAAAATTGGAGAACAAACAAAGGAGAAACGAGCTTGGGATCTTGGGGCCAGTGATCAGAGCACAAATCAGAGATGTTATCAAGGTGAGACCATTTTTAGCAAAACAGTCACCCTTTCTGATAAGTGAGACAAAAAAAAAAAAAACTGAGCTGCGCCAGGATTTTACTACATTTAATATACCACTTCAGACCTAGCATCACTGCCTGGTATTATAAATCTGGATTTAATGGGGGATAGTTTTTTCTCAAAACACCTTATAGAGCATTCATTAGAGCATGATAGTCAACTGATCCATTTTCACAGCCCCATCATTATGGGATGTGTAGATGTAGGCTATATTTACATTTGTATATGTAAATAAAAAACATATGTTTTATATACTGTATACATACTGTTTATACTTTATGTAAGTCAAAGTGACACTTTTATAAGCAGTGCTGCCAGTCGATTTAAAAATTCAACCAAATTGATCACAATAATAAGCTGTGGTTAGTCATGATTATTTATAATTTACTTTTACTAGTATTTGATTTTTCTTGGCGTGGGAGTATTTTGAAACAAATACATGTTTAGTGCTTGGATAAAGAAATTCATGGCAAACTGGCAAGAGGAATCACAGCTTCTTGAACTTTTTAACATTTTAGATTAAATTAACAAATATTAAACTAAAATCTCTTAAATGGATGAATACAAAGGTCTCATGGAGTTCTTGCTCTGACCTACAAAATCCATATTTTTGCTTACTTTATTGTCAAATATTCAAATGTGAAATATTAACAAAAGTAATATCTGCTTCAAAGTGAATATAAATAGCTTGCCTGTATATTGTTTGCAAAGTAATGTCTCCCCAAATAATTGCTACAATGAGTAGGCCTTTTTGAGAAGCTGATCGCCGTATTGTCTTTGAAGATTTGTGTTTCAATTTGCTTTGTTGACAGATTTGCCGTGATTGTACCCTAGCAGTGTTGTTTGGTGACATAGTTTGACCCAAAGTCATTGCTAGCATCTTCAGCAAAAATGTCAAAACAACATTCATTATATATTCATCACTTATCTGGAACAGGACCAACTTTGGAGATGAGTAACTGTGTATCATAAAACACTATGGAAGTGAACCCCACTAAGAAGTGAAACAATTTCATAAAACTTGAAACCCAGAGTTAACCTTGAAGTTACCTTACTAACCACAAATCCTGCTTCATAGTACAGGCCTCTGATTATGCTCTGTTGTTCTGTTAAGCAGTTGTTATGCTTCCTAGCTTTTTTTTTTAAAAAAATGTAGAAAGCTAGACTAACAGATTCACACCAAACTGTCAGTTTGCAGTTTGCAAGCAGCCTGACAAGCAATGTAGCCAACAGATTTCAAGAGTGCCTTAAGTTCTCTCAGCCTCCATAAGAAAGACTTCTTTAGGATTTATCCCTTTCAATGCACAGTGCTCCAAATTTACACCCATCAAATTTCTGCAGACACTGTTATTAGAATTGAGCAATTGACTGCAACTGAATGTAATTAATTAATAAGTTTTAAGTTTAGTTTTCAAATCAATCACTGTGAGCACCTTGTACAACATGTAGCTCTATATGACTTTCTTTCTGGACTTCAGGTCCCCAGATATCATATTTGTCATTGACTAGAGATTGCATGTCCTCACACTATTTCTGTCTTTTTACAGATTGTTTTTAAGAACAAGGCCTCAAAGCCCTACAGCATCTATCCACATGGACTCACGATAGAGAAGTCACAAGAGGGATACAGTTACCCAGCAGGAAGTACTAAATCCTTCCTCCGTTTAAAACAAACTGATTGAACATCTTAGTATATAGTGGACCATCAATGATTAAGATTATGATTATGATTAAGATTTAAGATATAAGAAAAGAAAACATGTCTATTACTAACAGAAATTGCACAAAGTAACAGAAACAAGCACATTATAAAAAGATTTAAATATATAATCATTACAATAAATTTGATGAGGTATATAACAATGTTTTTGCCAGGCAATCAGTCTCACAGTGTTAAACCGGGTGAGACACACACCTATGAATGGAACGTGGTCGAAGAGGACAAGCCTTTGGACAGTGATTCTCGCTGTCTGACACGTATATACCACAGTGCAGTGGACACGCCACGTGACATCGCCTCAGGACTGATAGGACCAATGCTGATCTGCAAGAGTCAGTCCCTCAATGTCAGAAACGTGCAGGTAAAATTAATAGTTATGTTATGTTGATTTTAAGAAGCAACTATTACATGACATTCTTACTGATACATGTTCTTCTAGTACCACCAAAGGGGTCGTTGTTTCTCTTCTTTTGGTGAGGGAAATATCCAATATGTAATATAAATACGTTTAAACAATAAGTTTAAAAAACATTGATTCTTTATTATAGACTTTGACTGTTGATACTATCCTGACAAATGTACACATTTTAGTACATGTGTTGAAAGAAAACGTTTTAAAATGTATTTTATTAAACAGCTATGTCAATACTCATGTATTCAAGATATATTTCATATACAAGATTCTTTTTAAAATAAATGAATGGAAGGATTGGTTGTGCTTCTATAGCTGAAAGCAGACAAGGAACAGCATTCCATGTTTGCTGTGTTTGATGAGAACAAGAGCTGGTACCTGGATGACAACATTCGTCAATATTCTGATGGATCCAAAGTCAAGAAGGCAGAGCCAGGCTTTTATAAATCCAATGTAATGCACAGTACGTGTTGACCTGTTTACAGTGAATCTAATTCAAGATCAACCTAAAAAATAATTCATTGTCACCACATTTGCCCAGCTGCATTGCCTCAAGTAATATTGATGTGATTTTCCTCTTAGCAATTAACGGTTATGCATTTGAGAACGGCACACCCTTGGGCTTCTGCAATGGAGAGGTTGTTACATGGCACGTGTCCAGCATTGGAGCACAGGACTGCATCCAGACAGCTACATTTTATGGTCATCCATTTGAGCTGAATGAGCGGACAGAAGATTTTCTCAGTCTCTACCCCATGACTGGAGAGACCATCACTATGAACATGGACAACATTGGTCAGTCAGAGCTTATAATGCCTTTTCTTTGTAGTTCAAATATTCCAACTGTAGAGACACCTGAAACTTTTGCAAATAAAAATGACATTCTGTTAATTTCATTTAACGCCTTTCATGATAATTTTTGTGTTTCTTGAACCAGGGGTCTGGCTCCTGGCCTCATTGAGTTCCCATGAGACGACCAAAGGAATGCGTGTGAAGTTTCAGGATGTTGAGTGCTTCCGGGACTACCAGTATGAGTACAATGACTATGATGATCCAGCAACAAGCAAAGAATTTACTATGTGGAAGCCTCTAAGCTTGGATGAAATCAAGAAAAAAGAAGAGACGATAGACTCTGTGAAAGAAACAAAGAGAGAGACGGATGAGTACACCGATGACTGGGCAAATTTATTAGGCATCAGGTCTATGAGGAACCAAACCAATAGCTCAGATATAGAGGAGCTGGACCTCTCTTTCCTTAACTATGACGCTATTGATATGTTTGATGAAAATACAAATAACAGCCTTAATTTAACAGAGGCAAACAGTGAAATTTCCACTTCTGTTGCAAAGCAAAATAGGCTAAATGAGACATCATTCTCAAACTGGAAAGAGGTGGGTGGATTAAAACCTACGGCAGTTAACTTGCTAACCCAGCGCGTCATTGAGAATACAACACATGTGAAGAACAATAGCAGGTCATCAACTTTTGACAGTTCTTTGAATGAAGCAGAGACTGTTTATTATTTATTGAATATGTCACTAAAGAATGACAGTCAAACTACAAAGAGCAATGCCTCTCAATTTGTCACAAATATTGATGTTGCAGTGTCTGATGCAAAAATCACAGTTCATAATGCTACAGCATTATCAGAGGTTGGAAATGAGTTTGCAGAGATAACCAGTCTTATGTTGACCTTACAAGAAAATTCCAGTTCCATGTCCAAGACTAAAAGAATGAAAGTAATGTTGACTGGTGATAACCAGACCTCTGTGGACATAGTGGGGGACTCTGAGGGGAGACTCACCAGAGAGGATGTGTTCTCCTACCCTCTGCCTCTATCCAATGAGAGCATCATCACTCTCCAAAACAAATCAGAGGCCAATATCACGGTTCTGTCACGCAATACAGAGCAGGAAGATGATAATAACACTTCAATGAATCTTGTTGATATGTCCGCTGATGGAATGAACTCTTCAATGTCTATGGTTAATTTTGAGGATGACATCAGGAGCATATTAGCCAACTGGCTGATCTTTGAGTTAGAGATGAGGAACACAGACAACAAACTTAATGACTCTTTACCAGAGGCAGATTATGGACTTCACGGGAATCCCTCTAAAATTGTCACCAACCCATCCAATTCCAGCCTTGAAAATGTAACAAATATTGGGCTCAAAGCTGAGTCCCTAAGGAATTTCACAGTGAATACATCCATTTTCAATTTAACAAGAGAGATTGGCTTGGAGAATAAAAACAATGTATTACCTCTTCTTCCTGAATTGAACAACACATCTGTGAAAAGTATCATCTACTCCAGTGATAAGGTGGGAATGGAAAGTACTGATGAACTAAACGCCTCAGACAGCAGCGAAGAAGTTTTTATCTACCTTAAAGAAAACAACACAGATTTGATTAAAACCACATCTGGAAAAACACTGGGGTACAACTGGACTTATGATGAAACTCACCAAACGGTACCATTGGAGATTCCTGATTACATGATGAAATATTTTGGGAAAGACACGCCTCAAACAACTCCAGCCCCAAAAAAGATTAAGAAAGTAAACCGCCGACAGAGGCCTCGGAAGGGCCAAAGCATGAAGACAAAGAGGAAAAAGGAATACAAGCCTCAGTCCAGGAGTGGCTTACCATTCTCTCCTCGTGGATTTAATCCAGACATGACACCGCGTGGGACACGACCCCAGTCACCAAAACCTGTTTCTGATGAGGCGGAGCTCATTAACATGCCTGTGATCATCGGTGTGCCCCGACCACATTTCAGTGACTATCAGCTGTATCTCCCTGGAGATGAACCCGAACATCTAGGGTTGGATGAGCAAGACGTGAAAGCAGATGAATACGAGTATGTGAGCTTCAAAGACCCTTACAGCAGTCATGAAGATATCAAGAATCTCAACCTGGACAAGACCAATAAAATCTTTTTTAAATACTCAGACAAAAATGTTAACACCTATTTCATTGCTGCAGAGGAGGTTGAGTGGGACTATGCTGGCTATGGACAGAAGTAAGCTTGCCACTTAAAAAGATGTGACATTTGCATTTATTACAAGAAATGTACAGCAAATACACATCCACACACTTAAGAAACTAAAATAAGGTCTTCTTATCTCACAGGAGGCAGGAAAATTCACATCAAAACAGTCGAGAAACTAAGTTCACCAAGGTAGTTTTCCGAAGCTACATGGACAGTACCTTTAGTACACCTGAAATCCATGGAGAGATACATGAGCATCTAGGCATCCTGGGACCTGTCATCAAGGCAGAGGTTCAACAAACCATAATGGTAAGAGTGCTGGTGACTGCTACAAAGTTTTAAAGGGGAGTTTGGGTATTTTGAAATCAGATTTTACGAGGAACTTATCCATTATCAGTGTATTACCTCTGGTAGACTGCCAACCAGTACCCCTCACCCCCCCCACTTTGGGAGAAGCAGATGAAGTACCAGTGTCTGAAGCTAGGTAGCAGCAGCAGATTTTAATCAACAGGATTCACATTTTTTTTTGTATGTGACAAAACCTCTGTGATCATTTTTATGTTGTATATTTGCATACTGTATACCACTCAAATCTGTGGCTCAATTAAATCATTTGACATTCAATTATTTGCTCGATTGCTGAGAGTTGAAAAATATTGTGTTTTTAATATAAAGCTAGTTCAGTAAGCGTAGGCTCATAATAGAGACTGAAAACAGGAAAACCAGCACATCATGCCCTGTGCTATCGTAATAAAATATGTTAACCAATGTCTGAATTCACTGGTGAGCTTGTTAAGTCTCATTTGTAACACACTGTGTAAAAATGAAATATGTTTAGGATGGGTGCAGTAGCTTCCTGCTTGCTGTTTCCCATGTTAATGTTTATTGACCTCTTGCTCTAGTTGTATTGATCAACTCAAATCAAGTAAATTATCAAGCATGTTTTCCAAAATACCTAACTATTGCTTTTAAATCATAATTTCTACAGAATTTTTCTCTTTGTTTTGTAGGTGGTGTTCAAGAACAATGCTAAACGTCCATACTCCTTACATCCAAATGGGGTTTCCTATACCAAGCAGACAGAGGGTTTGTCCTATGAGGATGGCTCTAAGTACTGGTATAAATATGACAATGAGGTTCAACCCAATGCTACCTTTACATATGTATGGAAGGTCAATTCTAATGTTGGGCCCAAGGCAGACGAGTCGAAATGTCGAACCTGGGCGTACTATTCAGGTGTTAATCCTGTGAGTATTCTCTGTAAAAAATAAGTCTAATATGACAGGAATTCAATTTTGCATTTATAGAGTAAATACAAATCAAATCAGTTTCATGTTTATTTGGGAGCTTTAAATTAAGAATATTGAAACAAGCAAACAAACACTAAACTAAATGTATACTGTCTTTCAGGAAAGGGACATCCACTCTGGCTTGATTGGTCCTTTGCTGGTATGTCAGGTGGGCACCCTGGACAGCGAGTTACCAGACATGAGGGAGTTCATATTGCTTTTCATGACCTTTGATGAATCACAGAGCTGGTACTATGAGAAGAACCATGAGATCATGCAGAGGAAAAACCGAAGGAAAGTCATGGACCCCAATTTCAAGGAGAACCTCAAGTTCCATTGTAATGAATCGTGTTTTTTCAACTACTGTTTTTTCTAATGATTTTCAACACATTTGAATATGATACAGAATTATAAAACATAAATAGTTTACATGATCAACAACATCCAAAGTAAGGTAAAAATGGAAAAACTGATAAAATGTCTTTTTTTTTATTCTCTCCCAAGCCATCAATGGCATTGTATACAACCTAAAGGGCCTAAGAATGTACACTAACCAACTTGTGTGCTGGCACCTAATCAACATGGGTTCTCCCCACGACTTCCAGAGTGTCCACTTCCATGGACAGACATTCCTTCACAAGAAGACCACCAGCTATAGACGGGCCATTTACCCTCTGCTTCCTGGTGGGCATAATTGTTTGCTGATTAAGTGTAACAACTACTACTCACAAATTGTTTTTTTTTTAAAAGTCACACTTTACAGTATTTTTGATATTGTTAAACAGTTGTAATCCAGAAAAATAGCTCATGGGAATATTTGATGTCAGCAAAGACATTAAACAGTAAATTTCCTATAATTAAATTACACATTTTTAGTTTTTTTGACCACTCAAAGCTCTTTTACACTACAGATTTTGCACCCATACATTCATACACTGGAAGTCACTCCCTCACCTGCTCGTCAGGAGCATTAACCATTAATGATGACACAGGATCAGGAACAATTTGGGGTTCAGTGTCTAGCTCAAGGACACTTCGACATGGTAATTGCACTCAAACAGCCACCCCTAACAGTAGCACCTAATGGCTCTACCAAACTGCTTTTTCAGGGAGTTTTGCAACTCTGGAGATGTATCCATCCAAGCCTGGCCTGTGGCAGTTGGAGACAGAAGTTGGATTTAACCAACAGAAGGGCATGCAGACCCTATTTCTGGTTTTAGATAATGGTATCAGCAAAATTGATCGGATTTTATACAACACTGAAATACTGTTGTGTTATATAATATTGTATATAATACAATATTGTTTTTATGTCTCCTCCAAGACTGCTACCGTCCAATGGGTCTAGAGTCAGGCAGTGTAAAAGACGGGCACATCACGGCAATCAACACTAGAGGTAGTTATAGCTCCTCCAGTGCGCACCTATTGGTTTTGTTTTTTTGTTTTTTTCTTGCCATTAAGGTGTAAAAACAAGTAAGACATAAGATAACTATATTTCCATGTCTGAAGGATACTGGGAGCCCCATCTTGCCAGATTGAACAATCAGGGTAAATACAATGCATGGAGCACAGAGCAAAACTCCAGCTGGATTCAGGTATCTGTTGTGTGTGTGTGTGTGTGTGTGTGTGTGTGTGTGTGTGTGTGTGTGTGTGTTTGACAATCAATACCTTCTTTACCATTTAAAGTTACACCTATTTCAACAGGTCGACTTCCAGAGGCCAGTTATAATCAGCCAGGTGGCCACCCAGGGAGCCAGGCAGCTATTCCAATCCCAGTTTGTGAAAAAGTACTATATTTCCTACAGCACTGATCGCCGGAAGTGGATCTTCTATAAGGGTGACAGCAGGGCTTTTAGGAAGGTAGAGGAGATTTGAGTTCCAGCATTACTAATGTCACAAACTGAAGGAGGTGTGTCTGATCATCTCTTCATCTCTGTCTCTCTCTCTCTCTTTATCCATCTATGACCAGGTATTCACTGGTAACCAGGAAGCCTATGAGACCAAAACAAACACCTTCTTTCCTCCCATGGTTGGACGGTTCATAAGGCTCCATCCTATCCAGTGGTACAACATGGCTACAGTACGCATGGAATTCTATGGCTGTGAGCTTGATGGTAAGATGTTACTGTGAGTATGATGGATGTATTTGTGGAGCACTGTCTTTGAGAGTGTGTTGGTACTTGGTGCTAACCTCCAATGATCAAATGCTTTGCAAAAGTCATCTTAAAACAAAAGAGAGTGGCACCTTGATTATCAGGAAATGCTCTTGAAAAATAATTATGTTTCATCTTCTGAATAAACCATACAAATTTCCCAAGTTTTTCAAATCCACCTGCATACAAGTTTTTTGGAGTCAGAGTACTAAAATTGGCATAAAATTTAGATTTATTTCACACATATATGAGTTTGTACATTGTTCACTGACAATAAAACGCTGCTTATTTGGACAGTGACATTAATCAAATCAAATCAAATCAAATCAAATTTTATTTGTATAGCCTGAAATCACAATTCACATATTATCGCACTGGGCTTTGACAAACTGTACAGATGTGACATCCTCTGCCCTTAGACCCTCAAACCGGGTGAGGAAAAACTTAAAAAACCCTAAACAGGGAAAATAAGAAACCTCAGGAAGAACCATATAGGACGGATCCTTCTTCCTAGGACGGACAGACATGCAATAGATGTCACATGTACAGAACACAACAATAGGTTACTTAGAATATATAAAACATCCATGAGTCCCAGAGTCTGTAGATTCTATAAATCTGGATGTATGGAAAGTCTAGTGGTCCAGACGCAGGTGTACTCTGTTGGTCCAGGAGTCATTATAGTCCATGTATCAAGATCTGAGTGTTGCTGATGTAGTCACTGAGTCCACGAGTATGTGGAATCTATAAATCCAGACGCATGTTTACTCTGTTGGTCCAGGAGTCATTATAGTCCATGTAGCAAGATCTGAGTGTTGCTGATGTAGTCATTGAGTCTACGGGTATGTTGACTCTATAAATCCAGGGATATGTGAAGTGTAGTGATCCAGAAGCAGGTGTAGTCTATTTGCCCAGAAGCCATTGTAATCTGTGGATCCTGATTTGCACTTGGAAATCCAGCCTAGGATCCAAGTCACAGGATCTCCTTTCCTAATGTGGCCAGGAGGCATCAGGCAGGACCACAGCAGCACCTCCCACCGTGACCTAGAAATACCTGCAGGATCGCAAAGCACAACGACTCCGGGGAAGAAGTAAAGTTAGTGTAAGGATATGGACATTGACAGGAGCAGAGAAGTCGGAGTCGGAGACAGAGGGGGGAGAGAAGAGAGCTCAGTGTATCATGGAGTGTTCCCCCAGCAACCTATGCCTATAGCAGCATAACTAAGGGCTAGATAGACCAGCCTTAACTATAAGCTTTATCAAAAAGGAAGGTTTTA
>KV751348.1:2375685-2446982 GCA_001698575.1 Mola mola | reverse complement strand
GCAGTACAGCAACGATGGGATACGCTGGAGCCACTACACAGATGATGAGGACCTCCTTTGCAAGGTGAGTTACATTAAACAGATCACTCGTTAATGGAGTTTTTATTTGACAGCAGTAGATTCTAAACAATGTTTCTCTTCTTCAAATGCAGACTTTTGTTGGAAATACAAATAACAGTCACCACGTGAAGAACTATATCCACCCTCCTATTTTTTCCCGTTTCATCCGCATCATCCCCAAAAGCTGGGCGGGCTCCATCACCATGAGAATAGAGCTTCTGGGTTGTGACTTTGAATGAAACACACATAGCTTACCCTCAACTATTTGCACCTCACTGTGCACATATACAATAACGTGTGAAAGATGCTACATTTACAGACAACGAAAGCATTTAGAAACATTTATGAAACCATTGGTTTGATTTCACAAAGCTAGCGAAACTATAGGATAGATCAGGACTCCATCAACTTAAAAACTTTCTTGTCAAATTTGGATGTTGAAAAGTAGGGTGCGAAAAAATGTAATACAACCTTTTTCAAATGAATACAGCACAAATAAAGTATTTTATTATATGCCCAGTTAAAGGTAGTGGTTAAACTCAAATTCAGTGAGAATAATGTTTGGCCCTTTTGTCAGAAGGATGTATTTTTTTTAAGCCTAACAGTAGCTCTTTCTAAACAGATAAATGACATTCTGTTCTTCATAATGAAAAAAAAAAGATGTATAATGTAAGTGGAGATCATGTAATTTATTTTCAATAAATCTGATAACCATTATTATCAATCCAGCTCAGTGATTTAGGAGTCAATATACGTATATACAACTTAAATGTATGGATTCTGTTTGCAAATAGCAAGTCTTGTCATCCCTAGTATGTTACCATTGATGTCCTCTGGCATTTTTAAGATGTCATTCTAACACCTCTGCTAAGGCCAGGCCCAGCAGAGGCCGTCAGTACCTCATGGCCTCTAGAAACAGCAGACACGTGCAGCTGCAAATAAATACGATGTTTATCTATTTGTTGATCATATTAAACTGGCCACTGCATCAATGAAAGCCTCAACATGCCTCTGCCACTTGCTACTGATCCATTACTATAAATAAACTCACAGATACAGTAGCTTTAAAGAACAGTTGGCTGTCTAAGCCCCCGGGATGCAAATGGAAGCAAGTTCGTAGTTTGTGTGTAATTTGATTGTGGAAATGCTTTACACAATAATCTTACTTGTGTAGTTGAAGGTTTTGTAAATACTAGACCATGGAGACTGCAGACACAATGTTTGGAAATAAATCAAATCAAATCAAATCAAATTTTATTTGTATAGCCCGAAATCACAATTTACACATTATCTCACTGGGCTTTGACAAACTGTGACATCCTCTGCCCTTAGACCCTCGAACCGGGTGAGGAAAAACTTAAAAAACCCTAAACAGGGAAAATAAGAAACCTCTGGAAGAGCCACAGAGGAGGGATCCTTCTTCCTAGGACGGACAGACGTGCAATAAATGTCACTTGTATAGAACACAAAAACATGATAACAACAGTTCATTTAGAATGCATAAAACATCCATGAGTCCCAGAGTCTGTGGATTCTATGAGTCCGGATGTATGGAAAGTCTAGTGATCCAGACGCAGGTGGACTCTGTTGGTCCAGGAGTCATTGTACTCCATGTAGGAAGATCTGGGTGTTGCTGAGTCCAAGAGTATGTAGAATGTGTAAATCCAGGGATATGTGAAGTGTAGTGGTCCAGAAGCAGGTGTAGTCTATTGATCCAGAAGCCATTGTGATCTGTGGGTCCCGATTTGCACTTGGAAATCCAGCCTAGGATCCAAGTCACAGGATCTAAGTCACAGGTTTCTCCTTTCCTAATGTGGCCAGGGGGCATCAGGCAGGACCACAGCAGCACCTCCCACCGCGACCTAGAAAAACCTGCAGGATGGTAAAGCACAACGACTCCGGGGAAGAAGTAAAGTTAGTGTAAGGATATGGACATTTACAGGAGCAGAGAAGGAGTCGGAGTCAGAGGGGGGAGAGAAGAAAGCTCAGTGAATCATGGAGTGTTCCCCCAGCAACCTAAGCCTATAGCAGCATAACTAAGGGCTAGATAGGCCAGACCTAACTATAAGCTTTATCAAAAAGGAAGGTTTTAAGCCTACTCTTAAAATCAGAGAGTGTGTCTGCCTCCCGTACCAAGACTGGAAGATAGTTCCACAGGAGAGGAGCTTGATAGCTGAAAGCTCTGCCTCCCATTCTACTTTTGGAAATTCTTGGGATCACGAATAACCCTGCATCCTGGGAGCGTAAGGTTCTGGATGGGCGATAGGGTACTATGAGCTGTTCAAGATAAGATGGTGACTGACCATGAATAGCTTTGATTGAATAGATTAATTATGTTGCTGGATAATGAGTCTCTAATGTGTTTGGGGCCCAGCACAATGACTTCAGTTTTGTCAGAGTTTAACATTAAAAAGTTATGAGACATCCAGTTTTTAATGTCCTTAAGACATGACTGTAGATTAGCTAACTGATGGGTTTCATCTGGCTTCATTGATAAGTATAGTTGTGTGTCATCTGCATAATAGTGAAAATGTATGGAGTGCTTTCTAATAATTTTACCTACAGGAAGCATATATAGAGTAAATAGTAATGGTCCAAGCACAGAACCTTGTGGGACTCCATGACTAACCTTGTCATATCTTGATGATTCATCATTAACATGAACAAAATTATATCTATGAGATAGGTAGGACTTAAACCATCTTAGAGCAGATCTTTTAATGCCAATTTGGTGTTCCATCCTCTGTAGTAAGACATGATGATCGATATAAGTTTCACCAAGTCGATAATTTAAACGTAGCTGTTAAAATCTTTTCTTCACACCTTTCCACCCCATCACACATGCTCTTTAAATCTGTTACCAACCTTAACCAAATGGGCTCAAAAGAAATCATTTAACAACTTGAAATGGAAATTTTGGAGAAATCATCAAACTGTTGCACCAAATGCCAAAACAATGGCCAAAACTGATTCAAATGTGAGATCAAATTGTAATGATACACCACTAGATGCTGCTCTAACTTCACGTTTGTTGCTGGGCCATCCATCCATCCATCTATCCATCCATCCATCCGTCCATTTTGTACAGTTTACTGGTCCAGTCTAGACAAATATTATAATGTGAGTGTGACTGCTGAAATACAAATGTCAACTTACAAGAAACCTTAAAGCAAATATTGCTCCTTTAAAATATATCAAACTAATGGATTTTTGTTTCCAAATTACAAGGGTGATAAGTACAAAGATTGTTATTTTGACAACAGCTAAAACCTCATTACTTAAACCTCACAAACTTTGGGCTACAGAAATGACACGGAAGCATCTTCCTATGCGATTTTTATTTAATATAGTACAAATATTCCAATTCAATAAGATTTGTACTTTTTAAAAAATGCATTTTGCAGAGACTTTTGGGAGTGTGATATTATCAAATTATAAGCAATATGTTAGTTACAATGAATGAATGAAAATCACCATGCCTGGGGCCCATGTTGACCAGACTGGTTCTGATATACAGTTTATTTATGATCAAATAAATAATCCTTTAAGTTAATATTGATGTTAATGTTCACAATCCACAGAATCAGAAACATTTTTTTGCCAGGTAAAGTTCATAGAACACACGTTGGTGCACAGACTTAAGTACAGATCAGAAAAAATAAATAACAAAGATCAGGCAATAAAAATTATAAAACAATAAAAATAAAATACAGAGTAAAGTATACAATTTGAAAAAAAAAAGAAAAAAGAAAGCATACGATTGTTTAAAATTAGTAGGTGGAAATACAATGATATGCATATAAATTTGCACTACCATAGTTCTAAACCTAAACCTAAACCTAAACCTGGACGTGAGAAATTAAAAGCAGTGTTAGAACCAGTCTTTGGTCCCCATTAGGACTGCTGGGTGTAAGCAGGTCAGTGTTTAGCCAGAAACACCCTCCCAGCTGAGCTCCGCCCTCAGGGACGTGGACTCATTAAACGCGCCGGTCCTCGGATGAGGGTCACTTCGACGCCTTCAGGGATTTATGGCACTTCAGCTGAGGAGAAACACATCAACCTGCAGGCTATACTTTTAAGGATTATACCGGATAACCTGCAACCTAAAATTGGAATAATGAAGTCCCCCAAATTGAAAACTCAAGGTAAAATATATATATATATAATTTTATTTTATTTATTTTTTAATTCTAATTCCTGTTTTTCTTTTTCGGTTTGTGATATGTGATAATGTCATAACTGTACATTTGTCATTGCCAAGTTTACCTAGCACAGTATATGAAAATAATTGATTCTATACAGAAATATTGTGGTGTTTATTATCACCCTACCCTAATTACTCCTTGAATAACTTGCACATTCTCATTCTCTACTATAAGTCTAACACCTGAAGAGCTCCAGGAGTATTAAAACCTAATTGAGCTGAAACCGTCTATGATTTTTGAAAAGTCACAGAAAAATGTAGCTCCCAAATAAAGTTATTTTTCCTATTTTTGTTTTCCGGCAGCGAAGTTGGTCGAAGAGGAGGACCTGAGCCACGTGCTGTGTGAGTTCGACGCGGTGATGGAGGACTTCACGTCGCCGGTGGACAAGCGGCACTTCAGGTATGAAGAACACCTGAAGACCATGAAGAGGAGGAGCAGCGCGAGCGTCAGCGACAGTGGCATCAGCGACTCAGAGAGTAAGTTGCGGATAAACACTTATTTACTGTCGCCTGCCGCTCACCAACATGTTCTGGCGCCGCTGCTTTGATTCAAAATGCGATTCAAAATCTTGACAGTTATGCTCTTTGGAGCATATAAAATGAGAAACATACCACCTGATTGTGATCTTCCTTATCGAGCCGTGGAAGTGGGGAAGATTCCAGGACAGTCAGTCCCTCTACGACACTTGAGACAGTTCGGATGATTTTTTTTCTGTATTTGTCAGACACTGTCCTTCATTGAAGTGCCATAATGTCCTGTGGTAGGTTGGAAGTTACTTTAGTGCAAACGGTCTGTGTTCATATATATGTATATACAGTATATACTGTAGACGTGTGTGTGTGCGTGTGAGTGCTTTTACTGTCATACAAATAGGTCCATAATTATAATTACAGCTATTTTCACTTTTTCACCAAGGCCCCCCATTTTTAGAGGCTCGAAAGCAATTGGACAGTGGACATTTCAAATATTTTTGCCGTCAGTGACTGCCTGAAGTATCGAACACATAGGAAGAGATTGGGATTCTTTGCCCGGACTGCAGCTGCCTTCAGTGCTGCTTGTTTGTGAATCTTTCTGCCTTCGGTATTGTCTTCAGTAGCTGAAAAGTTGCTCAATTTGGTGTAGATCGGGTGATTGACTCTGCCACTGAAGAATATTCTATTTCTGTGCCTCGAGAAGATTTTCAGTTGCTTTGGCAGTATGCTTCGGGTCAATATCCAGCTGTACTGTCACCAGCTTATCGGTCTTGCAGAATTTGTGTGCGAACAGAAAGTATAGCCCCGCACACTTCAGAATTCATCCTGATACTCCCATCAACAGTCCAATTATCAGCAGAAACCAATGAACCAGTTCCAGTTCAACCATGTTTGAATGTTAGTGTTGTATACGCTTTAGACCATATTATATAAAAGTATTTTCTTCCTCAGGAAAAAATATCTTCAATCATCCAAAAGACACTATTTGTTTGCCAACGTCTGTCAGACCTTTTGGGATTGCTCAAACTCTTGATTTGGACACTCCTAATGTTTTGGCTATCTTTGTCAAGTGGGTATTTTTTGTTTTTTGTTTGTTTGTTTTGATGGTCTCCTTCACTTGCATTGACATCTCTTTGGAACTCATATTGAAAGTTCCTTTTGATAACTACAAAATGCAGGTTCAATACTCAGAATCATCTCTAGACTTTGTATCTGCTTCATGCGTCATGGAAACTACTGGTGAGTGAGGGAAGGAGAAAAAAAGTAATGCAATTGCTAAATGGTTAATGCAATACTCTTGTGATACTCCTCAAATTAAGGTTGAAAGTCTACACTTCAATCACAGATTGATTGTTGTGACAAATGGACACTAGGGCTTTCCTCTGTGCAAGACCTCTATTAATAAAATATACCAGACTCATTTACTTCCTGTAACTTGGTAAATGCAAAATAACTGGGGTTTCAATGATTTTGTGAGATTCGGTGTTTACTAATGCAGCTAGAACTGATGCAGTTACCACCTCAGCACTCCATTTCTGTGTCCAATGTGTAAATTGTGATTTCGGGCTATACAAATTTGATTTCTGGTAGAAGCAGGGGGAAGGTGTTCAAACCTGTGCCTGTGAGGCTAATGAGCTTGTTGATTTGCTGCAGGGACCAGATTCCTGCATTAGTTCTGTCCTCCACATGGCAGTTTAATGAAGAGGGATCTGTCAGGCGCAGGGACAGCCTATTGTGTTGTAGCGTGATGGATGGATGGACTGTTGAACATGCAGATAGATGATAGACTTGGAGAGCCACACAATGTGTATGTTTGAGTGTAGAGTTGAACTCAAGAGTTCATTTGAAAACTGAGAAAAAAGATGGCATTCCATCCACATCAAATGATTTGCAACTGTATGATTGGCCGTGTGTGTTTTTGTGCCTGAGTGCTCCCCCCCTTTGCGTGTGACTTCTGTTTTGCTTTGTGTGTTCAGTGCTGAGTGGCGGGAGGAAGTAAAGCAGTGGACACTGTCACAGTCCATTGGAGTGCAGAACAGAGGAGCGAGATAGTTGTGGACTGCTTTAAGTGATGCCTGAACTTATTTTTTGTCACACACACTCACTTAATCCTCAGATAGATAAAATGCTCAGGCTCTCATGTCAGACTCAAAGCAAACCAGAAAAACAAGAAGGACAAACTGTCACATGTCTTTTTGCGTTGTCCAGTTACATAGAGTAGCAAAGCAGATATTTTCACTTTGAAATATTAGCCTTGATGTACTTTTTACACCAAAAACCTCAACACTTGGGCCCATGTATGTGTGCATCTGTGTGCAAACACAAGCACATGCATGTGTGTGTGACAGGGTATCACTGGAAGTGTGCAATTAGAGGAGAATGTGTTGATAACAGACTGAACATGCTCCACTAAAACTGATCAGATTTTTGCTTGTTGAGTGAGGTGAACAGATAAGTGAATCATTATCCACATCTACTTTGTCTTCTTTTTTCTCTCTCTCTCCAACAGGTGCCGAGTCACTCAACAGAAACAGCTTCAGCGACGAGAGGCTGAACTCCCCCACCGTGTTCTCCCCTACCACCAGCTCACCTCCTCTTATGTCACCAAAACGTAAACTGCACCAAAAAGACACACACACACACACACACACTGTTATCACTCTCTATTCATTTTATACTTTAAAATTCAGGTTTTGTCTTTGGTAAAATCAAATCATTTAGATATAAGCCTATGCGATGTGTATTACAAACTGGTGAAAGGCCAGTGGTGGACATCCCAGACTGACAAGTTAAAACCACTATCCATTAACTCTATTCAAGGACTCTGCAACTGTCTAAAAAGGTGGGGCAAAGCTACGGAGCAGAAATTGGGAGGGAAAGGGGTGTGGAGTTACTCCTTTATGAGTCTCATGTCTGATTCCCAGAAGTTACGAAATCATACATTTTGGGCTGCTGTTGTGGTTTAAAGTTTTTCAGCCTTTCTGCCTAGCAGGGCAGTTGAAGTGGCGCCTCTGTATATATGACAGTATTCTGAATCTTAAGTCTGACTCTCTCTCTATCCTTGCAGCCAAACTTGGTGACACTAAAGAACTGGAGGACTTCATTGCCAACCTTGACAAGACATTAGAGAGTAAGTGTTAATGTGGCCTTTATGTATGTGTACGCCCTGCTCCTCAGGATTACCAGGAGTGTTTGTTCTCTGTGCCAGCTACACTAACAACCACTCATAAAGTTACACAGGAATCACTCCCATTAGGTTTCCAACAAACAATGTGTCAGGACTGTGACAGAGCTGAGGGTGTATTATGTGGACTACAAGGCCTATGGGTTAACACTGGAGAGAAAGGCAGGGTATCACTCACATTTGAGAAAAAGAGCACCATGCATTTGTAAGCAATGCATAATACTGTGGACTTTTCTTCTCTTTTACTTTTATCATCTACAGCACAAACCAAGACTCAGAGCTCTGTACGTGAATGAAACTGTAGCCTGAGCAGACAACAGGTGTAATTATAGCATTATAGAACATCTTGGGTAATGATTAGACATGCAGGGTCTGTTAAACTGGACATTCAGTCAGCCAGTTGGGCAGACAGCCAGTCCCCTGTTAACCCTATAGAATGGAATTTACTGGGGGCCAACAGAGTTTAGGACAAGCAGGCTATAAAACCAAACATTGGTCACTCTCAAAATAGAGATGGCAACCAAGGAGTTTTTCTAATCAGGTCTGTCTCTGTCTGTTCTCAGGCATGTGACCAGAAGGCTCAAAGTCATCTTGGAAAGAAGCCATGAGGGAGTGTATGTCTTGCACCCCCACTTGAGCAGCAAACATGCCCCCACACCAAAAAACATGCAACAGAATCCAGCTGACTGGCATAGTAACTTCCAAGTGGCTCCACCACGGTGACAGGTCGAGCCGGCACTGTCCTAAAGTTAACCCAGCAGGGCTCCACTAACTCCAGGTCAGCTGGCTATAAGGGTTGCAAGATGGGTCAAAATTAGGTTTTTAGGTAACCAAGGACAAGAGTACTTCAGTAGCTGTAAGGTAATGGACTCTATGAAATGTCCTGAGGAATGAAGACATGGAATATACTGACTGTATGTTACAATGTGTCAATGGAACCACATCACTGTCAATCATAAAAACCAGGTTATGCTCATTCATTTGAAACTTGAGCCGGACAAATATTTAAAATTTTGCTTTTCATAACAGAAATATATAGATGATTTTATAGGCTTCCTTAATGTCTTTTCTTGTGAAATCTATTTTTGTATCTTATGTAAATAATAATTGCGTCAAATTATATTTGTCTTGATTTTAACAGAGCAGACAGGTTAAAACCTTCTTATGCTTATTTAATGGAAAAAGGTGGCAATATGTTTAAATGTCAACAGAGAAATTAATCAATTCTGGGGAAAAAAATGTGTATTTTGATACAGCTGATGCCTGCCAAAGTTAATATTAAAGTATGGCATATTTTTCTTGTATTAACACATGCCTCCTGTCTTTGTTTTGAACTTGAAACTCTTGCTTCTCTGGGCCAGAAGCAGAAATTTTGCCTGCCAGATTATTCCAGTTATTTGGAGCTGAATTTAATGTGCAGGTCTGTTCAGTTTTGTGCACTCTGTACTCTGTACCGTATGTACTGTGTATAATTTCATATTTCATATCTATACTGAAATCAAATCACTTATGAAGGTATCGATTTCTCTCTGAGGTATGACGTACAGTAAAGGCAGAGTTGATAATTGGCTTAACAAGATTTGTTACATGGTATTTTTGAATGACAGCGGGCTGATTTTTCACTCTGCCGTTTGTCAAGCAAACAAATGACATCTAGGGTCTTATGTAAAAAAATCTAGAACTAAAATCTAAAGTAAATCTAATCTAATTAAATCTAAAGTAGTTCAAGTGCATGAGTCCGTCTATCTCCATTTTGCTTAATATGTGCATAATCTGGGTGCAAAGTAACCAGAAATGAGCATACAGTGTGTCCATGTGTGCATTTTTTGTAGAGAAACTTAAACTGAATTATTAAATCCCCAGAAACGGCAATAAGCCCATTCAGGATCTATTGTTAATTATTGTTTGGTTTTGCTACACATTCAGAGTGTCGTCTGTATTGCCAAGTTTTTGTAGTTATAACTAGTACAGTATATAAGCTAAAACTAAAACTTATTTTTGCTGCAAAACATAAAGACAATAATTTTGACTGTATACAATAGTATAGGGAGACACTTCTTCCCAAGAAAGCAAACTCAGACATGCAACAACACACCTTTGAACGGTGACCTGGAATAGATATTACATGTCTCTCATCTCTTGTGCTCATTAATCAACCATTCAACAAAGCAGGGACTTATATAACTGCTACAGCAACAGGGTCTAAATCCAGAGGTGGAGGGAGACAGGAGGACGTGACCCTTTTCTGGCCTGCAGCAGGTGTGGCTGAAGTCATCTCATACCCGAGGCACCCCTTTATCTGCTGACCACTGGGACTCTAAGGTCACTCAGTAGGGACAGATATACTTCTATACTGCTTGGCAATGCAGCAGGTGTGGAAAGACAAGGCACCATAATTAAATTACCTCCATTCTGTTTGATTTGCTTATAAATACTCCAGCAATTTCTTAGAATAATCGAAGTTGGGGAATAAGTAATATTAAGTTTAACAAAGGAGACCAAGATATTCTGATTTTTAATGCACAAAATCAACTAAAAATAGATACCAACTAAAGAATGGTAGAGTTAGCCTTTAGACAGGCTTTCTGTTCCTGACCAGGAATTTTTATTTCCATCTAAATGTATCATGACTTAAGCACAGTATCAAATTGAAAATTAATTAGAAAAAAAGCTGCTACATAAAGAAATGTGAAGTTTTATTATTTCCAAAATAGGAATACATAGAGAAATATATACTACCGATTTATACTGTCCTGTGATCATCATTCAACCTCAGTGGACTTTTAGACAATTAGACTTTGTTGATCTTTAATATGGCTTGATGTCCATACTTGGAACCAAACTGCATGAAGTCTGCATCTCAAAAGTTAAAATCAAGCCTGATTTTTGATAAGTTTTTTAAAGAAGGTGAATAGTTAATATATTTCAGCCTCAACACACAAACTGATATGTGTCAAGCCTTTACTATTTTAATTTTGATCATTATGGCTTACAAAAAATTGTTTATTAAATCGTTGAATTAAATGATAAAACATGAACTTTAAACCAAAGACATTATACACCTCCTTTCCCTCAGTCAGTTACTGATTGTATCTACACTGACTTGTGCCTTTGAGTTTATTTTGATTTCCTGAGGAGTCTGATTTTTATTGCTGAAATGAGACCTCAGACTCTGTTGACAAGTTGACTGCACCTCCCAGCTGTATCTGGCTGATGTCGACAGACTGTGGATCCAGCAAGCCTAATATCAGTGCATACCAGACTGTGTTAATCTGATGGCAGGAAGCTGGCATGGAGACACCCATCTCCATGTTGTTTCTTCAATGAAGTTGGCAGAGGGAAGTTGTGAACAGTGGGACAGTGTTCACAGGAGTCCACCTACTGTGTCTGCATTGGGTATTGTTGGGTCCCAAGTCTGGAAAGTTCAGACTGATCTGAGAGTCCATGTTGATACAACACATAATCCCCTGAGGGCAGGGGTTGTGTTACCCTTCCTTCTAAAACAACCTGCCCTCTTGGCAGAGGAGGGCATCTTTTTGGCAAGCATGGGTAGAAGTATCAGCCTTGACTCTGGCTGGAATTGCAGAATTGAGACTCAGGCATATAGCAATACAGCAGAGTGGGTAGGTAAAGGAAGGTAAGAGTATACAGTGAGGAGCCCTTGGTGATAGAAAGCTAAGGTGAAAGAAGGACTGGTTGGAGGATCATAAGACAAATACATTAATTCTGCTACCATACGTCACTCTTTACATCAAGTTGAATACAATGGGTGGGCCCTGAAACTGCAGAAGTGGTCGTTCTTTGAATGGGCTGGGCAGAGATGCACAATATACACATCAAACAGTCAAGAGACAGAAATATACTGAGTCAAATATCAGGTTCAGCTTTCCAGTGGGTCCTCATGTTGGCATCCAGATGTCCCAGGCGGCACTGCAGGGGGAGGGGAGCCATTAAGTTCTACGCATGAATTCATGTTGGTCAAAAAAGTAAATTGAATATACCTCTATGTCTATACTATTGCTTCACAGAAGGATAGTCCATAATTTGACTGAATTCCTTCCAAGCAGGTTTTGCAGGTTCTTTTTGTTTCCATGCAGCTTTTCTTAAAGTATTTCCTTCTTCACGCCAGAAGCAGTGAAGTGAAGCGAGGTGCTTTGATAAAAGTTCCTGGAGAGCTGTGAAGTTGCTGACAGGGTTTGAAAAGCTTAGAAGCATTACTGTGGGGGATTGTTCGTCCATAATCTGCCTTGTTAATGCCTCTCCATGTCCTCCATGCAGTCTTTATGACCTCTGAGAGCTGAAAATGTACAGGTGCAGCTGCATTATACTGACCCATGAGAATATCTGTCTTAAAATGTGAAAACAATAGAATGGATGAAGTATTACTGGTAGATTGTTTTTACTTGTTAATTCTAAAAAGATGTGACTGTGCTGTCGCACAACATATTACTAACATTATTTGCAAACGTAATGAAATTTAGCTTCATCTCCAAGATGGACTTACGAATTCCTCCCAAAAGGTATGTGAGACAGCAGTTTGTCCTATGAGTTAAAATGTCAAGTTTCTTCGTGTTGGTCGACTTGAATGTTTGAACCTCGCTGTGTAGAATGTATGTGCAGGGTCTCAAACTATAAAGCTGTTTTCACAAACAAATTTTCAAAGTGTTCATTTTTTATTTTTTTTTTTATGTGCTCACTGAAAATCAGATTTTAGGAGAAAGGGCTACGACTATAATTTATGACATCACAAACGGTTTGGAGGCAAACCCCGTTCCAATACTCAGCAGATACAAGCCTGAATTGGAAACCTGAAGCCTCTAGTACATTTCCACTGAGAGTGTACTCTACTGTGTGGGAGGAGACATTTTATGTTCACTAGGTCCACCTGTGTCATGAAAAATAATGAGAAAAAGGAGTAAGTTTCACTGTAAAGGTTTTAGCATGGTAATTCTACTTTTTTTCTTAGGAAACGCTGTTTCAAACATTAATAGAAGAACATAGACATAGAAATCCAGTGATTTGTTACCCACTCCAATGCCAATGTTCTTTTTCACAAAAGAATTCTGACACTGGTGACATCTTTTAAAATGTAAAAAAAAACGTCATTGCAAACACAATAATTGCTCTTTTGTCTGCTTGAAAGCAAAGTCCTCACATTTTAATTTCCTGTGCAATACAGCAATTGATATCCTGGTAGACAAACAAGCAACATATTTCAACTTTTAGGCGAGAATTACTTAATGAGAATTACTTAAGAGATGCTATGATATATGTCTTAGTCATGTCATATTGTTAGCAACGGATAATGGAAACAAATTTTGTTGGACCCTGCAATCAAACTTAGCATGAGATATTGGAAAAAAAATCATAAAACACATTCAGTTGAGATTATACATATTATTTCACTATCTATATTCTCTTCGGTATATTACTGTGTAGCAAGTGTAGCAAATGCTGTGGCTGCTCCAGGTTAGTACAGATGGGACGTGGCCATGAGATGTTGGCATAAGCTTTGTGGAGAGAGGCGAGGATATCTAAGGGCAGAGCATCCTTCCCAGTCAGTGTTATTTCACAGCTGTTGTCGTGTTGTGTTGTGGGTAAAATATATTGCAGTCTGGTAAGAGAGAGAGATAATAATGTTCTTTATTCAACTCCTGTACGCTTTTTTTCCGCTGCCAAGCTTCTGCTTGTCTCCCCTCATTTCCTCTTAAGCTCCTGCATGTCTTCCCAATAAAGCATAAAACAGATTCCACCATAGCTGTCTGCCTTGAACCAATTTGAATTTCAATTTGTCTGAACTTGGAAATGGTTACAAGAGGAGAAACAACAACAGTGTGCGCTTTGGGATTTCTACATTATTGGACAGCTAACAGCTAGCGGGGAATGCCTGTGGGAGATGAAGACATCCCAGTCTGACTTGATCAAAATTTGAGAAGACTTCTAATTAGTCTCTTTAAGATTAGAACCATAACTCTGAGGACACAATGTAAACCACCAGTTTGCACTGGTGTATAAAAAACAAATACGCTTGTGACTCATGTCTATGTGGCTTAGACTCTGAGACAGAGTATATAGTTCATTTGTATAAAGGGATTGTGATCGTATGTTTCCAAACTGACAGTGCTTTACACATGATAGATGTGCTAACCCAAGAAAGCAATGCTGTGACAACATCCAATTTGTCTGCACTTGGCAAAAACATCTTTTACATTTGCAAGGCATAAACTTTACACACATTTCTACACGCACACACACACAAACAGTAAGACAGTAAAATGTCGTAACGATGATGATAATGATGTGTGTGGCACCAGGCAGATTCCAGATGGCTCTTTACTGCCTCAGTTCTCTCTCCTGTTGTCAGACTGTGCTGTCTGGCTCCCATCTGTTGCTCTCTGTTGTTCGTTCTTTTCCCTCCCATCTTTCTTTTTGTCTTTCTGCATCTGAATTACACCTAATAAACATTTCCATATTGCTCTATAGTATTCAGATCCCTGTTTATCACATCTATCTATTTTTGAACATCTCCTTTCCTTTTTATACTCCCATCATATCTGCTGTTTGTATCCTTTTAAGATGAGTGATGATCCTATAGAATTGGTCCAGAGATGGTGATGCCCTTTCAAAATTATTTGCACGGAACAGTTACTATAACATCTGTAGGATATTTTTGGATACTACTGATGTCTTTTCAATTAATCAATCAGGCTGTTTTCTCTAACCAAACCATTTTGTGTACCTTTTGTGAAATACCTCATTAGACTGCTTTAGCAGGACACAACAATTATTTTGCTGGTAGAATGCAAAAATCTGTCAATAAATCAATTAAAAAGAAAATACAATTTTTATGATCAATTAATTTATTTCAGAAGCTTCTGACAATGTATTTGCTGTGTTTATTTTGTTGTCATTTATGACAGTAATTGATTCATTGGATTTTGAACTTCTCTCCGGGTACTCCAGCTTCCTCCCACAGTCCAAAAACATTCAAACTGGGGGTTAGGCTAATTGGTTACTCTAAATTACCCGTAGGTGTGAGTGTGAGTGTGGATGGTTGTTTTTCTCTGTATGTCAGCCCTGTGATGAACTGGGGACTTAGCCACCCCTTAACAGGATAAGCGGTAGAATATGGATGGATGGTTGAACAAAAGAAGAAATGTAAAGCAGCGCTTTGGGCTCTGTGACAATGTAATAAGCATTTGTCACATTTTTAGATAAATTACTAAATAACTAAATAAATGTTTAATCAATTACAAATAATTGGCAAATTAATCATAATGGAAAAAAAAACAGCCTCAGTGCTTGGTCTCCAGTTTAAAGCAACACGGAGCAACACAAATGCTGAAACTTTTTGTGATGTTAATTTAATTTCATGGAAACCTTGTTTAGCTTAGATAGCTTTCAGGCTGTGTTGTTTTTAGTGTTTATCAAAGTTGCTTGTATTGCTACTGTCTGGCACATTCTTGTGAAAAATATTGTATCCAGTTATGCGGACAGATGAAAACCTTTATCAATGCTTATGTGTATTTTAATTTGATAGCAAAATAGTTTGGTCTAGACCTGCCCTACATAAGAGATTACTTTGGTTGTAAATTGGCACTATGGCAATGGCATGTGCACAGGCTGGAGCAGATGGGTAGAAAGTGTGGAAATGCAGACAGTGGAGGAAGAGGCGATGCAGTCTAATATCTATTAAATAGAAAAGGGAAGGCTCACAGGTGGTGAGCAACTACACAATAGTAAAACAAGGGGGCCAACATGAAGAGGCAGGGGCAAGAAATCCATGGTCCAAAAAAAGCAGGCAACTCAAAAGCACCATCTAAAGATAGACAAGGAAAAACATCAGGGAAAAAAGCTGGGATGGCAACATAAAAGAATGCAGAATAATAAGACCTATGTAGCTGAAAGTAATTAGGGTAATCAAAAAAGGTGTGTAAATTCAAACAAGAAGGAAGAAAACAAAACCTTCATAAAAAACAGTAAATACTCGATGAAACCCAAAATCATCCCTCATGAGTTTGCCAGATATCCCATCAGGCATTGTGAAGCAAATTAGCTGCTTCCAATTAACATAGAATGAGTGCAGATCTTTGTGAGTTTGTATGCAGTGTGTCAGCATTATCACAAACATTTTCTTGCATGTCCATGATCGGCTCTGGCAGCCCCATCGCACTTTAGAATTCAGCAGTGGAAATAAACCTTTTGGCACTGAGGGATTGATCAAAGATAACTTTAAAGACAGAATGCAAAGCCACTGTGCTGATAGGAGAAAATGTGAAAGGGGCATACAGACACCAGCTGAGAGCTTTTCATACCATTAAAATCTGTGTACAAATCAGACATTAGAAACTCTCTCCATCCTAGGAGTTATTGAGGATTTATTTGTTAATTTATTTTTTCAAAAGTAGATTCGTATTGATCAAGATGATTTTCACACTGCACCAACATTGGGTTACATTTTAGAAATAAAGTGGTTATAAAGGCTCCAATGGTTGAGCTCTATTATCATTATCGAGTAATTGCTGCATGTCGTGCAACACACATACAAAATAGAAGAAATATATAATGCAGAATTAACATGTAATGCAGAGCACTCAAGCACACTTGAATAATAACTTCATGTATTGAAATTTGAATCTGATTAGAATTAATGGGATAAAAGCTAGCGTGAATGATTTCTGAACAGTTTGGATGAATAAACACTATCTTAGTCAGACAAAAGCATTGTTAATTTAAGATCAAATTGATGCTGGCTGTTTCTAAAGCCCCCTGCAAATTTCATGTGTCTGTCCACCCCTCCTCTCTATTTTTTCGTCCTTCCTCTACACTGCTCTCAGGGGAGTGGGTTCACTTTTTCTGCTTTTCTTGACCTCATTTTGGTGTTCATCTCCCCTTCCTTCTGTGCTACCTGCTTCACAGACAGGTTATAAGGGAGGGTCAAGTTTAGCTTTAGGCCAGCAGTGGCACCCTGTCATTTAGGCTGAGTTTACATTTACACGACATGCTGATGGAAAAATCTCACCTCAGTTCTCTTGCTTCATGGTGAGAACTTGTGGGTGAGTGAGGAGTACATTTTATGATTTAACACACATGCAAACAAGCATTAGAAATCATCCCAGACATAATGTTTAACACAATACCTCGAACTGCATTTCTCACAATTTATACCATAGCTATTTCATCCACACATGTTAATCCTCACACAACAAAAATCATTGATATATACTATGCATCTGTAATCATCTATAGGATTTTCAAATATAGTATGTTGAGTTTACCTTTCCGTTATTTTTTGTTTTTGTAATTTTAAGACACAACGTTGATGGAAAAGGAACTGCAGTCTCTTGCAAACTCAACTCACACCAACAACAACTTCGTGCAGCGTACAGGTAGTATGCTATGAGTTATTTAATTAGGAGATGATCCGGGACAGGATGAGTTCACTGAGTTGGTTAATAAGTTAGAGCGCTTAAATGTAAACCAAAGTAGGTGACGGTACTTCCGTGTTGCAGACAAGTTGATGAAGGAAAGTAAAGATAAATCCACTTTTTTATTGCTTACGTTTTAGAAAGTTGCACTGGTTTTTCTACTTCCGTCTCACAGAGATGGAGTTTGGGAAGCGTAGTCAGTAAAGTGCACAAGTAATCAGACTTTAGCGAACATCAAATTTTTAAATTGTTGTGTTTAACTATGAAAACACTTTATAAGAATGGAGTTGGTATTTAATAAATACACATCTAATTTCAAAAGTTTGCTTTATTGTCATCATACTACATCCTCTATCAATAATATGTGCATCTTTTTTTTTCTTTTTTTTGTTACAGAGTTTAAGGCGAAGGATCGGAAGTACACTTACTTGTGTTTTTTGTATGCGGGTAGAAACAAACACACTGATGCATAACCTTAAACTTCAGATGAGCCAAAATTCATACATTCATACATAGTTAATCTGGATGGCATTGCCTTGGCCTCCAGCACCACTGTCAGAAACCTGGGTGTTATCTTTGACCAGGAGCTGTCTTTTAAATCACATGTTAAACAGATTTCAAGGACTGCCTTCTTTCACCTCTGTAACATTGCTAAAATCTGGCACATCCTGTCTCAACAAGATGCAGAAAAACTAGTTCATGCGTTTGTTACTTCCAGGCTGGACTACTGTAATTCTTTATTTTCAGGTTGCCCTAACAAAATTTTAAAAACACTTCAGTTAATCCAAAATGCAGCAGCGCGTGTACTGACCAGAACTAATATCAGAGACCATATTTCCCCCATACTGGCTTCTCTGCACTGGCTCCCAGTTAAATTCAGAATAGAATTTAAAATCCTTGTGTTCACCTACAAAGCTATTCATGGTCAGGCACCATCTTATCTTGAACAGCTCATAGTACCCTATCGCCCATCCAGAACCTTACGCTCCCAGGATGCAGGGTTATTGGTGATCCCAAGAATCTCCAAAAGTAGAATGGGAGGCAGAGCTTTTAGCTATCAAGCTCCTCTCCTGTGGAACTATCTTCCAGTCTTGGTACGGGAGGCAGACACACTCTCTGATTTTAAGAGTAGGCTTAAAACCTTCCTTTTTGATAAAGCTTATAGTTAAGGCTGGCCTATCTAGCCCTTAGTTATGCTGCTATAGGCTTAGGTTGCTGGGGGAACACTCCCTGATTCACTGAGCTTTCTTCTCTCCCCCCTCTGACTCCGACTCCTTCTCTGCTCCTGTAAATGTCCATATCCTTACACTAACTTTACTTCTTCCCCGGAGTCGTTGTGCTTTACCATCCTGCAGGTTTTTCTAGGTCGCGGTGGGAGGTGCTGCTGTGGTCCTGCCTGATGCCCCCTGGCCAGATTAGGAAAGGAGATCCTGTGACTTGGATCCTGTGACTTGGATCCTAGGCTGGATTTCCAAGTGCAAATCGGGATCCACAGATCACAATGGCTTCTGGATCCATAGACTACACCTGCTTCTGGACCACTACACTTCACATATCCCTGGATTTACAGATTCTACATACTCTTGGACTCAGCAACACCCAGATCTTCCTACATGGAGTACAATGACTCCTGGACCAACAGAGTCCACCTGCGTCTGGATCACTAGACTTTCCATACATCCGGACTCATAGAATCCACAGACTCTGGGACTCATGGATGTTTTATGCATTCTAAATGAACTGTTGTTATCATGTTTTTGTGTTCTATACAAGTGACATCTATTGCACGTCTGTCCGTCCTAGGAAGAAGGATCCCTCCTCTGTGGCTCTTCCTTTGGTTTCTTATTTTCCCTGTTTAGGGTTTTTTAAGTTTTTCCTCACCCGGTTCGAGGGTCTAAGGGCAGAGGATGTCACATCTGTACAGTTTGTCAAAGCCCAGTGAGATAATATGTAAATTGTGATTTCGGGCTATACAAATAAAATTTGATTTGATTTGATTTGATATATCCCTTTCTTTTATCCCTCAATAAAGCAAAAACTGAAAGCCCAGGATTTATCCTTAAATCCAAGAGAGTTCCTTGTCCAAATGCTGACCTTTCATTAGATTGATCATTTTAGTGTAAGAATGGTAAATTACTGTCAAGGTAAAAGATTTAATAATCCCTCCAGTGAAAGGCGAGATCTCTATCACCTCAACCTTGCACAGCGTACAAAGCAACAGAGATAGCGCCAAAACAAGCCTTAACAAGACACTACATGCCATCCATTTTCTCTGAACTCCAATGACAACACCTAAGTCATGGAAAGTTGAATATAACTTTAAAAATTGTAACTCAGTTTGTGACTAGAAGTACCAGCAATCGGCAGAGTTGAGATACAATGTGGATGACTTATTTGAAATTCTCTACAAAATAGACATGAATTAAGTAGATTGGTGTCACGTCTTAAAGGTCTCACTCTAAAAACATAATTGTACTGACAAACTGTGCGACAAGAATAAGTACACCTGAAGAAGAAGCCAGGAGCTGCGCTGGGGCTGCTGGTGGATAGGGAAAACTAAATTTAGAGAGGCATTTCCTAATTATTGAGGTAATCAGGCCCATCAAGCCACAGACACACAAGATAAACCAAGTGTAACTGTGGCTATGCTAATAACACTCCTTTCTTTCCCTGAAGAACAGCAAGTCGCCAATTTTTTTTGAACAAAGGAATGAACATGAAAGATTATAATCAGTATCATTGTGTATGATTTTCTAGTCTATTAGGTAGTGAGAAAATATTCTTGGCTATTATTAGATGAGTGACAATATTTTGAGATTTAAGGGAGGGAAGCAGGGAGTGAACACGACAGGAAAGAAAAACATCTTTCCTTTTCATTCCAAAACAGGTCTGACCCTTGACCTCTTGTGAACTTCCTTGTCCCACTGGACCAAGGGCTTGAAAAGAAACACACACACCACCCTCTACTGTTGCTGTGTTTTCTTTGAGTGGTATAGTCTTGAGAGGAATGGATGCGCGGGTCTGGGTGTGTGGTGAATTGTATGTTGTTTTCATTTACAGCCATGCATCAGGCATGCAGAAAACTGAACAAAATAGGCATTGTCTCTCAAACAAACTTGAGGAATCCACTTGTCAGCATTTCACTGCACCATTTTTCATCATTATGATCATTACTCCTTCTCTCCTTGGAGCTTTTGTTGGGAATGTTTGGGATTAGATAGACTGCAGGACGCTGGAGTTCTGAGGTCAGCGGCTACAGGAAAGAGAAAAGAAAGGCAGTTGGAGTATGGACACATTTCTAAATGCATGAAGAGGAAGCACATGGTAAGAGTACGGCAGGCTTATCAAGATAGTAGTGCACCACCTCCATAATCACATATCATCTGTGACATGAACTGGAATGCAGCTGGGAGAGACTAAAACTGGGAGATATGAAGCTGCTTTAAGGTCTTGCCAGACCAGCTGGGTTTGACATAATGGTGTGAGAACAGTCTGAAAGAATGAATGTGTAGAAAAGGAACAGAGGAGTGTGGAGAGGGAAACGGAAAGGAGAAAATCTGCAAAGCAAATCAAAAATTTGTGACGTGTGTGTTTATTTCTATCATTGTGTGGACAAATTTCGACACACAGGAATGTCCGGAGACTTGTGGGATGTGTGTATGTATTGGAAGGAAGAGGACAGTATATGCAAGTTACAAAGGTGTAACCAGATTAAACTGACTATAAGGAAACTAACCTCTGACACATTGCGACTGCCTTGTATGTTGCACCTAGCAGAAACAAGATTCCAAAGGGAAGTAGGTGTTGATCATTCACAGCCCCAGTGAGCCAAGGGAGAACACTTGTATTATTTAACCTAAACCATATATTCCAAAGTTTTAGGCAATAAACTCACAAAAGAACGTTTTGTATTTTGAAAATTCCTCAAGTATGACGCTTAGTTTAGCTTGAAGAGGCTATACAATGCAATTGCGCTGGTCATGTAAAAACACTGGAAATATTAGATATCGGAAGTATTGTTTCCTAGTGTGCTTATTCCTGATGTTTGATTGCTGAAATGATAGTGTTAAGTTTCTAAAAACAACTCAAATAATCACACCACCCATCTGTCTGTCCTCAGTGGCTATGACATTAGCAATCAATCACAGTCAATTTGTCCCTGTCCTGTCCCTCTGTGGACTGATGCATAGCCCCGGGTCAACACGAGAGATGCTTACTCCTACTATGTGTGTGTGTGTGTGTGTGTATTATCTGCTTTGTCAAATACAGGATGCAGATTGAAAAGTGATGACATCAGTACTCAGGAATAGTTTGCACATGACTCAGGAGCTTAGTTTCCTTTTTTTTTTTCTAACTAAAGCACAAAATGTGACAAAATTATACAGTATGTTATCATATTAGAAGGGCAGGTTGGGCACATAACATTTACTAATGCTTGTGAGTCTCGATGCCTCATCTCTCTTTTACATACACTTATGAACAATCATATAATAATACTAGAATTTACATAGAAATAAAGACACAAAACTGGGACAATCAACAGAACACAGCTTATTTTATTAAAAATGTCTACATTACTTTTAATTCTTTTTAAATACAATAAAAACATTAGATGATGTACAATTAAATAATAGTATGGATTAAAATGTCAATTTTAATATAATTCTACACACATTTTAATGCCTATCAACACACAAACTATTTCAGTCATGATTTTCATACCAGTTGATCAGCAGAGTGTCAGAAAGAGCAAGAAGGAGGGTCATAGGGAGACAGAAGTAGGTTAATAAATAGAGGGACAAGACTTCTATCAGAGAGGGATCAATGGAGGCTCGTAGTCAGACCAGCTGTTCTATTGATCCCATCAGTCAGTATAATGGGAGTTTGAACAGTGAGAAAAAGAGCCAGGGGCAGAACTGATATTTAAGATGCATGCGGCAGCAAGTTGGCACAGAAAACAAGAATTAATGTAACTGCACGTTGTATCATGGAGCAGAAATATTACAGATAATGCATGCACACACGCACACTTTAAAGTTGTTTGCCTAATAATGGCAAAGATGTTTCTGTTTCGGAGGGGGAGGACTGGGAGTCTGATCGTGAAAAACAATCTCAGATTCCTTGCAGTACTGAGATAAACACCTCGTGCACCAGCAGCCAGGAAGGAAAGGGCTTATGCATGTTGACATAGATGCTTTAGAACACAGAAACCCACACATACAGCAGGTACAAAGTGGCAGTCTTTAAAGAGCATGTGCACTCAGGTGGGAAATTGTCTGGTCTCTGTCCCAAGCGAAGTGTTGGTCAGTATCGCCCTTCCTGCATGTGTCTGTGTGTTGTGACAGACAATAAGTGAGGAGAAAATCCAAATATGTAAGGATGTTTAAAGTTTCCGACTCTCCCCCCCTTAGTTTCTCACAATCCTAAACAGGACATGCATGTGCGTGCGACAGTGCGCTGTAAGCAACACAACATAAAACAACAACAGGTGAGGTTAAATCTTTGATCCTCACATGGGATCTCAGTCAGTCTTTTGGCATTTCTCAGTTATACTGTACAAGATCACAGGCTTTTGCAGGCCCAGAGGGCCACCAACATGCAGCAGAACATTACTGAACTGATATGCAAACAGACTGAAGGCTCCTGTAAAACACTTAACATAACCGTCTATCTTGTTCGGACCCTAACAAAGGCCAGTCAAAAATCCTGATATAGCCCAGCCCAGTCTATATAATCTGGCAGAAAAAGTGGGTTTTTGTCTCTTTATCAAAGTTAGATTTTTCAGAAATCGCAGGGCAAATTTTGATGTGTGAGACAGTGAGTGTATGCATATCGATGCATTCGCACATGTGCTCTTTGTCTCAATCCTACACACTGGAAAGCATAGTAGATGTGAAGATCTGCTGCAGTATTTGTGGAATCTGCTTGGTGTCCATGGCAACAAAGGATCTTCCCGCTGGCAGGGTCTTTTGGAGTCTAAAACAAAGAGGCAGAAGAAGTTTGAGGTCAAACAGAGGGACTGAACATCAGCAACAGAATTCTTTCCCAAGACAGAAGAACAGATGAATAGTTGTTTGCAGTGTGAATCAGTTGTTGACATTTCCATTGACAGAGTACCATGTGTGAATAAAAAGGCCGTCATTCAAATGTTGGACAGGACAAACCAGACACTTCTACTGCATTTCAGTTGTCTACTAATCATGGTATCCTGTCTTTTTACATTTTCCCATTTTTGCCTCTAAATGAGGACATACACAAATTTGGGTGGACAACATAATATAAACTAGTTTTCCACAGAGTCCTAAAGTATGGCTTCCCCACACTAGGTTTTCTATGCTTGCATACTTCAATGACGTGAATATATTCCCCTCTACCCTGACATTCTGACTGAACCCATAAACTGTTTGAACCCTCTTTTTAACCTTGGGTACTCACCTCAAGAGTGAAAGAGTAAATCCTACTGTAGGTGTGTAGGGTCAGTGGATGCTTTTGCACACATCTTCTCTCTCTTTTGCTGTTTCTACTCTTTATAAATTCATGAGGGCGCAAAGGTCAACGTCATTTTGAAGGCCTTTAAGCTCATCACTACATTTTAAACAAGAAGTCAGCAGCACGTAAAAGCAGGTTGAAGAATGACACTTATCAATCTTTTGTCCTGCCTTCACAGCACAGGGCTTAATCTGGCATGTGACAAAGGTCAGGAGGTCAAGCGGCAAGCAGGAACATGAGCAGGTCTCACTGGACAGTAATTGTTTTATGTCACTATTAAGTTGGGCTGTTTTTTATTGCTTTTGCATAGTGACTAGACACAAGACTAAGTGTGAGTGGAGTTTCTTTAATAGGACCTGAGGGATTGACAACACGGCTACTTTACATGGGATGTTAATGCACAAAGGCCAGTCCATTCTAAGTACTATTTTAGCATCTTGTTTTCTTCCTGTCATCGTTAAACTTCGTTAGTTTATGTAATTTTTTACGCTGAGGCCATATGTCATATCCACAGGAGACATTGAACCCCCCTCCTAACCCCGGAGGGGAGAGGAGGGGGGTTCAATGTCTCCTACACCTCCTAATTTTCTTCCTTTGCCAAGATGTGATCAGCCCCGGCTCCACCTCCTCACCTTTCAGCTTGATTGCCAAGGGATCCGATAAAGATGGCAAATGCGTTGACCTGCGGGTCAGAGGTCAGTACTTGAGCAAAGCGCTCAGGCTGGATGCCATAGCGTTCCAAGTTGGCGTCGCTGAGCACCACCACAAAGTGTTCGTCAGCCTCTACTCGTGCCAGCTCCTTAATGCTGGCATCCGTGCCCTCTAGAGTGTAGTCGCCACTCATGCAAAACTGTGCGTGGGCATGCATGGTCTGCATAATCAGGGAGAAGACAGGGGGAAAGGGAGGGGGGTGATCAGAAATCAACATCACTAACCATTCAGAGAAAATTTAATATCTCTACCCCTACGCTCATCACACATGAGGCTAGCAGCAGAGCTGCTGAATTAGCTTGTGGTAGATGCCCTGGGATGTGGAGGACTGGAGGAGGAAATTAATTCATGGGCTTGCTAATGTTTAAAGGTTAGTTCACTGAAAAACAACAACAAATTCAAAACAACAAACAACAAACATTTCTGCAGCATTTCAGCCACTTTCCAGCTAATGAGTAATTTTAGCCTCATTTCAACTCAAATGGTTGGACTACATTTGGGTAAGCAAGTATGGGTATAAGTGGTGTACAGCAAGAACACAAAAAGGGACTGATCGTGAAACTGTACCTTAAGGACTTTGAGCCTTTCCTTGTTGTTCTTGGGGACTTTGTCCGCTCTGACCAGCTCAATGTCGTAGCCGTCACCCGAGTGGCCCACTATGTCGTACTGCATAGAGAAAAGGGTGAGATGTGTCATATAACATGAATGTAAATGGCAACAATTATTCGGAGTAAAATCAAAATCATGCCGATTTTAGAATAACATTTAGAATATAAAGTATAAGGACACGAGTATGATTCAGAAACATCAGATTGTAGCTCATTCAGACCTATCCTGCTTCAACCTGCACTCACTTCACTATGTTAGCCCTGTCATGCCTAAATGCCTCCCATAGACTATCCATCATAACTGGCTCACATAAGATGGGGTCAGCCTGGCATTCTTGGCTCCACTCAGCTATTTCAGCACCAGGTTATTACATATGTAGGCTATTTCTAGTGAAGCTAGTTATGCCAAATGTCTGCAACTATGTGCTGCATCCATATGGTTGTTGCTGGGTAAGAGTTTTAGAAGACTAATGTTTCATCATGCCATCTCTATTTACATGCACTGTGGTGCATGTGTGTGATCATTATGCGATGATCCTATTTTAACGATCTTGTTTTCCTTTCATCGAATGGCCCATCAAATATGTCAACTGTTGAGTTTTCTTTGATGTGGAAACAAGTGTAACAGAAAGACACCAGCGGCATTGAAAATTAGAAAGCAGCCAGCAGGTAGTGAAGATCAGGAAACTATTCACCGCCAAAATATGTTTGTTTGTTTGTTTGTTCGTTTTCTGCCGCTTATCTGGATCCGGGTCCCGGGGGTAACAGTCTGAGAAGGGAGATTTGCCTTCTGGCTCAGCTCTCTCTTCACCACAACAGACCGCTTTAGCGTCCGCATCACTGCCGACGCTGCCCCAATCCGTCTATCAATCTCCCGCTCCCGCCAAAATATGTGTCATTTATATCAATGACATTCTTGTCAAAGCCAAGAAGACTGCAGCCATGACCAACTCAGGAAAGACAACACTGCTGCTCCTTAACTTACAAAACCAGGTGGTTGCGGGACTTGGTTTTAGAAAGCAAAAGCCAACAAATAAGAGTTAACATTTGTATTAGTTATATTGTAAACTGTTATAGTGTATTCAATTGATTGTCATTTTATCTGGATGACTGCTTTTTATTTCTTTTGTTAACGATTCTGCAACATTATTAACAAAGGTGCTATTGTATTAGCTATGGAGTTATCCACATAAAGTCTCACATGGATAAGTTGTGTGAAATAACTTTAACAAAACAAAAAAAGGTTTCAGCCGGTTGTTTTTTTCTACGGCTCCTGATATTTGTACTGTGGGTAGAAACCTGATTACAAATCCCCAAAAATGAATGTGGCAGGAACAAATATTCTAGGTAATGGTGAAGTTATGATTTAATCAGTAAAAAAGTAATGTCAGGTTGTGCATTGTTCTACTGGACTTGTGTAACACTCTCTTCTAATCATGGTCACACTATTGTTCACTGAAAATTAGCCTGAACATTGTTCCGCCTACCATTCAACACCTGATACAAGCTTATAGAAGGCTGGCAAACTGCAGCCATACATCCTAATCCCTCTTCAGCAAACGGCAAGATAGTAGAGGGCTTTGTCTATGCCTATAGAACAGAGGATTATGATGTGTAACCATTATACTTCACACAGTCTGGAGAAGCACCACTACCTACGACCACATTCATTGCAGGGAGGGGATACGAAGCTTGAGCTGTCTGAGGTGATACGTCTGACCTCGGCAGCCACAGCTGTGGAACAACACCCTGTAGACCTGAGCCATCAAAGGGACACAGAGCATATGGTCACATATAACTCCTAGAAAGAGAGAGCATTTAGGTGCAAGTGCTGTAGACACCTGCGTGTCCCTCATATTCACCATCAACAGTCCTGCATCACTCAGGCGAGCACAGATTCTGAGAAAGAGCCCGACATGTCAAGGAGGTAGAGCCATATGAATGGACACAGCATCAACTATGACACAGCATTATGCCTCTCCTCAACACACCGCACTCTGAACAGGTGCGTTGATATTGCAAAATTATGTGTTGAGTATGCCAAAACTACAGGGGGAAGATTGCGTCCTGCCCACCCATAGACCTGGAGGATACAATCGCATAGCCATCTGGCGAGATGCTCCTTGCTCAGGGCCTTTCTGGGCACACTATCATAAAAATACACAAACAGCTAGTCCATGCATCCGATGGTGGTCATGCAGTTACCACAGCATGTTAACACATGGACTGGGCACAGTAGATGCATTCTGGCCTCACTATCTGTTGCATGGGGAGAGGATAAAAAGCATCAATCTTATAACTCTCGAACAGAAAGGGCTCTGTATGTCCTGTAACAAAGGAGTTATCTGGCCTGAGAACTGCACTGCTGTGGTCTCAACAGAGTTGAGTTGTCTCCAAACCCTTCTTGACAAGAGGAAATAGCTGCTGCATACATCTTAATGGTAGTGTGTGCCAACCCCCTAACGCACAATCATTGCAGATAGGGAAACACCAGGCCTGTTGAGCATGACTAAGGTTTCATGCTCCTTTCCTTAGACTAGCGTAGAATGCTAACCACTTATAAGAAGCAGTGGTGGCATGGTGATGGTGTTAATAACCAACCCTGACATACCAACATACCAACATACCAACTCAACCTTGTCCGTCTCATTACCCATACGAGCTAGCTAGGTAAGGGAGTCTGTCTTGCCACTTTCTTGAGCCCCCGAAAACTGGGGAACAGTCCAGGCCTGGGTAACCAGCCTTTGAGTCATCTCTGATAATTAAGGTCCCGAATTACAATCTGAGACTACCAAAATGACTTCTAGACGCTCCGCCCCCACTCTCTCCAACAGAACACCCTACTTACTAGGTCCCATTAGCAAATGCATCCCCCCTGAGTGGAACTTTTTTGCAGTGGGTGTTGCAGCGGTTAGCGAACAGATCTCGCCTCTGCTTTTCTGAAATGTATTTACACACTCCAATCCTCTGGCCAAGGACTGACACTGCACAGTATTCTGTGCCCTGGTTCCTGGGACATACATAGAGCAGAAGAGCAGTGTAATGTATGTGATTTGACTCTATATTTCACTCAAGGTCCACGCTTACACCCTGGCTTTAGTATCATGGAATGCATAGCTTGCTGACCGGCCCTCACAACTTGCCGACTGGCTGAAGAATTGCTTCAGCCAGTCTGCCTGCTTTTCTTCATGAGAATGTCTCTTTAGGGGAAGAGAGGGTTGAGAGAAGACAGAGTGTTGATAAGGAGCAATCTCTGATAAGAATGAGTCAGGCATTGACTATGTGATGTCTCATAAGCCATACAAACAGTTGAGGCAGGTGACGAGACTGTCTGACGGACGACAGCAGAAGCATTCATATACACAAACTGGCTGATC
The DNA here is from genome assembly GCA_001698575.1 of Mola mola. Lineage (NCBI taxonomy): Eukaryota > Metazoa > Chordata > Actinopteri > Tetraodontiformes > Molidae > Mola > Mola mola. The sequence continues at coordinate 2,418,447 of KV751348.1, read as the reverse complement.
ATTGAAGAGTTTTAGGATATATGAAAACAGTTTGCCAGCCTTATATGAGCTCTGAGGGCTGACTGGTAGGAGGAGCTACATTCAGGCAAAATTTCTGTGGTTGAAACAAAGTAGCACCCCTTGAGTCCAGTAGTGTAATATAGAACTTATGAAATTTAAGTCTTCTTGAATAATTGTGTGACATTCTGTAAACTGAAACAGTCAGGAAAGGTAAGATAGACAACACGGGTGGGCTGGAGCTATACCGTATAAACAAAGTCACATTATACACAAGTGACGTTTACAAAGTTCTCACCTTAAACTTGTGCTCATAGTTCTCTAGAGCTTCCATGACCATGCACACAGCCTCCATAGAGCGTTCCAGCCTGCCATCCACACCATTGAAGCGGTACATGCTGCCCGACACGTCGGCTAACACCCGTAAACGCTTGGGCTTCTGCTGAGGACTTCCTGGCTGTCAACACATAGGGTGACACTTAAAACCCCACTTTTTCACTCAACATTAGCAACAACCAAGGCCTTCAAGAAAGGATTTACTTTGCTTTTTGGAATTTGGTGTGGCTTATAAAAAACCCAACACTAGGCAATGATTTCCAAGCCAATTCCACACATTTCAGTGTTGTTGTTGTCTTGGCCAAACCAAAAGTGTGCTGTTGCCTGAGTTAAATAAGGCAGAAAAACATGGAATGTATATTATGGTCAATGTGTTAGTATGATTAGTGTGGGAAATATCTCTGTGCCATGTGTGTTTACTGTAGCATACACAACAGCAAAAAAATAAAAAAAATAAAAAAGACTAGAAACTGTGTGTAAACGTGACTTTAAACACAGGGTGCAATAATTATCTTGCACACACCACTGGAATGTATCGTCTGACAGATAAAGGTCAGAATTATGTGTGTAAGTCTGGAAAAGTATGTGTTTTGAAGGTGTGGTTGAGGAGAAAAAAAAAATAAAGTGGGTTAAATATCTGCAGGCACAAACACACACATGTACACACACACACCTCAGGGTCCTGCTCTCCCCTACGTTTGTATATAGCCTTCTCTCCAGTCAGGCCATCAATGATTTTAGCATCATCCAGTTCTCCCAGGGCCTGGTTCTTCAGCCACTGTCGCTCCTTCCCTTTAGCCTGAAACACATAAATACATACACAAAAATTAAATGTACAGTCCTCCAAATAAATAAAGACTTATGAGGACAATTTTATTTCTGTGAGGCTTTGAGAAGCACCAGGCTGTGACTTAAGGCACATAGCTGTAAAGAAAACAAAACATAAAGCAGAGAGTTGTATTTCAAAATAACATAACATAGACAACAGAAGAATATACAGTACATACAGCAGGACTGTACAGTATGAAAAATCTTACTGGCAGCTGTAGGTGTAAATATTTGTCATTCTTAGCTGTACTATCTTTCCTCCCATTCATGCATATTAAATGAAGAGGCAAGAAGCTTAGTGTGGTGTGCAGTGCATGCCACAGACCCCCACAACACCGTGAATGTCTGACTTTGTGTTTCTGGACGTCACTCCATATTGTGCTGTGGTCACTTGGCAGGAAGTGACAAATCACTTTCTCCTGTTTTAAATTTGCTCTTTGAGGAAGGAGAGCACCTTAAAAAAAAACAAAAACAAAAAAAAACGGGACAAAATCCTCACCCGTCCTCTTTGGCTCACGCACTAAAGCTTTACGAAGTCCACAGCCTATGCCACACACACATGCAAAGATAGTTGTTGCCTGTTTGCAGAGAAGCAGGTCCTTGTTGGTGAACACAGTGTGCACATACAGTGTATTCACATACACATTGCACTGAAAAAATGCATTCATGTTTTGATTAAATTGTAATATTAAAACCAAAAAGAAATTAACTAATGGACTAAAAAATATGTGCCAGAATATATTTCAGAGTATTACTGTAGTTTCTTATGAAGCTTCTTAAATTACCTTCAGAATGGAAAAGTGGGACTCCACTCCCAATAGTGATTAGAAACGGACCAATCCTTTTCTTTATCTTTGATTTGATTCTGATATCTTGAATTTGCGCATTTGCGGATACCATAGCTTTTTTTCCCCCTTATTCTTACTCATACTATTATTGGTGGTGGTGGTATAACTGTAAGTGTACAGTTGAGGCTAAATGTGAGCCTCAGTTTAGTTGTGACAAGTTCTGACTCAGTTGATGCACTTTGTTTTGGTACACATGTAGTCATAAAATGGATTGTGGTTAGTTAGGACTGATTTCGTGCTTTGAGATGCTTAATAAATGAACACCAGGTGTTTACCTATGGCAAGTCGGCCCATTGTTGAGAGATTAATAGAGAGGGGATTCCCCTGGAGAGACTGAAGTGGGTATAAACAAAACAATATCAGATTATTGAAAGCTTGCCAGCTATGAGTTGGTCTGTAGCGTGTGTGTGTATGTATGAGTCACTCTTCAGGTATGTTAAAAAAATAACATTACTTCACAGTGTCATGCCCACAGGATTGGTATAATCCCCATCATCTTTATAACAGAAAGAAGCCCGGGTCTTAGAGAACAAATACAAACAATAACCAGTGTGTTGAATGCTTACGCTTGGCACGGATGCAAACACCTGGTTGGAAAACACAAACACACATACAGACACACACAGACACCCAACAAAACATAAAAATAGAGTTTCACACCTGGACAAGAGAATAATAGAGCAAGGTTTAGTGTCACTGCTCTGTAATCATTCTCACATGCTGCATCATTTTCCTCTTGTCACAGTACAACAAACAGTCCAAACCCCACATCATTGGACTAACACGCATTCCCTGTATGAAATTTAAACAAAGGACGGGAAGTTGAAAACTAAATTATAAAATGGAGACAAAATCACATCCTGGATTTTGAACCACTACTCCCATCTTGCTAATCAATCAGGGTGTTTCTGTGGGTCAGCAAGGTGCCCTTGCTGTGCCTTCCTGCCCCAGTATCACACGTGAGCTAGCATGCAGTCAGGAAATCTATCAACTGCTTAGTTTTTTTGACTGGCCACAGTTAACAAATGTCATAACTTTGAACTAAAGTGTTTATGTAAAGTTTTTTTGGATCATGCTTAAATTGCAACTTAACTAGGAACCTGACCAGGAAGACCTGTCATTAATATACAACTGTTCAGAGGGGGAAAACTCTGAAATTCAAATTAAGTTATTAAGGTTACAAAATATACAAAACCAATTTTGATAAAATGGGAGACAAAACATGCTGATTTAGCACTGGTTGAATGGTGCAGACAAAAGAACCTTGCAAAACCACGTGAATCATTAAAATTAAATTATGTAGGAGATCATGCCTGTCTGTATGTCGATCTGTCTTTTTGTCAAGACTGGATCTCAAGAACTACTATATAGCATGGTGCTCCACCTATTGATTAAACCATTAAAAACTAATATCTGTTTCATGAAACTACATATTTTGGTTTTATTTTCCCTGAAAAATCTCTTTACCGCTTTTTAACTGTCTCTCTTCTTATTCCCCATACCCCTCTCTGACTTGCGCCCCTCTCTGACTTGCGCCCCCCCCTCCCTGTTTCTCTTTCTTCCAACTCAACCAATCAAAGCAGATGGCTGTCCACCTACACTAAGATTAGTGATGTAAATATTGCAAAATTCTGCAGTGACTGGCTTTGTAGTTTCTTTCATTCATGATATGAAAAGTGAGACTCACAACTGTTCGCCTCTGATCTTTCATGCCTTGTTCTGCAGTGTTGAAGATAATGTATAGTATAACCAACCCAAGCAATCATACATAAAATAAACACCTACAGTATGTGTGATGTATTGTGGAGTGCAGCTAACCTGTAAAGAATCCAGGATGATGCGTAGAGACTGAACTTGTCTTCTGACAGCGTTGGAGAAACGCTCATACATAGCAGCGTCATACTCGCTCATATCAATCTCCTTCAACCTGAAGGACAGAAGAAACCAGATGGAGAGCCGAGACAGACTGTGTGAGATGTATGATGGGATTTGAACAGGCTGTACAGGCTGCTTTTTTTTTATAGTTGTATAAATAAAGTAATTGAAAGGCCATTTAATTGGGCAGGTTTCTCATGAGTTGCATCAGTCCAGTAGCTCTGTACCTGCCAGTGAAAAGATTTTAGTGTCAATACTAATCAAATCACGCAAGACATGTTTGGATGAGTACTATTCACACCAGGATAACTTTCTATTGCACTTACTGACCTTAGGCACCAGAACATGCTTGTGACTTACAGCCAATGATGTGACTGACTCATTGTCAAAGTATTGCACATTTTTATCTATATAGTAAGAAGTTTTAAAGCTGGGCACACTAAGTAGCAAGTGCATTTACTCAAGCCCTACTACGTATGTACTTTACTTGAATATTTCCTTTTGATCCTCTATTTTGAAACCTTTTGTACTTAAGTCATTTTATTTCAGGTTTGAGTACTTCTGTTTACTGGTAAACAAAAAAATCAAGTCAGTTTTAGTTAAATAGCGTCAATTCATAATAAAAGTTATCTTATGACACTTAACATGTAAAGCAGATCTAGACCAAACTTTCTTATTATCAATTCAATTATTAAGTAAAAGAGACCCAACCTTCCCCTACAAGCAAGCGCATTGCAACAGTGGCAATTTAAAACTTAATTTAAGAAGGCAGAAACCTCAGAGCTCTAGGTGAGATAGAGAGAGACAATGGCAGAAAAAAAGAGTATAAGAAGAGGAGGGGGAGGACGGTCACACTGAAAATGCATAGCAACACCAAAGTAACAACTACAGACATGTTCCTGAGAGGAATAGTAGTTTTAGTAACTTCAGTATACGATATCTATATTATAATCAATTGACACTGTTATGTTTCTACTCATTAAAGTGGAAGGTTAAAACTCATTAAGTGCAAATTATAAAATGCACAAAAGCATTCTGCAAGTTAGTATTTTTGAAGTTCTCTCCTATTTACGCAGCTCTGAACTCGGGACTTCCCATTCAAACAAAGTCCCTTCCTACTTAAATTAAGTATTTGGTGTTAAGAAAGAAATGCTACTTCAGCCTGGGTCAGAACAGTGACAGATAATTGTGAGGATGAAATGAATAAAATGGCACTGAAAACGTGACTGTATTTTGCATGGAAAGGAGAGGTTGGGGGAGGAATACTTCTGTATGTACGATCTACTTCTTGATTATTTCCATGCCCTTTCAACAAAGGCTACATTTCCAATTTCATATAAAGGCTCATATAGGGCTGCAGCCACGAACCCTAATTCAGCAGAGCTGAATAACAACATGCTTTTGCTGTGTTTCTCTGCTTCTTGACTCTATGAGTTACTGAGTTTCTGGACAAATAATAAGTGTCAACCTTTATAACACCCCTTTTTGTGTGTATGTTTATGTTTAGTGTATGTGTGTCTGTTCTCTCAAAAAGACACCTCTGGACAGAATAAGAATAAGTGGGCTGACCAACTAAAGACGAGCTTATCTGTATATTCCAAGTCTACTTGTTCCTTTCTGTTGCTGACATGTAGAAACAGAATCCTCCTTAGGTATGGCGGCTCACTGTGTTTGTACTGACAGGAGTCACCAGGAGCTACCAGGCGTGTGTAGACTTTTTAGATCCACTGTAGGTGTGCGTGTTCGTGTGGGAGACTTTGAGAGAGAAAGAAGGCGGGGGGGGGGACATGCCAGAGTGGTGAATGTCAGCACACAGAGTCTGTTTTAAGCAAAGTAAATTTGTTGAAAATTCACATTCAACAGCCACAAAAACACTTTGGCTGACACTCCCAGTGAATGGTAAGCTAGACAAACTAGCCCTCCTTCCACAAAACCTCCCAAAATTTACATGATTATGGTTTACTGTTAAGATGCTATGTTATGATCTAATTTCAAAATGATGGTACTCTTAGAGAAATTAAAAAAAAAAGATTCACCTCATTGCACTTTCTGATTCTGTAAAACATCACTTCCACAAATGTCAAACTTACCCTGCCATTTATTGGAGCAATTATCGTAGTTACATGCAAATGTGTATTAAGAAATAAAAATTAAAACAGAAGGCTTTGATATTGTAACCATTGTTTCAAAAGCATATGCAAAGCTCTCTAAGAAACTCTATAGTTAATGCTCTCCTCCAAACACAACAACACAATCACCCAATGCAACTTGTATAAATGTAGCAGGCGAATCAGGACCAGCCCACTTAAATATATGGGGGCTCAAACATATGCAAGGCTGTGAAATTGTCCTGTCCATCTTCAATGAGTGGCAAATCTCATACAGTCTCTGCCTTCTGTTAGACTCTGTGGTAAAGAGGAGGCGGAAGATAGACACACAGAGATGTCAGCCCAACACCATTCCAAAGCTGATTTACGAAGTCAAACCACATCTGTGATCAAACCATGTAAGCAGAATGAGAGCTCACGTCTCATGTCTGTGAAGCATGTGTGACCCAGAGCAAGTCCATGTTTTCTCAATTTCTGTGCCAGCCACACATTTAAGAGTGGCCTCAGTAGCTCTGAGCACGGGAGCAGATTGAATGAAAAATTCTGTGATCGAGGAGTGGAAATTATTACCGGTCCACATGCTCTGCTGTAAAGTAGTGGGGGGCCACAGGTAACCTGTAAACTGGACCAAAACATCCCCCCAGGTGTAAAATCACAGTCAACTCCCTGCAGACCACATTCCCCAAGTCATCTATGGACCATTGAGATATGTAGGTGTGCAGACCACAAAGGGAGAATGATTTAATGCCTGCCTACATAACTGACTAAAGTATTTACACGGCCTTCTAGAAAGTCGATTTTAGGGTAGGACCTTTCCATCCACATCATCGGAAACAGACCCCGGGAACAAACAAACAACTGAGTTGTGTGATAGGGGCTGAACAATACCAACACATAAATTTGGCAAAGCAGATGCACTTTTGACTCCTTGTGTCCAACATGGGGAACACGACAACATGTATCTAGCTATATATCTCTCAACCTAAAGAAGCACCTCAAATTCTAAGTAACTATTTTCTATTTGCTTAGCGATCAGCAGGGCAGTAAGCTCACGCTCTCTTTGCTGAAGTCAGCACAAGCAACATATGTGTCTTTGTGACGATGCCTACAGAAAGGAACACTCCAGAGGCTCACAAGGATTCATCAACAAATGTTGTAATGACCCGCAATAGTGGACGTTGTCCTGCACTAAAGGGGGGTACAGAGCCCTGTGATTCAAAAAATATCTCTGCTGTTTGTCCGTCAATTTCGTTGATGAAAATAGGACAAAATATTTGTCAACGACCAAATTTTCCATGATGAAAATGAGACGAAACAAACTAAAAATAGATTTTTGATAATAAAAACTATGCCGAAATGTATTTTCTGTTTTTGTTGATGAGACGAGACGAGAAGAAAATGTTAATTGGGGCTGTAAGACATTCAACTAAAGCACGTTTACACCCGTTGGCTCGTCTCTGTCAGAACGTATATGTACGTGTATGTAGTCTGCGTTCCTGTCATTGGTTGGATCATGTCACGTTTACCGCCATGACATAAAGAAGATTGCTACATCAGCAAGACATCAGGGGATCGATGGGAAGAGATGAGTTGATATATGGACACATTTTGGATACATTTTAATTTCAGTCCATCAGAAAACAAAACACAGCGCACAGTGATATCTGAAGAGACACGCTGTGATTACAAGTTACGTGGGAAGAACACAAGCAACCTTAAAAGACACTTGAAGGCTATGTAGATTTTGTCAACTGGGATTCTGGGTCAGGGTGTTTCTTGCGGAGTTTGCATGTTCTCCCTGTGTCTGCGTGGGTTCTCTCCGGGTACACCGGCTTCCTCCCACAGTCCAAAAACATGCAAACTGGGGGTTAGGTTAATTGGTCACTCTAAATTGCCCATAGGTGCGACTGTGACTGTGAATGTGGATGGTTGTTTGTCTCTATATGTCAGCCCTGCGATGAACTGGCGACTTGTCCAGCGTGTACCCCGCCTTCGCCTGAAGATGCTGAGATAGGCTCCAGGCTCCAGCTCCAGCCAAGAAGGCCGTCCTTGAAATCTGTTTTACATGTGAGTTAAAAGACAGCTCCTTGTCAAAGATAACACCCAGGTTTCTGACAGTGGTGCTGGAGGCCAAGGCAATGCCATCCAGACTAACTATGTTGTTGGACAATGAGTCTCTAATGTGTTTAGGGCCCAGACTTCAATTTTGTTAGAGTTTAACATTAAAAAGTTATGAGACATCCAGTTTTTAATGTCCTTAAGATATGTCTGTAGATTAGCCAACTGATGGGTTTCATCTGGCTTCATTGATAAGTATAGTTGTGTGTCATCTGCATAATTATGAAAATATATGGAGTGCTTTCTAATAATCTTAATAACCATGTCATATCTTGATGATTCATCATTAACATGAATAAAAATTATATCTATCCGATAGGTAGTACTAGTGTTACAGATAGTGGCAATGTAATAAATATGTTCATTGACTTTTTCCTTTGCTTAGATGATACTAAATGACTGTTAGACACATGCCTGTGCACAAAACAATCAAAACTAAGTATAGGGAAATGAAGCCCATGTAGGCTATGATGAGATGTAGTTATGCCATTTTAAGATCTTCAATGTGCTTGCATAAATGCAAGCATTGCCTCAATGTATAAATGTATAAATGCAATGTAAAAGCAAATCCAAGCAGATTAAATGTTTACCAGGCAACTAAATCATTAACCTCTGAACCTCGGTTTTGATCGTAGTTTTGCTTTCAGATGTGAAACAACCCTCATAGTTTTTAGGATCTTTTTACATTTGTAATAGAAAATTAATCATACAGTCTCACAAGTAAATTTGGTGAACACATTACTGCATGCAGGAGACGGTGTAGGTGTGTCACCATGAAAGAATATGATCTCCTATTCGATTTTCATTTCATTTGATGTAGACTGGAGTCATAGTAATGGATATATGGCAGAAAACGTCAATGATATATTTTAATTATAGATTTTCTTAAATCAAAAAAGATGTCAGAAAATGCTGAAAATCTAATCGGTACTACAGGTGTGCTAAAACAACAACAAAAAAAGTGTCCAAGAGTTTTGTGGTATTGTGCTGACATGAAGGTCCTGTAGCTGCGACATATGCAGCAGCAAATTAGATTCCTTTAGATCCGACATTTTCTGGGATACAATGAGAATAAACTAAGCAAAAATGCAATGACAATCAATGAAGTGTTAGTGAGCGCTAATACAATGAAATGACAAGACAGCATTTATTTCAAATCTGTGTGTGTGCATTTCATTCAATGGCAAGCTGACAAATATTTTATTTAGGTTTTAATGACAATTTAATTTGTTAATTTTGTTTACCTGGAAAAAATGGAAGATTTGCAGGTATGGAGGCACAGAGGATTGTGAGTATGTGTGTGATTTTATACACGCTCATGTGGGTGTTTCATGGTTTAGGCATACTTTAAGAAACTTTAGGCCTGTTTATGCTTGTGCATGTGTGTCAGTTACTCAGGGGTTTGGGAAGGATCATAGTTGATTGATGTTTTACCCTAGAGCTAAGTAAATAAAAGACTGGATATGATCAGTAAATGAGGTGTAGAAAAATTCTGAAATCTTGAGTTGACCTGTGACAGGAAAAAAGAATCAAGCAGCACTATCTATTTGAATATTTTTGTTGCATGTGCTCACTTGTGGCCATACAGAGCAGTGAAGTACAGTGACATCTATTTGGAAACAGAGTATCAGCGTGTAGCTACAAGATTTCCCCTGGGCTTAGTAGGAGCCAGGCAGAAGTCAGGCAAGGAGTTCAGAGAAGAGATTTAGAAAAAGAAGTGAAAGGACTCTGAATGAGAAGACAGAGAGATTTTCCTTTTGATGTGAAAGACACCAGTGTATGAAAAGAGTCAAGCAGGAAAGGGGGCTGGAGGGGGGTGAAGAGAACAAGACTGTTGAAGAGAACAGAGACTGCCTTCATATTTGAGCTGGTGAATAGGAGCGCCCTCTCAACTTTCCACATATTCACTCACACACACACACACACACACACACTCCAGAATGGCATTTTGTACTTATTCATCCATCCAATGCAGCTTGTTTGCCCAAGATGGAGCACTTGTTGATTATTGATAATGGACCTGCCATGCTTTCCCATACTGAGCAGGTGCCTTCAACATGTGTTTTGTGTATTTTCTGTATGTAAAGCAACGGACCTGTCCTTGAAAGCTTTTTCGGCCATTTCAAGGGCTGCCCTGCGGATCTCTTCTGGAACTGCATCTTTCTCAGCCTGGGACACCTGATAGACATTGTGTCCTGCATCCAGCCGGTATGGGCCCCCTTTGCCACCCAGCCCCGCTGTGTCTCTGCCACCTGCATAAAGATGTGAACCAATTATAGTTGTTAGAGGCACTGTAGATATTTCATAAGCAATGTTAAACCATACATGTTCATCAAAGTTTATGTACAGTAGGAAAAATAACGACATTCACTTTCCTGCTAAAAGAGCCAAAGGATAACAACTCATAATCATTTCACAATATATTTAAAAAATAAGGTGGCTTTTCCGAAAGTATTAGTGCAAAGCTGACAAACTGAATGGACTTTTTCTTTCAATAAGATATAGTTTATTCTAGCTTGGAATTGGGATTACATAGGTGCACAAATAAATGAAGTATGAAACACAGATATTTTAACTTTAGACATGTGGAAATGTTTCCTATTATGTCTTTAATAATGAAGCAGTAGGAGTTTAAGTGCCATGTCCAAGGGCAACGAAGTCCTTTCTGTGGGAGGAGAACAGCTGTTTCATGTATGTATGCCTTCCCACATGCCAAGACTCATAGCAAAAATGGTGAAAAATGTTTTTACACATTTAAATCAGCATGTAATTTGTGCATGGCCCAGTAATGAACACTGGTTACCTGTGCCTCCTGCCCACTGGTTTCCACCAACATGAGGAGCGTTGTTGGGGTCAATCTTGCCATGTTTTGGGGCAGTGACATCCAGGGTGCTGTCCTGTTGGATGGTAATCTGACCAGAGAGGAGTGATAAATGCCATGTGGCATTTTTTGAAATTTTAACAGATGTTTATTACATGTGTATTACATTTATTACATTTAGGGGCACCTGAAGTGAACCCCAGACAAGGGAATCGGGTTCACTACTGTTATTTTTGTGTGATCTTGTTCCTTATGTTTGAAAATTCGAACTGGTCACTGTACCTTAAAGTGTAACAAGAATTATCAATAGAAATAGACTTAGTGGTATTTTATTTATTTGTTTTCTTTATTGTAAAGAATGCACATGGGTGCAAAAGACATTTAAAGCATTAATGCAGGGGAGAGCCAAATTGTGGAGAGCTTCGTAGGTAATGATGGGAATTTGAAGTGGATAGGAATGAGGGAGCAATGGAGTTTATGAAGGATGGGGGAGATATGGTCACCGATATGGGAGTGAATGAGAAGAGGAGCAGCAGAATTCTTGATACATTGTAGTTTTTTGAGGATGAAGAGAAACTATTGTAGTATTTCAGTCTGGAAGTGATGACTGTGTGTGATTTGATACATTTCATTGGAAGTGATTTTTAAGGCGTTTTACTATAATAGAAAAAGCGTTTTTTCATCTGTGCTGCTGCCATTGTGATTTACAGTTAGGTCCGGAAGTGTCTGGACTATGACAATGTTTTAATATGATTTTTCCTCTATAGCCCACCACAATGGATTTTAAATAAAACAATCAAGATGTGATCGAAGCGCAAACACAACACCTTTCTCAAAAACATTAGGATGCTGTCTAAAACATTAATAAAAACAGAATTTAACTATTTACAAAACAATGAAACCCCAAATTAAATTGAGAATATATTTTCAAACACAATGAAATTTCTCAATTTTAACATTTGATATATAGTCTTGTTTACATTTTCAATTACATATGGGATTTCAATGTTTTCCAAATCATCACAATTTGTTTCTATTAACATTTTAGATAGCAACGCAGCTTTTTGGGGAATGGCTTGTAGGAGGGGAGGAGCAAACTTGTGTTTGTGTGCTGTTAGAGACAAGAGGTTTGTGTGTCTGTCATTACACAATTCTATTAGAATCTTAAATTCAGCTATGGTTGAGCAGTTTGGTAATTATCTTTTAAATCTGAACAAATTTTCCTTTTTCCATATTAAGTGAGTAAGATTTTGAAATTTTAATCAATTTGAAGAACATTTTCAATTGCTTTTAGTAAATCCTTGAATGGCCTCTACATCAAGTTCAGTGGTTCAGTCAGTAATTTTTTTGCATAATCCCGCTAATTTACAAAAAAACACAAAGAACCCACAATATTATCTCCTAGGTTGCTAGAAGTAACGAGAGTCAAGGGCAGTGTCCCTTGGGTGGTGGAGTTAAGAAAACCGTTTAAGACTGTGGGAATCAATGTCTGAACCCCATCCTCGTCTCCCAAGGAGTAAATTCCTCTGTCTTTTCTCCACCCCTTGTCATTGAGGATTAATAGCTTAATAAATTTCTGATTCTCCCTTTAGAAGCATTAAGAAAGTGAGAGATTTAGGAACAATGGCATATCTGTGTGTGTGTCTGTGTGTGTGTGTGTGTGTGTGTGAAAGAGACAGAGAGAGAGAGAGAAGCTTTGTTACCTATTGGGGATCTTTTCTAGCAAAACAATGATCTTGCTGGGACTAGTAATAAAAATGTTTTTACTTTTTATATTAAAGTTACAAAATGTCTCACACAAACATAAATGAACTCTATTCAATACACTGCCCTTCACTTCACAACACTATAGTCTGCATGAGTTGTAGCCACTGCAGTTGTGGGCAAATCACACGTTGCTTTAAAACAAAGAACGCTTGCAGTTTCCATGCTACTTGGTACAGGGTTATTTTGGCTGACACCTTACAGGTTTTCAGCCCTGATACCTAGCCCTACTAATGTGTGAACTTGGGTGAATATTAGCGTGTGTTGCTATATATGCATGTCTGTACACGAACATTTGAATGTGTGAAATGTGTATCCTGTGTGAACGTTCATTTTATGCCTGAGTCAAAAATAGCATTTATTTGTGTCTGCTGAACAATCCAAGGTGTGCCGTGTGGACATGCAGGTTTAAAAGAACTAAAATTTTGTAATTTGTACTCAAATTATGGTACAAAGTATGTGATGTGTTACTGAGACCAAATTGTACCTGCCATTTGTTCCAAAAAGTTTTTTACACAATTCAAGAGGATTACTGTTAATTACTGCTGTTTGGAGACTGGCACAACTTTGCAAGGCAGTCTCTGATGTCTTGAACTTTTAAGGAATGAGAAACAGCAAGGTAGCAAGAAATAGCATGTGGCCAACAACAGCAAAGGATAAAAAGAAACACTCAGATACATATGTGTGTAAAAATAACCATATAGTACAACTAAGTATCAGTTTGAGTGACTGGAATTGTAAGAATGAACTGTGATGAGTGTGGTTGTATGGTTACAATATGCTGGATAACCGCAAACATCCATCCAACGAGACAAAAGATGTGTTATGTGTGTTAATTAATGAGGAATGATGCCCGTGTATTATTGATGGAAACGGGCAAGTAACATCTCTGCATGCCCCTCACACCCCGCACACAAACTGTTTAAACCCCTCTGGTAGGCGTTACAGGGTACTGTACGCCAAGACCATCCGACACAGAGACAGTTTCTTCCCCCGTCACTTTGATGAACTCCTACCATTCACAGAGCGCCAGGAAAGCTTCTCTGCAATAACTCTATACCTCATATGCATATTTGCACATTTCAGGAAAACTTCTTGCAACAACTCTCTACTTCATATTCATATTTGCACATCTCTTCATTGTATCTACTGTTTGAAATACATATTCCTTATAATTGCAGTAATCATGTCAAACATTGCATTGGACACTAGACTTATATCTTTAGTCTATTTATCTTATACTTCTATTCTATTTTGTGTATTAAGTACATTGAAAGCAAAGTTGAACCAGTGTCAAATTCCTTGTTTGTATGCACAAACTTGGCCAATAAATCTGATTATGATACTGATGTCAAGAGTGCTGTAATACTACCACTGAAGACAGATGAGAAGAACACCAGGCAGTCACACATACCAACTTACACTCTTGTACACTATTACAGTGTGGTTTTGCATGGAGTTAGAGGTTACTAATGGTTACTAATTGCTACTTGTTACTAATTAAGAAACTAGCATGAATGTTTTTTTAATTTCTTGACTTTCCCTTTATATTTTGATCAAAGGTTCCATTGTTACACTATTAAAGTGTGCCATAAAAATAAGGTATGTAGTAACTACTGTGTATGTGCTATATGCAAACATGTGAGCTCACATGGAGGTGACTTGTGTAAACATACTGGTAAATGAGCATATATGAGAAGATAAATAGAGAACCTTTTAAACTAGTTTTCTTAAATACAGTAGTGCTACTGTCGTTCCAGTGAGCTCACATAAAGCTTAGGGAGAGACTGACCTACAGCTGTGTCAAGGTGGCCCATCAAAGTGGAGGAATCAAGGCAAGAAAGTGTGAAATGTAGTGAAGTGTGTGTATGTGTGTTAATAAATGCTTAATTTTTGAAGTCATGGCAAAACAGAATGGATATCCACATACTGTACATGATGATTACCTCACATCATGTATTTTTTTGCAGGACCAAATGTGAAAATTGAGGAAATAATCTACATTGGCACACTTTTGGATATGGACACATTTTAGTCATAAGAAATTTAAAAATATTTTGGCAGCTACAGTAGTATTTTATGCCAGACTGAGGCCAGTATACAGAGTGTATTTACAGTAATTCTTTCTAAAGTCATACTGCTCCTTAGTGGTGATGTGAGAAATTGCAAGTCGCTTGTACTCCTGTCTTTGTGATAAGAAGGTATGCAGAAAAAGAGGTTTTGATGTGAAACATTTAACGATTTTCACAGTGGATCTACTCACAAACTTTTTATTTACCCCTTTTGTGACATATCAGGCCTAAACCCTTCGTCAGACAACAAGGCCCGAAACATCAAACAAGAGGCAATAAAACAGTTTGGGAGCAGATCCAGTGTGTGGATTTTTCTTCCTTTTTTTCACAATTATTCTTTATCTGGCACCTGGTGTTGTTGAGTGTGTTTTGAGGCGTGCAACTTTCGTAATTTTTTTTTCAACATTAAAAAAAGCATTTTACCTGTATAGGTCTGCCATCCTCTGTCCCAATCATATTCTTCCATTCCATCAGTGATCGCTGCAGGGTGTCCAGTCCTGTCTCCCAGAGCCGCACGTGCCCACCCATATCCACAGTGACCACACCTCCAGAACTAAGAGGAGCTATTATCACATCAGACTCTGACACTTTGGTCAACCAGTTGGTGTATGGGGATACAGACATTGACCTACCAATCACAAAAATATAGGAAAGTCAATTACAGAAGTTCATGTTTACTATGATAACTTAAATGATCAAAAAAAACACTGAGTCAGTGCAGAGTCTACCTTGGTACAGGAATATATTTGACTTTTTTGGAGTTCAGATCAGCCACCTCCAGGTATGCTGCTGTTAATTGAGGTGTGACATCTGAAGGACAAACAAGAGAACAAGTCTACAAAATGAATACATAAAATAATTTGCTATGCTTGTAAAAAACTCAGTATTTCTCTGAGCTTATCTCTTCTGAAGTCTGACCTTTGGGGTAGAGCTCCGTTAGGGGCACCTTGTTTGGTGGAAGGGCCCGGACCACCTGATTGGCTGAGATCAAACTGACGCAATTCTGTTGTTTGGGCGTGCTAGTCCGAAGCCCACCGCTAAGGAACATGTGAGCCCCACTCTCACTATTTTTCATCACTGATAGATCAACAGGCCTCATAAAGCTGTACACCTCATTAGGGGACTGAACAAGAAAAGAAATCAAGAGGTAAATACCAGTAGTTTTACATAAATTATGCAACTAGAGATCGAATCACATTCATCGGTTCAGCTCTAGCACTGACACATCATTGAGCCAAGTTTTAATTCATTGTCTTTACCCATTTAACCCTTTTTTTCCAAGATATACAGTAGGTTGATAGCAAGGACATACAGTATCTGACAAAAATGTGTTGCCTGTATATTAGGGCAACCGTCCTCTAGTTTGGCAGGTCAACTGCTCGCCATTGTGCTCTTATTCTTAACCCAAAAGCCCCATTCTCACCAGAGAAATTACTGTCGCTTTCCTGTGGCAGGGCATTGATTGATTCTTGTGGTAATTATGTGCAGACCCTTGACTACATACTTTATATGTCAATGCCACAGACAAAATAAGTTTTTTTCGTGTGAACTCTGGACAATATGACTCACACTGTCCACAGTCTCCTTTTCACACATGTAGCACTAAACAGATGAGAAGAGATGTGCCAGATGTTTTCTTAATGAATGTAACTATGAATACTCAGTTTGGTCTACATGAGTATTGGTGCCTTGGTTGAGCACACAATGTCGGTGCATGCATGTGTGAGAAAGATAGAGGTGGTTTCATATCTTTTTATGAACATACAGACTACATGCTGATTGTTTTCCTCCGTATCGACCAGTTCATTGGTAGAAGAGTAGGAAGAATTCAATTTGAGCAGGATTTTCTCTAGCTGACTACAGCCAGTTCAACTTTAGTATAAACTAATAACACAGGTCCCAAACATCACCCCACAGCTTTTCACCAGGTCTGTTTATCTCACCACAAGGTCTGGGAAGCCCACAACAATCCGTGCAAAGGACCCGGTGTCGGTCAGTAAGCGGTTAGGGGAAACAATCTTCTGGTCCAGAGCGGCGCTGAGGTTCTCAACGGGTAGTTGCTCACATGACAGCATCTGGGGAATCAATGCCTCAGCTGTGATGAGTGGGGGAGGGTGAATGGAGCATGATAGAAGAGTAAAGGAAAGGACAAAATTTTGGGATTTTTTTGGAGAAAGAGGAAGAAATAAAATATTACTGTTTACATAGCAGATCTTGATATGGAGAGGACTACACTAGCGTACTTCATATGAATGATTCCATTTAAGAGGCTCCAATGTAACAACAGGCTCAGTGCAGAAACCCTCTGCTCATATACTGTATTTCTTTTTTAGATTACAAAGTCAGTCTCCCCACTTAAGTGTAATGAGGTATTATAATGACCTTGGTGGACAAATTCTGTCGACATTGCTGGATGTTACTGATGACATTACTTTATGACATCACATTTTGTTCACTGACTGTGACATGGATGAGACAGTTGAATTAAACATATTTGGTTCATTTGGTATTTTGGTTTGTCTTAAGGCCAGTCAATGACAAGACAACAGACACATGGCTGCATGGGGCATCATGTGGCATTGTTAAAAGACCTGATAAATGTCTTTTCTAAGTGAATGGTTGGATACCCTTATCATTATAAATACCTGAGTTGGTCAAGTCTTCATTGATGGTGTTGAGCCTCCACACACCAGAGTTTTCAGCTGCCATGTGCATGGGCTTGGTGAGCAGGAACTTCCTATGCATGGGCAGATATAGGATGTCACAACATAACTGCATTCAAACTTTAAGGCCCTCATCTTGATTGAATGCTTCTTGCTCTTACTTGTTGGTGTTGCTCTCCAGCAGAAGCCAGCGATCCTCTGCTGCCAGGAACACGGACTTCAGCTTGATGGGAAGCGAGATAGAGTGAACCTGGCCCTCCAGTACATCAAGCACCTCTACATGGGTGCTGCACAAATAAGCACACAGATCAGCAATTAATAGTATCATATGAGTGAGACTGCACTGTTTAACAATGTTTTGGATAATGTAGTTTATATCAGAGTAGTTTACCCATCCTCCTTATAAAAAAGAAGCCAGTTTTTGTGGGCAAAGTCACGACACATTTTATGCCCTCCCTGCAAACAACAATCAAGATACACTAATATTAATATTGTGAACAGGATAATATATTCTAATGAGAGAAAAACACAAATGTAAATTGGGAATGTTTATTAATAACTATGTGAAACTGGACACACACACACACAAACTGTGCAAAAAAGGTAAAAAAAATAAAATAAAATAAAAGTCTTGCATGACTCTATAGTAAGGATGATTCACAAGCAAACATACATCAGATTTGTCTGTGCAAGACAGTGAAACCTCTGACCTGGTGTTCCTTACTGCCCCACCAATTGGAGACTCTGGTGGGGGGCTGCTCACTGTCCAAGGACAACATTAGCCTCCGTACAGAACCTGTCACCAAGTCCAAATGGAGCACTGTGTTACTCTGGAGACAGACAGAAAGTGGGACGAAAGACTAGATTTAGGACAAAATGATACAAATATAATAACTCACCCAGAAATCAGGCAACAAATATCATGCTGATTATTGTATTGCTTGTATAAAAATGCCAGGAATAGCAATTCCAACCAGCAACATATCTCCATGAACAGAGAGAGGAAACAAATGATTGACTATATTTTACACAACACAATAAATTGTTAATTGTTTTTTATTTTGCTTTTAATTATTAATTTTTTTTAACTTGTGGTTTATGTTTTGATCCTGATATACTAAAATAAACAATTTTGGCAGCCTAAAATATTTGTATTTTAATAACAGGAACATTACAACAAACAGAGCATTATGATCAGTGATGGGTGTATATTAAAGATTAATGTATACTCAGTACATTTTTGTGACAGCAAATAATGTAAAGCACTATTTTTTTTCATTTCAAGTTAAGTTATCAAATAAATTAGTTTTAAAATATTTTTAATTTCCCTTAGCCTTGGGGCATATCACCACCACTCTGACATTTATTTGAATTACTGTCATTCTTATCTGGACTTATCTAGAAGAATCTTTTCACCATTGGGTGATATTGCTCTTATATTTTTACTTTGAACTTTAGAAATATTCAAAGCACCACGTTAAAGAGTAAATAGGTCGAACCACCCCAACAATGCAGTCTGATCCAGAGCCCAGGATTCTTGTTCTGAAACTGAAATAAATATACCATAAAATAGTTTATATTCAGAATCAAAATCAGAATCCTTTTAGTTGTCACTGTGTATAATGAAATTATAGCAACAGCTGGGTACGAAGAACAACATACACTACTGTACTGAGGACAAGCTGAGCTATTTAGAGAAGGCAAACCCCATTTCCTGATTCTAAAAATATACTGTCTTTTGAGGGAATATATATATATATATATGTGTGTGTGTGTGTGTGTGTGTGTTTATGTGTGTATGAGTGTGTGTGTGACCACACATATATGGCTACTGACAGGCTGTGGTGTTTCATTCAGTTTGTGTGATTTGTTGTATATGTAAGCAAATCAAATTTTATTTGCATAGCCCAAAATCAGAAATTACAAATTTTCTCAATGGGCTTTCACAGAATGTACAGATGTGACAACCTCTGCCGTTAGACCTTCAAACCGAGAGAGGAAAAACTTCCCTAAACAGGGAAAAATAAAAAAAACCTCAGGAAGAACCACAGAGGAGGGATCACTGTTCTTAGGACAGACAAATGTGCAATACAGTCACTTGTACAGAGCACAAAAACATGACAATAACTGATTAATAAGAGTGTGGGAGTTCATGAGTCTATAAATCCAGATGTATAAGAAATCTCTTGAGCCAGAAGCGGGTGTAGTCTGTTGGTTCAGGAGTCATAGTGGTCCATGTATCCAGATCTGAGTGTTGCTGAAGAAGTCATTGAGTCCAAGGGATGTGGAATCTATAAAACCAGGGTATGTGAAGTCTAGTGATCCAGGCGCAGGCATAGTCTATTGATCCAGAAGTCATTGTAATCCATGGATCTAGATTTGTAAAGCGCAATTCAGCCTAGGATCTAAGTCACAAGATCTCCTGTCCTAATGTGGGCAGTAGGCGTCAGGCAGGACCACAGCAGCAGCTCCCACCATGACCTAGAAAAACCTTAAGGATGATAAAGCACAAAGACTCTGGGGAAGAAGTAAAGTTAGTATAATGTTTTGTTAGCAAATGGACAATTAGAGAAGCAGAGATAGAGTGAGAGGTGGAGGAGAAGAGAGGAGTTCAGTGTATAATGGAATGTACCTCTGACCACCCAAACCTATAGCAGCATAACAAGGGGCTAGCTAGGCCAGCCCTAACTATAAGTTTTATCAAAAAGGAAAGTTTTAAGCCTACTCGTAAAGGCATAGTGTGTCTGCCTCCCGTACCGAGACTGGAAAGTGGTTCCACGGGAGAGGAGCTTGATAGCTGAAGGCTCTGCCTCCCATTCTACTTTTGGAGATTCTTGGGGATCACCAGTAGCCCTGCATCCTGGGAGCATAAGGCTCTGGTTGGGTGATAAGTTTCTATGAGCTATTTAAAAAAGGATGGTGCCTGACTATGAATAGCTTTGTAGGTGAGGACAAGGATTTTAAATTCTATTTGGATTACACAGGGATTCAGTGCAGAGAAGCCAATAGCGGGGAAAAATGGTCTCTGAAGCTGGTTCTTGTCAGTACATGCGCTGCTGCATTCTTGATTAATTGAAGAGACTTAAAGATCTTATTAGGACAGCATGAAAATAGAGAATTACAGTAATCCAGCCTGAAGGTAATGAATGTGTGAACTAGTTTTTCTGCATCTTGTTGAGACAGGATATGCCGGATTTTAGCAATGTTACGGAGGTGAAAGGAGGCTGTTCTTGAAATATGTTTTACGTGTGAGTTAACAGACAGTTCCTGGTGAAAGATAACACTCAGATTTCTTAAGAGTGGTGCTAGAGGCCAAGGCAATGCCATCCAGATTAACTAAGTTGTATAACAATAAAAAGTATAGCAATAAAAAGTTATGAGACATTCATTTTTTTATGCCCTTAAGACATGCCTGGAGATTAGCTAACTGTACAACTGTGTGCTGTCAGGATAGCAATGAAAATTTATGGATTGCTTTCTAATAATATTACCAAAAGGAAGCAAGTATAGAAGGAATCGTATTGGTCCCAGCACAGAACCTTGTGGGACTCTCTGACTAACTTTATCATATCTAGATGATTCATCATTAACATGAACAAACTGATATCTATCAGATAAATAGAACTTAAATCATCTTAAAGCAGATCTTTTACTGACAATTTGGTGCTCTTCCCTCTTTAGTAGAATTTGATGATCAATAGTGTACAAAGTTGCACTAATATCTAATAAGATTATTACAGAGATAAGTCCCTTATCAGATGCAGAGAGGAGGTCATTTGAAACTTTCACCAATGCAGTTTCTGTTGTGTGATGCCTTTTAAAACATGACTGGAAATCCTTAAATAGTCTATTATCCTGAAAAATGTCACATAGCTGTTTAGCTATTGCCTTCTCTAGAATCTCTGACAGAAATGGGAGGTTGGATATTGGTTTATAGTTGGCTAAAACTTCGGGATCCAGGTTAGTTTTTTTAAGGAGCGGTTTAATTACAGCTACTTTAAAAGACTGGGGCACATAACCTACTACAAGAGATTGATTGATTACATTCAGTAGCGGAGTGCTAACTAAGAGTAAAATCTCTTTGAGCAGTCTAGTGGGTATGCTGTCTTTTACACAAGTTAAGGATTTAGATTAAGATAATGTTGTAATTAACTCATGAAGGTCAATTGGATAAAGCTCTCCAAACAAATATCAGGAGCAGTAACCACCTCTATAGTTCCTGTTGTCAAACTGGAATCTGTGAGGTGTAGGACATTTTCTCTGATGAGTATAATTTTATTATTAAAGTTCATAAAATCATTACTGGTGAGGGCTTTAAGGAATGCATGGTTCAATAGAATAATGGCTCTCATCAGCCTTGCTACAGTGTTGAAAAGAATCCTGGGCTTATTGTTATTTTCTTCTATTAGCACCGAGTACTAATCTTTTCTTGCATGGCGAAGGGCCTTCCTGCATACTTTAAAAATATCCTGCTAGGCCAGGAGTGACTATTCCAGTTTAGTGGCACGCCATTTCGTTTCAAGTCTGAGTTTTCTGCTTTTACTTGTGAGTAATTGGTACTTTGACTGAAGCATTTTTATACTTGTTTCGGCCATTATAAATGTGTGCATGTATTTTTGTAGCCATGTAGAAAAAACCCAAATTTGTATGTTATGTGTTATGTTGTGCGAGCGTGCGTGTATGATGGTCTCTTTTTTTTTCCCCGGCCAAGGACCTGTGAATGAACTTTGTGTTGTGTGGACCTCTTCATTGTTAGACAGACGTAACATGATCTATCAGAGTGGAAATAGTGGAAGACTCCTCTTGCCTAATACACACCAGCTTTACAACCGACTGGTTGGAGAAATAGTTAACATGCATTGTTCTGGTCCAAGAATTTGGTGTCTGAGGCTTGTGTATTATGGGGTAAGGGAGGTTCAAACAACCCACTACTAACCACTAACAATTTTAAGAAACGATTGCAAACTTGTGCACAGCTATTTTGAACCTAAGGAATCTGTGGTTGGCCTCCAAAAACTTTAAATATAAGTTATGTGTTTGTGTCCTATTTCATTTCAAGATACAGTATCTGACCAAACGAGACTGGACTGAAATTCCATTGTGAACAGTGACACAGTTTTAGAAATAATTCCCCCCAAAATTTGGATTAATTCCCCAACACTCCATGTTGTTCTTAAAAGGTATGCCATAAATAAAAACTACATGTACGGTATTTATGCATGCTTGAGAAAATGTAAAACACTTAAACTGTGCCAGCATTTTAGCTGTAAAATTAGTTTTATCTCCAATTCCTTTCTGTATTGGTATTGACCGGAGATAAGCCTGTGAAATAATCCCATTGCCTCTCCTGCTTGCAGCTGCAGCGCTGCACCCTCTCCTACCAATTACACACTCCATTCTATATAAACAGGTTGGAGGCATGAGTGCGCGCGTAAAAACACACCCATGAATGAATGAGGAAACGTTTTTTTTTTTGTTTAAAGCTGTGATCCCTATCATCCTAAAGCATATCCCCTCTCGAAGCTATTGATTGACTTAAGAGCGTTTTTGCTGATAGCCACCTACACGTCAGTCAAGCAAACCATCACTTATCATTATAAAATGTGATTATTGCCTGTGTTGTAACCTCCTGCTTTAACTCACATCCAATATAAATACAACCTGATCTTTACATTACAAACTGGAATCTCTGTTTTTTTTCTTTGGATGTGATGTCAGTAAGCAGAAATCATGTAAGCATCCATATATAGCGAATTGTTTTCAAAGTCAATATAAGCAATGGGGGTGTCCAATAAGATTTGTAACCAATGCTACTTTTACTTATTGTAAAACCTCTCCCTGGTTGGAAATCAAACTCTGGCTGTAAAACTTACAGCACACTGTTGGTGATGTCATAGCAAAGGTTTAGGGGTAGCCTGGCCTAATGCAAAATTTACACTCTCAATTTACCATCTGTTGGACATCAGCTGTCAGTGGCGTGACAAAGTCAATTAGGGGGCAAGCTGAGAATTTGACCACACCTTAGGGAAGCTGAGCCAACTATTCATGCGTGTACACAGGAAGAGGGCTGTGACTGACCCAGTCCTCCATATCTAGTCATCAGCAGCTGAAATAATATATGCTATACAAGTTTTTTTTACACATAAATTCAAGCCAACCAAAAATTTTACAAAATATCTTATGGCTTGTCTTGTACCTGAATGTGAAGTGGCAGGGCTTTTCCTGTGTAACTTTTTTTGTTTAAGAGTAAGTGGGCTTCATTTGCCTTCTGTGCCCCATTTTTTCTCTCCACGCTACCTTGTTCACTCTTTCTCACAACTTTGTAGCCACTGTTCTGTGAAGTGAGTGTTAAATTTATTTCATGGTTGAAATTATCCAGTTCTGTTACCATGTTCACTCCAAATAAGTGGAAATCTTCTGTCATTTCTGATTTCACTTATCTCCTTGCTGATGTTCTTTAAGCCAAAGTGCACCTTGCCATAACCAACCAGCTGGCTGAAATTTTCTTGGTGGCCACCTTCTTCACTGCTGCAAGCAAAAAATGTTTCTTCCATTTCGCTTTTGCTGTGTTTTTCGACAGGTTACACAACATTTGAGAAGACAAAAGGTGGAGTGTGTGTGGATGATTTTGGACGATGAGCGGTGTGTTGTTTTTTTTTGTTTGTTTATCTGGACAATCACTTTATCTCTCAGTTATCATCTTATTCCGATTTCACTCAGGTACTGCTCACACAATATGTTTGAGGCATGTCTGAACCAGAAAGCTTCTCTCTATTATTAATTGCTCAGTCACCTTCACTATTTTCTGACAAAACTAAAACAGAGTGTTTTCTTTTGCTGGAATGAGCAGTGCCCAATATGAATACAGAAGGATGAGATCAAATTGGAGCATGGAGCGATAATGAACAGAGCAGTCAGAAGCGAGCAGATTGCACAGCTCCGGGAGTGAGAGGCCGAAATTTTCATCCCTCCACTCAACCCACATGCTCTGAAGGATTATTTCGAATGTTCTGTTCAGTGTTTTAATCAAATTCATATCAGTTACTGTTGATTGTAATTTAAAAATTTTTGATGATTGGGAACTCTATTATCACACTACCTTAATCTGCCATAGCATAACCAGAACCCCTCCAAACCTTATGTAATCCAACCAGTATGACTACCTAGTCATACAGGTTTGTTTTTGTGTGCATGTGTCAGTGATTGTGTTTGCCAACCTGCTCTTCGTGTAGCACCACCTGTCCATCAAGAGGACTCCCAAGTGGAGCAACAGTGACAAAAGGCTGCCAAACGCCACTGATGGTCCTGGGGAAGACGTCATACAGCTCCATGCACTGTATTGTCTCCCCACCCTCCTTCATGGTGTACAGGCACACTGGGTTACATGTAGCCACGTACAGAACATCTGCAAACAAAAGCCAAGGGATTATAAATCATGCTATAATTCAAATAAATAGCCCTCCTGGTTATTATATGACTTGGAACTGACTATAGCAGTCTTATCTTTTGGACCAATGAATGATTCTACAATATGTTTATTACATGAAGTGTTGTCCATGCTGTGGACACTGATTTATTATTGCACTTCTCTGACACTGTCCAGTACACAATGGGCAGATACAAAGTATCAAAAACAATGCAGCAGAACAAGAGCTATCATTTTTCAAATCATGTACTATGATAGTTTAACCAGAGAACCAATGAGAGTTTAGTTGGAGATTCCTGTGAGTTATGGGCACTTGTGTGTTGGCTCCTCTCTTTTTGAAGGAATTTATTTTTACATTTAACAAAATTTGATAAGGAGTTGATGTGAGTGGTCTGTAGATGTCAGATTATTCCTTTTTTATATATACTTTTTTTCTTCCTCTTTTGGCTTAACCTAAATTTTTCTAGATGTTCGCCACAGCGAATCGTCCTCCTCCATCTCTCCCCGTCCTCTGCATCATCTTCTCTCACACCAACTATATGCATGTCCTCTCTCACCACATTCATGAATCTCCTCTTAGGTTTTCCTCTTTGCCTCCTGCCTGGTAGCTCCATCTTGAGAATCCCTCTACCAATGTTTCACTGTCCCTCGTCTGCACATGTCTAACCCATCTCAATCTGGCCTCTCTAACTTTGTCTCCAAAACGTCCAACCTGAGCTTTCCCTCTAATGTGCACATTCCTAATCCTGTTCATCCCCTTCACTCCCAAAGAGAATCAAAACATATTTAACTCTGCCACCTCCAGTTCTGTCTCCTGTATTTTGGTCAGTGCCACTTCCTCCAAGCCATACAACATTGGTGGCCTCTTGTAAACATTTCCCTTTACTTTAGCTGGTACTTGTTTGTCACAGATCACTCCTGACATTTTTGTCCATCCACTACACAGTGCTTGCACTTGCTTCTTCACCTCTTTACCACACTCTATGTTGCACTGAACAGTTGACCCCAAGTACTTAAACTCATGGACCTTTCCCACTTGTGCTCTCTGTAACCTCACTGTTTCCCTCTCCTCCCTTACATTCACACACATGTATTCTGTCTTGCTACGACTGACTTTCATTCCTCTTGTTTCCAGCACATACCTCCACCACAACACGTTTTCTTTGACCTGTTCCCTGGTCTCACTACAGATCACAATGTTATCTGCAAACATCAGTGTCCATGGAGATTCCTGCCTGACCCCAACTGCCAGTCTATCAGTCACCATAGCAAACAAGATGGAGCTCAGGGCCGATCTTTGATACAGTCCCACCTCCACCCTGAAGCCATCTCTCATTACTACAGCGCACCTCACCACTGTCATTCTACTCTCATACATATCCTGCACCAGTCTAACATACTTCTTTGCCACTCCATACTTTCTCATACAGTACCACAGGTCCTCCCTCAGCACCCTGTCATAGGCTTTCCCTATGTCCACAAAGACTCAATGCCACTGTAATTTTCTCTGGACCCCTTTCCAATTTGACCAGTGACGATATGTATAGCCGCATGTCATCACTTAATCGCTGGCTGTTGAGGTTGTGTCCAGGCAATGGTGTGGACTTTCTGGTGTAGACCTTGCTGCTTAGGAGAGACGGCATTCATCCCACGTTGGATGGTGCAGCTCTCATCTTTAGTAATATGGCTAAGTTTATTTTATTCCCAAAACCCTGACAACCCCAAGTTGAGGCCAGGAGACAGAGTCCCAGTCCTACAAGCTTCTGTGTGCTTCCATTAGGACGGTTTTCTGCTAATCCCATCGAGGCTCTGTCTGTTCATACTCTGTCTGAATTTTTGTGTTAATTTTCAGAGTTTCTCTCAAGTTTAGTTCTTAAAACAGACAAAGTTATCATTGTAGGTGATTTCAATATTCATGTGGATATTGAAAATGACAGTGTTGGTTTTACATTTATTTCACTTTTAGATTCAATTGACTTCTGTCATAAATCTCAACCAGTTCGAGGGTCTAAGTGTAGAAAGTGTTGTTATGTACAGATTGTAAAGCCCTCAGAGGCAACCATACCGCTGCTGACAAATCATCACTTCTTCTTTTAGCCTTGCTCTCACTACTCTTTTCCCAAATCTTCATTGTGTGGTTCATCAGCTTTATTCCTCTGTAAGTTGCTAAAACACTGCACATCACCCCTGTTCTTAAAGTTCTGCACCAGTACACTGTTCCGCCATTCCTGAAGCAACTTCTCACTGTCCAAGATGAAATTGAACAGTTTGGTCAAACCTTTGTTGTTTCCACTTGGTTGCCTAATTAACTTAAATCAATGCAAAATCTAACAATGGATTGTGTGACAGTGCTGATTGTTGTTTTTGTGAGTATATACCGTCTTTGGTGATGGCATCACAGATGATGTTAACTTCATTCATGGGAATCTGCCAGTGGGCTTTCTCTTCACTAAAACTCAAAGCCCTACTTTCCTGTCTGTTAAGGGGGTAGGGTTGAACACGCAGAGACACAGGGCCCTGAAGACACAACACACCCTGTTAGACTAGCACATGCTCACAGTATAAAACCATGTGTGTTTATGTTAATGGTTGAAAGTGGCATAACGCATGAAACTCAAATATTTATTTCTTGTAATTAAACTTATGTGCCTTAAAGCTATTTTTTGAATGACAAAGTTTAAAACGGCAGTGTTTAACACAACAATATACTTTCTAGAAATGTTTCTATTGTTGTGGAAAATCTGCTTTAGAAGCAAACTTCAATTCATCCTGACCACAGCTACTGATATTAGCCTCATCTCTCAGACAGTACTGTCTAAGCATTACTCCGTCCTCAGCCTATATTACGACACAAAGAAAGTATGGAAGATATGCAGGAATAGGCTGGGTGAATTTTCAACATTGCCTGAGCATTTCTGTGTGTTTACCTTGATATCTATGGGGTGAGTCTCAGTAGGACAAAGCATTTTGCGGCGATCATTGCCACCTTGGTTTAATGTCCAGTAGCCTGTCATCTTGACCTCTGGCAGGGGCAACCTAAAGATTGAAAGATAAATGGTGATAACTGTCTAGTAACACCTGAAAACAATTAAAATTCTTGAGAAATGAATATATCAAGATAAGACTAACAATGCCAATTAATGTCATGTGTTTTGAAAGTGCACCTTGGCACACATGCTACTGTGTTCTGATTTTCCATTCCATAAAATCATGGGCTTGATTGTCACCACTTTCCTTCTCCAAAGTAAAATTAATCCACCTTCAAAGTCTCCCACTACAGGATGACCTCAGGTGGAAGCTATATTCTGTTCTCAACAGGATCTCATCACAACAAAGTCTTTAATTTAATCCCATGGTCTCTACAGAGGTTGAAGTCAATATATGTTGACTAAATGTGCATTTTTTTGTGTTAGAATGCCTGCTCAGCTTTCCTGTCTGCTTGGATGTTTACTGATTTTCCCATGAATCATATCTGGATTATTGTCTTATTGGCTGTTGGATGAAATTGACAACAAAACACAAACTCCAAAGATATAACTGAACTGGAATGAATCAGACAGGAAAAGGAAACAATTTTCTTGTTTTCACTGTCCAAATATGTAGAACAAGGAACAAAATATTTGCCTTTAAGTACAGGATATGTGTTGAGAGGTGACTTTCAAATCATTGACCCAAAAACATACAAAAATATCCACAGAATTTGGCAGGTTAGGCATAATGCAGGATCAAATCTATACAATCAATGATTCAATAATTCTGTTAAAGGAAAATATTTGTTTCTTGCCCTGGTGTCTGCTCAAGTTGTCATACCCCTATTTGATTTTACTTTGAGAGATTGAGAAAATTTGGATTTGATTGTATGAGTCAAAATAAAATCACAGGACTAGAGAAACAAATATTTTCCTTTATTAAAAATACAAAGCATTATGAAACAATGTAGTACATACTAGAAGTTTTTCTTTCCCTTACAGGAAAGGTGAGATAATGTAAATGATCTAGACAGCCATTTATTGAAGAAGCAGTAAGATGACCTCATGGAAGTCTTAAAATTCAATTAAATCCGAAATCAATCATGGGGATAAAAACATCTGCAGATTCAAAAAATTTAAGATTTCATTTGAAAAGATACTAAATCAGAAAGTCAAGTGTCTTCTCAAATTGAGAAAATCGTTTTACCACAGGCCACAGGCCACATCCCTAAAATCAAAAGCTATTTCAGAGAAACTACTTTGGAACCATTGAAAATTGAAAAAGTGAAAAAAAACAACAACAAAAAAAAAACTGTTTGGTTAGTTTAAGTAAAAAGAAATGAAATTAATTTCACTCTAAAACAGAAGTACTCAATTCATGGAAAAATGAAAAGATAAACAGTAATCAAGTAAGATAATGAATCTTTCCACTGCATTAAAACTGCAAGGAGATATACATTTTAAATATTTGATGAAATGATAACTTCGATACTGCAGAGGTTATAAAAACCCAGTACTTAATATTTTTACACAATTAACCTGAACACTAAATATTTCAAGCCTGAGCCACCCAGCAAGAAAATGTGTGTAGTCCAATTGTATTCTCTGAATGAGGGAAAAGTCCTCGGCCTGCTCTTACTATATTTTGGTGTTTCCACGTATATTTTATAAGGTAAAACATAATTAAATGAAACTAGATTGGGTGGAGTTAGCTGTTTTTTAGCTTACGTTGCTGTGAGATTTACAAAAGCCAGGTAGACTACTGAGTTATGTCCATGTATTGTCCCTCATCCTCCTCTAACCCATTTGACTAGTCTCTTTAACTGTATTTACTGTAGGTGGGATTTTTATATGTTTCATCCTAGTGTCTTGTGTCCGTGATGCTTTACTCTGTGGCCAGTTTGACAGAGCTTGGCTTGGCTCCAATAGGAATCCCATGCTTGTGCAGTGCTTCGATAAGAACCTCTCGCATATCTTTGTTGTATGAGTCAAAGTCAAAGACATTTCGCACCACGTTGGCCAAACCCTCATCAGGGAATTTCTGTTGGGAGGAAAGGAGGAGGAGAGAAGACAAGGGCAGAAGAAAGGGAGAAATAAATTAAAGAGAAGAAGGAAAGTTCACAATTAACATTTCCTCAACTGGAGGTAAAGCAGGACATACTCTGGAGTACGACATACTATCTGGGAGGTGAGACATCTTCAGTATCAGGGCAACTGAAGGGCACAAATTTACTTACTGTGATTTTGATACAGTATAGTGTAATGAAAGAGACACAAGTTATACTGCCTCAAAATATCGTTCCATTTTGCAGTAACTATGGACAGTTTTGTGAATACACCTAACAAAAACATAGGTATGTGAGACACCGGTGCAATTATCATGCTCTTTAATCAGCATCTTTATACGGTTCACCTTTAAGGTGGATGGACTATTGTAGAAAAGGTGAACTGCTAAATAAAACTGATTTTAACAGATAGAAAGATAAGTGTTTGGTTTTCATATAGTATATTAATTCATGGAGAATGGAAGCAAAAACAAAAGTGTTTATACTTTTGTTAGGCAGAGAATGGAAGATTGTAATCAAAAGCTAAGAAAAAAAGAAAAAGACTTTAAATAGTCAGAGGCATTTCTGCCTTCGTAAAGTTGAGATAAACTGAAAATAAACTTTTTTGCAGCAAAGATAAAAACAAGATCCAATCGTTTACATCCATATCATTCTAACAGCACTATGTCTACAGACCTGATATATAATCCCAATTTCAATAAACTGGGATGTAGCGACCAAAACAGAATGCAGTGATTTGCAAATCCTTTTCAACCTATATTAGCTTTATTGTTTTATGGGAAATATACACAAATTCTGAATTGGCTACCTGAAACACATTCCAATAAAGTTGGGACAAGAGCAAGAAAATAATGCAAAAATATCTCTTCCTGTACTTTCAAGGACAAAAACTAACAACGAATGCTCATGACCTTTGACCCCTCAGATGGCATTGCATTAACGGCCATCATCATAACTGTGATGGACATTACGACGTAGGTTCTGGAACACTTCAGAAAACCATTGTCAGTTAACAAAGTACACTGCTGCTCCTACAGATGGAAGTTAAGACCATGCAAAGGCAAAGCCATATATCAACAGTATACAGAAGCTTTTCTAAGACCAAGCTTATCTGAGATGGACTGATCTAATGAGGAAAAGTGTGCTTTGGTCTGATGAGTCCACATTTCAAATTGGTTTTGGAAATAGTGACCATCAAGTCCTCCAGGCTGAAGAGGAAAAGGACCATCCAAATTTTTTCAACGCAGAGTTAAAAAGCAGCATCTGTGATGTTATGGGGGTGTATGTGCACCCATTGAACTATGGGTGCTTGTCACATCTGTGAAGACACCATTAATGCTGAGCGGTACTTACAGGTTTTGGAGAAACATACTTCCATCCAGATGACTTCTTTTTCGGGGACATCCTTGCTTATTTCAGTAAATACCATGCCAATCCATATTCTGCAGAGTTACAACAGGATGGCGGGTATCAGACTGCCCAGTGTGCAGTCAAGATCTGTCTCCCATTTTAATTGTACGTTACAATATGAAGCACAAAATACGATAATGCAAATCCTGGACTTTTGAGCAAATTCAGATGTACATCAAGCAAGAACAGGAAAGAATTCCACCTTGAGTACTTCAACAAGATAGTGTTTTAATTTCCTAGATGCTTACTGAGTTTTATTAGAAGAAAAGGTAATGTACCACAGTGGTCAACATGCACCTGTCCCAACTTTTTTGGAATGTATTGCAGGCACCAAATTCAGAATTTGTGTATATTTCACAAAAAACAACAAAGTTAATCAGTTCAAACATTAAAGATCCTGTCTTGGTGCTGAATTCAACTGAATAAAGGTTCAAAAGGATTTGCAAATCACTGTATTCTTTTTATATTCAAATTACACACAATGTACCAACTTCTTTGGAAATGGGTTTGTAAGTAATTATCATGGTAGAAACTGTAAATGAATATTTTTATTTGTAAGGCAAAGCTTGTAATGACTGAAAAGCTTTGGATTCTTCTGTATAATTAGAATTATAACTACACTTTCACAACTACATACTACAGTGCATTTAAACTGGTCTATAAATTGTTGACCAATCAATAACAGCCTTATCCCAACTGGTAACAACTGAAACATAAATTGAATTCTAAAAGTACTGAGCTGTAAATGGTAAATATCCTGTATTTATATAGCGCTTTTGTAGTCATTGTTGACCAATCAAGTCGCTTTTACACTATATGTTTTGCATTCACCCATTCATCTACACATTGATACACTTGTGGCAGTGACTACCTCGCAATGAATGGGTTGTAATTAATCAATAAACAGTTACCAGGAACAAGGAACAATTTTGACCAAATGTGAAATGATAATGGCTAGACTGTCCTTGGGAGAAACGATTTAGAGTTTGACTAAATTATCCTGTATCTGTCACACTCCTGCAGAAGTCAGGAGTTGTGCTTAACAGAGCTTGTCCCTGTGCAATGCATTATTGAACTACAGAAGTGCAAGCTCTTCTGTAACCACCGTTCTTCTTGTCTTTCATTTTTATTCCTCTCTTGGATAAATACTATGTATATTTGTAAGCATCTTACTCCACAAGGAGACAGGGTAATGTGGCAACTATGGTTATTAAATGGAAAAAAAATAAGTGTGTGTTTACTGCTGCATGCATCATTCACACAAACAAGTTGAAAATATCCTTGTTTTGTGGATTTCCCGAGTCAATCTAATGACTGCTTTAGGTTATAAATGGAGAATAAATGAGTTGAGAAGCAGTTTAGTATTGAAAAACCTCAAGTAGAAGGGCAAAGCAAAAAAAAGTAAAAAAAAATTGGTAACCATGGTGCCAGTACTTTCTGCTAAGCAGTTAAACTGCAACATAATGGAAGGTTTTTGTAAGACGCATTGCAACTAAATATTGAACAAGAAAAAACAAATATTTTTCGCTTTTGAAGTTTCATACATTTAATTTGAAAGTAAATGAGTTGTGTACAGCATAGATTATTGACATAAAAAAAAAATGGGTAGCTTGGAAAATAACAAAACAAAAAACATGATGTCTTATTAATGGATGTGCCTTCTTACCTGAAGGTGTTTGACAATATTGACTACCTCTCGGGTGGAATAGGGGTAGGTGATGGTGCCCTGGTCAGCCATGGACCGCAGCTCTCCAAAGGCAGCAACCAACTTTTGCAAAGTTGCATCTGGAACATCTGGCCCATACTGTTTAAGCATTGCCAACTCAGCCTGGGGATTTGGATTGTCCACAGCATGGCAGCTAAATATGTCACCTGTTTAGAAGACATAAGGAGTCATCCTACTTTGAATGGATTTTAATGCAAGGTCCCACACCCATAAACATTGGACTTTTATTAACAAGTTCAGGGGCAAAGACACTAGAGATGATATTGAGTCAAAAAGGACCCCATATGACTTTCATGGCTGAGTAGAAAGGTTATATTTTAAGTATTTATTAAAATGTCTTCTTTCAAGCAAATGTAGACCCATGTCAGGTGGTGCAACAATCAACTTTCAATTAAAACTGAGTATTTTTTATTTTATAATTAAAAAAACTTAATCGTGGATGGAAATTATAAGTATACAATTGATAGTGGGGGCAAGGTGAATGCAAGTATACACATTGATGCCTTATTTTTTTTTTTTTTAAATATTTTTATGTGTCAGGTGGCACAACTAAAGGAGATGCCACAGTATTTGACAATGTCCTTCAAAGCTCATCAGTACTTGCCCCCTTCCAATTTCTTCTATTTTTGCTTGTGTTGTATTTATGTTTGTGGTCATCCAACTATAATTCTTATACTGAATAAGAAAAGGTGAGTAAACATAAATCACGGTTTTAAAAAATCATTCCATTGATTAAAGGTTAAGATTAATTCAATAGTGACGATAACTGCACCTAAACCTTTTTGCAATAACTTACAATGAGTCATTTATATCTTTTATTTTTATTTGCAATATTATTTGGATTTAGCCACACTGCAGGGTTTGAGCATGAACTGCCAATTTAAGGTCATGCAACTATATCTGAATTGAAAGTGAGGTCTAAGGTCTTAGACTAAGCCATACAAGAACCTTAATTTTATTTATTTTAGATAGATAGATAGATAGAGTACTTTATTCATCCCTAAGGGGAAATTGAAGCACACTTGACAGAAAAAAACAAAAAACCAAAAAAAAAACAGGCTGCCACTAGCGCGGCGCCATCTTGGAAACACTGATCTTAAAATGATCATTTGTGTTTTTTGATGAGTGTTTTTTTGTGATCTCAAGGATGTCATCAAAGCACTCTTGGTGGAATTTTTGAAGGTCAGCAACTTCAGTGTTGATTTACCATAGTTCAAAAGCTTTAGAAATGTCTATGTAACCTTTCTACACTAAGAAATATCAATGACTCTGTTTCACATCTGTTTTTGTAATATTTAGTTAAAGGCATCATGTGCTTAAAATAATCATTAGATGCACCTCTAATTTCTTCTATAGTATTTTTAAACTTTGTTATTATTTTTGTTTATTTATTATTACTCAGTTGCTTTAATTTCAGTCAATTTTTCCTTATTTTAGCTTAATTTGTGCTAATCTTAAGGCTTTGATTCTCCAACTTATTGTAGATTTTCTATCACTGGATTTGAAGCAGGTTTTGCATTAATGTTTTAGTTGTAAAACATTTTTAGATGTATTTCACGTGTGAAAGGTGCGCTACAAATAAAGTTTATTATTATTTTACAAATTATTCTTTTTTCACTCATACGTCAGAATTCAGGATTTCATGTTTGACCACATGCAGTCATCTTTCTACTTTACTGTGACACACCAACAAGCTACGCAAATTAAAATCTTCACATAATGGATGACATTCATTACATTAAGAAGTTCCTCAGCTCTACTGCTATCTCTTTCTTTAGACTGCCGGTAGGCCTTCATACAGGTATAGAGTGTAATTGTCAGTATGTATGTCTGTGCGTGTGTCTGTGTGCACACACCTAGAGCTCCGAAAAAGTCGTTGCCCAGGAAAGGAAAACCAGGTCGGTTAGCCAGCACAAGCATCCTGAAATCTGGGTGCATCAATATGGTGTTGGGCCTCCCTTCAGCTTCACGTGGATCTGGAGGGAGAGACAGACAGTAATCGCACAGTCTTAAATTCATTCTTAATTTATCTGGAGCCTGTGCCTCTGTCCTCCTAATTTTAACGTTTGGATTTGATTTGTGTTTCACTCATATCCCTACTATTCAGGCAGCATTGGGAAATCTGTAAAGTTAATGTTTATGAAGCATCAAGGTACTATTTACATTAGTCTCGGAGAAAGTCTTTCAGGAGAGGAACTTTCAGCAACCAGTGTGATTATGTGAGACTGGTTGTGAATATACACATTTACAGTCAAACATGATCCAGTTTCTACTGGTCCCTGTCCATAAAAGCTTTTATCCTAAGCCTACTTTAAAGGCCTGAATCTGATGTTTTACTCATGTTTGTCTTGACATCTAATGTTAACCTATCCTTTTTATAGTCTTACTTGTGTATTGTATCTGACACATGTCTACTATCAGAAGGTGTACACCCTACACGCGTGCACGTACCTGAGATGATTCTGCGTCCGTCAGCCAGAATCATTTCTCCATTCTCCACCAGCGTTTTGAGGATGCAGGTAACATTAGTTGGAGCTTTGTCAGCCTCATCAATGACTAATATGTGGCCCATTTTTGCTGCCTTTACCTGCATAAGGAAACATAAATGGATACATATACTGTAAATAATGCACTGTTAAAAGGAATCACAGTAATTCTTTTCTAGTGCTGTAGCTCTTAATTAATTGAAAAGAAAAAGCATGCATTAGAAAAGCTAAGTCAGACTTCAGTTGGAGAGTAAAATGGTACAACCCTAACCCTCGGCGAAAAGATGGACAAAACTATGTAATAATTTCAATTGCATCCACTGTGGTATGAGTGGTCGAAATGGGGAAATTATTTAAATGGTTTTACTTTTCATTTAATCAAAAGGACTTACAAGCATATTTAACAGAGTGAGATGAGGTGCTCCAATATCGGTATAGACAACCGTCATACATGTGATAAATGTTTCTTTCAGTCAAATTAAATATTTTGATATATGCTATTTTAGATATGAAAATATGCAATAATCTACATTTTTACCCCATTACGTTTGCAGGTGGGGTGCAAGGTGCAGATTTCCCCACCCTTATTGATATCAACAATTACTTTAGTCTGCTATGATAATCCAAATAATTCAAGACGGGGATGGTGCTAGGTTTTGCAGCCAATTTGACATAGTGGGCAATTCATGTAATTATGTTGTTATATGATGCATATGAGAAAATAACATGACTCTTTCAGTGGTGGTTAATGTTTTTTCGGAGGGCTGCAAAATAAACCTGTTCATGCAACAGCAGCTTTCACAGAAATGAATCAGGACCCTGCCTCCAACTTACTATCCAAATTTCAGTTTTATAGATCTATGATATTATAATACTATACTATAATCAGGTAAATCTGAATAAAATAAAGTTTAAATAATTTCAACGAGTGTGTGCACATATACTGCTACTTTGACGTGAAGACATCTCAGTATTGTGAGGCCATTGGCTCGTCGTTTCAACTTTAAAGGGCTTTTTGAAGGTTAACTGTTCGATTTATGAGTTAGGTTAGAATAAGGTCTTGGTTGGCTTATGAGTAAGATATTTAGTTGTAACAATTCTATATCACGTAGGCTAAGCCCTCTAGTGGGTACTACTTCTCTCCAGTCACAATCATGTTTTCCCTCATGAAATATTTGCATGCACGATGAACTGATATACAAGGGCACTGTATATAAAGCTGTCAAACTGCTTTCAGACATCTTTTTTCTTTTCAGTGATTGGTGAGTTTGCCCAGTGATGTATACAGGTCTGTCTCCACAGAGGGA
Source organism: Mola mola (assembly GCA_001698575.1). Lineage (NCBI taxonomy): Eukaryota > Metazoa > Chordata > Actinopteri > Tetraodontiformes > Molidae > Mola > Mola mola. The sequence goes on along the minus strand of KV751348.1, from coordinate 2,381,627 downwards.
GTTGCTACCAAAAAAACCTTGAGGATAGCTGATTTCTTCTTCAGGACAGATTCTGTCTTGGAAGGGACCACACAGAGAACTGCGTTTACCATACACCTTGACTGCCCATGATAGATTTAGCAGCGGAGCACATGGGATTCTTGCTGCCACCCCATTTCCGGTCCTTGCATCAGAACTAGGACCGGAAAAGGGGTTCCCAAAAGGCAAACTTGTGCAGGGTGTTAAAGAAGAACTTCAGTATTTAAGTCCTATTTTTTGGTCTTTAATGATTTGAATAAAAACATCAAAACTTTTATGAAAATTTAAGAGATTACTCCAGTATAGTGTTCTGATGCTAGGACCATTCACACAAAAAGGGCTATACAATTAAACAGCAATGGGCAAGTGGAAAAGTCAGACATAAATCACCCTTTTTCACCACTAACTATGCTCAAAATGTCATTTTCTGGTAACATGGACTCGATACCTACAGTAAAATACCAGTATGTTTTTGACTGAGTAAAGATTCTATATAAAAATGAATGTTTCCACAGACTGTCCTTTTCCTACCTTTCTCTGCTTGCTGTTGCTAAAGGTGCACCCTGGATATGACAAGTCAATTGTGGAATGGACAATGCTTCCCAAACTTTATTGATGTTCGAACAAATTCATGTTGATCTATTCAATGCTGTGGAAATACTTGGAAATAATTCTACACAAATTTGTTTGTCTTTTGTAAACATCAAAAAAAACCCACATGAGGCAGGTGGAGTCTGTGCAAGATTACACACTGTAACCTCTGTTCTACAAGCACAGGCATAGGTCTCAACCACTGGACCCTGTGAGGGGTTAGAATGTACGATGGCAGTTTGCCTTATGGCCTTATACTGTATATGCCCATATTCAGGTAAGCTTTTTGGAAGTCCAAGCAAAGATCTAAAAGAGCGCTCCACCTGTGCTTATAGAACATTGGTTACAATGTGGGTTTGGGTAAACGCGAGAGAATTCATTAACTTAATTAAGAGGACATTTCAGCTTTACGAGGACATTTTGACACTTTTTGAGAGTTAAGACTCTTTTTTAGAGTCAGGGTCACAATTAGACTTTGGTTAGGGTTAAGGTTAGGGTTGGGATTAGGCATTTAGTTGTGATAGCTAAGGTTAAGGGCCATGGAATGCATTGTGCAAATGAGTATCCTCACAGAGTCAGAGAGACCTCAGTGTGCAGACATGTGTGCCTGTGTGATACTAACTGACCAGAGGTGAGTCTTCATAAGTGATGATACCATTTTGGACTGAGGGCTGCAGGGTCAAGGTCTGGACAGTCGTATCCCTGAGGGAGTGGAAAACAAATTTAGAAACACAAATTTACAATGTATAGATATTCATTTATAACTCATTCATATAGTGTTAAAAAAAAAACCCAAAACTGTACTGTTGAACTGTACTGTCTCATGGATAAAATTTGCCTCTGCACTGTGACTTTGCATTGTCTTCATATATTAAAATAAAATTTTATCAAAAAATGTATCTTTCCTCCATAAGTGGTTCATGTGAGTCCATTAGTTCACTGCCAACAAGTAAACTAAAGTATGCTGCATGAACTTGAATTAATAAGAATTTATTTTTAAAATACATTAACCTTGGTGAATTACTTCAGCAGATTACAAAAAGGAAGCTTGACTGCTGCTTTTACCTGCAACTAGCCAAAGCATTGTCTTTGTCATGCGATGATTCAAAGGTCAGTGGAAAAATTGAAATGTATGTAATTTATTTAAAATGTAATTGTTGATTGATGAAAAAATTGTTCTGGATTGGTAAAGTTTGTACACCTTGGCTAGGCTTCAGTATTTACATTATGTTGCATGGTGCATATCTGGTCCTGCACACTTGCCTTAAAGTGCAACTTAGTGACCAGCTGTTTGTCTGTTTTGCTTATCTCTCCAGAGAAAAGCACTGTCTAAACAGCATCTTTCTTACTATTTCTGACTACTCTGTGGAGGCGCTTTCATTGGTGTATCCCCCAAAATGCTTTAGAACAGGGGCACGGTAACGTCATGTACTTGGATCATATCTTAACGCTTTCAATTGGTTTAAAAATTGAACATAACAGTTTCATCATTGATAATTCTGTCCTTTCTGTCAGTGTCTATAATGTACTACCATGAGGATCAAACTTGGTCGTTGCCTTAAGGCCTGAATGGATGTATTCACAGAGTGTGACATCTCATACTGTATGTCTAGTATCTCATTCCTCTCTCTCAGGAAGCCGAAATTGTGGTCATAGCATGTAGTATATGTTAAGTTTTTGTTTAGATAAATAACATTTAATGTTTATATTTGAATAGTATGATCACCAGATGCAGGCCAGTGAAAAAAGGTGTCAGTAACACTTTAATTCAGTTGAACAAACGAGCAAGACAGGTCTCGTCTTCTTTGATTCCCTCATGGTGTCCAAAATTATCTCCCTCTCTCTCTCCCACCCACCTACCAGACATCCCTCTCTCCTCAATATGTCAAAGTGTGACCCAGTAGCTGTCCTAGTTTCTTTCGTGGCTGGTTACATTCTTTTGCTTTTCTGAGCCACTTTTCTGTAGGCTTTCAGTCACAGGCTCTAAAAAGCCACATGCACTGATCTTCCTTCCTCTGCTCTGGTCTAATATTAGCTGCTGCTACAGTTGATAACCAGGACACATACATGTGCAACTCCTCCCTGACTTTCACCAAACTTTGATAAACCACACACACACACATTCAAAGAGCGGAAATTGGTTGTTTCTATATGTGGACATGCTATTGGTGTTTCATCAAAGATTTAATCACGGTAAACACCACTGAACCTGTCATTAAATGAATTGAATCTTTTGTAGTGTTTTGCTTCAGTTTTTCAAACTTAGATAAGTTTCTTTAATGTTTGTTGCCCACACTCATTAGTAGCTGGCTAAAACAAGGCCCGTCTCTGCCTCTTATTGATCAAAGCTACATTCAATAGCAAGATGGATTTTGTGTGAGTATTGTAGACTTCCTCAGCTCTACTTTTACATGACCTTATCTTATTGGAACAGGGGTTGTTCCTGTAGTTGAACCAATAAAACTCCACTTTCAAAATTACAGCATTTGGTCTCCTCAGTTCCACGCTTATATACAAACCATATTATTATCACTCAAGAGAAACATGATAGCAGCTGTTAAAGGTAGCATCTTAGGATTCCAACAATATTTAAAAGATGCACTGTTCAAATGTCACAATGGACTGAAATTGGCACTGTGGATATTTAATGGAGAAAATAATACAATCTAAAACAAATACATTCTGCAGCTGGTGTTCCAGGCAATGAAAACTCTGTGAATACAAAGGTTTGATTCACTGTCTGTAGTTTGCTGACAGAGTGAAGCTGAATGAATAGGAGCTGAAAAAGAATCTCTTATGCCTTATTAGTAACAACACAAAAAAAAGATATTAAATAAAAAAGCTGGAGCCAGTGACTTAAATTAAAAAAAAAAAAATCAAACAAAAGGGCAACTGAAGCAAACAACACTGAAACAGGATATAAAAAGAAAAAAATAAATCAAAAAGTGACATTTCTCCCAATTTCTCTTTAAGGGTCTATATGCAGAGGAAAAGCTTGACAAGTTTGTGTTTAAAAAGCCTTCAGGAGTTTCTAAGCTAATATGGCATAGGTTATAACTACTACTTCCTAATGGATATTTCACAATAACAGTTTGATTCTCCTCACCTGTGGAGCTGCAGATATTCTCTGGGCCTCCTCAGAAGGTGCAGAAATCTGTCAACTATTTTATTTTTACCTACACCCTGTGAAGGATACAGACAAAGGTAATGGAAAAACACAAACAACCTTAAAAAGTGTGTGTGTGTGTGTGGGGGGGGGGGGGGGAAAAAAGGGAACAGGAACTATTGCTACATAAAAGACCTTTCTACAAGCACAAGTTTGTGCTCTGCCTTTTTAACATGACACAGAAATGGTGTCAAAACAGCGACCGTGACTGGAACTCTTGAGGCCCAGTCTTAAAAATGTTTTTCTAGGGATGGGGGAACTTGAAGTTAAATGGGAGGGTCAACTATTGTGTCACTCACCTGGTTACCCACCAAGAGGAGGTGCTCACCCAGTAAATAATCTTTCAACATGTCTTCCATCACCATCATGTGCTGTATAGACATGTAAACAGACAAAGATAACCTTAAGTTGAGAAATTCAAATTAATTTCACGGACAAACATACAACAACAAAAAAAGATCAATCAAAATTAGGATATCCTTCATAACAACTCTCATCTGATCTCAGTTTTCATACTAATTTCAGTCTTGAACACAAGTTGGCAAAAGAAAAAGAGCAGAATGAGGACAGAAAGAGAGTGAAAGAGAAAGCAAAGAAATATATCTGGGTAAGACAGCATCACTAGCCATCCCAGAGGGTGTCAACGTGGGATTGGACATGAGACACCATCGTCAAATTTTCACCTGGTAAAATGCAACATCTCTCTGACATGTTAGTCATTTCTCACAAACCCAATGTATGCAAAAAGCTATTCAACATAATTTACGCTAATATGATGGAACAATAAAGATCATACTGGAACTACAATATTGTGTGTACAAGAACAGTACAGCTTACTATTTTTCTTATTGCTTAATGTGCTTCCCATTAAATACCTAGAATATGGCAGCCTGCCATCGTATAACAAACAATTGCACTCTGGGCAGAAGTGAGCAGATGCATAAGTTCCACTCGCACACTTGTCCTCGCTATCAAATCAGGCATTAGTGCTTACCAATTCATTCAGAGGAAATACTGAAAAACTATTATTTTGGTCAAGGGTGACTTGCAGGCACAACTATCAGGTAAACTTTAAACATTAAAAAATGCACTATCTCTTTTCTGTTTTTCTCGCTGAGCTTGGTAATACCCCCTTTGGTATGTCCAGACAGTTCCAGGCTATTGTTAGACATGTTTTCTTGTCTTTACAGTCTTTATAAATGTTTATTTAGAAAGGATAACCACACCACATGCAAACACATCATCAATCGTATGTATGTGAGCATGGAAATCGTGAAGAAAGGCATTATTACTAGCTGCACAATTCTAGTATCACTGTTCGCTCATGAAATCTGCAGAGTCAGACTACTAAGGACCCACGACCAAATCTTGAACCTGACAACCTCGGATACGACCATCCATGACTATCACAACAGTATCATTGCCAGGGTGCAGGTGGCTTCTCCAGGTGGCTCATTATATGGACAACAATGAGTATCAAATCCATAAAATGCTTGTTTATGCTTCCTCCTTCAATGACACAGAGGCCAATCAAGAGCTTTGGCAAGCTGTTAACCAGTGATTTGAAGACACAGCATCTTGACAAGCAATCAGCGAGGATATCCGCAATTAGATTTCTACTGTGGACATGTTAAGGCTACCTGGCAAATTCAATTAATCCGTTTACCAGAAGAAAATCCTGCCATAACTCCTGTGGGTGCTGGTAATCTATGAAGTCTTAATTATCATCATGAAGGGCTTTGAAAGGAAGATTAGTCAGTTACTATGCAGGTGGCTGGGACTCTCCCAAAATCTGCACAGCATTGTTCTTAACAGGCATAAGGACATACTCAAGTTTCTCATCGAGTGCATAGTAGAGGAGTTCAAGGTAACCAAAGCCAAAGATGTCAGACAGAAGAAGGGTGTGGCAAAGCAGTCTGATGGGCAAGGCTGCAACTGATCTAATACAGGGAGGGCTATGGGCAGAGGTGGAAGAAGCTTATCAAAGTATGATGTCCTCCTAAGTCTTGCAAACCTCTATAGCTAGGGCCTGGTGGAATAAACCGCTTGCCTGCCCGGGGCCGCATAGCTTGGGGTAGAGGTGCCCCTGGATACTGGAAGGGTCGGGGATAGGGGTGGAGGTGGTGGTGGGCAACTGGCTTGGCCCTGGGCTGGTGGCGGGGGGCTT
>KV751348.1:2335269-2369000 GCA_001698575.1 Mola mola | reverse complement strand
AGCACTCAATGTAAAATTGTCAATATTTTTATTAATATCCAAGGCTTAACACGTCCAAACTACACCAAAAGCGTACATGCACATCCTTAGATCATCAGCAACACATCGGCCAAGTTTGATGTCAATCTGAAGAATGTTTTTTGAGTAATGTAAGGGACAGACAGACAAAAATTCCATGCTTTTATAGAAGATTTTTATAAATGGTGTGCATTCTTTTAATCTTACTCAGTTGGTTGAGGGGCCAACACACTTAAAAGACAACACATGACTGGTCTTTTCCCTTGTCTTATTCTTAACCATGTTGATCTCTGTAAGGAAATTCTATCTGTGTTTGATCATAAAGCTGTTAATTTAAGTCCAGCCTTACACCTCCTGCTTCTGCTGCTTTTTTTTTTTTTTAAAGTTGTTCTATTGCACTGGCACAAACGATCTGTGGTGATGTTGTATGCAGAGGAGGTTATGAAATTATTGATTCAAAGAATTCTTATTATATTTTAATTCTTATATACAGCTGGTTTTAAATTTGTCACCCTCTTACATAATCCTCTCCTTAATACTGGAGGCATTGCACTTGGGAAAATTGTTCTATCCCAAGGCCTCAGGTTGCTGAGGGATAGAATATGAATAAGAGATGGAATATCAGGGGCCCAGGGTGTCCTACTTGCAACTGACACTGATAGCAAATGCCCTAGTGCTGTTCAACACCTAGAGTAGGTGGCTTGTTTTGGAGAGTTAAATAGGGATAAGTAGGTCACCTGGGGAGCGTTGGTGGCTGCATTTGATCAGGGGGATTTTGGTGACTGAAGTTCAGATGATGAAAAATAAATGGGTTGACCGAAGTCACTGTTGTCATCCTGTGGCAGGTTCTCTCATTGTAAAGGAGCTTTTTGCATGTGGAGAGAGGGACAGGGAATTGTTTGGTACCTAAGGCAGGAGAAAAATGCCTTGTAGCCCACTCAGTCCACATCCTTTTAGGTGAGGACCACTTGCATTGAAAAGTTCTTAGTGCTCCCAAAACAGGTTGAAGATATCAATGAAGTTAATTCTTTGAGAGTCACGGGCATACGAGAGCCATGTATTTGGTGCAACCAAATACCTGATCATGCTGTATTTTCCTCTGTGACAGCATTTATTCTTCTCATTCAGTACTATTTTGGCCTAACACCTAGTCAGATCCCGCTTTTGTGAAACAAATTGTATCCATCCATCCATTTTCTACCGCTTATCCTGTTAAGGGTCGAGGGGGGGGGGCTATCCCAGCATTTGGGCGAAGGCGGGGTACAGCATCCAGGTTTAAGTTATTAGTAGTAGCATTACGGTTAACACTTCCTTCATTATTGGAACTTTCAGTATTCTGGTTAGCACCAGACTTAGCTGTGATACCACTGGTTGCTATGGGGATCATCTAATGAGGTCCGTTCTCAGTTTGCAAAGTAAAAATCTTTTCCTGAAGCACAGTGATAACCTGAAGATATTTTTTACAGGTTTGGCATAATGAGTCTGTCATAGTTTGGAAACCTTGCTGAACAATAATTATGAAAAAATAAAAGGATTTTATTTACTGCTTAAGTCCTGCTCCCAAGAACAGATATGCCACAGTCCAGTTTGAAAGAGAGACACCAGCAAGTTGCTGTGTGTATATCTATATAAAAACACACAGACAAACACACACATACTTTGTCTGAGCCACAAGAGTAGAGGAAGAGGAAGTGGGTTTACTTTAGCCCAGACTTTCCACCACAAACATCCTTCCTGCAAGCTTAGGTGGGTTTTTAAGATTCACACACAAACACAGACACATGCATGCCCAGCAGTTGAGGTCAAGGCGAAGAATGCCAATTCATATAAAATACTAGCATATTAATGCCAACCAATTTTCATTGTTTTGGTCACTTTTTCTTCCTGCCACTGCAGACCCAAGCATTCTTTTAACATTTGGCTATTTTTAGTTTGAACAGCTGAGACTGCCTCCCTGACAGGAGCCTCAAAAATGGTCGGATTACATGTAATACTGATCCAGAGGGAAAATTTATCATAAACATGCATCAGTCATCACTCTCCTCTTCACTTAGATCCATGAGGTGTGAGCATATTACCCTCTTGGTTTAATTGGAATACCATTTTCATTGTTACTCTTTGCATTCTCCCCAATCACTCTCTCACTTTGAGCCTTTCTTCCTGTTATGGTGCTAATGCTGAATAGACTTACTAATGGATTTGAAAAGCCAGGGACCACAATTGACATATTTCCATGTTTGATGCAAACCTTATGCCAAGCAGTACGTCTGTGTGGATACCTCTCTTGCAGCTGCTTATCGCTTAGCTGCAGTTGTTCCTTTAGTGTCTGGTATCTATCCCACCGCAGTAGCCTAGTTCCATCATAGAGATCCAACTCCCTGTCATGGAGTAGCCTGGGATGAAAAAAAAAAAGACAGTGGAATAAGCTTAGAAGTGTGTGTGTGTGTGTGTGATTATTATTTACAGTAGCAGCTCACAGCACCAATGGAAAAAATAAAAAATGACAATTAGGAATACAGGAGATCTTACATGTAAAGACATCAAGAGAACATTCTAAAAAAATAATACAGCAGGTAAATGATAGAAAGTGCAATTTGGAGCATGCTCAGGTACCTAGAGAGCACAGCCAGAGTTCCCAAGTTGACCCTGTGTATACCATCCAGAAGCAGCAGCTTGCCCTCAGCAGCAGCAGTGACCAGTGGAGATGGCCTCCACGCTGTGTCTCCGTTAGGGAGAGTGTATCTCTGCTGGAGAAGGTCTCTGGCTGTCATATCCTGGTAATAAAGTGGAGTGGAAGTTGTGTGCAACATCTGTAACTCTTCAATCAACCAAACTATCTGTAAACGTAATCTCTCATTCAGTTCTACTTGAACTGGATGGGGCTTAAACAGAAAGTGCCCTGAAGTTGATATGGGTTAATTATAAGCTGCTATATTTGTTATTTACTTGCAAACTATTTAGAGAATAACATCAGAATTGAGATTTATTTACAGAATATTCATTTTATGATTAATGAACATGAATGACTAAAATTTAATAAATATACTTCAGGTAGTGCTGGATGAGAAATTCCCTTCATAACGAGTAGTAAGATTGACACATTATACTCAGATCACATTCATAAAAATGTATTATGTGTACCAGATACCAGTCACAGAAGTGTACTTACTCAACCTATGGGCTTTAATCCTTTAGCTATGCCCCCACATGATCTGGCCCACCTATTAAATTTGATATTTCTTTTTGAGGAAAAACAGCTAATGACACATTTTTGTTCAAATGGGGTTTCTGTAGAGTGAACTAATAACATATTGTAATAATGTGCAAAACATTAAAATCACATATCTAATTTATAATAGCACAAAGAAAATGAAATCAAATGTTGAAACAGAAATTTAATTGTGTTTGAAAATTAAATCCTGATTTAAAATTTAATATTAGAAACCGTTTCAAAAAAAGTTAGAAAAGGGTCAAGTATAACAGTCATCAACATTTCAGCAAGATTTTCCAATATTTAGTCTTTTCACTCTTATACTTAAGAAGGAGAGACTGCTAGGGAATAAAGAAAAGAAGAAACGTGCAGACGAGGGACTGTTTGTGTACAAGCCATGGAGGCAAAGGAGACAGAACCAAAACATTTTCACTGGGATAAATTTGCAAATATTTGTTTGGTGAGGAAATGCAGATGATGGTGAAAAAAAAATCTAAATCTTCTGCTTGAAAATTACTTTTACTTACTACAAAAATGCATTTTTCTCATCTTATTGTCTGAAATGTTGCTTTGTTAATGGGAATTACAACTTGTTGATAGAAATAAGATGAATGAAGCTATAATATTTTTTTTCTAGTAAAAGCTGTGCTTTTTATCAATGTATACACTGTTTACATATTCATAAAACTAAATACTGAGGGTAGCTTGAAAGATGAGTGATTCTGTAAAAAATGGTGACATTGGGTGGCAACTTGAACATAATAGTATGGCGTGGAAAGAATTAAGAGCATTTAGAAAATGAGGTGATCAAGTACAATGATGTTGAATGTGGAATGCATCCCCACTCTTGCTTAATGTAGGATTCTACCTGCTCAACATTTCAGGGCCCTTTGTCATTCTTTACATTTCAAAATGCGCCAGAAATTTTTAACGGATGACAAGCCATGACAACAGGCAGGCCAGTTTAGCACATGGACTCCTACAACTAGGGGTGTTCCCAACTAAGAATTTACATAGTCGAATGATTGATTGGTCAAGCCTATCATCTAATTATATTATTTTCCCTTTGTTTCCACAGCATTTAAAAGAGCTTTTATTAATATCTTTATTTCTCTCATTGTTTGAAAAGTCTTAAGCCTTAAACACCATATTTCTCCCTTTATAGAAGATCACCAGATCAGACTGAAGTGCATTCATTGACTCTTTAAAACCTTCAATCTCAACAATGCTCAATGGCCTCATATCCAGAGGAACAAAATCAGCAATTTTCTCTGTAATTTCTCTTTTTCTTTTGTATGAATGGTGGTCTCAAACCAAGTTTTTTCCATGAGGGAAGGGGGGCAAAAGGGAAACAGTGTTAAAAGCGAAAGTAAGACCAAAAAGCTGTTGCTGCCCACGTGGACGTGCACAGATTTTGTTCTGACACCCTGAATTGGGTGTGTTGAACAACTTCTTATTCCCACTGCTGCTTTCAACACTGCTTCCATTCTGCCTCCCTTGCTTCATTAAAATGAAAGGATATGGCGTGATACTACATGGCAGTGTAAAAAGCCCTTTATATAGTGACAAAAATAAATCCCTGTGATGATGCGGCTTTAAAAGTGCTGCATAATTGGATGGTTTCTACTGTGGGGATTTATTCATGTACACGGAGATTAATTAAAAGCACGTGCTATTTTCAATTATATAAAAAATATATCAGTGATATAGTGATATTTATGCCAAAATATGGCTTATATAATGTTTGAATGGGAGAAACTAATCAATCGATATCATTCAACACCCCCATATAGCAAGAATGAAATTATCTGAAGTCAGTTTCATAACTGAATTTTGCGATGATGCAACTGTGAGATTGCCATTGAATCAGGCTCACTATATCAAGTCTTTAAATATTTGTCTATTCAAGGTCACCCCTACTTACAACAGAGCTATATTGTTGTAATGTATACAGAATTGGTTTGGTATCATCTTGCTGAAGTAAGCAAGGCCTTCTCTGATAAGATGTTGACTACTTGGCAGTATATTTTAACCCATAATCTGTATATATCATTTAGCATTAATGGTGCATTTATAAATGTGCAGATTACCAATGCCACATGCAATAATACATCCACATTCAATCAAGTAAGCTGGCTTTGGACTTTTCACTTATAACACAGTGAATAGTCCATTTCCTGTCCACAGAATTTTAAACTTTGACTTGTCAGCCCACCGGACCGTTTTCCTCTTTACCTCAGTCCATTTAATATCAGCCCAAGTCCAAAGAAGGTGGTATATTTCTGGATCTGGTTTAGTCACAGCATCGTCTCTCCATGGCATAATAGGTAGAGATTCAACTTAAATTTGTAGATGTAACGACCAACTGTGTTCAAAGACAATGGTTTTTGGAAGTGGTTGCTAACCGAAGTAGTGATGTCCACTACAGAATCAGGTGTGTTTCAAAGCAGTGCCATCTGAGGGCCCAAGATCACAGCCATCCAGTATCGGTTTTCATCTTTGTTTATTTGCCAGCATAGTCTTTCAGAGTGGTGAACCCTTTCAGAAATAAAAGACCCAGCTACACTGAAAATCTAATTTTTTTTCTTGAATCATGTTACAAACCCATTTCAAGTTAACATAATTAATCGTGAGATGTTCCTCCAGGTATTGTCTTTTAGCATTCTGCAATTTTTCCAGTCATTTTCTCTGACTGCCCCAACTTTTTTGAAACATGATGCTGGTTTCAAATCTGAAATGGGCATATTTAAAAAAAAAAACCAAAAACATGACAAAACAATGACATTTCTCAGTTTCAATGGCTGATATGTTGTGGTTGTGCTATTGTCAATAAAACATGGGGTATCAATGTAATGAAAATGTTCATCTTCTGTTTTGTTTTGTATTCTAGACAGTGTCGTACTCTTTTAGGGAACACGGCTGTATGTTTATGAGTGACATGGATGCTTATCAAAACTCACAACTCTACAATGTAGAATGATTTTGATCATCAAAAGCATTACATAAAATAGCTGTTCTTAACCAGTAGGCGGAGGCCAAGTGGTGGGGCAATAAACCCTGGCTACAATAAATCACATAAAAAGGATGCTTATTTGGTGATGACACACAATTTCCCTAATCCTTTTGTGGAGAAGCACTACTTCAGGAGATAGACAGGAAGTCCACTGAGCAAATTATCAGTGTTTCAGTCCCCTGCCATTGCAGCTACCATTCCACTGTCATTAGAAGTGTTGCAAATTGCTCCCGAAGGCTTAGTTATCAGCGTGTGAGTATATGTGTGAATAGTTACTACTCCAACAAACCAGGTGGCAACTTAGGTGGTGGTCTCTGCCACCGGTGTATATATGTATATGAAAGGGTGAGGCTTAAAACCTTTCTTTTTGATAAAGCTTATAGTTAAGGTTGGTCGATCTAGCCCCTAGTTATGCTGCTATAGGCTTAGGTTGCCAGGGGGACACTCGTGATACACTGAGCTCCTCTCTTCTCCTCCCCCTCTGACTCTATCTCTGCTACTATAAATTTCAATATCCTAACAAAACATTATACTAACATTACTGTGTGTTATCATCCTGCAAGTTTTCTAGGTTGTGGCTGGAGCTGCTGCTGTGGTCCTGCTTGACGCCTATTGCCCACATTAGGAAAGGAGATCATTTGACTTGAATCCTAGGCTGGATTGCCCGGTGCAAATCTGTATCCAGGGATTGCAATGACTTCTGGACCAACAGACTGTACCTGCGTCTGGATCACTAGACTTCACATAACCCTGGATTTATACCTTCCAGATACTCTTGGACTCACTGACTTCATCAGCAACTCTCAGATCTGGATACATGCTTCTCGATCAACGGACTTTACATACCTCTGGATTTTTACACTCACAAACTCATACATTCTTACTAATCTGTTATTGTAAAGTTGTGTTCTGTACAAGTGGCTTCTCTCCTCTGTGGTTCTTCCTGAGGTTTCTTATTTTTCCCTGTTTAGGGTTTTTTTTAAAGTTTTTCCTCACCCCGTTCCAGGGTCTAAGGGCGTCACATTTGTACATTTTGTGAAAGCCCGGAGAAAATTGATGAGTTTGGGCTATGAAAATAAAATTTGATTTGATTTGATTGGATAAAGGGCTTTGACCAATCAACATTCTTTCAAAAACACTAAAATACATGTTAATTTACAATATTATCTGAAACTGAATTAGACATTTTCATTTACCTGGTAGAGCATGACAGGCTCCATGCTGTAACCCAGCATTTCAGCAAACTCTCTTGCAATCACTGACTTGCCACAACCCTATAAACAAAAAAGATATATTTATTAATAAAGTCAAAGATCACTGTACTGTGGTCTTTGCACTTAATGTGTGTTCTGAACATTATGCGTCAGCTACCTTTGCTCCTATCAGACACATGTCTTTAGCCATGTGTGATTGCATCATTTCAGCCAGTAGCTGGGAGTGACTTTGTGTACTGGAGAAGGTACAGCTACTGTTGGGTGGACGCAGCTCCTTGGTGCCTGCTGGAACCTAAAGGTAAAACAAGGCATAATCATAAAAGAGTAACCAACAGCTTCATCATTAAAAAAAAAAAAAGTCTCATCAGCATTACTGATACATTTGAAGGATCAAAAGATGCTGAATGTTCTAAGAACACTGTGTAATCAAACAATTTAGGAGACATGCAGCATTACATGTTAGAAAGAAAAGGATCATTGCCACAAACTTGTTAAAAAAAATACATCAAGCAAGACGTGATTGAGGTATAAACATTAACCTTTCATTCAATGGGTTTTTACCAAAAGTATTGCACTAACATTAAATAAGTGCTTTAATTACATCTGTTTTTGTCTAAGTCCACCATTTTCAGACACAACTGTTGAACATTTGACAGGCAAGCAGGTTTATGGCCAGGTGTGGCTACTCTGTCTTTACTCCATGCATAACTCAACATAACTCAAAATGATTTCCAAAGAGGTGTCAATGTAAGTGAAGGAAGACTTAAAAACAAAATAACCTTATCAGATAGATATCAAAAACATATTAGGAATATAACAATAACAATTTGGCAAGTTCTTAAAATAGAAGAAATCCAAGGACAAGCAACATCAAAAAGGACATTTAGAATATTAACAGTGGATGATCACTTTTTCTTTATGATGAAAACTCCAGAACACACAGCCAAGTCAACAACACTTTTGAGAAAAAAAAAAAATTAAATCTTGATCAGTAATGGATTAAGATTCTTTGTACAGATGAAACAAAGACAACCTTATACCAGAATGATGTGAAGAGAAAAGTCTGAAGAAGGAACAGCTTAGGATCTGAAGCATACCACATCATCTGTCAGTCTTGGAGGCAGTGTAATGGGATGGGCATGTACAGTATGGCTGGGTTTCAAGTGTTTATTGATGATGTGGCTGCTGATGGAAGCAGCCAGATGAATTCTGGGTGCTATTTTTTCTGCTCATATCAGCCACATGTTGCAAATGCATATCAACTAAATGGGACAGTAGTCTATAATTATGTTAGTTCTGTTATGTTAGTTTATATAAAAATTCTCTAAGGCTTGAAGGCCCAATCCCCGATCACATTAAAGCATGAAACTACAATGCCTTATTGTTCAGTGTACATGGTCTCTGAACCAAACGGGGGCTTAGCTTTGCATTGTATATGCCCATTCCACAGGTACCTGAAATGTGATGTCCTTGTCTGCAACACGTAATGTGACATCTGCATGGCCTTCAAGATCCCTTGTCGAGGACACACTCAAAATGGAGCAGGGTGCTGTCTGAGAACGTCCATCCATAAGCTCAAATCTCTACAAAAGAATGAGTATTGGCCAAAATTAATACCTTTACATCATGTATACTATGTATCTAGATGACATTTTTGAACATTTTGGCAGGTGGTTCACATCTTGGCTCACACTGAGTACACCCTCCACAGCAGTGTACCCTTCCTTGCCAAGGATGCTCTTGTAGGGGTAAAGCCTGTGGACTAGCTGCTGGGAGGACATCATGGGGAAAGTGTTCTGCAACAACACAGAAAAAGCCTTATAGTTTTATTTTGGCCCTCTCTTAGGCATAGTAAAGAAAATTTATGGCATCTGTATTCTCACTAGCATGTGGAGGGCAGGAAGCAAGTTGTCCACAGGGAAGTCAGGAAGGCCAAGGTTGGACGATTCTTGGGAGCACAATGTAGTGGCTACTGACAGCAGCTGGGATAGTCTGACAGAAGCAACAGAATTTCACTGAGACTTAACAGATTGGAAAATAATACTCCCCAATCAAAAAATAAAATTTGCAACAGTCTATGCTTCAGTGTTTAGTTATATTTACCTTTCTGCAGCAATATTTGGTGCTGCTTTGTACAGCTGCTCCAGCTGATCCTAAAGAGAATATTAGGCAAGTTGCAGGATTATACACTTAGACCTTCTAAGAAGCGTTTGGGCCACTAAAAGAGAAAAATGGGGCAGAGATCAGACCTCAAAATATATAATAAACTTTTGTTGAAAACTGCCGGCAGAGAGGACAAAAACGTTGTGTCAGACTGATTAATACATAAGACCTAGCAATCTGAAAATTAAAAAAGCAGTGTGAAACGTATTTGAGGCCACAATTTATTTTTTTTAAGGAAAGTTAAAGGAAAGTTTTTAGTAAAAAAAATTAGTTCCAAGTAGAACAGTGGACTAAGTAGAGTGCATATCTCCATTAAGTGTTTTAGGGTAAAAGTGACGACGTTGATGATCACTTGTGGCCACAACTAGCTGGTAAAAAAGAAAGAACAGTCAGCACTGAATGGAAATATTAAATAGAATGTTTTTTTAAAATGGTAAATAACTGCAGCCATGACAGATCCTTGACAATACATCAATTAGTGTCCATGGAAAAAATTAAATATAGATAGGCGCACTGACCCCCTTCAGAGTCATACCTGTATGAGATAATACAGTGTCTTTACAGTGGGTTATGTGGATTATTCAAGGCAGTAAATACGTAATCAATGGGGAGAACAAGTAAGTCCTTTCTTTAATGAAACATTTTGGTGATGGGATTTATTTTTTTGATCAATTTTTTTATTGTACTATTTGTAACATAGCATATTGTATGAGTACGAAGTACCATAGATAAGGATATACTGAATGTACAAAGAAACATGTGGTACAGAACTAGTAGTATAAAAAAAATTACCATAGCCTTCCAAAAAACAACTACGTTTAAACTCAGCTGAGATGCTACAGCAAGTGTATATCCCTGAAACTCTCTGACGTAACATCTGAGGATTACGACAACTACATAACCTGTATTGAATTACTTAAGCGGAAGAACACATTTTGACTTAAGATAATGACTAAAAGCTGACTAAAATTTAATGACTCTAAATGGAGTTAAACAAAAAGAAAATGAAGTGGATTCGAAAAGAAAATGAAGTTTTTTGTAGTTTCTTAAAAGTATTGTGGGATATGTTGCTGTCCCAGAATTAATTTCATTTCTAAAAAAGACAATTTTGTACCTGTCTCGGCAACTTAGAGTTCAGAAGCAATATTATATTGAAACACTACTTGTGTGTATAAGTATGGAAGCTATGTTGCATCTAAAAATTATGTATCACCTGGGTATGATTTGATTCTTATAGTCCTGTTAATACATTGGTTGAGATGAAAAAACAGCAACAAAAAAAACCCCTCAAATCTTAAGTATGTCTTACAGCTCGCAGAAATGGAGCATCATTCCTAGTCGATGTTTTTCAAAGTTGCCATGGCTCTGAGTTAGACACATATTTGTTGATTTATCCAAATTATGTCATGCACCTAATTTCAATTACCCCCAACTCTAAAAAATGTCTGGGCTATATAGTAATGCAAAAGAATTTTGGATTGTTAATTTTAAACACAAACGCCATACTTCCAGCATCATCTTTACAGAACTGTCGATTCTCAAAATTCAACATCCTTTTGAATATGTTGTCACTCTTTTTGACCTACTCATTGCAGAGGAACGAGCAAGAAACTTGTAAAACTTGTAAAAAGTCTTAAATCTATAGATGTAATTCGTTTCCAAACGTGTTGAATGAGAGTGACTGACAGCTTCTAACATTTAAGAAATTCTGATCACTTTGTTTAACTGGCAAATATAAGCCCCATGCATGCCGTGACATCACATTAAAGGGTCCACTCATAACTGGGTTTGTCTCATCCTATCAACAGAAGAATAAGACATGTAGGCTCGCAACAATAATAGGGTAATCAATTGGTCATTGTAACAACAGCTATTTTGATAACTGAAGAATCATTACAGTCTCGTTTCTTAAATGTCTGTATTTTCTGCTTTTCTTTGTCATTTCTAAAAAGCAAATGTAGAGTCTTTGGGTTTTTAACTATTGGTTGTAAATATTAAATATGCAATTTTCAAAACATGACTTTGGCCTGTGAAAGAAATATAAAAAATGTGAGAATTTATAGAGCAAATGATTAATCAACTAATCTATCCATTTTCTAGCGCTTATCCTACCATTGTAGGGTAATCATTAGTTGCCGCTCTGGTAGGTTTACAGAGAAGTACAGTACAGAAAATACAAAAAAAAAAAAAAAAAGAATAAAACACTCCATCGCCTGGGTAGATAAATAGCCCAAAAATGCAGGCTACATGGAGGGCAAGTGATGAAAGCACCATCAATTCTCAAATGAGTTGAAAAAGAGTATGTATATTTATAATATAAGATCTAGAATTCAACAATGTTGCACTAAAACTTCAACAACACTACAAAACACTGAAATGCATTGCTAATTCTTATTAGCTCTGTTGGGCCCCACAACTGAGTGATCCTCCCAGCCCACAACTATTTACAAACATTTATACCTTGGTGCTAAATACCAGACATCCGGAAAGGACAGGCATACAAGAGAGATCCTTTCTCCCCTCTCTGCTCTTCTTGGAGCTGGAACTACAGAGCCAAGTCCTTCCCTCTCGGCGTTCGTCAAAGCTGGAGCCACAGAGCTCCTGCTGAGGAATCACCAAGCTCAAATTTAGCCAGTAGCAGCAAAAAGAGACCTGCAAGCTAACCAAAAGGAGTTACTGAAGTGTTCAGCAAAACTGCTAACTCTGCAAGGAGCAAAGGAGCACCCAGTTTCCTCCAGCACCAGGATTGAACAACAAGAAGAGCATTCTCCACGAGAATTCTTTGCAAGAGCTTCAACTTGGACTCTCCATGAAACAGGGATCACTTCACCAGGAGAACATCTCTCCCCTTTTAAGGACAGGTAAAGTTGACCTGGGCACATCAACTCAGCATAGCACAGTTATACGTGTAATTGATTAAAGTATTTTTCTTGCAATGTTGTGACTTTAGTTGGGTTATTAATAAGTGGATTAGCCACAATTGTACATTAAGGTTAGTTAGCCTACACAGACTCAGGGTCTTGCATGCAACTCTTCCTTCTAACCTGGCACCACATCCTCACACCTACACAACACTGTCTCGATACATGCAGGGTCTCAACCAGTGATGTGCAGATCGATACTGAAATATCGATACCTCCGATACCAGATCTTTATGCTCTCAAATCGATTCTCAAATCAAAACATCGATACTTTTGATACTTCAGTCATTTGAGGTCATGTATATCATTAAAAGGAACAGAGTGGAACGTAACTAAACTATTGAGATCTTGTCTAAATGACACGCGGTTGGTGGGAACTAATTTTTCTTCCACCTGGGTAAGTGCGTAATGCTTAAGTGCAGCGGTACGCTGCTCAGTCAGTCAGTCACTCGGTCTCAGTCTGTATACACAATGGCAGAGCGTAAACGGAGTCATGTGTGGAGCTATTTCAGCTCCACTAGGAGCCAAGACGCGGTTTGTGATGTTCGTGGAAAAACGGTAAGGAGTTGTGGCAACACAAAAAAACCCTGTGAAACACCTCAGGTTAAACCACAACACAGAATACGAGGCATTTATGATGAGGTGGACAGAAGAGGAGAGCACAGTGTCAGGTGCTGCTGCTAGGGCAAGACAGACGTCTCTGGCGGAGTCCTTCGATGCTGCAGGCAGGCACTATCCAGGTACAGAGGGCGAAAATGTGGAGCTTTAAGCGGCGCTAAGCACTGTTGCTGTTGGAGTTGTTCAAATTAATAAAAATGTTTATGAAATAAGAAACAAAATAAATACATGCTTCAACAAATAGCTGCATGAGTTCAGCTTGGAGTAATAATATGTGTATCACTGAGATAATCTCACATAGGCAAAAAAGCCTAGATTTATTCAGGTAAGGTTTCCTAAATAACTGATCATTTAAAGTGGATTACATAGAATAGGTGTCATTAAATTATACAGAGCAATTGCGATAAAACAGTCATGGTGAACTTAGAAAAATATATACTAGAAAAGATGGATAAAAAATAACATTTTATCTATAAAATATATCTATTATTATTTACAATCAGTCTAATTTGCTTTAACTGTTAAATGAATATTTTAAAATGTAGGTATTGACAAACGTGTGCAATTATTATAGCATGTATTTATTTCATTAAATATTTTACTGGCAATTTCAATTTGAGTCACCCAGTATTATAAAACAGCAAGTGTTTGTATCCCATTATTGTAGGCTATTTGGAGAGACTACATACATAGTTGAATCTAAATAAGATTAAGCATTCAGTGCAGAGCAGCCCCATCATTTGTTTTGCCCTGTGATTTTGTATCGTTTGAAGATGATTCCCCAAGAGCAGCAACACTCACAAGATGCCTGGGAGAGATGACTGCGAAGGATCTCCAGCCTTTGTCCATAGTGGAAGACCAAAGTTTCCAAGGATTTGTGAGAGCTCTTGACCCAAACTATAAACTCCCCGGAAGAAAAAAACTGACAGAGACTCATCTTGTAAAGATGTTTGATGAATGCAAAGGCAAAGTAAGGGCATCTTTGCAAAATGTTTCTAGTGTTGTACGTAACCACTGATATGTGGACTTCAGTGTCCACAGAGGCATATTTGACTGTAACATGTCATCTCATTGAAAACTGGCAAATGAGGGAATTTGTTTTGGAAACCCACACTTTAGATGGGCAGCATACAGCAGATAATATCATTTTAGCGCTTAAACGCATCACAGAAGAATGGGGCATAACTGACAAGGTTGTTGCAGTTGTGACAGACAATGGTGCAAATATGGTTGCTGCAGTGCACCAGGCTAGATGGAGGCATCATCCATGTTTTGCACATAAACTGAACTTAATTGTAAAGTTTAAAAACTCTCCCGGAAGTGGTGAAAGTGCTAGAGAAATTCAGTGAGATCGTGTCCTTTTTTCACCACAGCACACAGGCCACACAGAAGCTTAGGGGTATTCAACAACAGTTGAAAGTGGCAGAGCACAAGCTAATCCAGTCAGTAGATAATCGCTGGAATTCAGTTTTTAACATACTGGAGAGGCTCTGTGAGCCAAATGAAGCTGTGACCACAGACCTCTGCCTTTTAGGGAGGAATGCATTGTGCTTAAATCAGGGAGAATTATCCCTCATCAAGCAAACAGTTGATGCACTACGGCAATTTGAAGAAGTGACACGGGAAGTTTCAGCTGAAAAGTATGTTTCAGTCTCCAAAGTGATTCCGCTCGTGTCACTCATTCACAGGGCTGTAGCAGCCTGTGAATGTCAAGGCAGCTCCCTTGCCACACAACTGGCACAGCAATGCCAGTGCAGATTCAGGGGTATTGAGAGCATTCACTGTCTAGCTGCCAGTACATGTCTGGATGTTAGGTTTAAACATCTTGGTTTTCGAGACAAAGACAATGTGGAAGTAATGAAAAAATGTCTCCTCTCTGAAATGCAGGAAGTCTATCAGACAGGACAGGCAGCTCCCACTCTAGAACCAAACTCAACAGCTACTGTTAGCTCTACCTCATGGCCTTCTACATCAGGGTCTTCTACTTCAGAGCCTTTTACTTCAGAGCCTTCTACCTCAGGGCCTTCTACCTGAGGGCCAAACCAGAGTCCTGCCCCCTCAGGTTCAGCTGTATCAAAAGCAAAACTAGCATTGAGATAACCTGGGAATTACTGCCACTTCTGTACCGGCAGAGAGAGTCTTTTCAAAGGCAGGAGAGGTTCTGAGCAAAAAACAGAACAGACTAAAGGGGAAGGCAGTAAATATGCTATTGTTATGCTAAAGGAAATCGGTGGTATCGAACATCACTAGTCTCAACCAGCAAATGGTCTGAGCCCCCAGTAATAAAGGAACATTTAGTCTGACACTTACAGCTTTCGGCCATTTTGCCTCTGTTTAACATTCATCCATCTCTCTTTTATGCACACACACACACGCACATACACGCACACCCTTGTATATAAATGTATATAATGGTTTACATCCTAGATTAGGCATTGTGTGTTTCTTTTTCTTTATTGTTCATTCTCGAGTAAATACTTTTGGATAGTTATGCTGTGTGTTTAATGTTGCACAAGAGTGAATTTTGCCAACCTCTACACTGTCACAAACTCCAAATAGCTGTTGATTAAGGAATGTTGGTTGTAATTATTTAGTAAATTATTAAGCATAATTACAAATTTACAGTTTGGTAGATTTCATGAGACTGATTAATTCAATTGGTTATGTTATCCCTTCTGTAAGGGGGGGTGACCCGAGGTAATCTAATGTAAATGAAATCTTACTATTCTAATAATCATTAATTATCTATGATGAATATTGGTTAATTTCTGTAGCGAAATTCAACCACTTAGTTGTCGTCTTTTATTGTTAACATAAATGGCGGTCTGTGTGAGTAGGCACACTGTCGACATACCTGAGCGTCAACAGCTCTTACATCAAGTCTGCCTTGTAGAGTTCTACCAACCTTGGCTTGGTAAACAATATCCTGGCTAAATTTGTTAAATGTGTCTTCCATGGCAAGCATAACTTTATTGGTCAGTCGATTCCTCTCCTCTTGTAATGCTAACAATTATATATCAATTATATATATATCAACTGATATTCAATATCAGTATGGGCCATTATGGAAGTGTTTGACTGGTATCAGTGTATTAGCAAATAATGTGGCATTGACTGATACCAGTGGCCCATAATAATTTGTTGTATCTCATTAATTTTGTACTAGCGACATCAGCTGTCCTACAATCACATTTTTACCCTTGTTAACTTGTCGATATGGTTGTTTTTCTTTATTTATTTTGACACATATCATGACTGAAATAAGCAGTTAACATCGTGGTTGAAGATTTTTGACTTTGCTCTGCAATGCACCAATGACAGTCTCCAAAAGATTAATTTGACAGCCCGGGTCTTCAACGTAAAAACCCACAGGAACAACCCTGATGACGTGTAGAGGTGGGGCTTAACATTGTAGAAGTTCAGTTTAGATGTTTTTCGTAGAGGATTTCTTTATTTCGTTGACACAAATCATATTGGTAATGGCTAATATTTTAAATATTGCGATCGTATCAGTCCCGAATTTTCATCGGTGCATCCTTAAACCGGATATTTCACTACATCACTCAGCTATAATCTACAAAAGCCTTTGATTTGTAGGATATTAGACAGAGTTCAGAAATACATGTGCATAATGTTCAGGCAGCCAGCTAGAAGTCTGGAAAATATGTGATGATAGATGGAAATTTCTGGGCAAACCTTGAATGGTAGATAATAGATGTCTCTGGCCTGGAAGCGAGACCGGAGAGGGGGATCCAGAGGGTTGCCCTTGTACTTGGGGACAGGAAGGCCAAGAGCAATGACTCGAAAATCCTCGCTTACACGAACAATCTTCCAGTTGTCCAGCTCCTGTTTTGTGTGTTCCTGCAGCGTAACATGGTATAAAACATTTTATCCTTTACAACGTATTTAAATGATCAAAATACTATATGAACACAGACACATGTAACAAGTACAGGCTCTGAATGTCCTGTGAACAACAAGCAGCTGTGGAGGAGACCAAAGAAAACCCAAAAAACTATCATTGCCTAGGTGTGAAGATTCGGGCTCCACAAAAAAACAGTGACAGATCATGATAAAAAGCTTTCTTTGACAAATAGAAAAATGCTTCTGGGATAACACTAAGATGTAGAATAGGTCTTCTTCAAGGTGTGATAGCAGGCAAATGTGCTTGTCTGACCTGCAGCAGCTTGTCATAGCGCTCAGAAGACATAAGGAAGCGTCCATCTTCCAGCTGCATCTCTCTGTTCTCCAGAAGATTGTTTAGGATGGGCAGAACATTCCTTTCTGCCTTCTCTAGCCCCTCGAGGACCAGGACTCGACCTTGTGTTGCTGCCCTGACAGCGCACTGTGGACAAACATGTAACAAGTCGAGACCTATAAGTTCATTCAATCATTACTTCAAAATGAAGTGTTCTCCGGAAATGGCTCATTTTAAGGCTACTCACTGCAAACAGTTCAATCTAAGGTCAAATCTGCTGGCTGCTCTATTCTCCAGCATGGCCTCTGACCCGGTGAAAATGTTAACTGAGCTAAAAGCATCTATACAAAGAGATATCTGACAGTGCATTACCTTTTTCTGCCAATGCCCTTGCCTTAAAACCTTTCCTGAGGATGTCCTCAGCTTATTGTGTTCACCCTGTCCTCAAAACTGCTCCAAATCAAACAGCTGCTTTGTAAAAGCATTTTTTTCTCCCACCAAATGTGGGTTTCCGAAAAAAAAAACTTCTACTAGGTTTAGTTTGTACATCATGTTTGTGTGTGTAGATGGACATTTTAGCATCTGACGTCAAGAAGCAGGAAACTTTAGCTGTCTGGGTGGACCACAAAGCAAATGGCCATATAATTAGGTTAACATGTAAATATGCTGCAAGGTTGTGTGGGAAGCAGAGGCATAAAACTATAGTGAGGACCAGATGCTCTATATTTAACTCTTGATCCATTTTCGGCACAAACACTGTAATCAAATAATTTTTTAAAAGTAAGTGACGCATGAGAATGACCAACAGGGAAGCACTGACTAGCCTCCTTTTCCTGTCTGAAACCAATTGTGCAACATCCCACCAGGTGCTAAGAAGCCTTCAAGGAGATTCAGTAAAGGATACTGTAGAGCTGAAAAAATAGAAAATTAAAAGTATGAATACAAAGAGTCATAGGTCTGTGCATACAAAAGAAAATTTCCAGAACATTTCCCAGTTTTTTGTTGTATAGCTAACATTTTACCCTTAGAAGCCCACCAAAGACCCATTTTTGATTTGTTATAGGAGAGTATTTAGAGGGAGATAGCACACCAACAGTCTATGCTACACAGAAATGGTTAACAAAATCTAAAAGCCGAGAACCTGAAGATTACTTTGAAATGCAGCTCAGCATGGCATATCATGTTTTATGGGTCATTTTATAGTGTTAAAATAGATAGTTACAAAATAATCTATAGTTTATTTTATATATTGTGTTGAAAATAAACAAACAAAAAAAAAACACTCAAAGCATAAACCTCAAACAATACCCTTAAAGAAAAAAAATTGGGGATCTGCCCCTTTATCTGAATCTGTACCAAATATAATGTGTTCTTCCTTAGTCAATTCCCCTTTTTCCCGCACAAGTTTCGTTTTTAGAATCCAGCAAAAAACAAACCAATAACTTTCAGACAGGTGCAATTGTAAGCTCTGTGTCCTCATTGGAGGTAATTATTTTTTAATTACTCATATTAAAGCACTGTATCTTACAGTCATAACTGTATGTGAATAAATGAGAAGAGACAGCATGACCAACTGAAAGAGTACAGCTGTTTTGAAGGGAATAGAAACGTCTGGAGAATGGTGGAGGCGGTGTTATGGTATGGGTATGTGTAACTGCCAGAGAAATTGGGTCATGGGTGACAGTTAAATTTTCCCGATACGGGATTAATAAAGTTTATCTTATCTTATCTTATCTTATCATTAGTGTTTACTGATGATGTGACTGCTGATGTAAGTACCAGAATGAATTCTGAGGTATACAGGGCTATATTTCTATATGTCTATACTACTCACATTTGGCCAAATGCTCTAAAACTGAAAGGATGGATTTTCTCAAATCAAATTGGATATTCTTCAGTGGCCAAGTCAGTCACCTGATCAACCTAATAGAGCAGCTTTTTGGTTACTGAAGACAAAAGTGAAGACAGAAAGAACTATAAACAAGCAGCAATTTAAGGCAGCTGCAGTTATGGCCTGAAAAAGCATTTCATATGTTCATGTTTTCCAGACTTCAGGCAGTCATTGACTGCAAAGAATTTCATTAAAGTATTAAAACAATCCTTATACTTCAGAATATTATTAGATTATTGTTATTATCCAGTAACTTTTGAACTTCTGAAAACTGGGGACGTTAGATAGAAATGGCTGTAATTCCTAAATGATTAATGCAATACTTTTGTGATACCAGCTGAATTATCACTGAAAGTCTTCAATCACACCTTGACTGATTCTTTTGAAATCATTGGTGTGGTGTCCAGAGGCAAAATAGCAAAAATTGTCACAGTCCAAATACTTAAGTACTTAGCTGTAGTAAACATAAACAACGGCTACGTTAATTTCAACTTCAGGGCTATCTTCTTTTCATTTTTGTCGAGAGTGCTTTCCTTAGGTTGCCATTGTTTAGGTGACCCAGAAGTCCTAATATTTGGCTAATAATATTCTTAAAAAGGGAGTGATATAACACACTGGCTTGAAGTGAATATTTTTCTCGCTTCTGTGGTTTTGCTAGATTGATCAAAGCAAGTAACAATGTAAACCAAAGACAGACACCACACAGGAAATAATATAGCAGTGCTGTTTTGACCATTTTCTGGACTTGGATCATTGAGGCAATTTTGTATATTCTTACATAGCTTTCGGAGAGAAGATGGCTTATTCAAAACACTTATTAGTTGTTTGAATATTAGTATTTTAAGACAAATCTGAATCTGAGGTCTTCAAAGTTTAATACATATTTTTAAGGACATTACCCTGTTCTGTATGTCTAAATGTACACAACCTAAAACAGTGTCATTGAGATGAGGTAAAAAATTCCACCCTTAATATTCAGCACCATTCATGTTGCAAGTTGCAGCTTTAAATAGGATTGTTTTTGTGTTTTACTTGCTAGATTATACAATGAAATTACCTTGAATTTCATCTGTTTCATTTTTTTAATATGCAACTTTCTGCAAAGGTTAGCCACAGGGTGGCCATATATTTATTTCAGCTCAAATTCAGCTCTTAGTGGAGGTGGTAAGCTTTTGATTACTGTCTTATTTGCAGTGTGGGTTTTAGTTAGGATATTTTACATAAGAGCTCACTAAATGAAGAGATGAGAGATGAGAGATGAAATGTCAAGTATACAACAAGCATGCAATTATATCCTCAATCATTTAAAAAAAAAAACTTGAAGATGGTGCTTAAAATGCAGGAAGAAATAAAAAATAGTCTAGGGACTGAGTGTGAAGTGGAGGGGAGGAAATGATACATTAAGTTTGAATATAGGACTCTAAATCAGCACATGGCCCCAAGGAATATTTAGAGGTTCAAGTTAACCCACAAACACACACCTCCAACTATACCAAACTATTCTCAAAGAGAAAAGTTTGCTAATTTGTGCAGGCTTCAATCTCTCATACAAAATAAGAGTTAGACCATGTAGTAAACCACTAAGTCACTAATTGTAACCACAAGACAGATTAATACTCACAAAAACCCCTTATATCTCCTACAAGTTTTACCCAATACACCAACTCAGAAACCTGTACATGCCAACTTAGACACACATTCTGTCCAAATTTTGTTAGATGAAACAAAATTCCATGAGATTTAAGAAAGACAAAAAAAACACAATTATTACACCCATGAGTACATTTTGTAGTTTAGCCCAACAGCATAATATTGCCACAAGTGTCTTTACAGTCTGCCTATTAAACAACACAATCTTGTTTTTTCCGACACACAGATATTCATAAGCTGATTCCAGACAATGGACAATGGGCATCTGTTGTTATTTGGAAAAAGGATGAGTGGACAGACAGAGACAGCTTTCAAGGCTTTGGACCAGGACAAAACTATGTCTATCTGGTTAGTTGTGCAATGGTCCTTCTTTTCTAAAATTTGAAACTAAAGCAATGTAAGTGTAACCTTATGCGACCCTTGGTCCTGATTTTAATAGCTGAAAATTGATTCATAAGGTCATGTGGGTGTTGGGGCAAAGGGCACAACAGATGTAATTGTGGCTATCAATAATATTTAGTAAATATCAAAATACGTATTAATTATATTGAGTTATAGGATCTACTTTGCATTGGATCACCTCGGGGCACCACACTTAAAGAAAGGAAAAGATAGCCAATTCAATTAATCAGTCTCATGAAATCTACTAAACTGTGAATTTGGAATTATACTTAAAATTACCTCATCAACAGCTAGGTTCGAGTTCTTGAAAGAGTAGAGGTTGGCAAAAATCACTCTTGTGCAACATTAAGCACATAGCATGTATACCCAAAAGTATTTATTCAAGAATGAACAAGAAAAGGAAGATACAATGCCTAATCTAGGATGTAAACCATTATTTACATTTATATACAAGTATGTGCATGTATATCTGCTTTGTGTGTATGTATAAGAGAGAATCAAAATGGCTGCTGAGGTCGATAGACGTTAAAGAAAAGCAAAATGGCCGAAAGCTGTGTGGGTGTCGGACCACATGTTCCTGTATTACTGGGGGCACAGAACATTTACTGGTTGCATGTCTTAAAACAATGTTGTGTATGTGTAAGGATATGGTGCCAGGTTAGAAAGAAGGTGGTTTGTATGTTATGATCACGAAGGAGAGTTAAACAAATGTTGGTTGCCGCCCCGCATTATATAAAAATGAGAAGATGAGAGACAAACAAAGAAGGACGGAGGCCAAATCTACATTGAAGAAAGTTGTTCAGTGGTCTGTGGAGGTTGCGATTTGGGCATCCCCTGAGTTTCAGGAGAAACTCAAAAGCAGCATCCGCCAAACGAAGCTGAATGTGGAACTGCTCGTAAGGCAGTCCAGAATCCATTAACAGTGTGGTGGTTAAACCCAGATTTCTGAGCTTGTTTATCATTTCATGGGGCACCATGGTATTAAAGGCGGAGCTGAATTCCACAAACAGCATCCTGACGTATGTGTTGGGAAGATCCAGATGGGACAGTTTTGTGTGAAGTGCAATGGAGATGGTATCATCTATTGATATGTTTCCTCTGTAGGCGAAATGGTGGCTGTCCAAAACAGCAGGGATGTTGGCCTTGATGTGAGATAGGAAAAGTCCCTCAAAGCACTTCTTTATGAAGGGTGTCAGGGCCACTGGTCTATAATCGTGACACTTGACTGCTTGCTTCTTGGGTACCGGGACTATTGTGGTGGATTTTAAGCATGTAGGGACTACAGCCTGCTGCAGGGACAAATTAAAGATGTTTGTGAACACCCCGGCTAGTTGGTCAGCACATGACTTCAGGGTGTGGCCAGGCAACCTGTCTTGTCTTGCTGCCTTGGTGATTTCAATCGTCCTCAAAGTGGATCTCACCAAGTGACGCTGTAAGAAGTGTGCAGGCTCCTCCTTGGGTGGTGCTATGGGAGCTTTCATTCTAATGGAGTGGTTGTCAAACCGCAAAAAGAACTGGTTCAGGGAATCAGGGACTGTGGCGTCATGGCTGATACCTCTTGTAGTCTGTTAGGGCTTTGATGCCTCTCTACATGTTGCAGGCTTGTTGTTCTGAAATTGGGCCTTGATGCTGCACATATCTGCACTTGGCTTCTTTAATGCCTTTATTCAGCTCCCTCCGGGCATTACTGTAAGCCAGCCTGTCTCCTGACCTGTAGGCAGTGTCCTGTGCCCTGAGCAGAGCCCTAATATTCTCGCTGAGCCATGGCTTTTGGTTTGGGAACACCTTATAGTCTTGGTGGTTAATACAGTGTCAGCACAGAAGGCTATGTAGGACAAAACAGATAAGGTGTATTCTTCCAAGTCTGTGCTCTGTGCAAACAACTCCCAGTCCACATTTTCAAAACAGTCCTGCAGCAGCAAAATGGATTCTTCACTCCAGAATTGGTCAGTTTTAACAGCTGGTCATGTTCTGCACCTTATAGGTCTGTAGGATGGAATCAGCTCCAGTGAGATGTGGTCTGATAGGCTGAGATATGGCAATGGGGCAGCTTTGTATCCACCTTGGGTATTGTTGTAAACCCGATCAACGATGTTACTGTCTCTGGTTGGGAACTGTACATTATGATGCAGTTTGGGCATTACAGTCTTTAAATCCACGTAATTTAAATCTCCTGCTCCAATCACAGCTCCCTCTGGATGTGCGTTCAGCTGGCTGTTAATGGCGTCATGCAGCTCCTCCAGGGCTAACTTAGCATTAGCATGTGGTAGAATGTAAACAGCTGTGATTTGGATAGCAGTAAACTCTCTTGGTGTGCAGAAGGGTCTGCTTTTCAAAGCCAGATATTCAATCTCGGGGTGTGACCTGATAATGTGCAGATGTGCATCAGCGATTATTGATGTACATGCACACTCCTCCACCTTTGCTCTTACCAGAGTCGGGACTCCTGTCTGCTCAGTAAAAAGAGCGGCCCGCTAGCTCAATACCCGCATCAGGTATGGCGTTATCCAACCAAGTCTTTGTCTCTGTCAAGTCTTACCATCACACAGATGTCCGAACGATGAGGAGTAATCGTCAGTCGTATTTCGTCCATCAAGTTGACAAGTAATAGGGAATTGGTGAGAAAGAGACTCGGCAAGGATGGTCCGTGGGGATTAGGTCATAGGCCCGCTCTCTTGCCCCGCTTCTGCTACCTTTCCTTACACCGCCTCCGATGTCCGGCGGGTGGGATGATGATTATTCCACTGGGCTCTGCGGGACACTGGATCTCCGTTGGGATAGAGTTCAGGTTTTCAAAGGTATAATCCTGACAATGATTGCCGATTTTGAGCAGTTCAGTCTTTCCGTATTGTAAATAATCAGAGAGTGCACAAACAAGTAAGCTTAAAACATATAAATACAAAAACTCTGCTGTATGACTGGGAGCTCCGAGCCGCTGTACCCGTACGTGCCGCCATCTTGAATACAACGAAGAAAGTAAAGGCGTTTTCCTGTTCCAAAGGGTCAGGTTTTTGAGTTTAGGATAACTGCAATGAGAAAACATGAAAAACTTCTGTTTCCATGTAGTTGATATTGAAACTGTTGTGCAATATTTATTTGCACACAAAATGAAGAGGTGTGCTAATCAGCTGTGGATAATGACATGACTGAGAAAATGTTAATCATATACATCTTATCATCGTTACCCAAGGGACAGGGACTTTTTTCCACATTTGTGTTTTGTACCCAGAAGAAATGATTGCAAGTAATGAAAATTCTCCACAGAGAACCTAGTGCAGATGATGAGGAACTGCTGGTCTCCATAATTACTTGACTTGCAAAGTCAACAGTGTGTGGGAGTGTATGTTTGCATAAAGCCTGTTCGATCAAAATGTAGCATGGAAAGGACTAGAATGGAGCGGTAGAGTTGGAATGTCACAATTTGGTACACTAACTGAGTGGCTCATGTTTGTGTGCTTCAGAACATAGTAGGGAGAGTAAGAAAACATTGGATTATTGTTCCACAAAACGACAGATACAGTGCTGTCAAACAATATTTCCCCCCCTTTTACAATTTCTTCTGTTTTTATATGCGTCCCATCAAAATGTTTCAAATCATTATGTAATTAGAGAATTAAACAAAGATGATCCAAATAAACCTAGAGGATAGTGCCGTTTTTAGAGATGATGCCATGTATCGAATTCAGAAAAGTACTTGGCCCTGTGTGAGAACGCAAATGCCCCCTCAGTTTCTATATCAACCAATTAACTATATTTAGTTATCAATTTGGCTCAATTTCACTCACCACAACCAGGCATGATTACTGTCAGACCTTTTCAATCTTCACATCATTTAAACCTTTTTTGGCAAAGTCAAGCAGGCTAAAAGCAACACATGATGCCATGAACTGAACAAATACAAGTATAAGTATACAAGAATGCAAAATAAAGTAACTGGAAGCTTATCAATCTAGGAAAGGTTACAAATGATCCTTCTACAAACTCAGGAGAACCACAGTGTTAACCATTAACTAAAAATTGTGGTAGACCTTCCCTGAGTGGCAGGCCCACATGATCAATGTTAATAATTCCACAATGAGAACCAACCACGGCTGAACAAACAGAACACAACAGTTTGTCTCATTCTGCCAAAACACACCTTAATGATTGAAAAGTAGAACTTTAGAACATACCTAATTAAGTTACTGAAATGGCATTAAAGTTAATATAGCATTCTATTTGAAGAACACCATATGCACAGTCAAACATGGTTAGTGTGATGGTCCGGGCCTGCTTTGCTGTCTCAGGACCTGGACAACTTGCTATAACTGATGGAACCGTGGATTCTGTGCAAAGAATTTATTAGGTCTCAAATTAAGATTTTCACTGTGAAGGAATAATCCCTCATTCATTCAGTTAATATTTGCAGTTCAAAAGATTAACCTTATCTAGCAGCGAATGCTGTGTGCTGTACTAATGGCTGACGGGACTCTAGCCTTAAAAAAAACTCCTATCTGTCCAGAGAGAGAGTTCTTTCCCTTCATATTAATTAGGGGAGTAAAATGTCAATATAGAGATTTGTTCATTTTACTAGTCGTCCAATACTAATATGACATTTGTGAACTCCCCCCATAATATAAGCTGGATCTTCAATATGCCCTTCTCCAAGAAGACAGTTAGATTTGGGGATGACATTTCATTCACTGAATGGTTATCTTTAATAGCCCTTGATGCATCAAATTTAAATAAATATTTTTGCTTCAGAATCCTTTGACTTCATTACATCAGTTCAAAAATTTCCTTCAAACTAACAATGCATACATGTTTTGCCAACTCAAATTAGATTTGTTTTTTTTTTTTTCCTATATTTGTTAGAGCCCAACCGTTATGAAATTTTTGGAGCTGATACCGATATCGATATCAGGGAATAAAAATGTTATGATATCCGATATTGGCCAACAGACACACATTTTTCACAATGATCCCATAAATGAGGTTATCACATATTTTTAACAAAGAATGCAATGGAGAAGAATATTCTGAAGACTAACAATGAAATTTGACTGACTTAAATTACAGCAGTGCAGTGAAACAGTAACCTTCACTGAAAAGGTGATAACATATATTGATAACTATTAATAACATATAAGCCGATACCAATATGTCTGACAGGCCAATATCGGTCGATAATATCAGCCAAACCAATATATCGGTCAGGCACTAAAAGTAATTTGTGTGTTTGTATACTTATAACATACTACAACAGGGACTGAGTGAAGCTCTAAAACGTTGTACCTGTTGCAATTATAAGATAGTATTTTGTTTATTTTTATTTGCTCCCCAGTTGGACACAACTGACTTACAGTAGAAAAAATAAGGCTAAAACTGTAAAACACATGCTGTAATATTGCACACAGCCCAACTAATATGGAATTTGTGGGAATGATGCCAATATTAAGAAGTAAAAAAGCTCTGAAATCAATAAGTTGGCCAATACACGCAAACTTTTTGCAATATTGTCTCAAATTAGGTCATCTCACATCTGTAACTAGTAAGTAATGGAGGCAGAATATTTTACTGATTATCAATGAAATTTTATCGTCTTAAATGACACGACTGCACTGAAACAGTAACCTTCACAGAAAATGTAATAGTTAAAAATCACTCTAAGCATATTTATCTGCATCTAGGAAACCAAATTTATTTTTAGATTGCCCGATACTGGTAACATATATCCCGATTGTGATCAGCCAATAATGACCTACAATATCGGCCAACCGATATATCAGTCGAGCTCTATTGTGTGTATGGTCTTTCCTTTTATTGCTGCTCACATTCATTTGGCTCCACCAGCAATTCAAAGAGCGAATGTACAGAGGTTTCCATGGTATGATAACAGTAGAAGAAAATGGCATAGTATTACACAAATTTATAGTATTTTGAGTTACCTGGTCTATATAGAGGGCTGTCCCTGAGTAGATTTCTCTCCTCTGTTTCAGGTCAGTCTCTGTGGTGTCCCTGGACAGAGCAACATACTCGACTTCCCGTTTAGTCAGCTCCTGTTCAAAAACAAGGGGAAAACTTGTTTGTGTACATTTCAGAAACTTCAGAAAAAGAAGCGCTCACTCGTGACTTAATGAAAGGTCATACTATGTGTATATTTTATATGGGTACTCACAAGATACTGCATAGCTATGGATCGTCTCAGGGGTCCTGGGGGGCCAATAAGAAATACATCCTGACCCAAAAGGTCTTTTTGCATTATCCATCGTAAGTGCTCAGCCACTGTCTGAGGTAGAGAATCTGAAACTGGTTAACCCATAGAAACAAAATTTTAGTTGCTTTTGTTTGATCTGCTGCCATTCCTCCTCTAATTTCATACAGATAAATATTTTGTACAGAAATCTCTAAACAAACACAAAAAAAAAATTACATACTGTGTTTGATGGGAACAAGTTCAGGATTCTGCGGTGGTTTGAGTTTGTAAATTACCTCTCCAATCTTCACTGTACCACCTGAAAAAAAACAGGGTAATACATGAGAATGATTTTTTATAGACCGTTATACTAAAAATCAGGGCATTGTAGCATCAATTTATACTAACAGTTAAAATTTCATTGTCCAAAATATCAGTAGGTGCCAGTTAGTTTGTTTTTTCCTTAGATATATATATACCTTCTTTTCCTACAAAAACAAATTTGAGAATTTTGTCAACTAGTCAGTCACAGTCTTTAAACCAGTGAAGTAAAGAAAACTAATCATCATTCTACAGTGCAAATTTCTGGTGGCATTCATGTAGATGCTTCTTGATAAAAGCCATTAGCCTCAAACACCCTTTCAGTACAAGCACACCAGCATCACAATGAAACACCCTGCTTCCAGCAGGACAGTGCTTTCTTCTACAAAATAAAGACTACTAAGTAATCTTCCAAGGAGGTGACAAACAGCTAAAAGATTCAACCTGGCCTCAAAATTCCACAGATCTTAAGTATTTTAGTAGACTAAATATGCTGCACAATAATCCATTTTGTCAGAAGATACCTGTGATGTAACCACAGGAAAAATACAAGTCTAAAAGAACAAAATTATTAATATTTTAGGTCATTGTAATAGACCTCAACTATTTTGGCATGAAATCACAGGTAAACAAAGGGTAACAGAATAAACTAATGTTCTGTTCTATTAATGATGACAGAGCATATCCAGTGACTAATATTGCACAAGAGCAGCAACCGTGAAACTCTTTGACAACAATGAACAGAAATGTAATATGTATCATTGCTAAAACCTGTATGTATCCTACTTCTTCAAAAAATGTGTATCATGATTGTTGGCTCAATATCAACTAGAATGGTACTCATAGTAAATACTGCCGCCAAGGTTCAACAGTCCCCTTAAATTTAAATTTCTGGATCCACAGTTAAATTTTAAGGGTTCTACCTTGGTCCATTCCTCATCTTCCAACCAACTTTTGTTGAAATTCATCTGGTAGTATTTGTATAATCTTGCAATCAAATCAACCAAACAACACACATGTAAATTAATATAACCTAGACAGAGCTAATTAATGCATTACACTAAAAGCATATTATAGGCATGGCTTTATGTGAATAACTAAAAGAGAGGAGTCATATTTTTTGTTTGCTTAGTTGTTATTGACGTTATATCCCCTGCAGCGGATATTTCTGTTACCTCAGGCTTAAATCTTCAACAAGACAGTAAGCAGACAAGGTTTCTCAGGTAAAACAGACTGAGCACAGCTGTATTCATCACCACAAAGGTTGTTAAACGTGATCAGTCGTGCAGTGTCTGACGGTTAAAGTCTATTTTTTTTTTTTTTTTTTTACAATTTTTCACTGCTCTGCTCAAGTAGTCTCTGATGGATGCCACTGAAAGCATACACAACGAAATTTGCATCTGTTTCACAAAGGTTAATATAATTTATTAAATAAAAAACATTTTGGAACTGCTGTCTTTTGAAAATAATTTACAACTTAATTGAAGCGTGAGACACACACAGAAATACCAGGTGCTGCACTACCCTCCGTCACGGTTCTGTAAACAACACCTTACAAATTTAATTAATATGCCTGGATCTGCACCAAAATGTCATGGGTAGTCACCTGGCACATTCCTCATCACCCAACATTAAAATAAATGTATATACAGTCATAGCATATTGTGAGACTAAAATTGAAAGGAGCAGAGGGAAGTACTATGAAGCAAGATTAGTGTCTTAGCGAGGTATGTTGATCAGAAAGTCAAGGTTGTCAGTGTCATGAAGGAGGCTCTCTTTTAACCTGGCTAGATCACAAAGGTAATTCCTGCTACACACATAACCGGTTCAGGACTAGGTTATGCTCCGAGTTTTGGTTTAAAGTCATTGCTATTCTCTGTGAGATATTGATTTTGGGTGGAGGAAAATCGTTCAAGGCTATAGTGACAAATTTGCAGTCAGTGATGCAGATAAACATTTTTGTGTTTTTTTCGGATAATATTAAAACTTCCACACACTAACGGAATGATGCACGGTCAGCAGCTGTTGACCATTGGATGGTTTTCGTTTCTGATTGACTGCCATTTCCGTTTATACTGTTGGTAGTGCAGTGAAAACAAACTCTGCTAATAAAAAAATGATTCTTCCACTGGCATATATTACAGATAATTTTCAATTATTAAAAACATTTTCACTTTGTGTTGTGATTTCAAGTGTTCAATACGGGACAGACAAGAGTGCAGTATCTTACTATAAATACAGAGTAAGTTTTAATCTCCTGCAGCAGTTTGCTACATCGTGCAGTCGTCACATTAGGAATAAAATCACAAACATGAGAGTGAATTTATGGGTGAAATAAGTTTAGACTTGATGAATTTTCACGATCAGCAACTTTCTGACACTGTACCCTTGTGATTC
The DNA here is from genome assembly GCA_001698575.1 of Mola mola. Taxonomy (NCBI): domain Eukaryota; kingdom Metazoa; phylum Chordata; class Actinopteri; order Tetraodontiformes; family Molidae; genus Mola; species Mola mola. The sequence goes on along the minus strand of KV751348.1, from coordinate 2,338,808 downwards.
ACACGCAGCAACAATGTTGGTTTTGCCATACTTCATTATAAACTTCATAGCTCCTCACTATAACAACCTGTTCAAGATGAAAGAAGGAGGCAGCAGATGTTCAGTTCATTTGATGAGAGTTCTTTTTGTAGGAAGAGTTAAATGATGCACCACACACCCCTTTTTATGTGAATGCACGCAGAATCTGAAGCAGAAAGCCTGAGTTAACAAAGACAGTTCACGTCCGTGATACCCATAATATCTAACTACAACTTCTGGGTTTGTCGAGCCAGCTGTCACAAAGAAAGCCTGCCTCGGTTTAACCTGCTGTACATCCCTCAGATATCATTCGTAATAGCAATAATATGGAGATGCGTCCTAGAAAAAAAACAACTGAATATGCAATATATATGTTATCTTTATTCGTCGTCTTTATAACAAGGGAATCGATTTAAAGAAAGAAAGACTGAAAGTACTATTGTCCGTTGTGTGCTTACGACAGAGTAATGTGACTGTATAAAAGTATTTAAGCAACCAAGAGAGGTCATCAAAACAAAATTAGGTTAGGTTTATGTTTTAGGTTTAGTTAGGCTATGATTGCAAACGTGTCAGTTGTAAACACTGTGATTTGTTAAAGTAACTGTACACTAAAGGCTAAAGATAGGACCAAGCTTACATGATTTCAAGATTAATCTATGAGGCTACGTTGATTATTATTTATTGTCCCTGCTCAAATGTGTGCGCTCTTTTTGGGCGCTTACTGTCAGTAGTCGTAAACTTTGGTTCCAATTAGGCAGATTACCCGAAGATGTGTTGAGAAGTTTGATCTCATGTCTTCTCCACATCCAGCAATCTTTGCCCAGGACAGCACCCAAAATATTCCGGATTCTTCTCGAGGTCGCTGCCGAGCTGCTACATAATATCTGGGAATGCATTGTTAAATTATGCTATAGACACCCAAAACCTCTAAAAACAAAAAAAAAACAAAAAAAACAAGTCCTCAAGCTACTTGTCAAGCTATGTTCTCACCGGCCTTTCCCCTATTTCATAACGTATGTCAGCTCATATGGTGAGAGTTGGAAGATAATACAAGAGGGACAAGTATGTCCGTGGTTAAAGTCTTCCGTAGTGTTTTTACAACAGTTCCGACGTTCCGATGTGTTCACAGTAACACACAGCGACAGCGGTTGCCGGCGTTGATTGTTGAGTAAAACAGCCCTTTTGTATATATGTATTTTTTTAATTCGTTAGCTTCAAGCTCCAGTAAAATCCTAACCCAGTAAGATCCTTTAAAATCTTTAAGCACAATAATTTATAAATTGAAAAATCTATTTTTATAGTCTAACAATGGCATTTTGTGGTACTTAGTTTTTTTCCTCTTTTTTATTGCATGTAGCCCGTTTGTGTAAGTCACGGATCAATGAAAAGCTGATATCCCCCTACACATTCACGTGTGTTTCTTCATCCGAAGTAGGCTATAGTCGAATAGGTTAAATTGTATTGTCACAGGTGACTTGATCGCTGATATCATTAAACACACACACAGTTGTGCCTCTATCTCCTCGAGGACACTCACTGACGCGTTGCATTCCATAGCCCCGACCCTAACCTTAACAATAAATACTCAATAACCCAAACTCCTTCCCTAACATTAACCAACAACTGTTTGTAACCCTGGCTCACAAACAAACTCTTAACTCTCTTCCTCACGGAGCCGAAATGTTCTCGTAAGACTAGTTTCATGTCGAAATGTGTCCACGTGAAGTTGGAGACACACGCACACGCGTAACGCCTCCACACACGATCTCTCTCTCTCTCTCTCTCTCTCTCTCTCCCTCTCTGTCTCTCTCACAGACTGCAGCTGGAGCCCCGTTTCACAATTGTCACGTTGAGCGCCGAGAGGCTTGTCCCCCGGAGAATCTCGACGGAGAGAGGAGAGGGGCAGGAGGGTGGTGGTGGTGGTACTGTTGTAGTGGTGTACTGTCGGGCCAAATGACACCCCATCTACTCAGTACGCATATGAGTAGCCTAAAGGTGCCGAGGCTGTGAATCCCTCCACCGTCCACTGGTTCGTTTCTTTTCTTCCCGGAGCGGACTCAGAGGTCCGGGAGTATGGAGGATGTCTACCATTACACCCGCAGCCCTGCATGGGAGGAAATGGTAAGTTCAATTCAACACTGCATGCTTTTTATTATCACCCTATTTCTCATTTCAGATCGAGTTTAAAATAAAAAAGAAACTTGGTGACTTACTGTAATGTAACGGTTATTCCAATGTAGAGGTCTAAATACTATACAAAGTCCGTGTTTTTGTACCGTGCTTTCGTGTGTATTGCTGTAATTCGGACTCTTGATTTCCATTGCAGGATATATGGTAAATTAAATGTACATACTGACAGATATTTGAGTTTCATTGACATTTCTCCAATTAAGGAACAAGAGGACTTCTTCAAATTCAGGGAGGTTTGCTCATGTCCTTGTGTAATCCCAGTTCGCTGCATGTACAACTAGATCAACAGTGATTTATAGCTTTGTGAATTTTGAGATTTTTAGTGTATCAAATCTAAAGACTTGACAATTAGGCTAAAATGTATAACTGTATACAAGCACATATTAACATAATATGTAAGAAAATTCATTAAAGCGTATGTATAAAATAAAATTTTTGTATTGCATTACAGTGTGACAATTTGATTATCTTGCAGGGGACATCTGATCACTGAGTGCAACTTGATTAATTGTGTCATTTGTTAGAAGTGGCGATCGGCAACCCAAAGTTATCGAAGATGAATGTGGACCTCAGGCAACAAGTAAAAAAATGTAAAAGTTGAGAACCTTTGGTTTTCTGCCATAGCAGCGTTGGTGTGTAACAACCACTAGGGTCTGCCATGCCACTAACACGTTCCCCGGTGTACGGATTCGATAAGGCGGTCTCAAGCCTCGTTCTGGAATGACCGAGAGCTACTGCCACAACCACCGGCCAAGCAGGAGGTTTCTTACGCTGTCGAGCCCATCCCCACCGTACCGCGCCATGCTGCACATCCCCTGTGCGTTTATCAGCCCTCACATAGCCCTGCTCCGGACAACAGCCGTGTTCACCGCGCAGACAGGGAAAGATGACAGCAAGGAGTGACGCTTCTCAACCACCAGGCAGCCCTCGCCTCCAGGAGAGGAAGGGAGCTGCAGAGCGGGCACAGGCTAACCCTGACTTGCTTTACCCCTCCTTTCAACAGGAGCCGGAGAAAGGGCTGGCGCCGGCCGCTGGCATCCATGCCCATGTGGTGGGGGCTGTCGCCGGCTCCGGTGCTGCGGACGAGTCCTCCGACAGCGAAGCGGAGCAGGAAGGCCCACAGAAACTTATCCGTAAAGTGTCCACTTCGGGACAGATCAGGAGCAAGGTAAGACACACGCCTCTCTCACTGCAGCCTGTTTGGTGTGATGCCTTCATCTGACTTGCAGATAAACGTTACCTGCTACGGGCCATTCAGGAGATGAGCGATGATGAGTGTGTGTGTTGATCTTTGTGAGTTTAATTGCTTGCGAAATACTACAATAGCTGAC